>OY728133.1:1417123987-1418403273 GCA_963277665.1 Viscum album
ATGGGAAAACCACATGAAGACCCCGCACAACCCAAGATCCCTTCCAAATTTACAAAATTTTACCCAAAGAACCTCTAGAAGATACCCAAACAAATCATGATAAATATAGGGGTTTTGGACTACTTGAAACTAGTAATAGGATGTTACAACCCATCCATTATAGAAACATTCTATCCCAATAAATCCTATTAAGAAGCTTCTATGTCAAAAAGATGATTCCACTATTCTCTCCAAAGCATCTCTCTCTCCCATGTCTAATGAGTATCATAATTGTGATTCTATTTGAATAGATCCAAAGGTATCATACTATAATGAAATTAATTAGTTTCAGAATCAACTATCCTCACTGAATTCTCTGTGATGGATATATCTAGCTCAACACCAATATCAGTCCATCTCAGAACATGAGATGCATCAGAAACATAATTTTGTAGATGCGATACATAGAACATATTTTGTATTGATGTTAACTATATAGTACATGATAAAGTGCAATCCACTATCCCAAACTTATAAACTACCTCACAGGGTCCCAAATAATGAATAAGATTTTTTTCTTTCCTCCCAAGCAGTCTATGACCCAAACATGGTGAAATTTTTAAAACCACCATATCACAAACGAAAAATTACAATGTATTATGAATTAAATCAACATTAGTATTACAATAGATCTTTTACATTAAAATTATCTAATGGATAAATGGAATATTTTATTTTTTCTCTTAATCCATGCTCGTTCAAACCAAGGATCATTCACTAATCTTCAACCAACCCAAAATAGATTTATAAGGACAACTATAAAAGGCCCCAAAAGGAGCCATCCTTATCACAGACTGGTAACTATTTTTATAATAAAACTGAACCAATTCAAAAATTTCATCCCAAGTCCCACCAAAGTCCAGAATGCAGGTGTGAAACCAATTATAAAGAATTCATATATCACTTTGTATTTAGAAATCCAACTGGGGATGGTATGTCATACTCAAATAAACATGACATCCCTATGCCTCCTAAATACCTATCCAAAAGTTGTATTTAAACTGATGATCCCTATTGGAGACTATAACTGATGAATCTCTATGGAAAATAATGTTTTTCAAATAGATATTTCCCGACTAATTAAATTTGGTTGAATCATGAATGGGTAAAAATTATGCTGATTTTTTCATCCAATCAGTCACAAAACAATTCACATTGTACATTTTTTGGGTAAACCAAAAAGCATCCACAATGTCCATAGAGATATCATCAGACATCCTTTTCAGTATTTGATGTGGTTGAGGAAAATATGAAATTCTTTGGTGGTCATCCTTGACATGTTGGAAATTATAAACATGAGATAAAAAAATCCTCAATGCCTAATATCATACATGGACACCAAAATGTAGGCTTCCTGTCATAAAATATCTTTTTCGTTCATGGCAGCACTACTTGCTAAGAATTGTGTAAATACCCTTTCACGATGATCCTTATTTATAACATCATAATAAAATTATTTTGATAACATAGAACACCCTCCATAAAGTACAACCATACATCAACAGTCACCCTACCATAAAGAGAGTATAATTCTACATAACTTATGATCGCAACGTTGAACCAAAAGAATAAAATCAAGATTAGAGGAAGTGAATATAAAACTATAAAAAATAACCACATCCCTTTGTTCATGAACACCTAGATAAAACTGTAAAAAAAATATCTTTTCTACTTATAGTCCTCTGAATATTCTTTCTTGTCATGGGTCAGAAGTCTCCTTATATATGAATATATGATGACATTACCATTCCCTAGGATATAGGAACTATCCAAGTCAAATGATATTAGGTACTCCATCCAAAGTCTCTTGTAGATATTAAAATATTTTAGATAGATATATAACTCATGATCTTATTGTTATAATATATGGTATACCTTTCTATGAAATGGTAATGTCTACAACTCTTATGTGCATGCATGAAAACTGGAAGTTAAAGGTCATGGGTATGATAATGAATCTTACGTGGCTGATGATGTCAAGAGATATAAGAAACAATGTGATCAAACATCATAATAAGATAACCCAAACATAAACCCAAAATGTCACAAAATACAACATATACATACTCGACCTCTGTAAATTTCATCAATGGTGCAATACTTAGAATGTGTTTTGGTTCAACCAAGAAAACCCTGACATTTCACTTCCCAAGAAAAATTCACTCCCTTATGAGTGAGAGTAGTCATTTGGGAATCCCTAGTTGGGAAATACTTTATGAACCTGTGACAATTACCTTCCAATACTATGATGATATTAATGTTGAAAACATTCCACAATTTATCCCATATCATAACATATTTCACCTTCTCATGATCAGCTAATATACCATGTTCTCACAGCACATTTCCCATGAAATTATGTCCTAGAATCTTAAAATCACATTTTGGATGCACGAAATAAATTTCATTATTTCTCATCAATTAAATAACTACTCTAAAATGACACACCCGATCCTCCATGGACTTATAGTAAAAAAGAATTTCCTCTACAAATTATACCATAAAGGTGTTATGATACTCCTAGAAAATACTATTAATTAAATTCATAATGAATGAATGAGAATTGTTTTGAACAATGGAATAAAACGGTACTCATAATGTCCATAAGTGTTCCGAATAAATTTTTTTGGAATGTGATATTCTATTACTCTCAAATGATGTTATCCATATCTAAGATAAACCTTCAAGAACCACTTTTCCCCTTTATACTGGCCAAATAAATCATCATTAAATGTAAAAAAATACTTCTTCTTTATTATACCTTGATTGAGTTTCCAACAATCAACATAAATTTTATGTGACTAATCATCTTTCTTATCAAAGAGAAAAAATTCTGCATAAGGTGACAGACTCGGGCTTATAAATCCTTTCCCTATAATATCATCCAATTGAGTCATCAACTCATTCACTTTATCTAGTTCCATTCTATAAATAGGAATAAATATAGGCCAGGTACCTGATAATATATCAATATAAAACTATACCTCCCTTACCGTTGGAAGAGCATGGAATTCATAATGAAAAAAATAATAAAACTCATTGAAATCACAAGGAAGATCACCACTCAAATATTCTCAACCCGGGTTAGAAGAAAACATGATTATTACTTTCCCCAAATCTGGATAAAAATTTCATACTATACTATACCTTGGGTCCCATTCTCCCTAAAAGATATGGCACACCCCATTATCAGTAGTAAAGGTGATCCTTCAATGATAATAATAAATTCATGATTTATTTGGAATTATAAAATCCATTTCCAATATGACATCAATAAGTTTTATTTCATGAAACAAAAAATCCAAAGCAATCCTGATATCTGAAAATGGGAAATCACATGTAAGACTATAAAGACCAACCACTCCCTTCATTACAAGAGGTGTATTAATAAAAATTATATACGGTAGGGCCTATGTTGGAAGATTAAGAAAATCTCACAATATAGTTTGAAATAAAAAAATGAGATTCACTAGTATCAAATAATTCATTCACTAATGATGAAGCTATAATGATGGTACCTCTCACAATCCCTTGACCTGTATCTGCCTCCTCTAGAGGATTGACCCCCCGCGTGAAGATGTGTCATTCCAGATACATGTAGATGTAACCTCATAGATCATGAATCATATAATTTCACTATATTTTTTATGGAGCTAATGATCCCATGACCCTAAATTGAGCATAATAGATATAGATTAACATTAAAAAGTAACCTTAGAAATTTCAAGAACCACATATCATTGGATCCTCAGTGAAACCCAATTTAGAGTTCCCAGGTTTGGAACACTTGAAACAAATAAAAGGGTGTCTTCCATGAACTAAAATAGTAATAGAAGAAACATTCCATCAAGAACCACCATGATAATCATCATGATTCCTATTTACATTAAACTGACTAACAAAACCACTATAAGAAAAAGAAACCCCCGTCAACCCTAAAATACCTTCAAGGTCTATTTCAACCATAAAGACTCTATCTAGTACATCACTGTAAGAAGAAGTATTAGCATAAAAACCTAAAGAAGAATATTACATCGAACATCTATATCAAGATGTTGTGTCTTCATATTCTCATTCATCATAATTTCAAGTGAAAACATCACATCCATAGAAATGAAAATTGTGTATTCTATCACGGTTTTATCTTCCTGATCGAGTTTGAATAATATATAGCCTTGGATAACACCCTCAAACCTGGATATAAATTGTCAATGAAAAGATATTGAAAGTCTTTCTACTATAATCCCACATGATTCTTATATATCATTATCATTTACCACCATTGCTTACTAGGTCCCTCTAGATTTAAAGTGGAACATTTCACCTTCATTTAATCATGAATTTACAAAAACTCAAACAGATGCTCAATATTTCTAAACAAAAACACATCTAGTTAAGTATCATTAGTGTCTTTGAATTATGGTATATTTTTGTGATGTAACTATTGTTAATTAATCCTAAAGTCATCCCTCGAGGTTTTATAGGTGGATCCTAAATTGGAACAGATATATGTGCCTTTGCTATAGGATGGAAACCACACACAACTTCTACTAGATTCGGTTCTATGAGATGATTTTATCACAATGGTTCATCAATAAATCCCCCCTATAAATTATCCAAAAATATTCATATAATTCTAATTCAAACCTAAATTATCATACAAAATTAAAGACATCATATTAACACTGAAATAGGGAAACTGGGAAATTTAATCCTAATAGATAGACAACCAAGATTTTCTTTTCAATCTATCCAAATAAAAAGTAGGGAGAATACATGATCTAATATTCAAGATGTATCTTCCAAATTACCCCATGTAACTTAAGGCTCATTGTAGTGAGAGATGAATATTCACTCAATCAAAGCTACCCCTTATGTCGTGAAATGATTGCCCAAATATATACTGAAATCAAGGAATGATTCTTAAGCCGTACCTTTGATACCACTTTGTCATGAAATAGCCAAGATACCTTGTTACTCTGATAATCGAGCTAGTCCTATCATAGAATAAATGTTATTGTGGATCCCCATAATTTTGAATCTACAAAAAAAATCATATAATATAAAATTTGGAACACATTTTCCACATAAGCAATAGAAGAAATAGTTGCACATTAGTATTATCAAAAGACAACCCAATAGAGGAACTGTACAATAATTCAAAAAAGTAAAAAAATCCAATGTACAACAAAAAATTACAATAATATTGGATAAACAAACCATGTACCAATAGAAAGAGGTCCCCATGTCAGAGGATCTATAATAAGAACCACCTATAAGCTGTGCTTTACCCATACTCAAACCAAGAATAAGATAATCTAAAAACACTAGAAACCATAGAGATGGTGTGTGTTAAGAAACTTTTAAGGTATCACCATTTATTCCTTAAGAATATGAGATAATTAATAAACCATATAAAGATTCCAATTTTAAATAAACATGCATGGATATACCAAAATAATTTTTGAAACTAATCCTGATTTATATTTCAATTGATGAAATTATTTCAAATAATGGATTTATAAAAATTTTATATAAAATACTATATATAAATTTATGAGGCATGTAAAAAAAATTTAAAAACCATGGAATATAAATGAAAATAATAAAAAAAATATGAAACATGGTCATCTTTTACAAGGTACAATACATCCATGTTATGGGATCCACATACAGTTCAATAGGTGATCACATCAATATGTGTACCCACATCCCTCAGACACTTACCAAAATAGACTCATCAACATCCCCTCAGATATGAGCCACACTGAATTTTTTTTATGATTTTTAAAGTTTCAATAGAGCGTTTTACGAAATAACTCACTAACTACTTATTCTATCATGTTCCAAACAATAATCATTAATGAAAAATTTATTTCAAAACATTTCAAAATACAGTTAACCTATACCCAATTTCTATATGAAAATTTCAATTAAAAAACAAAGATGGATATTTAACCATTTCATAAATTTTAAAGGATAAATACACTAGGTTTTTACCAAAAACATTTAATCTATCTTTATCAAATAAAAAATTGATGTCAATTTATAAAATAAATTTCATAACTTAAACTGGAGAATTTAATTTCAAAATTTCAAAAGAAATTACACAAATAGACCCCAATTATCTAGAATTGGAAATTTTCTATAATTTAATGATAAAAAAATCAAAACCCCATTGTACATAAAATTAGGTTCTAAAAATATAATTAAAATAAATTTAATAAAATCATGAAATTTATAGTTAAATTAACATTCCATTCTAAAATGTAATAACTTACATTCGGATCACATGATCATTAATCAAAACACCCACAATTGGAATCTCCTAAAAATCATGTCTTCCAAGAAGATTCGAGAATCACCCATTGATTCAACATTTAAAAACCCTATGGAGGAGATGAAGAAGGATAGAGATAGAAGTAATGGGGAATAAATTCTTACCTAGTAAAGGATGGACAAGGATATCCTATATTCAATCATTCTTGGAGGGGATTTGAATGATCCAAATGGGTTTTTTGGGGACCTATGAAACTAATAAAAAATAATATCAAGAGGTTGGCATGATCTGGGAGTCTAAAATAGGGTTCAAGGTGTTTTTATAATAACTTAAAAAATAAATAAATCATGCATGCATGGTTAGCTGTGAAGGGTTGCACGGGTTTTCAAACCATATACCCCAGACATGCACCCCTATTGGTGGGGTTGGATTGTTTCTACTTGGTGGGGAAAATATTTCCAATAATGTAGAAACTAATTATCTCTTACTGCCTAGGTTTGCACAGTTTTCAATTGCAAGGAACACAGTTTGGGATATCCATTCACCAACTATGAACTGCTCATTATTCATTAAAAGTTTCCAAAATATTACCTAATGAAACCCTAAACATTAAAAAATAAAAACATTGAAAAAAGTGGGGTTAAGGAGTACCTGAAAATAGTAATAGGATGCTAAAAAATATGTAGTTTATAGATAATTAAGCCCAAATTACTGAAATAATCCTATGTACATTGATGAAAGATCAAATTTACAAGAAGATAACTAAATAATGTTTCTAAATTGATAACGTACACTTTTTGGGACATGTCATCTCAGTGTTAGGAGTGTTTATGGACCAAAAATGTCAAAACTGTAGCATCTTGGAATAATCCTAATAATTGTATTGATATTCATAGATTTATATGTTTTTTAGGTTATTATCAGCTCCTTATATAGTACTTTTCTATTTGGAAGCAGTGATGTCTAGGCTCACCAATAATGTGGTGAAGTTTGTTTGTTCTGATTCTTGCAAGAGATATTATAAAGATATGAACAGATGGAAGAACTCAGCACCTATAGTAACATTACATTTGAAAGGTAATTCATATTCCATGTATTATGATTCTTTTGGAGTTAGACTCAGAGAAGTTCGGATGCGGGATGATCGACGGGTTTCTTATCGGTCCATATAGGTGAGATTTCACGAGAGGAATTATCATAATCATGGTTTAGAGCTAGAATTTGTGGTTAATTACATGATCATTTGGATAAGTTATCTCAGGTGTGAGAGTTTTCTAGTATACAAGGAAAACTAGAGCCTTAGGTACATCTTGTCTCAATGGGACCCGAACCATCTATAGAGGAGGTGTGTCGAGTATCCATAGTATTTTGATACTGAGTTAGATTATACAACAAGAAAGGGAAATATCGTTTCCAATGATTTGATAAAATATACATTTGAAGAGTCATATCATGAGTCTTGTGATTAGTGAAGAATGATGTCCCTTTTTTTATACATGAATCAAAATGTTCAAGGGTCTTAGGGATGAGGATCTCATAAATTGACATCTTTTTTACCATTCCTTTAGGACCAGATCAAGATAAAGTATTTATCTAATCTGGATGGATCAGTTTTGAGGTATACCTTATATGGTGGGGAGACAACATTAAGATGGTAACTTGGATGTGGAAATTCACTTCTTTTTTACTGATAATTATGGGTTCTTAGGGATAACCAGTGGATCTAATGAGAGATTTCCATGAATCTAGATTGGTGGTACATCTTGATTTTAAAAATATGTATCATGATTTTCATATATATTACCAGTTTTCAATAATGAAGAAGGAGGTGGTAGGATTTCTGGCATGATGCTTCACTTCTAATAAATTGATGGAGGATACTTAGAAGCTAGATGGGATTTTGCAGGATTTTTCCAATGACGTGACTATGGAATTTGATACAGGATTACCATGGAAAACCTATAATAATGAAGATGTATGGGTGATATTAGATCTACTGATGAATGTATCCCACTTCTTACCGATCTGGGATACTCTTTTCACATCTTGTTTCTTATAGGACCTTTAAAAGGCTATGGGATCATAGGTTCTTTTGCATATGACCTATCATAATCAAGATAATTATCTACCTAAGAGGACTATTTAGTTTCCATTTTATATTTAATGAGCCTTTGTTTTGGATTTTAGTGGTTTATGGGATAAGCATATAGAAATCGTGGAGTTTTCATATAATAATTGTTTCCAGGCATCAATACATATGGACCATTTTGATGCTTTGTTTGGCATTCCCTACTGATCTTATCTGTGCTGGTTGGAGGAAGGCGAGTCTACACTTGTTGGTCCTTCTATCATTCAATATATGTATGACCATGTTCAGTTGATTAGACAATAGTTGGTGACCATCAAGAGGATGTAGAAATCATATGCTGGCCCACATAGATGACATATGCCAACCAAGGATAGTCACTGTGTTTTCCATATATTGTTTCCCACAATGGGAGAACACCGTCTAATGACACAAAGATAGTCATCGCCAAGGTTTATTAGGCTGTTTGAGATAGTCGATAGGGTCAGTCTAGTGGAAATCCTATTATCCCTTCCATAGTGATACATGTCCACACACGATGTTTTATATGTGTCACAACATTGGCTATATTATTCAAAACCATCTCATGTGAAAGATGTAGTACAAGTTGAGCTTAGTGATCTTCTTTCATTGAGGAGCATCTAATATGGATTGTGAACCTCAGTGAGATGTATTTTGTGGTAAGAAGATTACATTCGTTTGAGTGTGCTAGTATCATGGGAGAGTTTAGGAGGAGACCTAGGATACAGAGTTTAATATGACAGAACAGTGTCCAGACTTGTTTTCTGAGAACCCATATTTTTTCTTGGAGTAACTCATAGATGAGATATTATATGGGGGAGTTTGTAAGAACTGTTATTTTAACATGTATATCCATCTTTGAGTATTTAATTTGAGAGTTGGTGGAAGAGTCTTGTATAGAAATGAAGCTTCTTTTTTTTTGAGAAACTGACTTAATTTTCATGGATGTCTATTTTTTTTAATAAATGTGAATTGGGGTTGTGGAAAATCTTGTGAAAACCAGAGAGGATCCATGGGGGGGGGGTGATTTGGGGGTTCAGTTTCAATTAACGGAGTCTCAGTATAAATGGTTGAAGTGTTACATGGGGTTCATGTTAAGCTGAGAAGCCATAGAGGGGTCCATTTTTTATATGAAATCTAGACTGAAAACTATCTATCAGAATTTCCCATGTTGTGTAAATGGGTTACACAATGTGTAAAATACACCAAACTCATGTCTTGAAATGAATCGTGGCATGGAGTGGTGACCTATTGCAAACCAATTATGCATTGTGTAATGTATGGGATAATTTAATATTTAGTAGAGATGATAGGTTTTTTAGAATATCCCTCTACAAAGAAATACATGAAATGTAAAGGAGTTACAAGTCATGTAAAATATCGAGAAATATTTTAAAGGATTCAGTGTAGATGATTTTTCATTCATCCCATGTGCAACACTTACCTCTCAATCATATGGTAGGTTCTAGGAGATATTATAGTTCCTCTCTTTGTTCCAGACATCACAATAAATCCTATGATCCCTGTTAAGGGTATTGATTCATTTTACTCTACAATCACTTTTTCATCTGGTCGTTGGGATGTAATCTTCATGACTATTGTCATTGTTAATTTTGATCTCACTTATTTATGATCTCTAATCCCTCTTGTGATCATATGTGCCTATATATTTTTTATATTGAATCCATATATTATCCTTGGTTGATCATCAGTTAAAGGTAGGGATTCTAAACCTTAACCCTGTGGTTTGATAATTCTCATGTTTACAAAATATTTAAATTATGGACAACATTTCGTGCGCTGAATTGAAAAAATGATAAATTAGACAATTTCTTTGTGTCCCTTTGGATCAAATTGGTTATTGAACTGACTTGTGGCTACAATTCAGTTGAGAAAGAACATGTCTATAAATTAACTGATAAATGACTTAATGTTTATTTATCATGACATGGGATTTGGATGATTTCTTGATATAGATCCACATTGGCATAGCCTGATTGTGGATGTAACTGACATGTTGTTTTTTAAGACCAAATAATTAAATTAAATGTAAAATTGAATGATAAAATGTAATATTTTGTTATCAACCATCGATAATATGATATTGTGATATCATTGATGTTATTGCACGTGTTGTGATAAATGAAGTAATTCTTATATAGGGAATTGGCCTAGTTGACATGTTGAAATGGCTCTATAGTGGGATATGCCCAGTGAAACATGTCGAAATGATTACATATCAATATCAAACCCGATGATTTCTGAAATGATTATATATTCTTGTTGGCTCTGAAAAATTATACAATGATTATATACTGGCCTCATTCCAATTAAATTATGAAATTATTATATACTAAACATTCCACAGATTGATTTCCAATAATGTTATATATCATGTTTTGAAATATATGTTTGTGATTTATACGTTGGTTATGAGGTAATGCTTTAACAAAGTTATATGGTTCTATATGGAACAATTGTGAGACATGCATAGAGAAATTCCAATATGGAGGTGATTTAGTTTATGTTGTACCATTATTATATGATTTGTGGTTGGAAAAGTTGTGATACTTGCCAAGAGATATTTCGGTATTGTGTTGGAGCAGGTTGATGTGGTATTAGTTCATTTTCTTAATTAATTAATACAATTTATTATAACATTATTTCATAAATTTTTTATCAGATTGGTTATGTTTAAACCTGGTGTTTTAGAATGATTGATTTAAACTCACAACCTATTCGTTCAACAATTTTCTACCTAATTATATTACATGGATTCAGGTTTGGAAAATGGAAAAGGACCTTACAGTTGATTTCCTTTATGACTTTTAGTTAAATTCTTTCACGTCATTAATTTTTTTTATAAATTTTGTTGGTTTATTTAGTTGGATTTTAATATTGGTATTCTGCTGTGTTGTATTGTTTCAATTATTTTCACACTATGATATCTATTATTGGTATTTAATTGATCTTATTTGTGTTAACTATGTATCCAGGGGATATTTTCTCCCTAATACACAAATAACATCCCCACTCCTATTCGGAAGCCTCTCACATATGGGGAGGCGTGCGTATGTTATCATATAAAACCCATTTCATCCATATGAGAGAGTGCTGGGGAAGGGTATGTTACAAAAAGAACATGAAATTGAAAAATAATTCATTTTTTAAATCAACATGTAAAACTTATATTTGTATTATATTTAGAAAAAATATAGATTATTCAGTTAATATTGAAAATGAATGATTTATTTAATCCGAATATTTTTTCACAATATTTTCATGTTCAAATTATTTTTTTGAGTCATTTTAAATTTTATTTGATATGTTTTGATTTAAAGTATTCCAATTGTGATTTTTGATTTGTTTTTATACTTTTTTTTGTATAGAAACGTTTTATATCTTTAAAAGGGATTTTTGAGATTTTTTCCCATTTTATGGGATTAATTTAATTTAAACATTGATACTTCTGTGAATTTATTTTTCAAAAATCTGTTACATATTTGGACATTTTTGTTCCAATTTTATTAAATAGGTGCCTTTTATATTTGGAGCATATGAATAGAAAACTTAGTAATATTTGTTACATTACTAAAATGAAAATTATGTAATTAAATACAAAGATAAGGAATATAAAATTAACATAATACACGACCAAATATAATTTAATGAATAATTTTAATCCATAAAAAAATCATTTTTAGGATATATAATCATCTTATATCAATTGGATATAATTATGACCTTTATAATATTTTATTTATTGGAAAGTGAAAAATATCACACTACTGTTTTTAATAAGTGTTATATTTTTAATGTGGAGTAATCCAATGGATATATTAAAATAAAAATATTCATTAAAAATATAAAATTTTAATTTTGAAAAAGGTTTTTTTTAAATTTTTAGGGTATAAATAGTCACCATAAATTCTTTCACTGCACAGATGAAATTTTTATTCAATTATTGGAAAAATTAAATAAAAGATAATAAAAATATTAAACTAAATAAAATTTTATATAACTATTATGATCCATTAATATTAAATTTTATAGTGACATTTTTAGGATATAATAAAACATTTGGATAAAATATTGCTTCTTCTCTTGATGTTTTTAATGTCCATGTAATGAATAATATCAAATTTGGCATTAATAATATTTTATTAAATAAATATTTTATTAAATTATTTAAAAATACTAAAAATATTAAATTATAATAATGGGGATCATATATGGTCTAAAATATCATCCCATGTAAATTTATAGTCTATTTTAAATCATATGGACATACAATAGTCTTATTATATTTTAATATTTAGAGAAATACCAAGACTGCCCCTCCCATCCCATATAAAAGGGCACCACATCTTCTCAATTCCAAACACTACAAAACCCTATTTGGATCTGAACATTCCTGACCAAATACATTCATAGAATATATAAAAAGATTATAAAGGTCTTTTTGTGGAATACTACCATCTTTTTCATCCTTAAGGTGGTTAGGAAAAGAAGATATCAAAATAAGAGTTATAGTTTTTATCTACATGTTTTAGTATTGTTTCATCATAAAAATACTTCAAAGACACTCCAACCATTATAAAAAAAATACAATATTTTACATATACATAAATGATATTCTGTTATTATCATCACCTAAAGAGATCTCCTCTTCCATCTAATGGGATACAAAATTATCATTCATGTGTACATTGGACTACGCCCCACGAACTGATGTCATTATTTTCCATATTTGTCTCTCATGGATTGATGTAAATATTGAATTAATATTTATATATTTTATAAATTACTTACTTATCATTTTTTAAAGATAAAATTTTATTTATTTTCTTACCATTCCATGCAAAGAAAAATGTTAACATCATCTGTGCATACGTACAGACCACCACTTCCATGAATTGATGTGATTCTTTTTTAATCACCACCTCAAATATATGATATATATATATATGTATATTTTTAGAAATAAAATGATATATATTATATTGAGAAAATATTTAATGATAACCTAATATATAATATTTATGCATAATAATCTTTGGAAAAAGGAAAAGTTACCGAAGCGTACATATGAGCTCCCATCTCTATGATTGAAACATAGTTCATTTCCATTAAAATATTTAATGTATGGATTAAATGAAAATTGATGTATAAAAAATATCACTATCTCATGATTTTTATTTTGTATATGATTTAAAAATTACATCACTGACCATTGTCCATAAACCTTACCCATTTTGGAATTCTGAACTGAATGTCGGCAGAACATCAAGAATTAAATTTAATAATTATATAATTGTATACAACATGATAATAAGTGATATAAAAGGAATAATAAACATGAAAATGGTTCTTAATAAATTATATATTAACCTAATTTTATTATTTACAATGATAAATAATGTATGTCATGTGTTAGACTCATTGTAAATAATATTTGTTAAATGATCTTTTAATGATTCTTTTTACAAAAGTTCAAAGGTATTTTTTTTAAATTATACTGAATGTGTGGATTTTCCCAAATTAATGACTCATTATTATTTTTATGCTTACATTACAATATCTCATGGTAATTTTTTATGAACTCCTTTTCCTTTTTGTGTGTGTAAATTTATTTAAAAACAAGTGATTTACCTCTAGGAATGTTTTTATTATGTATGTATTCATGTTTTATGATAATGTTATGGTTCATGGGAATTGTCTCTGATGATGTGTGTTACCATTATATACCAAATATGGGTGACACCATAATATCCCTCAAACTCATTGGGTATGTTGTATGTTTACTGTGATGGATATTCCATGTGTAACTGCATTGGTTACTCCTAGTATAACTGATAGTATTATTTAATGTATAACCATGAGGGTCATTTCATGGTTTCTTTGATGGTTACATCATATGTATGTATGATAAAAAAATGATTCCTCACAATACCTAAAATATATATTTAATATTTAATGGGTTTTATGGATATATCATGATTTCACAAGGTAATTTATAGAGTTTATATTTAAAGTAAAGCATTTGTTACTTCTTGAGGGTGAAAAGAGTAACTTTGTGAAAAAAATCATGGGTTTATCATGTTTTAAAATAATAATACTGGGGTATTATTTTTTCCTTTATGATTTCATATGATATTTTTAGGAAAATATTTTGATATTAAGGTTGATTTATTTTCTAATAAAATGTTTATTTTAATCCCAATATTTATTTTTGAAAATATAAACACTTTATAGGTATCTTGGAGTAGTAGTTTCTTTTGTTCTTTTATGTCCCATACTGAGTTTTTTGTGCCCATCTGATGTTCTAAAAAATTTCATAAGGTTTAAGGGATAGTGGGGAAAAGGATGAGTTCAATAAGAAAATTATGTAGATTCATCATGAAATGATATCATGTCTAATTTAAAAAACATTTGTTTTATAGAAAAAATGGATACTATATAGAAGTGTGTGCCTATAATGTATGAGTTTAATTTTTAAACCAAAAAGATACATGGAATTTTATAGAAGTTAATTCTAGTTAAAAATCTCTAGAATATGTAAAGCTTAAGGATAGGGCATTAATTTTGTTATTAAAGAATGGTTTAGATAACTTCAAAGGCTTGGATAAATCCAATAGAATAATCTTATAAGGATTCATTTGTTGAAAAATGAGATTATATATAACGCGAAGATTACCATTTTGATTCATCTAAAATATGTTTGATTATAATTTGTTTCTACCAAGGAACCATGGTTTATTATGTGGGCAGGTACATCAAAGAAAAAATCCTACCAAATAACAAACCTGAAATGGTTATAATTGGAAATCTTTAGTTTGTGGATATAATGGATTAATAGATATAAGAAGTAAATATAGGTGGAATCCATTTAAAATATTATCTGGATATACCATGAAGGAACGCGAAGATAGTGGAACATTTTAAAAGGAAATACCATACTATATTTAGTGGATATTCTAACCCAGTGGTAGTTATACTGTGGATTAAGTCCCTAAAAAATATATTCAATGTAATGTGGTGATCAGATAATCAAAAGTTCAGTATTGTTATTTATCATTTTGATGGTGAAGTCAATAAATAGTGGTCAATGGTCAATTGTATCATGGAATGAGAATATATTGATTCCTTGCAATGGGATGAATTTATGAATATTTTCATTGAGAAATATTTTCCTCATCTAGTACAAATGATAATGTAAAATTAATTCATAGAATGAAAACAAATGATGAATATTTAGTGCCTACATATGAAAAAATTTATACTCGATTGGGAATGAAGAATAGAAATTTTATTTTGGATATTGATATTAAAATAAATCATTTTTAGTTAGGATTGAATCCAATATATGGAAGGTAATTATAATCATGTGAATTCAAAAGTCAAGATAGACTTGTTCGATGTGCTAACAGTGTCGAAATGGAGTTTTCCAATGATCAAGTATTTCATGTAAAAGTAAAAGAAAATGTCTAGATTGTAGGAAATGGATATGTATCAGTCAAATATATATGATTTTAAGAAAATCAATAATCCAGTTTGTGGACTATTTGGTAAAAATCTCCCTAGGGAATTCCATATCAAATATGCGAAGTTCTTTTAATGTGGTATGTTTGGGAATATAGCCCATGATTGTAATAATTATGATCATAGAAGTTGCAAGATCAATTATTATAAATAAGATGTAATTTTTTTTAAATGTTTTTCAATGGAGAATGATTCACAAACATTCCCAATGAAGTACCCAAATGATGTGAAGAATTCAAACGATAAGTCTAAATTTGTGGTGACATAATTTGAAAATAATTTCGAATATTTTGGGATATTAAAATTGGAATCAGTTGTATTGTTTTTTATTTATATTATGCTAATGTCTATTTGATTTTAGGTATACACATTCATTCATAACTGATAAATTTTCTAGTAATTTGAAAATTCCACTTCAATAAATTGAACTAGAACATAGGGTAAAAACACCAATGGGACGTATTGAGGAAAAAATAAATTATAAGAATATTCCTATCATTTTCTTTGGAAGGAATTTACAAAAATACTTGTTGTACTACCACTAATAAATTTTTATGTTATTCTAGGTACAAATTTTAATTCTTTTTTCCATGATTAGATAGATTATAGAGCTGAAGGATCTTCTTTTCAGAACTAGTTAATGTTTTTATAAAACGATGAACCCATACCCTTGATTGCATAACATTAATATGAGAAAATATTCATTTATGGAAATAGAAGATATCATTCATATATATTTGAATTCTAGGAAAATATTTACATTAATTATGTGCCTGTGGTAGTTGAGTACCTAGTTGTTTTTACGGATGAGTTTCTAGGTGTCATTCATAATTAGAATGTTGAATATTCTATTTTCTTTGTTACCAGTTATATGAAAATTTCAGAACCCCATATTTAATGGCTAAAGTATAAATTTTATAATTGAAATAATAGTTACATGAATTTTTAGATAATGGATTCATTCATCCTTTTACTTCACCATAGGATGAACATATTTTATTTTTTTAAATCAAATTTGGTTAAATGATTCTTTTTAATGATTATTAATATTTTAATAGAATTTCTATTAATAATTGATGTTCCTAGTTTAGTGTGGAATCAATAAGAGAGGGAGGGGGCGAATCTGTGATCCCATTAAACATTTTAAAAATTGATTCTTTTTTATTAAACCTCTATTTCTAGTTAAAGCATTGATCCACTCTTCTTGTATATCTTAGCCTTATGTTGAATTATGATGTACATATAAAGACACTGAACACAAGGATTTACATGGTTCAGTTCAAGGACCAACTCCTGGAAGAGTTGGTTGTTCTCCCCAACACATAATCTCTATTATAATATTATTAACAATTACAATAGTCGATACATAGTCCCACAATAGGTTCATTATACTGCTTCACATAGTATTACTAGAGTCCCATTGGAATGCTCCGGAGTCCCATGAAAGATTTCATCTCCTTGAGGAATCACACAGGCTTCTTATAGCTCTTGATTCATACAAGTTGATTCCATCTTTGAATCCACTTGATTCAGTGTAGATTGATTTTATTCTCTTCCCACAATGTCTTGTTGAATCACATTTTCCCTTGTCTCTCTTCCAGAATATTCAATAGCCTTTGGTAAGGTCTGTGGGACTTACTCAATAATTTTGATAACATTTTTGATCAGTCCTCAGTGAAATAATTTTCAGGCAATTCATTCTTGTTCTGGTGAAGAACTGACCTCACTAATTTGTATAAAAATTGTTCACAGAACCTCTTCGAGAATGAAAGAGTAATTATTCAGAATATCAGTTATATCTACCTTCTTGGATTCTCAAACACTATCAACTCAGTTATTATATCTTTTGTTAATTATTCCCGGCATTAGTCTCAATCCTTTTTTTCTTCTTTTTTGGCATTCAAAATAATTTCTCTTGGGTATCTCAACAACTTCTCACACATGAATATGTTTATGCACAATTTCATGCATATATAATCTGTGGCTTGTAAAAACAAGCACACACTATTCATTTTTATAGATATATTAGGTTTAATGTGTGTAGGTCATGAAATTACACATACACTATTCACTTAATCCTTCTTGTGTGAAACCGAAATGGGTGTCAATCATTGAGCACACACACTTTCTCTTATTCCCTTATCTTTTCCTTTTTTCTTTTTAGTTCTTAGCACACACACACACTTGTTCCTTTTAATATATGATCAATGTGTGTTATGCATTTTTTTTATTCACTCAATAAGAACAAAAAATATTCCTCTTCTTTATCTTCTTCTTATCACTATTATCATGCACAAAACCATGAAACATCTTCCTCCTACTTGAAATGTAATTCTCAATGCACATACACCTCCCTATTCTTTTTCCTTCCTATACAACCTAAATGGGTATAACAAGGGTGTGTGTGGGTTATACTTATCAAAAATAAACATATATCCACACTATGTCATGGGATTCCCAATCCATAATGCACCTCTGAGGGTGTACTTCTTTGTTTCATGAAATTTAAGGTCTCACAAGTCCTTATTTCATCACACAAATTGTGCACATGGATCTATTTCACAGAACTGTGATTAGTTTGAGGCTTGTGTCTTGTTAGAGTATAACAAGGGTTCGAGTGAACAAGTTGCATACTAGTGGGATGATCTTTATGAAATATAAGCGAGTTTTCTTGAGAACATGCCATGTGGGTGTGATTATTTTTTCTCAAAGAGGGTGTGAGTTCTCTCCTTCATTGCAAGGAAAACATTGAGAGTGTGTAGCACATGTCGATGGTCTATGGGATCTTTCTACTCCTTCATATAGTAGAGATATGTGGAAAACTATTCCTTTTGCGAACTAGAGAACTTCATGGTGGCTTTTTTATTTTTGAGAGCTTTCCGAATCTTATCAACACCAAGGTCTATCAGGGGACTCATCCTTTTATTGGAATGGATGAATGTGTTGCTCCTTGTTCAAATCATGTAGGATATTCCATGAAGTTCAAATCCTTGATATCCTGAGATCCCAGGTTTTTAAATTCTCAAATGTGTGTAATAGATACATCTAATATCTTGGTTAGATTTATTTTTAACATGGGCTCATTATTTCTTGTGAACACCTCATGTACATGCACTATGAGTTGAAACCAAAAGTTGTTCCTGAATACCAAATGACATGGCCTCTCCAACATCGTTTTATCTTGTCCTATGTGGGTTCTTCTTGTTTCATTTCATGAATGCAAATGAAATTGCATTCATGTGTCCATGACATCCAGATGATCATAATACAGAAGGATTGATCAACAAAGATGGATAATGTACGATCAAGGAGGTGAGACTTTATCTCCAGTGAGTTGTGGCTTCAAGAGGTTCATAGTTTCATGATGACACAACGTAACACGATCAGACGACTTGGGTTCAAACATGTATCATGATATATGAATGGATGATGGATATTAGATCATGAACCAAAGACGTGATGGGGAGCTACGATTACATGTGGGATTAGATGGACAACTCAGATTTCTTCTGTGTTTTTAAAATCATGTTGCATATCAAAATGGAGAAGAATTGAGAAACATTTTACATATCAATACACCTCAACCCTTTTCCAGATTACAATATCCCCCTCTATGGTGCCACTCCATACTGGCTTCTTGTGGGCGCACTCTACACCCACCCTATTCTTGATGACACTGTGCCGCCCTGCATAGTGGCATGCTACACTGGTTCTCCCATGTGACCCAGTGTCTTATACACAACCCACTCATGCCACTTGTGGGCTAACTCGGTTGGCCTCCCATAGGAGTGATCAACCTTTTGTCCCGCATGTGCCTTAAGGATAAGGCTCCTTATCAGTTTTCATGGTTGGCCTGGTTTTTTGTAACCCCAAAAAAATTCTTCTAAGAATAACATGCATGTCCACTTCTTCAAATTCTTATCCCATTCACCTTTTCTTCTCTCTTCTCTTATGCATATTATTTTAGGAACATGAATCCCAAAACACATTTCTCATCTTCCTTCATCCAAACATGGATGGACATCCTCTTCAACTAATCATGCATTGAAACACAATGCATGGAAACATTTTCGTAAACAATGTGTTCTCATTAACACATGTCTTGGTCCTTAAAGACGTAGAAAAGAAATCATATAATTTGGATATGGAGAATTTTTAAGAATGACATCCAATGTCATTTCATACTTACTCTCCCAGTGACATAAGACTTGGAAAAACTTCCCCTATTCAATCATCACTATTACCACAACCACTACATTTTCATACACATATTGAAAACTTACTAACAACTAATAAAACACTATGCTCTAAAATATCCCTATTTTTATTTTTTATCAATATCACCTAATCACACTCTATATGTGTCAATATTTGTGCCAATATTTTCACCCCTTATTGGAAGCCAAATGAATAGTTTAGTGGGGTGTGTTAAAAAACATGTTCTCCACCCTTTAAAGAATATCTTCTTGAATATTTCTAAGATGGGGATAATGTCCATGGTTCGGTTAGAAAATAACATTTTTTTAATCAACTATAATTCTAATTGTGATAACCCAGTGTAGAAAACAAGAGAGATATGACCAATGTTTTCAATGTTTTCCATAAAAAACCATACATGTGAAATCATGCTCAGAGTGTATCAATTCTTAACCAAGGGGTTGGATATAATCATATTTTTCAAGGAAATTCTAAATCATTCACACACATCACCAAAAATTTAAAAAAATATCAAGTAAAAATATAATTCTCCCCTTTTAATCCCATCTTATCATCAATCAAGAACTCCCCCTTAATTGTCATTATAGATAAAATTAAGAACAAGTGATGAATGTGGGATTTGAATCCCTCAAATTTAAAATTATGGATATGATATGAATTTCAGGATTGTTCATGACATATACCTTGATATCATATCATTCATATTTTCTCCCCCTCAAGGGGTGAAATACCTTTGATTCATTATGTTGGAAAATATCATCAGGTAATCTTCAAGATATTCATGTTGATAATCATACAATTTGGAACATTCCAAGTATTTATCAAATCATGAATAATTAGTCCAAAGTGTTTTTATCCACATTTTTAATTAATGTATCATCTTAAGAATGAAACTCACCTTCAATTACCCCCAATGTGAGCACACATACACAAAAAATATAAGGTAATAAGCTGGAACACATGTGATATTCTTAATTGGATCAAGAGGAATGATAATTTTCTCTCAACCCAATAAATCCTTTCCTTATATCTTTAATGATACTTGTATACATCATACTGGTTTCTTCTCTCCATTTTACACTTTGATCATTCATTTTCATCAAGGACACTTTACATCCTTTCACCTTCAACTTGTGTGGATTTTTATTCATACCTATTCTACTTGTGAGTAGCTTCCGTTGGTGAATGTTTTTAGTTTTCAACATATCCATTTGATCAGGTAAAAGAGTAATTCATTTATTTCCATGATGTCCAACCTTCTTGAACGTTCCACATAGTACTTGTGAGACACTTGGGTTGTCATGTGCTAAAAACCTCTAATGAAATTCAATTTTATCTTCACGTGGAATGTCATGTGGCACCTTTGCCTTTACATTAGCTAGTACTCCATCTTCAGCCCTTTGGAGTTCTCTAGGAATTTGAAATTGATTAGTCCAGATAACTAACACTCCTTCTTAACATATTCTGGTTTGGAGCTTCCATATGGCTTATTTAATGCTTTGAAGTTACCATTCATGTAATCTTATCATCTTTAGGAAATTATTCAATAAATCTTATGTTCTTATCGATTTATTCTCCTTTCAGTTTTATCTTTCTTCCATTAATTTCAATGTCTTGTTTGTAGTGATCCATGGTATGTCGTTTCCTTACATAGTAGAAGTATATTTTCATTATTGAAATGAAATTCATGGAGGCTAACTCAACATTCTTCTTCATAATAGTTTCATTCATAGTTTTCATGACTTCGTTGTTTTGAAAATTCCCAATGGAAGAATTTCTTACTAAAGTTCCTTTATAATGCACTGGTTGTGGCCTTTTCTTCTTATCATAATATGCATTATTCATGTTTGGACTAAAACTTAACTCATCATAACTATGAAAACTTCTATTAGAATTATCACTGATGTCTTCAAGATATATAAATCTTTTCTTGATAGAGAGATTCTTCTTCATCTTTATATTTAGCTTTAGATTTATAGGATGCTTAATTTCATAACATCTACTTTACCTGAATGTAGGCCTTCAATAATTTTCATATGCTAACACATTATGCCATCAACAATTTTCTTGATTCCCAATAATCCAACAACACCAACAGTAGCCAATATATCCCATTCTTTTAATTTTAGTATCAGTCTAGCTAGATTTAGTGCTTTTTTTGTTCCTAGATTTTCCATTTTTTCTTTGGAGCATCCCTTTGGGAGTTATTCTTCTTAATCATTGTTGTATCTATTCTCGAAATTTTGATGTATTTATCATAATTTTATTCAATCCTAATCTTTCCATTCTTAAATTTGAAACATTACATGCAGATGAAACCAAATTAGTAGAAAAAAAAAATAATTGGGGTATGGGATACCTTCTTCTAGAAGGATGTTGACATTAGATTAAAAAATGATCCAATACTCCATTTGGAATCATAGTTATCAATGAAAACATGAGTGGAAATATCTATTCTTCTAGCGGTTAGGAATGTTCCATCTCGGAGTGACTACTGATTCTTTAATTTCACCTCCATCTATACACATTTCAAGTTGAGAGAGTTCTTCTCATCCTGAACTGACCTCACCTTACTTTCCCAATTATTCTCTAGAATTATCATTTGTTCATCATGCACATTCCTTAATTCATGCAATGATATTTCAAGCTCCTTTACCATGTTAGATTTGTCTTCTATTTGAGATGCTTTTACAACCATAGAAACTTTTTTGAAATTTTCAAATGCATGAAAAAATTCTACAAATACAATATCAATGAATTATTTCTCACAAATACATCCTTGAAATTATTAAAAAAATTGATCATGTATTTAATTTCAAAGATAAATTTCTTTTTAATTTTCCTTCCCTAGATTTTTGAGAGTGTTAGACATGACAAAACTTTTAGAATATCCCACTTCCAGGGCATTAGCTTCTTCTCCTAGCTATAATTTTTCATCTTGAAGAGAACTAATGCTTCTAGCAATATATATTTCCAATTCTATAGGGATTTTTCTTCAAATGAACTTTGAATTTAGACTGAAGATAACTATTTGACTTATCATCATGATATCTTGAACATGCTTCATCTGAAGAGTAATAATAACAATATTTATAAAATTGGGTACCTTTTAGATTACCTTTAGTAGAATGTGTCTCCCCATTAGCAGTATGATTATTCTACAGCTTCCTTTACTGTTTCTTCTATCTATTTTTACAATTCTTGGTAAAAATCACCATTTGTGGTTTATCACTCATTTCCTAAAATCTTCACTTCTTAAAGTCTCCCTTGGGTATTTTAGAGGTAACCTCCCTTTGATACCAATTTATGTTCTCAAATCAATGTGGAATAACTGAAAGGGGGATGGGTGAATCAGTGATCCCTTTAAACTTTTAACAAATTTATTGTTTTCCATTAAGCCTATATAGATGTTTAAAGCCTCGATCCACTCTTCTTGTGTCTCTCAGCCTTACCTTAAATGATGTTATAAATATAAAGTCACTAGGAATAATGATTTATAACGTTCAATTCAAAGACCAACTCCTTACTATGTTGGTTATTCTCCCTAACATAGTTTCCCCACTATAATCTTATTAACAATTACAATGGTCAATATAGAGTCCCACTGTATCTATCCTAAGTCCCTAAGGAGGTTCTTTATACTACTTCACACAGTTTAATAAGATCCCCACTGGCCTACTACAGAGTACCACTAGCCTGCTGTAGATTCCCACTGATGACTTCTTCTCCTTCCTAAATCACATAGGGTTATTCTAGCTATTAGGTAACATGAGAAGCTTCATTCTTTTAATACACTTGATTCACTATAGATTGATCTTATTCTCCTCCCACATGGGATTTCTGAATCACACATACTCATGAATCTCTTCTTGAATCTTCAACAGCCTTTAGTATGGTCAGTTGGCCTTGCTCAACAATTCTTACCACCTTTATAATCAATCTTCAATGCAATAATGATTAGACAATTATTTCTTCTTATAATGATGACCCTGAATCATAAATGTGTATGAAAATTGTGAACAAAACCTCTTAAATAATGAAAGAATATTTCATCACAATATCTTTTCTATCTTTCTTCTTGGATTATCAAATATAGTCAACTCGGTTATTATATATTTAGTGATTAGGCTCGGCTTTAGTCTCAATCCATTTCTTTTTCATGCATCGAATTTATTACTCTTTCTATTGGATATCTCAAAAACATTACACATTTTCATGGTTTTATGCACAATTCCATGTGTATATAATATGTTTTCTGTAAACTCGAGCACACAATAATCAATTTTATAGACATTTTAGAATCAATTTGGGTGGGTAATGAAATTATACACGCACTATCCACTCAATTGTTCTTGTGTGAAATACCAAATGGGTATCAATCATTGAGCACACATACTTTATATTATTATATTCCCTTTATCTTCCTTGTTTTTGGTTCTAAGAACACACACACTTTTTCCTTTTAATTTCGGTTCAATATGTGTTATGTATGTGTTTTCTTCACTCAATATTCACACAGAATCTACATCTTCTTTATCTTCTTCTTATATCTCTTTGTATGCACACGAACCATGCAAGTTCTTCCTCCTCCTTCAAATGTACATCTCCATGAAAAAACACTCCCTTATTCTTCTTCTTTCCCACACAACCTGAATGAGTATAAAAATGGTGTGTGTGGGTTCTCCTTTCCAAAAGGAAGTGTTTATGCACACTGTATCTAGGTATTCTAAAACCGTCATGTTGACCAAAGGGTGTAGTTCTTTTGTTCTTGAAAAAGAAGGGCTCACGATTCCTTGTTTCTTCACTGAAAGGGTGCACATGGATATCCTTCACAATACCAGGATTGGTTTGTGGTCTTTGTCTTTACAGCGTACAATAATGGTTCGAGTGAACTAGTTTTATTCTAGAGGGATGATCTTCAGAAAAAATATTTGATGTTTCAAGAGAACATGTCCCATGTTTGTGATTCTTCTTCACATAGAGGGTGTGGATTCTCTCCTTCTTTGCAAGGAAATATTCTTGAATGTGTATCACTTATCAATGTTCCATGAAATCTTTCTTCACCTTTGAATTGTAGAGATGTGCGGAAACCTCACCGTTTCGTGAATTAGAGGATTCAGTTGTGGCTTTGTTATTTGATAGAGCTCTCTCAATCTTCTCAACACCAAGATTATTCGAGGGACTCCTCCTTTTATTGGCACAGATCAATGTGTTGCTCTGTGTTCAAATCTAGCAGGATATATTGTGAAATTAAAATACATTAAAGCTCTAGATTGTTGTTTTTGAAATTTTCAAATGAGGATAATAGATAAAACAAATATCTCTATTTGTTTTCTTTTAAATGTGGGATACCTATTTCTTGTGAACACCTCATGGGCATAAACTATGAGTCGTGTGAAAAATTTCTTCCTGAAAATCAAATGGCATGGCCTCAGTAACATCCACTACTAAAAATTTGGTCTATATCCATGGACCTATAGCCATGGTTTTATAGGTCTATGGTTATAGCTTTTATATTTCCATGGTTAAATTCTATCATCGTGGCTAAATCGATAATACACCACGAGCGTCGTTTTTTTTTTCAATCTGTATCGGGCTCCTCCTCCTCCCTTGATCCACAGCCCTCCTCCTCCTCCCTCTATTCGCACACCGCACAACCCTCCTCCCCAAAGATGTCTCCTCCTCCCAGCAGCCCTCCTCTCCTCCCCCGATTTTCAACCCTATCATCGCGCGACCCTCCTCCCCGATTGTGTCTCCTCCTCCCCGCAGCCCTCCTCCTCCTCCCCCGGTTCGCAGCCATATCACCGCACAACCCTTCTCCCTAATGATGTATCCTCCTTCCTATGATCTCCTCGACGATCTCACCATGCATCCCTCTCTCACAGTGGTGCCCTTCTCTCGACGATCTCCCCGATGATCTCCTCCCCCGGTTCGTAGCCATCTTTCGGGATATATGGGATTGGGTAAGAGCTATCTCAGTATTTTATTTTTCATGATTGAAATTGGCTTGGGTTTTTTTTTCTATGTACCATGAGTTAGGTGTTGTTAATGTTTCTGGAAATCAATAATGGAATGAGATCCTTTAGATATGTTTTGGTGATCAATGTAGTAAGGTAGACGTGGATGGATAACCCCTAGGAATTCTTAGGGATGATAAGTCTTATGGGGTGGAGTTTCTAAGTCCATGCATCTATATGGGTGTTGTAATTTAAGAGGATTACCAAATTTTGAAATAGTACATAGTCCATATTTTGATTTTGGAATTGGATTGGAATTATGAGGGTTTGAGTACCCCAAATAAATTTTTTTAGACAAAAAATAAGGGAATAGAAGTTGGTATGGAGGGTTGAGAAATATTAGTGGCATATTAGGATGGTACAGTATCTAGATGGCTATAAAGTACTACCACCATCTAGCCCTTGGTTAGTCACTAACTCGTTGGTGGCCTGGGTAGTAGCTTGGTTCCATTTTGTGGCTTATCTACCAATAAATGAGGTTTTTAAAGGGTAAAATACAAAATTATTCCCTCAGTTTTTAAGGATAATCCCCCTCTGTTCCCCTCTAATTTTAGCACACAACCAGGGGATCTAAACCCCTATCCCCCCTTAACATCCCCTTAATTTTAGATGTTTTTAGATTCGTTCTTAGGATATTTGAGAAAAAAACCATATATCCTCTTATCATTCCTCATCACTTAAATTGTACTTTTTCTTTTTGGATTTTTAGTGCCAATTCCACCAAAGCATGGTGGAATAATCCTTATATCATAAGGATATGATTTTTCTTATATATGGGAAATCCTAAGATGAACTATTTAGGTTTTTTCATGTCATTTTTATAGAGGTTAGTGGTGACACCAATATTTTTAAGTTTTTTACTAAAATTGAAATTGGTTATTATTTTTCATGGAATAATTGGTTTGGTCTTTGGATAAAAACTTTGTCTGGAGTACACCATGGGTATTTTATAAGTATTTTTTTGGGTTTTAATATTGTGATAGATTTTGGTTGGTTTTTCATTTATTGTTCCTTTATAGAGAAATTTTTTTAATTAATTATAATTTATTAAAATTAACTGGTTGAAATTTCATGGTTTAATTTTGGTACCTGGTTGGTGATGAATGCCTTGGAGAACCATGGAGGAAACTATCAACCAATTGAATAAATTTGGGAAGTTTATTTAATGGTTGGTGGTCCTTTTAATTTAACACTTAGTTTATTCTTCTTTTAGAGTGTGTGCATGATTCAGTCTAGCTAACATTATCATTATTGATACAATTTAATTTAAGTGTTTGAATTTATGGTTTCCCTATTTCAACGACCCATTAAATATTCCATGGGACTTTTTGATGTGTAGTTTCAAATGGACTTCACAGTGGATTAATTACTTTGAAATAGATCGATGTCATTAAAGTCTGAAATTGTGTTTTAAATGGATTAATTGGAACATGGTTTGAATCGATGGTTTTGAAATAGAATTTTAAAATCATCGATTATTATAAATGGTTAAACCATTGTGTAAAACCTAATATAATGGTATGTAGGTTTCTTATAAAGTGTCCACTTTTTTTAATGGCATGGTATTGATGAAATGGGTTGAGAATCCCAAAACCTTTAAATGGAGATGAAGTGGTTTTATGATAATTGAAGTTGTATTATTGAATGGTTGTCTTGAGAATCCCAAAACACTTAATCAGGGCTTTTTTGATTTTTGGGTTCCTTATATTTTTGTTGTGTGTTTTGGATTTCATTGAGGTGGATTAGATTCGCCATTGACGATGGCTTACATGTGAATTCATAGGTAGTCACATGCATATATATGTTCCCCCTTTATATGTATTCACTCATGGAATTATGAATATATATATTGGGGATAGGTGTGCTTATATATAGATATGAAAAATGCATATGCGTGTAAGTGTAAAGCGGTATATGCAAGTATAAACATATATCTAAGGACCCCCTTGTGCATATTTTTCCATGAAAATATGTACATAGGGGCTAGGTGTCCTTATATATATGTTAAGTTGAATATGCATGAAATCGGAAAAAAGGAAGATTCGAGTTTTCGTCATCAAAAGCAAACGCGCCTTGAGGTTGAGGTAGGGTCCCTCTCCTAGCCTATTTAATTGAAGAATGTTTTAATTTTCATTTAGTTTCCTTCTAAATTTTGCATGTTATATTAATTTACAATTCATGATTAAGTGTTAGTTAAGATAATTGTATCGTTTGATAAATAAGTCATCGTTTTGTAATAAAACCCCTCCAACGGAGGTGCGTTGTCAGCGAAAAATCATAGTGGTATACCTTTCTTAACATTATTGCATTGATGTATTCCTTATACTTGATGCCGTTGTTAGTCATAAGGCACACATCGTACTTGACCCTTTTTATATCCTTGTAGGGGGTTTCCATATTTTTATTAAAACGGTTGTCTGAACCAAGACAGTCTTTAAGTGCCATTAGACTTTTAAGATGGGTCCCATGTTGTGTAACCATGTCACATGGCATGTGATATTTAAATCTAACCAAAAGCCTAGTTCCACAACCCAAGGTTCCCACAGTACCCGTAATGTCAGATTACATGTTATGTAACATGTGATTTTCTTGATCCCATGGGGTATTCCTCTAGGTATACCTACACATTTCTAGATCTCCAAACCTCAACGCATTAGGTATATCAGGGGTCATCCAATCCTCTAGTCATCACAGATTAGCATTCATTTCTTTAAATCATTTTAGAAAACATCCTCTCATGTCATCCATATCATCCTATTTGAAACTAAGTGGAAGATGCTGCCCCGCGGATGTCGTTGGAGCATGCCAACACGCTGCGGTCGTGCGGCGGTCATGCGGAGGTCACGCGGCGGTCATGCCGCAGTCACGCCGCGATCACACCACGGTAACGCCGCGGTCGCACCGCGGTAATGCCATGATTTAGCCCTACTCCAGCCACATCCAGCCCACACCATCCCCCTTCCAACTTCATTTTAGCCCGCTGCCACCAGCATTCCAGCCCGCAACAGCCCCCTGCCACCTTCGAATTAGCCCGCACCATCCCCCAGCACCTGAAACCAGCTCCCTTCCACCAGCATTCCTGCCCCATTCCACCTGTATTCGAGCCCTCACCGAATTAGGTATATCAGGGGTCATCCCATCCTCTAGTCATCATAGATTAGAATTCATTTCATTAAATATACTGAGAAAACATCCTCTCATTCCATACATATCATCCTATTTGAAACTATGTGGAAGATGTTCCCCGTGGATATCACTCGACCAGGCCAACCGGCTGCGGTCACGCCGCGGTCACACCGCGGTCACTCCGTGGTCACGCCACAGTCATGCCGTGATTTGGCCCTGCTCCACAACGATACCCTGCGGCGGTTCGCAGTGGTAGTATTATATGAGTCTTGTGATCAATGTTGTGACTGACTAATAGAAATTTATGCTGGTGAGGCGATGACCGAAATGTTGCCCCACCTCCTCTCATTCCCATCACTCATGGCCGGAAGATGCTTCCCCGTAGATGTCACTGGACCGGGCCAACACGCCGCAGTCATGCCACGGTCACGCCGCGGTCCCGCTGCGGTCACGCCGCGGTCACGCCTCGGTAATGCTGTGATTTGGCCTTATTCCAGCCACTTCCAGCCCACACCACCCCCCTTTAACCTTCATTTCAGCCCGCTGCCACCAGAATTCCAGCCCTCTTCCACCTACATTTGAGCCCGCACCAGCCCCCAGCCACCTGCAATCCAGCCCGCACCATTTAGGTAATGCCCTTTGGATTAAATAATGATGACACTACATACCAATACTACACACATTATATCATTAATACCTTCTTAGAAAGAATAGATGAATGATTTTGTTAATGACATGGTTATCAAATCTTAATAGAGATGTGATTATTTCAAAGATCATTAAACTATATTTAACAAGTTGCAGTAGCACAACCTAAACATGAATCTGGTAAAATGTTTTTTCAGGGTAACTCTAGGGAAATTCAATAGATTTATGGTGTGATACCATGAAATTGAGTTTGAATCTAAAAAAAACAAGTTCAGTTTAATCAATTTCACTCCCTCAGATTCTTAAAGAATTGAGGGGCACTAGGGGAACCTTTCTTACATTTATAACTTCAAAGATAACCTGGATGAAATGTCTCTATGCAGCTATGATATGTTGTTTGGAAGGGGGAATAATAAAGGGGGGATATTATTTTTTAGAAAACAGATCTGCTGTGCAGATTCAGGGGCAGCGTCCATCGGCCTCGCGGTGCGACTACAGGGAGTCCTTTCTGGTAATCAGTGGTATCCATCTGATATACTTAAGAATCCGAGGTTTGTGTGGTCAACCCAAACCTCCAAGCAACCTAATAGTTTTCAGGTCAGAAATGGTGTTAGATGTCTCACCATCCTGGACCACTGACGCAGCGTACACATCCCTGCGGATGGAGATCATTCCCTTCCAGGCAGCATCATGCACACCATCAAATAGAGCCATGATCCTAAAATCCCACAAGGACACAATGAATGCCACCATAGCAGTAGGGATGAGGTTTCCCAACTGTTAACTGTAGCGCATATGCAGCAGACCGGGCATCAGATCTGAAAGCAGAATGCCAGAGTCCACCACATGCCCAAACAACATTCCCAGATAACTCTAGAGTTGCTGGGCCTAGCAGCACTCCATAAACACATGCTTTGTGGTGTCTTCTGCAGCCATACATAAGGCACACTTGGAGGCCATGTGAAATCCAACACACTTCAAATTTTCAGAGGTAGAATGTCTATTTTCCAGATTATTCAATGAAGGAGAAACTGGGATGGCCGAATGAATGGAGCCCTGAACTTCATAAGCCTGGTTGGGGCATGGTCACTACTGCCAAATGAAATCATGTAAAACTCTTTGGGGTCAAAAATCCCAATCCTTCTATGAAGCCAGATCAGTTTTTCACAATCCATAAATTCATAATTATTAACTTGATCTAACACATAGTCAGAAATATTCAAATCATGTGAAATCTGATATGAGAGAAAATCCAAGATGGACCATGAAGCAACTTCAGATGGGATATTCATAGAATGTAAGTGCCGATCCTGCCAGAAGTTGTTCCAGATACTATGAGTGGAGTCTCTACTGACCAACCATTTAGTATCCTGCATTATCATTGCATAGGCCTGCTTAAGGGAAGCCCATATTGAGGATTCAAGGTGGTATTTATATCCAATATATTTCCATTTTGTGAACCTTATCGACAAAAACTCATCATCAACATCATTTGAGATCATCCTCCAAGTGAATTTTCCAATCAAACCATAATTAATGGTGCAAAGACCCATGACTCCTAATCCTCCCATTTCCAAAGGTTTTATGCATTCTTTCCACTTCACTGTGACCAACATCCTTTCAAAAATTGATCCTGTCTATATAATGTTTCTCACCAGGATTTGATGTTCCTTAATAATCCCTCACGGCCATTTGTATCAACTGAAAGGGCAAGGATCCCCTCTTCACCCCAAGATATTGAAAGGAAAAGGATCCCCTCTTCACCCCAAGGGATCAAGTGGTCCTGTTCTTTTTTCCAACAGGAATTCCATTGCCAAAAACAATAGACGATTTGTCCCAGATTATGGCCTATCCAGCCACATCCTCATAGTGAGTGAAAAGAGCCTTTATATAGGATATGGTTCTCATTGAAGCCTTCCCCAGCAATACAATGTCATCAGCATAGAGAACATGGGGTGGGGAATGATCATTAAAACCAGATCTAATCCTCTTATAAATACCCAAATGAGAAATCGCATTGATGCATCGGCTTATGTAATCCTCTGCAATTTCAAACAACATACACGATAAGGGGTCACTTTTCGTACACCCCATGAGCAAGAGAAGAACCCTCTAGGTGCACCGGTCATATGAATTGAAATTCGTGAGGATCCAAGAATAGTGTTAACCAAGTTCAGAAATCTATTCGAGAACCCATGCATGCGATGTCTCTCGATGAGAAAACTCCATTTACAGGTATCAAAATTCTTAGAGATGCCAATCATAATAGCAAAGTTCCATTCCTTTGACTTCCTTCGCATGAGGTTAAAACTCTCAGAGGCCATGAAAGGAATTGTTGTATGTTCCTTCTTAGATTTAGTAGTCATATTAATGTTATCCAAAGTCTAAGAAATACCAATAATATGATTGAAAAAAAGGGGAGGAGATGTACCTGAAATATTTGTAGCAAGGTTGTCATGTGAAGTACCTGAATGTTTTTCCAGCATTTTTATAGAACCTTGGGGAATCTGTGGTGTGTCCACCAGGTTCGATTTATTTTCATAAGATTAAAATATACATCTCTAATTCTTGACCAATTCAATAGGCAGATTTGGGTTGGCATCATTCTAATCTTGAAAACCCAAGGCAACCAAATTTGGATTTGGGTAACTATCCAGAGTAGTCTTTAAAACACCCAGAACATCAGGTTCCATGGCCATATCCTTGGGCGATGCACTATCCTAACCAAGTGGGGGTTAAGGGGTCTATTCATAGCTAAAGGTATTCTCCATATAAGTGTCACTGCTCAAGTGTAAACCCCTAAGAGGGTTGCATTTGTTCTACATAGAGTCATTATTCAAAATTGGATTGATCTGGTCATCTTGTCTGTCAAGTAGTGTGCCAACCAGTTTTGATTCACAGCCCAAAGAAGAAGAAGAAGGGTATGAAGATTGACCATTGTCAATCTTCATATGATTAAAAAGATCATTATAAATGTGATGTTCTTTATTACCTTTAGAGGTGTCCAAAAGAGTATCCCCTGTAGCTAAAAATTCCACGGCAGGGTTTGTCGTAATATACAGGTCTACAGGAAGGGATGATCATGTACGATCACATGCATTCAAAGCCGATTTAATATCCCTATCCAGACCCAAAAGTGGGTTTGAGTGCCCTTTCATGATAGTTGTATTGGTAAAAATGATCTAAGAAAAGAGTAAGCGTAAAGAAATCCAAGAGAATAGCCTAAAGCCACCGAGAAAACTAGTAAAACCATCATATCCATCACCACTAAACCCCAACCTCCCAGCTTTCAATCAACAACCTACCCCAAGTGGAACTGGAAATAGTAGTAGCCCTCTTGACACCAGAAGCACTCTACACCAAGAAGAAACCTACTATAATCCAACAACACTACCCAATAACACATGTACTAGAGAAAAAACCAATAACAGTCATAGTTTTAGCAGTAACCCAGTCAACAGTGATAACACCAACACCTATAAGCCAACAGTAATGTCCAACCCCTAGGAATGTACTCAAATTTACATCCCAAGACACCAACACCAACCCATGCCACTCCTGCAAGAAAACCCATCAAAGAGGCATCCTGCACCACACAAAAAACCCAACCAACAACCCATTTGACAACTCACAGTCAACAATAGCACCCAATCTCTGTTAACAAACTAGTCCAAGGAAACTGAACCTCCAACACCTCTATGCCAACACCAGCCATAAATTTAGCCTCTACACCCATCCATTACCAAACATCCATCTTGATGTTCCTATCTAGAAGATCACAGAACTACTCAACAACATCTACCAGTATCTGTAGAACCAAAAATAATCACCCAATATTTAGGAAATTGTCCAGCAGCCACACCACCTCCTTTGATTATGTATTCAATGAATCAAAATACTATTCATATTTTTCTTTAGATGATTGGCCTCTATCAACAGTGGGATAGGATTGATCTCCAATTTTTTAAATAGAGGCAAAGTTTTCCGTCTCAAAAACCACTATAGTATTAATATGAATAAACAGTTCCATGTCTATGTAATCAATTAGGATAGAAATTGATTGGATTTGGACTATCATTTTAGTGTCAAAGACTACTAGTTGATCTTGATGATTTCTTTTATCATTGTCTTTAACTTGTTCTTCAGTAAAGGATGTTTGATTCTTATTTTCATCATGATTGATAATAAAATCTTCTTTCTATTCTCTATTCTATGGTTGAGTAATTTCACTAGATACTGAAACCACTATGTTTTGTGCAAGAACTGTAGTACACTAAAATGTAGGTTTGTTCCTCTGACTATTCCATATTACAAGGGCCTCAAACTATGTTTTCCCCAAATTTTATTCTATAGATTGAGGTAATATATTTCAGGTTCTATATTAGAGATATTTTATCTAATTCTTTTTCTCTTTTCTTGAACTTGGCAATCTATTATGGATATTGAATTATCTTCTTCTTGAATATGCACTGAAGGTGAAGATCCTAAAATCCCTCACCCCTCCTATGAAATATGACCCAATCATTGTTGGTATTTTTCACCAAAAGATAATTGTTTTAGAATCACATAATCCCTACAAAAGACCACTCAACTCACCAACAATAATCACCATCAATAAACCCACCTTCTTGTACCCTTACAAAACCACCAACCACAAACCACAAACCATCCACCTACCACCCAACCACAACACCGCTCCCCTAAACACAAATAATTGCAGTCAACCCACCCAAAACCAAAAAAAATCCAACCCTACTAGCCAATCACACCAGAATAGCTACTGAAACCCAAAAGGCTGCAGTAAAGAACACATCCAATAAAGAAAACCTTCTTCTAGGAACAATGACACTAGTCAATACGCAACTCGAACCACCTACTACTTCATGAACCTTGAATCCAAGGAAACATTCTTCAATATCATGGCACCAATCCACCACATTAATCAACTCAAAGACTCATGAAAACAATATCTTAACATCACCATATGAAAAAGACTATCCAACAAAGGAATGCCCAACCAGTCAACCACAAACTCAACCACAACCATCCACAACAAATCCCCTACATGTAGCCAAGTAGCATGAAAACCCCAACCCAAAAAGAAACCAATCAACCAAAAACTAGAAATCCCCACTTGAATTACCCACACCATGAACCCTATCCTCTACAACTGCACCTAGAATAATAAAATGTGACCCTATACACACCACACTAGAAGCCCCTCTAGAATCATCGCCACACAATAATATCATGCATCCTCTGCACATGATCCTTGCACTATAAACATCCCACACCCACCAAACACCATAATAGCAACAAGATCCCCCACAAGAACATTGCCTGCATGACCCACACAAGCTGAGAACCAGCCAAAAAATCCACTCTACATTCCTATCCCTTTCCAACGGATAAATCCACCACCAAAAACCCACAATAGACCCAAATGCATCACAACATTATAGGGTTTCTAGGAGGGGGGGGGGGGCTGCTGTCCAGGTGGGGTGGTCCAAGGGGGTTTCTTGGAGGGAGGGGGGTTTCTAGGAGGGAGGGGGGTTTCCAGGAGGGAGGGGGGATTTCCAAGAGGGGAAGGGGTGTCCAGAAGGGGTGGTGCAAGAGGGTTGTGTGCAGGAGGGCTGGTGCAGGAGGGCTAGTGCAGGAGGGTTGTTGGTATTGTATACCTGCTAAACGTATAGGGGGCTGGTGTAGAAAGGTTGTGTACAGGAGGGATGATAAGTTATGTTATACACCAAGTTTGTCTTGGCTCGTTTGAGGTAGGGTCCCTCTCTTAGGTAGGGGGGTTTCCAACAGGGGTGGTGTTGTCCAGGCAGGGGGGAGGGGTGTCCAGCAGGGGTGGTGCTGTCCAGGCAGGGGGTAAGGATGTCTAGGAGGGAGTGGGGGTGCTGTCCTGGTCGGGGGGGGGGGGGGGTTTCCAAGAGGGAAGGAGGGGTGCTGCTGTCCAGGCATGGGGGAGAGGTGTCCAGGAGGGAGGGGGGGCTGTCCAGACAGGGGGGTGAGGGGCTGTCCAGGCACAGGGGAGGGGTGTCCAGCATCAGTGGTGCTGTCCAGGCAGGGGGGAGAGGTGTCTAAGAGGGAGGGAGGGGGGTGCTATCCAAGTAGGGGGGAGGGGTGTCCAGCAAGGGTGGTGTTGTCCAGGCAAGGGGGGAGGGGGTGTTGAGGAGGGATGGGGGTGCTGTCCAGGCAGGGGGGAGAGGTGTCCAGGATGGAGGGGGTGTTGTCTGGGCAGGGGGAGAGGTGTCCAGGAGGGAGGGAGGGGGCTGTCTTGGCAAGGGGTGCTATCCTGGTAGGGGGAGGGGTGTCCAGAAGGGGTGGTGCTGTCCAAGAATGGGGGAGAGGTGTCTATGAGGGAGGGAGGGGGGTGGTGCTATCGAGGCAGGGGGAGGGGGGTGCTGTCCAGGCAAGGGGAGAGGTGTCCAGGAGGGGGGGGGGGGGTGTTGTCCAGGTAGGGGGGATGGGTGTCCAGTAGGGGGGGGGGGGCTGTGCAGGAAGGGGGTAGAGGTGTCTAGTAGGGAGGGAGGGGGGGGGGTGTTGTACAGCAAGGGTGGGTGTCCAGGGGTAGAGGTGTCCAGGAGGGGGGGGGGGTGCTGTCCATGTAGGGGAGATAGTTGTCCATGAGGGAGGGGGGCTGTCCAGGCAGGGGGGAGGTGTCTGGAATGAGGTGGGGGTGATGTAGGGGGGTGGGGATGGGCTACCACATTAGATGATATCTTCATTTCATTCAGAATAACTTCTTAACTACACATATTGATTGTTGTAATGACATCATATATCTCTTCATTCAACATCAATCAGTACATAATAATTTTTGGGAACTATAGTTCTATTCATCTCTACTGTAACATAAATATCATTATGACATGAACTTTGTACAACCACTCATCAATCTACAATGTTGTAATAAGATGATTAAACTATTATTAAATTGGGGGGGGGGTGTACAGAGGGGGATTTGCAAGGGGAGGAGGGGGGGCTGTCCATGGGAGGCCTTGCATGGGGTGAGGGCTGTCTAGGGGAGAGGGTGGGGGCTATTTTTTTTGGGGGAGGGGGGTTGTCCAGGAAGGGCTGGGGGCTGTCCAGGAAGGGCATTACATGGGGGAGGGGGCTGTCTAGGGGGGAATTGCAGAGGGGGTTGTATACTGCATGGGGAGTGGTGGGGGGGGGGTGTGCCCAGGGAGGGATTTATAGGGGGTGGGGGGATATAGGGGGGAAGAGGCTGCAAGGGGAATGGGGGGTGGGGGCTGTGCAGTGGGGTTGGGGGGGGGGGGTATTTTGTTAATATATTTTCAGACCCTATATCCACGCCAAACTTAGCCACGGTTTCTCAAACTGTGGATATTACCTATAGCCACAGTTTGAGGACTTATAGCCATGGTTTAAAACCGTTGCTATAGCCCGGATTTCCAGTAGAGATCATTTTCACTCGGCCTATGCAGGTTCTTCCTATTTCATTGAATGCATGAAAATGAAATTGAATTCATGTGTTCATGACATCTAGATGATCATAATACATGAGGTTTGATCAACAATGATTTCTAAAGTTTGATCAAGGATGCACGACTTCAACTTTAGTGATTTGTGGTGTTAAAAGGTTTGGAGTTTGAAGACGACGCAACTTAACATGATTGGATGACTCAGTTTCAAACATGAAACACCTGATAGGAATGGACGGTGGAGATTAGATCACGAACTGTAGATGTAATGTGCGGCCATGATTATATGTGGGATTATGTGGATGAATTGGATTTCATCAATGTTTTTAAAATCTTGTAGCACATAGAAACAAAGAAGATATAAGCCATGATTAAAATATCTGTCCACCTCAAACCTTCTCCAGTATACTCTCTCCCCCTCTTTGGTAGCACCTTATACTAGCTTAGTGTGGTTGCGCTATGTGGCCAACCTATTCTCCCTACCGCTGTGCTGCCCCACATAGTGGCTCGTTGCCCTGGTCCTCCCATGCGCCATAGAAGCTTATAAACGACCCGCTCATGCCTCTTGCATGATGACTTGGCTGTCCACCCTTGGGCATGGTTGACCCAGTTTCCCTCATGTGACTTGAGTTTTAGGCTGATTTTCATATTGCATGGATGGACTATTTTTTCATGCAACCCCATAAAAATGATTCAAAATATAACATGCATGGAAACTTCTTCAAATGAAAATCCCATGCACCTTTGCATGTCTCTTATCTTCTTCATTTTTTTGAAAAATTAATCCGAAAACACATTTCTCATATTACTTCATCCAAATGTCATTGGAACTACTATTCAACTCTTATTACATTGAAACCCAATGCATAGAAACATTGTAGTAATCAATGTCTTCTCTTTAACACATGTCCTGGTCTTTAATGATCTGTACATGCATTCATTTGATTGGGTTATGGATAATGTCCAAGCATTATATCCATTTTTATTTCATACTTATTCTCCAAGGGAAATATGCTTTGGAATAACTTCTCATCTTTAATCATCATCATCACTACAATAACTACTATGTCAAACACATATTGACAACTTATTGAAAACAAATGAAACACTATTCTCTACAATATTAATGATCTATTTCCACATATAAATATAATTTTTGATCATCTTTAGAGATATCAATATTTGTTGAAGGATGACTTGAGATTTCGATACCATCAGATGAAAGTGATGTAGGATGAAATTCCAAAAAAAGAATTTTATACTGCAAATTTCTCTTATGAGTTTTTAGTTATATTATTTAGTTTAAAAAATTACAAGAAATATTTATAGAACTTATGAATATATTTTGATATAAATATTTGGATAGGGATTTAAATTTATTATAGATGATATTTTAGTTTATTATAAAATATAGTAGGATCATGAAAAACATATAATGATTGTATTGAAAAGTATTATATAAAATAATTTAAACAGAAAATTTATAAAATGTGATTTCTGGTTAAAACATATTTATTTACAAGGGAAAATTGTATGTAAAGATGAAATTATAGTTTATACCACCCAAAAAAAGTGGTTCATGAGTGTAAATAAAATACAATTATTAATGAGAATCAATGTTTTGTTGGATAAGTATGTAATTACAAGATATGTTTTGATAAAATTTAATGACTATCTTGCCCAAAAAATATGTTTAAATGAAAAGGAGTAAAAATTACCTGGAAAAACTAATGTGCAGAATAATTTCATTATATAAAAATAATATTATTGAATGATTCAGTTTTTCACCTACCCTTGAGAAATTTTGATTTTTTATCTACATTCATGTTTTTGTGAAGGGATATGGTTGTTTTTTCATATATAATGATCTTATAATTACTTAAAAATCATATAAACTATTACCTCATGAGGTTCATTATTACACATAATCTGGAATTAACTTCTGGGATTTTTTCATTAAATATTTGGAAGCATCATTTATATGGATCCACGTGTGAAATATATATTGATAATAATTATTTAACATATATATCCTCTAAAAAATATAAGAACATGACACATCAAATTTTAATGGAATTATTTATTTATATTGATTTCTTTCCATGAATTGAATATAAATTAGATGATTCCTTGATTTAGAAAAACAATGCTACACTAACCATGTTGTGTTTAGAACATGACACTCAAGTTAATGATGTAATGACTTTTCATCTAGAATTTTTGGGTACAAGAACATACTATGCCTTGTTATTGGTTCCCATAAAAATATCTATGATGGATAGAATTAATAATTCATTTAAGGAAGACTGTGAGTTATAGGAAAGGGTATAATTTTTTAATAAGTGCATGTTTTCTGAATTTAATGTTATTAATAATTTTTTTGATATTTTGAAATATATTATGTGTTCCATGTTATTCCTAGATAAAGTTGGAGTTTTTAAATGAAGTTAATAGTTCCCCATTTTTCATTCATCCTAGAATAAATATGATATATAGTTACCATTATGTGTATTACTATAGGGAAGGAATGAAATTTGATATTCCTAACATTACAGTGAAATTATTAATTTTCAATATGTTAAAGAAGAATGACATTTAGGGATGATGAATCTTCACAATTTTCTAATTTATGTGTGGAAATGGGAAAATATATCTATGGATTTAATGGTGGGACAACCAAATAATTCATGAGGTAATAATGAAATTTTGGTTATTGTTGATCAACTGAATAAATCTGTACTTTTCCTTTCGATTCGAGAAACTGGGTCATTAGATAAACATTATCAACTTTATCCTAAGAAGATAGTTAGGATACCTATATTTATACCCCCATTGTATTGATCATGATAATATGTTCACTTCTAAATATTGGAATCCCCTTCTAATGTCATTGGAAGCTGAATTAAATTTTAGTAGAACCTTTCATCCTTTTTCTGATGGAATGTAATAATGAAAAATTAAGTAAATGGAAGATATTATTCAATAATGTTCAATGGATTACCAGTGATTTTTGGATCAACATAATTTTTTATTTTTTTCTTATAATAATAATTTTTATTCCATTATAAAGATGGAAAATTTAGTGGCATCATACGGAAAGATATGTCAAAGAACTTTATTAGTATAAGAGGTGGCTAAAAAATAGAAAATGATTTAGGAACATATGAGAATATCTTAAAGAAGGTATTAATGTTATGCAGATAAAAGGAGGAAAGATCATTTAATAAATGAATGGTATATATTATTTCTTAAAATATAACCTCAAAAAAGTGATCTACATTATAATATGAAGGGAAAGATTTGTAAATGCCTAATTAGAATATATGAAATACTCTAAAATGGAGGATTAGTTTCAATTTGAGTGGCATTGAATTTTAGTTTATCCAAAAAACATGTTATTTCCAATGTTTCGATATTGTAAAGGTATGTTCCAGATTAATTTCATGATTTGAACCTAGAGGTTGTTTAGTGGGAAGATAACCATTCTTCTGATGAGAATCCTATTCAGATTCATGACCATAGGGAGAATGATTTTTCAAAAAAAAATAATACACGAGGTTATGGTTTTTTGAAGAAACTATATGGTTAAAGAAGCAACATGGGAATGTGAAATTGAAATGAGGGAAACATATCCCCACTTATTGCATAAGTGAATAAATTTTTGGGAATAGAATTTACAAAAAAGGGAGAAGGTTACAATCCATGTATTAATATATTATTTTGTTTCACATTTATTTTTTTCTTGAATTAAAAATTGAAATTCATTATAAATATTTTAGGTAAATTTAAAATTCAAACATATAATAGTTTTACTAAACTTATTTCATATATAGTTATATTTAGAAGATTATTTTAAAATTATAGAATTTTAATTTAAAAAATATAATTTAATTTTTGAATTAGTCTTAAAAAAATATATTAGAATGAAATTTTAAGAATTATATTATTTAATAATGAATATTGAAAATATGAATTTTTATTGAAACATTTTAACTATATTTACAAGGTGAATTTTTTTGAGCATTTTTTAATTATAATTAGTTAATTTTTAATTAATTAAATTAAATTATGTTTTTAATGGATTTTAAACGTGAAATTTGAATAGAAACATTTTATATTAAAAAATTCATTTTTAGAAAACTATTTTTATTTTACTTTTACAAGTTTAATTGAAATTAATTATTGCAACTTATGTGATTTAAATTTTGAAAAACCGGATTGAATATTTAGATTTATTTAGTCCAAATTTATTAAATATCACTCTTTATTTTTAGAGAATATGAAAAAGAAAACTTATTAATTTTAATTATAGTAATAAAATATAATTTCATCCATAATCATTCATTTTTTTGTTATATGAAAATTATATTCCATTTTCATATGATTATAAACTTTAAAATAATTTATTTAATGGATATCCAGAGATGTCACAATATAGTTTTAATAATTCATATATTTTAATATGGTGTTATCTAGAGAATATGTTCAACTATAAATACTCTATTTAAGGATTAAATGTTTATCTTTATCATGGTTATTTTTTTATTTTTATGTTAATAAAATATTTCATTAATGTTTTTTACAATTCTAATGTAGTGGTTATTAAAATATGAGAAACATAAAAATAAATGATACCAAAAACATTAAAATAATTTTAATTTATTATAATTAATATTATCCAATAATATTATCGATGAAATTTACATGTTTACAATATAATGAATTTTTTTTATTTACTTGTTTCATTGATTTTTTTGAAGTCAATATATTCAATAATATTGAATTTGAAAATTATGTTATTTTATGGAATTAATATTTTTTAAAATTTAATATAAATCAAAAAAATATTTATTTAGCCCATGATGGGAAATATATAATCTAAAATTTCATTCCTTATGAATTTATTTTTTAAATTTGGTATAATTTTGTTCTATAATAGTATTATTATATTTTAACACGGAGAGAAAATCCATGGGTGCACCTCCCATCTCTTATGAAAGGGAACCACTTCCTCTCAATACAACACACTTAAAAGCGCATTTGTATCACCTAGGACCTAACCAAATAAATTCCTTTAATCCCTCCCCAAAATATGGTTCTCATGATTTTAGTATAATTCCATCCTAAATATACAGAAGGTGTTAAGGAAAAGAAGATTTCCAAATAATAGGTATTGTTTTTATCTACTTATCTTAGTTCTGTTTCTCTAACCACATCCTTAATAATTTATTCATCCATGATGAAAAATTAACTTTAGTATCACAAATATTCTTAGACTTTTTTTGGTTAATATGATCAATAAAATCCATCATCTCTTCCATCAAATGGTATATGGAATCATCATTTGTGTGTACGGATGACTACAACCTCATGAATAGATGTCATTTGTTTTTTATAATCAGTTATGATGGATTCAAATAATGATGTAATTAATTGTTATGTATTATATTAATTATATTTATACCATTACTAAATTATTATATATAATTTAAATTCTTATTATTCCAATAATATAAAAATTATAGTGTCTTTTGTGCGTACGTGTGGACTACCACCTCCACAAAGTGTTGTTATTAATTTTTCATCACCAAATCACATATATGATATATATAAATATATTTAAATAACTGATAAGATATATATTATTTTAGGGTAAAACAATATATACCGTATTTCAATAATGATCACTGAAAAATGGAATCCTTAACAATGTGTACGTACGACCTAACGTATCAATTATTTTATTGTAGTTCTTTTTTCGAAAAAATATTTAATGAATCGATTTAATAGTATAGTTCCTAAATTAAGATGATAATTATTTCATTATTATCATTCTATAGATGGTGGAATAATGTCTTCTATGAAATTTTTTCACAGCATTATGTCATTTTGGACTTCTGAATCCGATGTTTTCAGAACATCATACATGATTTTAAAATATTATATAATTGTATATAATATTGTAATAAAGCATATACACTGAAAAATCAACAGGAATATTTTCATAATAAAGTAAAAATTTACCTAGGTTTATTATTCAAGATAATAAAAACGTACATGATGATTCAGACTCATGTTAAGGGACTATTTTTTAAATATAAAATTTTATGGATTCTTTTTTAAAAATTCAACATGATTAATTTTTTTCTTACAGTAACTAAGAGGCTATTCTAAATATTATTATGAATTAATGTTTTTAATCATGATTGACATTCTTACATGTTTATTTTTAAGGAATGTTTTTTCCTTTGTATGTGAATAGTTTTCATTCAAAATAAGTGACTCTCCTTAAAGAATTTTTTTTATGAAAGAATACATGTTTTATTATTATATTATGGTTTGTTGGGATGTTTTATAATAATGGATGGTTCTTCAATAACATAAATAATGGTGGGTCTTTGATATCACTACAATGAATTGGGTCTATTAGAAGTTGATTATATTGGTTATTCCAAGTGAAACAATGTTGGTTACTCAAAGAATAACAATGAGGTTTATGTCAAGTATAACTATGAGGGCTATTTACTAATAGATACGAGGGTTACATCATAAGTAACTATCATAAGTATATTTTCCCCAATGTTACCTTTATTATTTATTCATTATTTCTATTATTTTATAAATACTTCATGTTTTCTCATAGTAAGATATTGATTTAATGATCAAAACAAAGCATATGTTAGTTATTAAGGGTGGAAAGTATATATTTTTTAAAACAATTTCAGGATGTTATCAAGTTTTCAAAGAAACCTGTATGGGTTTTTTTATATTTTAATATTTCATATGATATTTTTATAAAGATAATTGTAGAGATAAATTGATTTCTTAGGTATGAATAGTATAATTTTGAGAAAAATGTTTTTTAAAGGAAAATATTCATATGTATCATAGTGTATGTAATTATTTCATTCTTTTTACATACCTTAATATTTTCATTATAGTCATCATAAGTTATAAAATGTTTCTCACAGAGTATAAGGCAGTTTAGGGATAAGGATGATGGAATGATAAAAATTATAATGATTTATCTTGAAAAGAGATCATTTTTTATTCTATAGACTTTTTTAATGGTAAAATAGAAACTTTTTATAGTTTTCCACGTGTAATAGATGGTTTTAATTGATAATATTTTTTCTTAATTCCCCAAAACTATAATACATAAGGATCCTCAGAATTTTTATAATTTGAATTCTAGTTCAAAATCAGTAGACTACATAATCATTAAGGTAGGTTACTTACATAAAAAAATATAACTAAATAGAATCTAGAAAATATATCATTCAGTTTAAATAATTAAATATAGTTTTTCTTATTAGAATATAATATATTTTATTCTTTTGAAATTGATTTATCAGTTTGGAAATTAGGTTCCTTATTTTTAAAATCAATAGTATACTCCTTAAATATATTTTATTTCTTATATATGTCATAGAAATTATTTTTTTCATATAATAATAATTATGATATCATAAAATATATGGTATAATTAAAAATTCTTTATCACTATTCATAAATAAAACTATTTTTTCATCAAAATATCAAAAGTTATATGTATGCTAATTTTGAAATGATGATTCCAAACGCTTGAACTATCATATTGAAAGAAATTTATATAATAAAAATTTAATGTATAAATTATTATTTTTATGTATTTTAAAATATTGTATTTTACTTCACAACATTAACATTACTATATTTTGTTGAATATTAATTTTTTGAGGAAAAATAATTTATATTATAATTCATTGATGTAGACCCATTAATAATATTTATCAGTTATACAATTATTATACTATATTATTTATTTTTACTCATACATTTTCATTTCACATACTATTCAAAACCCTATCACAGAGGTCATGATACTTTCTCAATGGTCAAATTATCTTTTATAAATACACTTCATTATATGGTCTCACATTTTTTATATTATTACCTTACTTCATATATTATGTATATTAAATTTCATTTTACATTATTTATATTATTTATGTATCTTTCATTCTTACCATTATTTTTAGAGTATGAACCCCCATAGTTCAATATTACAGTGACACTATATATTTTAATGTGATTTTAGACCATGTTATGAAAAATTTAGTGAATTCAATTTTATAATAATATTTTACCATAATAATGAAATAAAAAATGATATTTTAATATTGAAATATTTATTATATTATATTATTAGGTCTTACATTCCATATAAAATAATTTCACCTCTAAAATTTGAGGCTTACATCAACACTTAAATATTTTGGGTATTTTCTCCACCATGGTTCTCAATGCTCTAATAACCTATAAAATTTCATAGGATTCTTCAAAATTTATTTCACCAATTGAGATTTATGATTATAAAAATCATAATCTCTAGTGTTATGAATTCCAACAGGAACTTTATGTTGGAAAAAATTATGGATTTAGATTTAATTATTTAGAGTTGTGCATATTCATTGGTCATGGAATATAATTTCTTAAAAATTATACATAAAGTACACCATGCACTTTGGAGAGGTTAGGTGACATACCAAATTAATATCCATTACTCTAATTCCTTCAAACATCAGAAATAATAAAATTTATCTTAATTTTAGCTTTCCTATTACAAAAACTTATAAGTCCCTTCCTTAGTGATACAATTAAGTAAACATGATCCCCTACCTGAAAATCTTTGTCCTTTCATCAATTATAAGAATAATTTTTCTATATTTTTTGATTTTTCATTATATATTTCTATATAAAAATCAATTTCTCATTTCTCTTTAAAATTAATTTTCAACTAATAAGATTTATTTATCATTACTCCATCAAAGTAACCTTAAGAATAATATATTATCACATTCAATGATTCAAATGGTTAAAATTTAATGTTCAAGTGAAATATATTACCGTAATGGAATTCCACCTTTGGTAGTACTAATATTATATACATTGGAACTAAAGTAAGAATAACTTCAATATTCTTATAACACATTGATATTTCTTCCAAAATAAAAAAATATCATTGGATGATATGTGATGTTTAAATACTTATCCTTCTTAAGATCATTGTTGACACTACTCCAATTTTTGTTTCTGAAATAAGGTTATAGATATGATATAATTGATAATTATTGGCCATGAATCTGAATAGATTCATTAATATAAATCCATATATGTCTCATGAAGTGTAAATCTCCCTAAATTCTAGGATGTAAGAAAAATTTAAAAGAGAATATGGGATAACACATTTTATACCATCCATATTGTATTTATTGGGATATATACTAACAAGTTCCATTGAAACATTTTACAACAACAACATTAGTATTAGAATAATTTTCATTAAACACTTACTAGGAAGATCTGGGGTCTAAAATGAAGGACTTATGATTATTAATTGAAAATTTAAATATAGGGTCAAAAAATACAAGGATTATTAAAAAAGTGAGTGTGTCACCACAACATTTAATCATACACTAGAATATAACAATATTCATGTATCATGAATTCCCACATAGTGCTCATATCTATTATGAATTTCTTTGAGAGTGGATCTTGCATCAGATTATACTAATGATAACCATGTGAGATAATCATGTTATAGTTCCAAGCATGATTGAGAGAAGTAATCCTATGAGGAATAATACTCCAGGGGACCACCCTTATTATAGATTTAATGGAATTAACAAATTATTTGGGAGAATAATTCAATGAATATGGAATTCCTATTTGTGTAGACATCATGTTTAATTTTTCAAATGAAATCTGATAGTTTGACCTTGTATATAGTTTCATTCCAAATAAAATAGTTGAGGTAGCCCGTTAAAAATCCCTTGTAGGTTCTAAAGAAACCTCAACAGCCTGAAGAACCTAAAATTCCAGTAGTGGAACCATCAATAGTATCCTTTATTCATAGGAATATAGGAGTGATCCATTGGATAAATTTCAAAGAAATAGGTCTCTTTAGTTTCCTAGAAATCCCTAGTAGCCTAATATTTTTGAGGCCATCAAAAGAATTGTGCATTAATACAAGTTTTATAGTAGAATAGAAATTGAGGTATATTTTCACATCCATGATATGATCATGAACTGAGGAGATCTAGATAGAAACTTGTTTTTTACAATCTAGATTTATTTGAACACCAATTCAACTACAACATGTAAGAGATTCTGATGTTTCTCACTTAGTATACTTTGATAGGAATATGCAAAGATAACCTCCATATTCCTACATAATAAAAATTCAATATACAAAATATTCCCAACATAATCCCAAAGATCCCAATCATGCTTGTAGTGTAGGAAAATATTCTCCACATTTCCTTCATTTCTCATACAGAGATAACATGCAGAAACCATCTGTGGACCAACATACCTCAGTTGGTCCTATGGGGGAAATCGGTCATTCAAAATCCTCAACAATAGAAGCTTTCATATTGTATGGATAAAAGGTAAATTAAATTTGGCCGACCATCTTTGTGGTTTCTTTGAATCATTCCATTTCATATTATAGTAATCCTAGGGATTATAATGACCAGTGTAGTTGGGCTTCCCGATCAGAATATTAGTATCCATAAAGGCCTAGAATTGTACTTCCATCACATTTTTAAGTGAGATGATGTAAAAAGGGATTCTTTCAAGAGACATGGGATCAAAAACTATCATATTGATTAGATTAGAAGGCACATTGGTGCTGTTAGTATGGTTGTCTAGCCAAGGGATGCGCCAGTAGTGATGGTTGGAGTTCTTACTAACCAACCATTTATAATGTTACATGATATCATTTTATTATATATTTATATAGGGAACGATGGATGAATTAATCTATCCAATTTATCCATACATATGTCTCATCTTGAACCTTGAGCCAGAAAAAAAATCAATTGATGGATCATTTGAAGATATCAAAGTCCATATGAATTTGTGGATGATGTCATCATTAAAATCCCTAAGATATTTAATTCCATACCCAACCATGTCAATGGGTTTGATACATTATCTACAAGTAAATATGGTGATATTTCATTCATGCACGTAACCTTACCACAATTAGTCCCTTATTAAGAACAGAAGATCATTAAAGAGGCTTCTTGGACATATAATATAGAGGGAACGAATAAATGAATTTAGATGTGATGATTGAATTGATAAGGAAGACTCGTCTAGCTTAAAACATGGAAATCCCTTTTAATTTTTCAATATGATTATTGATACTACATTTGATGCTTCCAAGATGATAAGTCCAGACCTTGCCCCAAAACAAAGGTACCCCACAATAGTTAAAGGGTGTGAGTCTTTCTTTACAAAAAATGTTTTTACAATTATAGTTTTACTACCTACAAAAATTCAATTTCTAAATATAATAAATGATTTGGTCAAGATAATTTCCTAACCCACTACCATTTCATTGTCATTGAATTTGGTTTTGATAACCGAGATTTTCATTTTTGAATGCGGTCTGAATAATAGGAGGTCGTCAAAATAAATTAAGTGAGAAGAAACAATGTTATCCCCACAAAATTTGATTACCTTATAATGGCTGAGCTTGGTAAGATCATTGAGGAACCTACTAATATAATATAGTGAAATAGAAAATAGAGACCATAAAGTGTATCCCATTAATGAACACCGCTATTGAATTTCAAGAATCCCCTTGAGGAAACAGTAACAAGAATGGATAAACACGTAGAGTTGAGGATAGTGTGAATTAATCTAATGAAAACCTTTGAGAATCCATTAATTAAAAGGATATAAAGACGAAAAATCAATTTAATGGTGCCAAACACCTTGGATATATCAATATTAAGGGAAAATATTCCCTTTCATGAGGGTTTATTCATTTGGTCAATGCTTTTAGATGCCATAAATTACATATTTTTTATTATTATACCTGGAAAAAATTCAAAATGACGCGGAGTAACATGTTCATTGATAATTTTCCCCATTATATACATCATGATTTTACTGATGACTTTCTGGTTGATGTTTCAAAGAGAAGCCGACCAGAAATATTTAATGTTAATTACATTCTCCTTCTTCAGCAGAAGAGAATTGACATTTTAGTTGATCCTAAAAGTAAATGAGTCATGAATAAAGAATTCTATAATTTCATTAGTCATGTCATATTATATGATATCCTAGTAAAACATAATAAAATTATTAATGAGTCTATTCGGAATAGAATCCCTCTCCATGTTGAGAGAGAAAATACTTTTCTTAATTTTCTCCTTTAGAGGGGCCATAGTGAGAGATTGATTTTTTTGTTCACAAATATATGGAAGAATATTATAAAACATATTGGTTGTGCTATTCAACCCATCACTAGAGTAAAAATATTTAATTTGGCTAACCATTTAATTTGATATTTTCTATTTAATGGTGTGAAGACACCCATTAATTGAGATAGAATTTAATTTAGCTCTTTGTTTATTTTCCATGTGCAATAATTGAATGAATTTTGAATTTCAATCACCATATTTGATATATATAACATTAAACTGATTTTGGTCTAGCCTCTTCATAACAATTATAAGGTTATCATAACTTGAAAGAGCATAAATTTATGCTCTAGATGGAGAACATTACTAGTGGTTTCTAATATTAAAATATTCCAAGAAATTTTTAGCAAATTTAATCTCACTATTAATGTTAGAGAATAAAATCATAATACAATCCCATAAACAGTTCTTTACAATAATTAAATTTTCAAGAAATATGTGATGTGGGATGCCAATAAAATCCACATAACCAAACATCAAGACTATTTCTCTACATCCAGGGCTAGTGAGCCATCCATTATTAACATGAGTGGGAAATGGGATTGACCTTGTAGATTCCATGAAACTATCTACAAAAATTGTGTTGGGAACATATTGATTCCTAAGTAGATCATGACATGATATTCTCATGTAAATACTAATATCATCCATATATAAAAAATATCTATCAAATTTTATTACCTTTCAACCATTCATTGTGTATCTACTCTAGTTAAATTCACCACCTACAATTGGAACTTTAAAAAGATGATATCGATCAATGAAGATAGAAAACTCAGTAGAGGAAAATTTGTTGAAATCCATTCAACTTTTCTCCTCAGGTTTTAATATATTGTTAAAATCCCCCAGAATCATCCATTTATGGTTGACATCCTCGAAATGATCATCAATATCTCTCCATAAATCCCTTATTCTAATGTCATATGTAGATGCATAAATGAATGAAACCAAATGGTTTCAATGTTGATAAATAATAAATATAGAGAGAAACTGATATTTTGTGAAACTTAATGAAAGATGAATAATATTGTTCCTGAAAAAACATAAGTGTTCCATGTTAGTTCCATGAATATTTTCAGAAACAAAACTATACCCAAGGGAAGACAATTTAAAGGCCTACCATTTTTCAAATAGTATCTTAGCCTCTGCAATGTCAAAATGTACTGTTTTTTAGGTCATTATATAATATATATGGTCTATGAATGGTGATTGATTCCCAATCCCTAGAAAATTCCAATAAATGTTTTTAATTGGGAAAGGGTTTGGATCAGTGTCCCTGGCCCCTCATAATTTTCCTCATTCATGAGCCATTTCCCTTTTTTCCTCTTTCTTTTTTCATCATTTATATTGTGGTTGATTACATTACAACTATATCTTCTTTTTCATTCATTTAATTTTTCAAGGGACATATTTGACCCTCCTCTAAGGTATGAATTTCAATATTCTGCTCTAGATTTTGTGCTTATTTAGTCTCATCAGGCCAGAAAATTCCACTAAAAGTGATAAGTTGATTCTCAACTGCAATTACATGGGTTTTCTATCAGTAGAGGTGCTCCTTTGATTATACTTAGTAGAGTGAACATGAATAAAAGGTGTATCCAAATCAATGGGTGTCTCGTGGTACTCAACCCACATGGAATCTTCAACAGAGGTCATGATTAAAGACTACTCAGAAATGGGATCATTCAAGGATGAACTTCTAGTCTGACCAATGTTCCCTTTCTCAAATGAAACATCCTAGGATCGCTCAGTACATTCTACCAATATCGATTAACGGTCAGTATTCAAAAGTTATCCCAATAGTTCTTTTGTTACATTAACTAGATTGAAATAGCTGGTGTCCACAGTAGGGAGAATCAATCCGGATTAATGATTCATTCATAGTAGCTTCTTATTGATCAATAATCAATTGATCATGATATTCATCAACATTTTAACTTAAGGTTGGGGAAACCTGATCAATAGAAGATTGGACCCCTTTAATGTTCCTCCATTGATTATAGAGAATGTAATTCTGTTTTCTCACCCGTATCATTATCAAATTTCCCCTGTAATTTGCCTCCATTAATTCTATCATGTATTTTCTAGGTTGTTCACTTGTATCATAAAATAATAAAAAAATATTTATCCCTATCTCATTTGAGGTACCATGCACTGTGAGGATTTTTTAGGGTCTTTCCCTTTTCTCGTTCAACATGAACCATCATCATGCCCTTTCTCATTACAAAATCTACACTCCTTACCTCAATTACAATCAACATGAAAATGAAAAAAGAACATACATCCCAATAATAATTTGGGTTTATATTCATATTTGATCTCTTGACTTATGGTGTCATCTCCAGTTTTTAAGATAACTTATTCAACTAGAATGGTGGACATGTAAACTTCCACTAAAACTCTAGCGTAATTTTCAAACAAGGGGTTATCACCATGATAATCTAGTTTAATGGAATTCCTTATAGGTGAGGAAAAATCCCAAAATTTCCTCAGGTGTAAGTAGATCTAATTCACCCAACATATTCAAATATATACTTGTGCATGTGAATTATAGACATTTAAAGGATCAGAGTTCCTATCTCATTCCTATATGAAAATGAAATTAGGTTTCAAACAAATAATCCCCAATCTCCATGCACGATGCTCACATTCATCAGAGGGTAAGGCCACATGATATTATACCCTCCACATCACTTTCATCCTCCACTCAAAGAAGTGCAATACTTTCATAATTATTTTTATGGGATAATTAAAATACTTGAACTAAGAGCCATTTTTTGTTAAAACCTTCACAATGATGGAATATCTTCACAAGTTCACCCAATCCTCAACATTATCTAGATTTTACAATAAATGAGAGAATTTTTATTTCTAGATTATCCTTATAGGAGGTAGGAAATCAAAATATAAAAAAGAAATACCAGGTATTGATTTTCCAACCTCTTTGTAATTATTCTTTTGACTGATTCCATTAGAATAGGACTGGTTTGAAACATTTTATTTCTTATTCTCTAGATGAAACATGTACCTATGTCTAACATGTTTGATCTAATAAATATTAAACCCTTCACTATTTGTATTTTCATCCTGATTCACCTTCTCACTAAGTTTTGAATCATTTGGCTTTGGTTTTTTCCTATGATCTTCGTTCACATATATCCAATGTTTGTTTTAAACACTTCTCAAACATTACAAAATATAATAGAAATCAATGTACATTGTCAGTGATTATCAACATCATCTTATCCATCAAAGGTTTTCTCAAGAATTCCTATACATAATACTTTTACATGAGAGTATAGATATATTTTATGCTATGGGATCTTTAAAACATTTATTTCTTAATGGAAGGGTTTGATGGTGTATATAATATAATAAAAATTTTCAAAATACCATCATAATTGACAATGTTCTTTAGTTTCCAATATTTCTAAGCATTAATATTCTTTTGAAGACCATTTTCATCTTGTTGATACATTTTTATCTGTAGTAGTTAAAATAGTAGGGTAATTATTTGGAAAATTAATTACGTATCAATTTCCAAAAACATTTTATTTCCTTATTTTCCAAACTAGTGAATATTAGATTCTTGTTTATCATTATCATTGTTAGAGCTCCATAATAATTCCTACATATTGAAATTTACCCTATTTTCTTTCCAGGATACCTAATACATATATATTCCTTTGGTAAATCCAATTATCTTCTTTACCGAGTTTTTATCTCTTTATATGTGAATATATACTTCATTTACTGAAAATATGTATATATATTTCAAATGATTCACTAAAAATATAATGTCTTCATGTCATTATTGAAGAGACTAATACCTCTAACTCTTGGTCATTAGATGGATAATTTTATTCATGGGTCATTAATTTCCATAATGTATAAGAAATAAATTTTTGATTTTATATATGGAAAAATCCTATTCCATTAATTTATGCATCATAGAAACCAAAAAAATACTTCCTTGCAAATTTGTAATGTTAATATCAATTAATTTATTATAAACATAATATTTATTAAATAAAATATTCTAACATTCCATTACACATGTGAATTTGAGCACAGTATAGGTTAGCTTCGCTAACGAGTAATATAAATAGGAATTATTTTGAACAAATATAGGTATTAAATTTTGAACACAAGGAAACTATGTATTTCAATAAAAGTAATTTGTGTTAAATATAGTCTATATAACATGATCAATATAGAGGAACACTATTCCATCGTTAGGGATAACATGGATATGAAGATTAACATGATGAAGTGAAAATTACAGGCTCTTCAATTTACCACATATCACTTTATATATATTAGTCAATAAAATAATAAATAGATGGTTCTCATTCTCAAAATAATTCCTAGAGTATATCAAGATATCTTTAATTATTACAATAATAAACATATCCTGGTAATCAAATAATAATACATTCATAAGATTTGTAAACAATAAGGTTTCATTCATTGATATTAAATGTGTTACCTATGAACTCATAATTCCCATACCACATAATGAAAATAATCTTAGATAAGTAATAATTATTAAAATATAATTGTTGATAACTAAAATGAAGGATAATTTTTGATATGTATTTTGATCCTAGATTTGGATCAAATATATCATCAATTCTTGTAATATGATTTTTTTTATAGTAGTAATGACATTAAACCTTGGATAAAAAATTAAAATCCTCACATACCCAACATCCTTCTTTATAAATACAATAGGTGATCCCCAAGGAGATACAATTGGGTGTATTAATCCCTAATCACACAACTCCTACAGTTGATTATTTAATTCATCCAATTCCACTGTAACTATTTTATAGGATGGATTATATATTTTATTCAAATCATGGTTGAGATAATAGATAATTAAACATCATGGATCTATTAAAATCAAAGTAATATATTTTTTAATATATGAATGAACTGTTTAAAAACCATATATATTTAGTTATTATGATATATTTATTTTTTCATTTTTATATTTGATCTTCTTGATTGAGAATTTTTTTTAGATGAGCCCATTATGATGGTTCCTCACAAGTCCCAATCAATGAAATATATCCTCTTAAAAAACAGACTCTATTCTGACCACAATAAATTGTAATTTCTTTATCTTATATGAATAATTACTACATTATAATTTGAGTGACAATTTATCCTATTCATTATATCAAAGTCAAAAAAATTTATAAAAAATATGTTTTTATTTAGAGTAATTATATAAAATATAATAATATTAATACAATAATATTTTTTATAATAAATTTTTCATTTATTTTTTTTATTAGAAAACACTTTCCTCAATAAATCAGTGAATGATTCAATGTTCTTAACAAGATTTTATTATATAAAATAGTGAATTGATAAAGAATAAAATAAAATATTACGGAAATTTTAGTTTATAATCAAATTTCATAACATAATGACATTTAGAACATCACATTCCGTCATAGTAATTATATAATATTATCCATTCTCTAATAGATTATTCCAAGATATATTCCATTAACACATAGGGAATTGAATAAAATAGCATCCCATTCCTTTAAAATTAAATCATTGGACATTGATAAATTCTATCATTACTTTTTTCTACTCAAATTTATTGGTTTTTCCTATACACTTGAAACAAGAACCTAATCCATGAAATAAACCCCTAGGGTGTTTCTTCCTAACATTGGTGTGTGTTAGAAATTCAACACTTCCATTATTCATATTTTCCAAAGTTATATATACAATGAATTAATTTTTCATCTTCTCATCATGATTTTATTTGATAATATAATACATGATGATCCCCTTCTTTAACTTGATGGATCATATAATTATCTCTTCATATGATTAAATTTTTTGTGGGAGGATTCTATTAAAATAATTATCATTTTTTATTAAAAATATATATCAATCTTTCATTATATATTGGATACATTATACACTAAATTTCCTTGGAGTCATGTAATGTTTTCCTTAAAATCCATAGTAGTTTAATCATCATTTTATTATAAAGTAAAAAAATATATTTCAATATAATCTCAATGATTTTGGGGATAATATTTTATTAGAATAATGCATTAAAAGAATTAGATTTCATTATTTGTCTCCCTTAACACATCTTATTATTTATAATGAATGACCAAAATTGACCATAATCCCAAATTAAATGATATACGACCATAATAACCTTCTAACATTCACTAAATTACATATAAATGAATATATCTTGAAAATATTTAATCAATTTCCCTTCAAATAATGGATTTATGGTTCCATTTAAACGTAAACACATCTACCTCATGAAACAATAAAATGTTGTTATACCTTTCAGAGGGGAAATAATTTGATTCGTATGGGAAATGTTATTTTTTATAAACCTTGTTAACCATAATACATTTTTATGTTATTTTAAAAGACATTTTTAATGATTAAGTGTGAACACAAACAACATCAACCATCTAAATAACATAAAAGGAAAGTAATAACAGATAGAGAATACAAGAACTGACCCTCCCTAGTGACTACATCATTATGCCGAGCCTCCTCCATTGCATGACCTCTCGACTAGCTGTCTTGTGTAGGGTTTCATGGTCATGGTACCTATGGAAAAATCCAAACACTATTTTTCATCCAAATATATATGGAAAAGCGCTGGCGGAAACATCCTGCCATGAATTCTCATCTAGAGGTATTCTTCGTAGAGTCTGTAGGTGCATTCACGTACCAGAATCAAATGCTATCATAGTACATCACATCCTTGATCTCATAAACCTTTGGTATCTAATAGAGATAGAACCACCACAAGACACCTTTAGTTCTCTCCCTCATATCCCAATGCACCATGAATACCACCACTCAGAACCACCTCATAGAGATTGGAAATGTCTTGAGGAAAGAGGAGAGGAAAAATAAGTCAATTCCCCCAATGGATGAAGTCTCCATATCTCCCCAATGATGAAAACCACCACAAAGTCAAAGATTAATAAACATCATAGAATCCAAAAAATTCCAAACTCAACTCAGTATCAGATCATGTAACACCCAGACCCAAGAAGCCCAGATTCTGTGCATTATTTTAATACATTGGCATGATTACATGGAACCATGTCCAGAAAGACCAATCAGTTTAGTAGTCATGGAGAATAGATTACAAACATGAACGTTACATTACACATTAGAAAATAAAACACAACATAAATGATTATTTGAGAATTCCATTAATTACCTAGCTTACACTACTAGAAATTTTAGCTTTACTAATGGTTTAAAACCATTAGTAAAGGCTTGAAAACTATTGTTATAAACTATACCAACGGTTGTCCAAACCGTTGGGTCTTGAGCCATAGGTATAGACCTATCCCAATAGTTCTATGAAAACAGTTGGGATATGTCTGAAAAAATAAGTATATACCAACGGTTTCAGTAAACCGTTGGTATAAATGTTTTCCAACGGTTTTTAACCATTTTTAATACCATAAAGGATCTCTATACCAACGATTGTGTAAACAGTTGGTATAGAATTTTACCAACACTTTTCCACAAACCATTGGTAAATCTCAAGTAAAATTATATATGATAAATGGTTTACAAACCATTGGCATATACTTATACAAACGGATTTCATATAACTATTGGTATTTTTTCTGGTTTTACCCATATTCCAACGGTTCTGAACTGTTGGCATATCTTTTTGAAACCATCAGCAGCAATCCTTCTTGGTGGCCTCCCACTGTGAAACTTCATCAATTCCACTAGGTAACACAACTATACCACAATTTAAAAAATACACCAGGTACCATTGAATATGTGCATAATATACAAGAAGTTACATAATACACCATTAACAAGTATACCTATATAATACATATAGAATTTTTTATTAATTATGTTAGAATTCATCCAATTCGGTCTTTAATTACCCTATAGACACATACCGAATTAACACATAATTCATAAGGTAATTACAATATGTATATACATTCAACAAGTATACACATACACCATTAACAGCTAATTAAGTAGTCGATTAAATACATAAGGAATTCAATTTAGAATTTAGGGGCTTGTTCAGGGGTTTGGGGTGGCTATCTGATGGGGGGTTGTCCAGCGTGGTGGGGGCTATCATGGGTCGTGGTTTGGGGGGGGGGGGGTCTAGTGGGTCGGGGGTGTCCAGGGTGTAGGGTGGTGTCCAGGGGGGGTGGTCCATGGGTTGGGGGCTATCCAAGGGGGGGTGTGGTGGTGTCCACGAGGGTGGGGGGATATCCAGGGGTGGGGGCTATGCATGGGGTGTGGGCTATCCAGGGGGTGGGGGTAGTCCATGGGGGTGTCCAGGGGGGTCGGGGGTGTCCAGGGTGTGGACGGGGCTGTCCATGGGTGTGGGGGGTGTCCACAAGGGTTGGAAATGCTGTTCATGGGGGTACTAGGTGTCCATGGGGTGGGTGGGTTGTCTACTTGGGGTAGGGGTGTTAGGGGGGAGGGATGTCTACGTGGGTGGGGGATATCCACGGGGGAGGGGATGCCCACGAGGTTGGGCAAGGATGTATATGGGTGTGGGCAGGACTGTCCTGGGGTTATGTGGTTTCTAGGGGGTGGGTGGGGTTGTCCGGGGGGGGGGTACGGGGTGTCCTGGGGGGTGTGGGCTACCTATAAGGGGAGAGGCTGTCTAGAGGGGTGGATGGGCCATCCATGGGGGTGGAAGGTCTGTCTAGGGGGTATGAGGTGTCTAGGGGGGATGTGGTGGGGGGGGGGGTGTTCATGGGGGTGTCTAGGGGGAGGGGTGGTGTCCGGGGGGGGGGGTATCCAGGGGGTGGGGTAGTGTTCTAGGGGGGGTGGTTTCAGGGGGGTGGTGTGGTGTCCAGGGGGATGGGGGGGGGGCTTTCCAAGGGTGGGGGTGTCCAGGGGGTGGGGGTGTCTAGGGGGTGGGGGTGTCTAGGAGGTGGGCGGTCTATCCACGGGGGTGGACGGGTAGTCCAAATGGGTATGGGGTGTCCAAGGGGGTGGGCGAGACTATCTAGGGTGTAAGGGGTGTCTAGGGGGGTTGGCGGGCTACCCACGGGGGTGGGCGGGCTGTCGAAGGGGGTGGGCAGACTGTCCAGGGGGTAGGGGTGTCTAGGGGAGGTGGGTGGGCTGTCTGGGGGGGAGGGGGGCATGCCACAGGTGGTATGGGTGTCCAGGGGGTGGACTTGCTGTCCATGGGGGTGGGCGGGCTATCGAAAGCGGTGGGTGAGGCTGTCTCGGAGGGTATAGGGTGTCCGAGGGGGTGGGGGCTGTCCATAGGGGGAGGGGCTGTCCAGGGGGTAAGCGGGCTATCCACAGAGGTGGACGAGGATGGACAGGGGTTACGGAGTGTCCAGGGGGTGGGGTGGTTCATAGGGGGTGGGGGTGTCCAGGGGGGTGGTTCAACTGTCAACAAGGGTGGACGGGCTATCCAAGGGGTAGGGGTTGTCTTCGAGGGTGGGAGGGATATCCACAGGGGTGGGCAGGGCTATCCAGTGGGGAACGGGGTTTCCAGGGTGTGGGGGGTGTCCATAGGAAGAGGGGATATCCAGGGGGTGGGAGGGCTGTCCATGGGGGTGGGGGGATGTCCAGGGGGTAGAGTAACACTATATTCTTCCAAGTCATTCCATCATGATGGTTCCACATTTTATATTAATAGAAATAGGCATTTCCAAAAAAATTAATAACTTATCTATCTTTTTGAACTAATACAAAGTGTGATGAGTATAATTTTTCCTTAGAACACTAGTGTTTTTTCAAGAAGACATTCTTGACCATGATCTCATGATCCATCATTTTTTGGTTCAACTATAAGAGAAAGAACATGAATGGGTTCATGTTCAGGTCCCAAATCATAGATAGCACACAAAACTATCTCAACCACACTTCTGTCCACATAGGGACTCTCTTATTGTGGTTAACCAGAAACATTGTTATATGGTCAATTAAAATTTCATCTAAGAGGCATGATTCTACTCAATATCAATAAGTCACACTAAATTAATCATTAAGGATACACAGATCAATAACTAAAATCGGAGATATATGAATATGAATTTCATGAAAACATAATTAATTATTTTCAGTAGAATCAGTTAAAAGCATTCCCTAATGATACTTTTTCTAAATTCCTAAGGTGAATTATAGCTTGTGAATATGAGGGATGACCAAATAAATCACTCATAACAAGCTTCTATGTTCCTAAAATCCTATGTCATGTCTACCAAGACAACATAGAATGGATGAAAACATCAAGGAGAGACACATATCTTCATCTATGAAAATAATCTACCATGAACTTGTTCGGATTCCAAGGTACACTGATACACGAGGTAGCTCTATCATAGCCTGATGGGAATTCCTTAACCCCACAGATTGGTGAATAGAACCATAAATAATTCAAGAATAATGATGATTTTATTCCTACAAAATAGATAAAAATAAATAATACAAGTCTATATGTCAAAACTCTTCAAGTAAAAGGTACATGAAATAGATGGGTAAAACAATACCCATAAAAACAAATCATCAAGTGACACAACATCCAATAAGATTAAATCTTAGACATATCCCATGAAACAATTTGATCACATATCCAGTGGGGGGTGTGGGTGTCTAGGGGTGGGGGTGTCCATGGGGTTGGGGGGGGGGGCTGTCTAGGGGAGGGATGGATCGGTCACAATAAATCATCTAGTCAAGTTTTATTATTTATAAATAAAAAATAGGGATAATGTGACAAACCTAATCACACATATATTCAGGCACAACAAATAAATAAACATTAAGGGTCAATAATATCAATAAAAAATGCAACGGATCAATCTGTCTCTCATCACCATCACCATCATCATCACCCTCACCCTCTTCCTCATCATTATCCCCATCATCATCCCTACTCTTATCCCAACCCTTGTACTCAGCCTCAGCCTCCTAATCACCTTCCTCCTTTGCCTCGGCCTCAGCCTCACCCTCCTCCTCCTCCACATCGGCCTCCTCCTCGCCATTGTCTCGACCACCAATAAAACATCAACCCGATGAACCATATATAGAACACATCGTTTATATATATTCATCACAAGCAGTGCTGGCCTCTAGTGGATGTGTTGGACGTAAAATTTCTATTAGTTTCATAAATGCAGTGTTTACCCTAACTGACTATTCTGCCATCTCTATGACCCTTTTTTCAGTCGGTTCAGGTTGTGCCCTAATTTGCTGAATCTTAGCGGCACTACAACTCATACTTGAGGAGGGTCAATACCACTTCTGAACTATACTGTTCTCAGGTCGTCAGCATACTCTACCAGGATGCTCATATCCCAACAACTGATGTAAGTGATCATTTGGCCCAAAATTATCAGGTTCCTAGGAATCAAGGGCCACTAAAGTAGCCTATTACAAATATAAATAGATTATTAAGTTACAAAATAGAGATTAAAATTTTAAATCTTTAATGTAAAAATAACAGTCTTCTACTGAGTTGGTTCATTAGCCGAACTTCCATATTTCTTCATTCTATTTGAGAAAAATAGTTTTTCTCAAGGAACATATCATTTTATATTCAATTTATGCCTCTAAAATGACATTTAATGTTGGGAACCATAATTAAAAATAGGATAAAAATAGAAAATTCATATCTAAAATTATATAACCACTTCAGAGATCGAATAAATTATGGAGGAAGCAATAGAAAGTGGAAGTTTTAATGAAAGATTATAAACTATCATACCTGCTGCCTCTCATGATGTAGCATCGTAGTACGTCCTAATGTGTGGACATATTTCTTTGCATCAATGTTTTTGTATTTTATCCAGATGAATCCTAAATAAAATTCAATTATTATTATTAACTAAAAACATTAATATTTTCATTTAAATACCTCTAATTTGATTAATATTGTAAATTGGCTAGTTGTCTAATGAGTAATAATATGTTGGTACTGTTCTAACAGACAATCATCCACGATAGGGACCTCCTCAAACTCTATGCCCACTCTAGCAGACCGACCAATGTACAAATCATGCTTATATGATCTTAAAAGATCGGCTAAATCCTTTAAACGTGCTGGTCATGCACCCTCAACATCGGGGAAATTAAATCACAGATGAAACCAAAATATTAATTCATATAAATACAAAAATTTATATATTTCATATAATACAATAGATTTTTTACCCATATCTCTGCTCAGACCTTATCTTTGACTTCATTTGGCCACTGTCTCCATGAGAATGGGCTGATTGGAATGATGTCAAAGTATTTGGAATGAGTCACCAAAAAACTCTGACATTGCTGCCCTAAATTTTTAATCATCTGACTTTGTTCATTACTGTCCACCATCAACTGCATGCGGTGGTTCTACACCACACGCATGCATGTACGCCCTCACCCGTGCCTCCTATATATAGATGTATCTGTTATGAATGAAAAACAAATATTATATCAATCCACGTTATAATGAAAATAAATAATAGTGTAAAATTTCGTTAGGGTTGTATAAGTTTACCTGAGGTAGTTTCATCAATGGGAGCCGCTAGATCTATAGAAACTGAAGGAACGCCCTACGCAGATGGAGTGTGTCCCAATATATGCTCCGTAGGGACATACTCTTGCAGAGTAGGAGTCGAAGAAGATGGAATATAAAAGCCCAGATAGAAGAAAGAATATGTAAAAATAGATGACAAGGATGGCTGGCCAAATGCTAGATGGGGAGTGGGAATCATCATTAGATAAGGTACATATGGGTGAGGAGGCTCAAATGTAAAGGGTGGTGAAAACATAGGAGGCATAAATATCCCATGTTTCCCAACTGGAAAAAATGGGATCAGAATGAGGGATGGATGGTATGTATGTGGGAGAGGTAGGGTATAATTGTGAATACCGACCTGATCATCTAGCTCTCATACCCCCGACCCTTGTACGAACTCCTCGAGTATTGGGACCACTACTAGACTACTCATCAAATAACTATTACCTAATAGATGGATCCTGAAAAAATATTTAAAAAAACTAATCGCATGATATTATATGTTATTTAAATAAATATATTTTGAACAAAATACTCACTTCACGAACTAGTGGTGGAATTCCAAACTCAGTCATGCGATGATTGTTGTCCATAATCTGTTTTCATTGCCCCTCATCAATTGGTTTCATTTCCTGAATTTGAAAACAAAAAATATAAGTAAATAGAAAATGATAACTAATGTGTAACCCAAAAAACAAAATAAATGAGAGGGAATAGGGGGATTCATGGATAATTTAACTAACCATTGTTTTAGGTGAGCATGAAAAAATATATAATGAAGTCAATAAATCATACAAGATAAAGAAATTAAATTTTTAGTTTGATGGTGATTTACTAAGTGTTATAAGTCTATTAAAATCATTGAACATTGATTCTACTAGATTCATATCTGGTAATGAAGTTGTCAAGATTAAGGAAAAATTTAATTTCTTCTACTCTTTTAGATGATGCAGGTTTGAATACATGTTTTTCAGAAGAATACAAACCATCATGTTCATTACCTGGTAAAATGTTAAAGAGAGGTCTTAGAGTCATACAAATTTTATACAAATCGTTATTGAAGCATTGAAATGTTCACTAAGTTATAAATGTTGGTTTGTTAGGTTTAAATACAGTTCAATTCCAACTTAGAAAATGAAATTCAAATAAAAATTCCAACCAATAATAATTGAAAATTCATAGAATGATAAAGTTAGATACAACATATTTGTAATCAACATTAAATAAATTTGAATAGTACCAACCTTAATAGCCCAAACCAATGTAAACCAAAAGAATTGAGAACATGAATGGATGATTTTATATATTTCCCATGAAAACTTCCGGTTCAAAGTCATCTCTGATAATTGAGATATTGGAGTCATCAAAAGTAATAAATGGATCGTTTTCAATGGAGATGTTGATGGTGTTAATTCCATCATCACCATCATCAAAAATATTTCTTGGAATTAATTCAATAATGAAACAAAATTCAAGTCGAAGATGGTATTTGACATAAAAAATTTGTTTTTCCATTGATGCCAATACATATGGTTCATCTGTAGCAAGAGTGCGAGTCGTATCAATTACTCGAAATCCATAATCATCAATAAATTTGTCCTACATCATCATCAGATCAAAACACTTAAATTTCATCACGTGACTCATCCATGGGAATAATAATGCAATATTATTATTTTTTCAATGACTCAGTAATAACCTACATTTTCAAATTGCGGTCTACTATCTGATTCACTAGAATAACAATATGTTGTGGTAGTAACCATAACACCATCATGTTGCATTCTCATGTTCTGTGATCGTTCATTAATTATAAATCTATACCCATTGATAACAATTGATTTACAGTCACGATCCGCAGTATTAGGACCAAAAGCCAAAGCTCTTCTTTCCTCATAGACAGAGTCAGCAGCAAAACTCAATACCTGAAATATAAATCAATACTAAACATAATTAATTATTATTTTTAATTATTTTAAATATTAATATTATTACCTTCAATTTTATCCAAGTCAAAAACTCTTTTCTATGAAAAGTCCCCCACCTTCTAAAAGGTAAAGAACGATGCTTTCTATTTATCATCACTTTATGTTCCTTTTAGATAAAAATAAGAATAGTTTAACATATATATATATATATAAGATATAAATATACAATTTACATCCAAGATATAGTCATAGATAAAATCATAGTTGAACAAAACAGTATAATGTTCTATCTCATGATCTTCAAGTCTTAATGTTGTCAATGTGTATGATCCAAGAATTCTTCTTGTTTGAGGAAGTGATAAAAAACTGGGTTAAATTTTCTCAAAAAATTATTCTTTATTTCACATTGGTCAGTTCATTTTTGAAGTAAGATCAGACAAATACATAGACCAGAAATCCATGCAGTCTAAGGCCAAGTAATCATTCACGATAGAACCTTCAGGATGATTCCTGTTACAGACATAAGAATTTATTATTTACATATTTCTTTCAAATGGATACATCCAATGAAATGAAATAGGTCCACCGAGCAGTATTTCAGTTGGAATATGGACAGTCAGATGCAGTATGCATGTAAGAAATGAGGGAGAATTTTTTTTCTCTAACTCACAAAAATTAATGGGGCATCTGCAACATATTTTATAAGAAATACTTTGAAACTTCTTAGCACAAAGTTCTCTTAAAAAATGGCACAATCGAATAACAGCCACCCTTACATTATGGGAAAAAAGATGACAAATTTTTATTGTAATCAAATCATGTAGAAGGATATGATAATCATGAGTCTTCAATGATTTTAGCATCAACTCTATTCCATTGAACCATTTGGATATGTCCTTTGAATATACATTAGGAACTTTAATAGTCTCTCGTACTTATAGAAATTACTTTTTTTTCTGTAGGTGTCATGACATAAGAATCTCATTGAAGTTTCCATTTATTTTCACTGATAAACATAGGATGAAATTATGGTCTGATGCCCCAGTATATCATGTAACACCGATACTGTAAATCATCATATGTATTTCCCTTAACATTTAGAAGAAATAAAAGTACAATTTCACATATATATTTTTTTAAGTGCATTACATCTAAGAAATTAAATAACAAATTTGCTGAACAATAAGAAAATCAAAGAAGATACATTCTTCTTCCAATTGTAACAGGTTTCAGTGGAAAACTTATTTCTCTTTCCATATTTCATTTGACCCTGACCGAATGAAAAAATTAAATCACTCAATTCATTAAGCACATAATTTATAGACATATGTTGAGGTGGATCATCAGTCTCTATGGTATTTTCAAATCTTTGATGATTATTTATATATATATATGGTCTATTAGAAATAATCGTCTATGTCCCATAAAACTGAAACTACAACGATGCTTCAGTCTTCTGGATCATGTATTATTCATATATACAAGACATTATAGTTTTCCCTTCGTGCTCTATCCATACATCATTGAATAATCAAGAAAATCATTGATCATCCACATAAGCACAGTACACATCTGTAATATGTATTTCAAACATGCATCGTATGTGCGCACACCCAAATCCCAAAGAAGTTTATACTCTTTTATTAGAGGTTTCATGTATACGACTATATCATTGTCGAGTTCATGAGGGCCGAATATGAGTATATATATCAAAGTAAAAGTTTTTTTCATACACGACCATGTGGGAAGATTATAAATGTGTATAAAAATAAGCCATGTGTTGTGAGACATAAGCATCTTCCCAAATGTATTAAAACCATCACATGAAAGACCCAACCTCACATTACGCATGTCATCTGCAAAATCAGGATATTGAGCATGAAAACCTCTACTTTGAAAATCCATCTGCAGGGTGAACTAACTCATTATTATTCTTCTTTCTCTCGGTATCAGCCCATCACATTTTTATTGATATTTAAATATATATAAAAATATTATAGTGTCTTTGGATCAATGGAAAGTTTCACATTAATTTTTGTGGAACATGGGATGGTGTTCCATTAGCTTTGGGCTTTCAGTGGGATGTGCCAAATTTTATACAATCAATCTGTTCAACATTTTCCTCCCTGAATAAACTGCAATCTTTCAGGCAAGCATGAATTTTTTTCCTAGAAATTATATGGTCCTAAACTAACTTCAATGCCATATAGTGGTTTGAAGGAATATATGCATCATCTGGAAGTAATTCTTTCAATAAGGTAAGAATGTTATCAATGGTGTTATTAGAAATCCCACACAAATTTTTCTAATGAAACAATAAGATTAAAAATTCCAGCTTTTTCATTTTACTGCACTTCCGATATATTGGAGTGGTGGCAACATCATTCAATTTTTTTCACCCTGATAACATAATCATTTTTATTAGATGCATAATGTTTTCTCATACTGAAATCTTCTTGGGTCGGAATCCATTATTTTTCATGATGATGAATAAACCGAAACTGGTCGTATAACAAATTCTCCAATCTAGTCCTCTCATTTGGATCATCATCAATTTGAGATGTCATTTTCTCCCAATTGTGATATCACACATAGTAGTTTTCTTGAAAACCATATCTTGTTATGTGGTAGATGACTTCTTCATGGCTCAACCAAGGTCTTCCAAAACATTTTTAATTGCGACAGTGTATGTGACCACTATCTGAAGCATTGTGAAATGAAAAATCTAGAAATCTCTCATATTGTTTTGAAAACATGTTGAGATCTAATATATTTTATACATCCACCATCTATCCATTATGTTAAAAAAATTCTATAAGTCATTTCTTCAAAATTAATTCAATAATATTGAAGTTTCATTGAATATATATTTAATTAAGTGAGAATTTTTCACTTTATATGAAACAATAATTGACACACTACTCTATACGAGAATCATAATATAAAGTAAAAAAATACTACACTTATAACAAAATATATTTTAAGAACTATACATGAGTGTACAAGATCATGTACACATGTGGAGGAGAATTATACAGGAGGAAATTTTTTTTTGGATCGAATAAATTTTATATTTTAGTAGATTATTTGAGTGATCACATACATTGCCCAAGGGGGTGTGGGGTTTGTAGGGGGTGGAAGGGCTGTCTAGGGGGTCGGAGGTGTCCAGGGGGTGGGGAATGTCTAGGGGGGTCGAGGTGTCTAGGTGGGCCGGCTTTCCACCAGGGTGGGGGCTATCTAGGGGGGGTAGGTGGTGTGCAGGGTGTGGGAGGTCTGTCCATGGGGGTGGCTAGGCTGTCCAAGGGGTCGAGGGTGTTCAGGGGGTGGGGGATTTTTAGGGGGGATGTCCAAGGGGTACGGGGTGTCCAGGGGGGTGAGCGGGGTGTCCAGGGGGTATGAGGTGTCCAAGGGGGTGGGTGGGTTGTCCATGGGGGTGGTAGGGCTATCAAGTGGGGTTCAGGGTGTCCAGGAGGATGGGAGGGATTTCCAATGGGGGTGGTCGGACTATCCACGAGGGTTGTGGGGTTGTCCAGTGGGGTCGAGGGTGTCAAGGGGAGTGGGGGGGGGGGCTCTCCAGGGGGTGGGGGCATCTGGGGGGATTGGCTGTGTCCGGTGGGTGGCCGAACTATCCATGGGGTAGGATGTGTCTAGGAGGGAGAGGGTTGTCCACTGGGTGGCAGGGATGTCCAGGGTGGTACGAGGTGTCCAGGGGGACGTGCAGGCTCTCCATGGGGTGGTGGGGCTATGTAGGGGGTACGGGTTGTTTAGGGTGGTGGAAGGGCTGTCCGTGGAGTAGGGTGGGCTGTCTAGGGGGGGAAAGGTGTGTCCATGGGGGTGGGATATAACATCCCGCCTTTTTATCACATAAACTTTCATTACATTTTACAAAACTGAGGATCTTTAAGGTTTAGTGTCTTGGAAACCAGGAACTTAAAACATGAAAACATAAAACATTCTTTTTAAACACTTGAAAGGCTTCTCCTCATGTTCATCCTATTTTCATTACTGCATCTCAAACCTGGGGACATACATCAAAAGAAGGGGTGAGGAGAAGGCCCAGTAAGGAAAACAAGGGGAAACATTTAACATGTGAACTGGGGATACATCAACAATGTCATGAAAAGAACTTTAAGGCACGAGAAAGAAATCATGAGATATATCATAATAAAAATTACATTTTTTATAACTTTAATATGTGTCTACAACATTTAATATTGAAAATCATTTCATTTCACCAAGGTCCACCCCCAAGGTGTCATTAAAAATTACCAAGGTTATTCACCAAGGTATCAGTCTAAAAAGTCATCTCTAGAGATTAAGTCTTTACCCAATGCATTGGATCTCTATCTGGGCGCACCCATGACATGTCTTTATTATCATTTGAGCCACATATATCATCATCAATCATTTCATAAACAACCCATATAGCATAAAAGAAATGGGTTTCATTTCATAATAATAACGTGTTAAAAATTGTTTTAAAGACATGATCTTTATGTCACTTCAAACCCATGAAAAAGGGAAAGAGGGTTTCATGTATGTAAATCCCATAATTTAAAATAGAACATTTTGATATATATGTGAATACACCTGTATAAATAAGATCTTTGAGTATTCACTTAATAACATAAAATAATTTTGAGATAAAGAGGGAGGCATTTTGAGACGAAAACTATGCAGCATAACAGCTATGATACATGGTTTTAGAAAACATTGAAAAGAGAGGGTACATGGGTCACCCACTAAAAAATGATACATAAAATTGTAGGCGAATAGAATATATAGTATTTAAGAACATGGTAATGAAATTTTAATGATATACCATATGAAATGAAGAACATGAAATGAAGACAAAAATAAGGTTTTTCTTATGAGAATTCGGCAGCCTAACGATGTCACTTAAAACATCCCAAAAATGGATTGATGAGATCAAATAGGGTCTCTAATAATATGAACATAAATGATCAGTATGATAGATATAGAGATCATACCCCAAAATAATAAAAATGAACATGAGAGACTTGACATGAAAGTAGATCTTGAAAACGAGAAGGGTGAAAGAACCACTTAGAAATTCGGCAGCCTAACGACGCCACTTAAACTTCAACAAAAATGAATTGATGAGATCAAATAGGGTCTCTCATAATATGATCATAAAAGATCAGTATGATAGATATAGAGATAATACTACAACATAATAAAAAGGAACTTTAAAGACTTGATGTGAAAGTAGAACTTCCAAACGAGAAGCGTGAAAGAACCACTTAAAAATTCGGCAGCCTAACAGCGCCACTTAAAACTTCAAAACACTGAATTGAAGACATCAAATAGGGTATCTCATCATATGATCATAAAAGATCGGTATGATAGATACAGATCTCTTACCCCAAAATAATAAAAATTAACTTGAGAGACTTGACATGAAAGTAGATCTTGAAAACGAGAAGGGTGAAAGAACCCCTTAGAAATTCGGCAGCCTAACGGCACCACTTAAACTTCAACAAAAATGAATTGATGAGAACAAATAGGGTCTCTCATCATATGATCATAAAAGATCAGTATGATAGATATAGATCTCATACCACAAAATAATAAAAATGAACCTGTGAGACTTAACATGAAAGTAGATCTTGAAAACGAGAAGGGTGAAAGAACCAGTTAAAAATTTGGTAGCCTAACGACGCCACTTAAAACATCAAAATACTGAATTGAAGAGATAAAATGGGGTCTTTCATCATATGATCAAAAAATATCAGTATGATAGATATAGAGATCATACCCCAACATAATAAAAAGGAACTTGAAAGACTTGACATGATAGTAGAACTTCAAAACGAGAAGGGTGAAAGAACCACTTAAAAATTCAGCAGCCTAACGGCGCCACTTAAAACATCAAAATACTGAATTGAAGACATCAAATAGGGTCTCTAATCATATGATCATAAAATATAAGTATTATAGTTATATATATCATAACCTAACATAATAAAAAGGAACTTGAAAGACTTGACATGAAAGTAGAACTTCAAAATGAGAAGGGTGAAAGAACCACTTAAAAATTCGGAAGCCTAACAACACCACTTAAAACTTTCATAAAAGGAAATGATGAGAGTAAGAGGGGGTATCTATTAATATGAACAAAAAAAGTACAGTATAGTTAATATAAAAGAACATCCTCCAACATAATAACATGGAGCATAAAATAAAATACATAAAAGAGATCACTTGAAACGAGAGAGAGGGGTCGGATCCCTTACCTTAAAACGTAACTCTTAAAACTCAATTGTTGGGACCTTGAGGGCTTGGGGGAACCTAGGGAGGACTTCTTAGGAGGTAATGAGACCAGAACATCTTTGGGGGAGAGTGGTGAGTCGAATGGAGGAGAGGAGGGCTTGGTATTTATAGGGAAAGTGAGGGGACAAGGCATTAATGGCCAATGGACACCTCATTAGTGGTTTTGGAAAAACCATGGGTTTGCCCATGGTATTATCCCATGGTATTGGACACTTGGGACACCTCATACCTTATCATACTATTCAAATGTGGACCAAATTGATTACATACTTAATACATAATTTAATGATGTCATTAAACACCCATAACTTAAAAACTGTATGTTCACTATTCATCGAAAATTCAACTTTCTCAGAAAAATCACAAAATTTCACATTAACCAAATATCAATGCTCTGATTTTAAAAATGAACTCCATTTTATAAAAATCATTTTCTTAAATATTTTTAATTTAATTTTTAAATAAATACAATATTCACCGAAAATTCTTTTTTTTTTCAGAAAAATCCCCAAAAATTACCTTAACATTATATCGATGCTCCGAGTTCAAAAATGAAATCCATTTTATAAAAATATATTTATAAATATTTGTAATTAAATTTTTCATTAAAAAACACTATTCACCTGAAAAAACTAATACTTGACTAATAATTTATGAAACTGTTATTTTACCATTTTATTGAATAACATTACTTAATCAAGGTGCCTAGATAATATTAATGCTTTATTTAAGTGAGATTACTAATCCATTTGGTCATGTTTCTAATACTAAGCATAAAATCACAATTCATAATTTACTATTCATCAAAAATCAAGTTGATCTTATTGGACTCTAAATTTCGTACTGAAGATAATTGTAGAAGACCATTTTTTGAAAATCATTACACATTTTTAATTATTTAAGGGTTACATATACATAGTTTAAAATATCCTGTCTCTAAAATTCACCAAAAATATGCATACTATATTTATCAGGACATTTGAAAAGTCATAAACATCATCATAATCAGAAATCCTAATTTTTAATTAAAATAAAGGATTACACAAGGCAGTTATGGTCTCCTTACATAGCCCCTTATCACACTAGCATAGGACCTAAGTGTAAGGTGTGCTAAGTTGAGATAATCTGTGGGAGGATCGACCGACATCGCACGACTAGTAATATCTATCAGTTTCAACTTTTCACGAAGGCAATTCCGTTCTAGCTTCACACGATGAAGTTCGGCTTGGGTTTGGTCCAGAGCAAAGCCCAGTGATGCTACCTCCTTCCCAAGTTCTGTTAGATGGGCTTCGATCGGTCGAAGACTTCTGGGTGAGGCCATCAAACCTTCTTTCTATAATAATTAACCAAGATTACTTGTATTTAGAGACAATAATGGAAACGTTTAGTTTACACCGGTCATATTGACCAATGGTCATATAATAGTCAAAACTCAACGGTCTCATTTTAATTATACTCATGTTATTAAATGAAACAGTTTTGTTGAGTATAAAAAATAAAATAAAACACAAAATTAGGAATCAAGATTTATTCAAAATTTCGGGTCGTTACAATCATCCCCCTTAAGAAATTGCATCCTCAAAATTTTTAAAACTGGGTTTTGAAATTTCATTGAAAGTCCCACACCGGAAAATGAGTCATTAAAACTATTACTTTAAAAGAAAGAAAGGGAAGTAAAAAGGTCACCCGAGTAAACCCATAATAGGATCCCATGTAGGGAAACATGGACATGGAGGAAAAAAGGGTCGCGTTCTAAGGGAGAGTGATAGAAAACATGATTACGAGAAATTTAACCATAAGAAAATCCCAAAATTATGATGTGTGTAAATGGTCTTTGATCACCTAGTAGGTAACATAAACCAACAATGTTTTTGTTTTACGTTCCTTTTCATAATTTTGAGGAATTCATTTACTACATAGAATAAAGACATAAGGAAATATACCTACCTTCCCGTAGAGTTTCATCCTTTAATATGTTTCTAAGAAAACTAATCTTTTCTCCAAACGATGAGTAGTCAAAACTACTTAGTCTCATCAAAACAAAAGAATCATCTTTTTGAGAGTCACTAAAACTACAAAAGATTAACTATCAATTTCTTCTATCTTTAAACATTGTCCCAAAAACATAAAGGGTAAGATAAAACAACTCTTCAAAAATAAATAATCTCATAGGAAGGGAAACTACTTTTAAATCATCAAAGTTCCATGGTACTACCCAAAGTTCATCATAGACCATTCCATAAATAACTATCCATAAAATTCCTCAAAAGAAACCAAACTAAGATTGAAACCCAAATACAAGAAGGATTTGATAACATATTCTTCCAAGGTAAACTTTATCATTCATCTCCAAACAACATCAACCACTCCTAACATCTTATAACAAAAGTAACTAACCTAAACATATTTACGCCAAGATAGGTTAATCATTTCCATAAGTAACCTAAATTACTATAAGTCCACCTTAAATTCATCGATTTTTCAAAATATAAGTCAACCTTACTCCTCAAAGAAAATACCATAGTAATCTATTTACCTCGAACAAATAGGGTTCCCAAAATAGTGAACATCTTCCAAAATAATAATCATCTTTTAATCCCCTAATCATCTCTGTCATATTAATACGGAAATCATCACATTTCCTATCTCATTGGTTGTTGGGACATGTTCTTCCATTTCCCACCATTAAAGAAGAAAATAAAGTACAATTAGGGGCTTAAATACTAAGCCAATAATCATGAAAAGGAGATTAAAGCATAGAAGGATAACTTGTAAAAGAAAATTATACCCTAACTTGTGATCCCCTAGGATCCAAACTAGGTTATCCATGATCAGATATTCTTATGTGAATCATTATTTGATTTTATCTTTGTACCTTTAAAAATGGTTCATACTAAGCTTATGAATTTACCAAAGCATATCCACCGGGAGTGTTGTAACCAAGAGTGCAGCAAGGCCTGTTGTCGTGTACCAGTTCTCGTTCGATTCTAGCTAAAAGTGGTGTTTTCGTGTTTTAACCCTATGTACATCTGTGCCAGAGCCACCTCTACCTGCTCATATGCAGACAGGGATGTATTTGTTTGGAAACCCCTTACTCAATACTCACCAAAATACCAGGAAGATTTCCTATATTTAAACTATTCTATAGGTTTCTTCCTAAAGTTTTCATATCCAAATTTCCACAAATAACTAAAACATCCTTTGATACCAACTATAACATCCCGCCTTTTTATCACATAAACATTCATTACATTTTACAAAACTGAGGATCTTTATGGTTTAGTGTCTTGGAAAGCATGAAATTAAAACATGAAAACATAAAACATTCTTGTTAAACACATGAAAGGATTCTCCTCATGTTCATCCTATGTTCATTACTGCATCTCAAACCTGGGGACATACATCAAAATAAAGGGTGAGCAGAAGGCGCAGTAAGTGAAACAAGGGCAAAGATTTAACATGTGAACTGGGGATACATCAACAATGTCATGGAAAGAACTTTAAGGAATGAGAAAGAAATCATGAGATATATCATAATAAAAATAAAATTTTTCAAAACTTGAAGATGTGGCTACAACATTTAATATTGACAATCATTTCGTTTCACCAAGGTCCATCCCCAAGGTGTCATTAAAAATTACAAAGGTTATTCACCAAGGTATCAGTCTAAAAAGTCATCTCTGGAGATTAAGTCTTTACCCAATGCATTAGAGCGCTATCTAGGTGCACCCTTGACATGTCTTTATTATCATGTGATCCACATATATCATCATAAATAATTTCATAAACAACCCATATAGCATAAGAGAAATGGGTTTCATTTCATAATCATAACGTTTTAAAAATTGTTTTAAAAACATGATTATTATGTCACTTTAAACCCATGATAAAGGGAAAGCGAGTTTCATGTATGTAAATCCCAGAATTTAAAATAGAACATTTATATATATATATGTGAATACCCCTGTAGAAAACAGATCTTTGAGTATTAACTTAATAACATAAAATAATTTTGAGATAAAGAGGGAGGCATTTTGAGATGAAAATTATGCCACATAACGGCTATGATACATGGTTTTAGAAAACATTGAAAAGAGAGGGGACATGGGTCACCCACTCAAAAATGATACATAAAACAGTAGGGGAATAGAATATATAGTATTTAAGAACATGGTAATGAAATTTGAATGATATACCATATGAAATGAAGAACTTGAAAGGAAGACAAAAATAAGATTTTTCTTATGAGAATTTGGCAGCCTAACGGCGTCACTTAAAACTTCCCAAAAGTGGATTGACGAGATCAAATAGGGTCTCTCATAATATGAACATAAATTATCAGTATGATAGATATAGAGGTAATACCCCAAAATAATAAAAATGAACTTGAGATACTTGACATGAAAGTAGATCTTGAAAATGAGAAGGGTGAAAGAACCCCTTAGAAATTTGGCAGCCTAATGGCGCCACTTAAACTTCAACAAAAATGAATTGATGAGATCAAATAGGGTATCTCATAATATGATCATAAAATATCAGTATGATAGATATAGAGTTCATAACCCAACATAATAAAAAGGAACTTGAAAGAATTTACATGAAAGTAGAACTTCAAAACGAGAAGGGTGAAAGAACCACTTAAAAATTTGGCAGCCTAACGGCGCCACTAAAAACATCAAAATACTGAATTGAAGAGATAAAATAGGGTCTCTCATCATATGATAATAAAAGATAAGTATGATAGATATAGAGCTCATACCCAAAAATAATAAAAATGAACTTGAGATACTTGACATGAAAGTAGATCTTGAAAACGAGAAGGGTGAAAGAACCCCTTAGAAATTCGGCAGCCTAATGGCACCACTTAAACTTCAAGAAAAATGAATTGATGAGATCAAATAGGGTCTCTCATCATATGATCATAAATGATCAGTATGATAGATATAGAGCTCATACCCCAATATAATAAAAATGAACTTGAGAGACTCGACATGAAAGTAGATCTTGAAAACGAGAAGGGTGAAAGAACCACTTAAAAATTCAGCAGCCTAACGGCGCCACTTAAAACATCAAAATACTGAATTGAAGAGGTCAAATGGGGTCTCTCATTATATGATCATAAAATATCAGTATGATAGATATAGATATCATACCCCAACATAATAAAAAGTAACTTGAAAGACTTGACATGAAAGTATAACTTCAAAATGAGAACGGTGAAAGAACCACTTAAAAATTCGGCAGCCTTACGGCGCCACTTAAAACAACAAAATACTGAATTGAAGAGATAAAATAGGTTCTCTAATCATATTATCATAAAATATCAGTATGATAGATATAGATATCATACCCCAACATAATAAAAAGGAACTTGAAAGACTTGACATGAAAGTAGAACTTCAAAACGAGAAGGGTGAAAGAACCAGTTAAAAATTCGGCAGCCTAACAGCGCCACATAAAACTTTCATAAAATGGAATGATGAGAGTAATAGGGGGTCTCTCATTGTATGAAAAAAAATTTACAGTATAATGAATATAAAATAACATCCTCCAACATAAGAACATGGAGCATAAAATAAATTACATAAAAGAGATCACTTGAAAAGAAAGAGAGGGATCAGATCCCTTACCTTAAAACGTAACTCTTAAAACTCAAAGGTTGGGACCTTGAGGGCTTGGGGGAACCTTGGGAGGACTCCTTGGTAGGTAATGAGACCATAACTTCTTTGGGGTAGAGTGGGGAGTCGAATGGAGGAGAGGAGGGCTTGGTATTTATAGCGAAAGTGAGGGGACAATGCATTAATGGCCAAGGGACACCTCATTAGTGGTTTTGGCAAAACCATGGGTTTGCCCATGGTATTTTCCCATGGTATTGGCCACTTGGTACACACAATACCTTATCTTACTATTCAAAAGTTTACCAAATTGATTATATACTTAATACATCATTTAATGATGTCATTAAACACCCATAACTTAAAAATGTATTTTCACTATTTATCAAAAATTCAACTTTCTCAGAAAAATCCCAAAATATCACCTTAACCAAATATCACTGCTCTGCTTTAAAAAATGAACTCAATTTTATAAAAATAATTTTCTAAATATTTTTAATTTAATTTTTAAATAAATACACTATTCACAGAAAATTCCTTTTTTTTTCAGAAAAATCCCCAAAGAATTACCTTAACATAATATCGATGCTATAAGTTAAAAAATGAAATCCATTTTAAAAAAATAATTTTCTAAATGTTTTTAATTAAATTTTTAATTAAAAAACACTATTCAACCTAAAAAACTATTACTTGACTAATAATTTATGAAACTGTTATTTAACCATTTTATTGAATCACATTACTTAATCAAGGTGCCTAAATTATTTTAATGCTTTATTTAAGTGAGATTACTAATCCATTTGGTCACGTTACTAATCCTAAGCATAAAATCACTATTCATAATTTACTATTCATCAAAAATCAAGTTGATCTTATTGGACTCTAAATTTCGTACTGAAGATAATTGTAGAAGACCATTTTTTGAAAATCATTACACATTTTTAATTATTTATGGTTTACATATACATTTTTTAAAATATCCTTTCTCTAAAATTCACTAAAAATATGCATACTATATTTATCCAGATATTTGAAAAGTCATAAACATTATCATAAGAGGAAATCCCAATTTTTATTTAAAATAAAGGATTACACAAGGCAGTTACGGTCTCCTTACATATCCCATTATCACACCAGCATAGGACCTAAGTGTAAGGTGTGCTAAGGTGAGAGAATCCGAGGGAGGCTCATCCAACATCGCACGAGTAGTAATTTCTATCAGTTTCAACTTTTCGCGAAGGATATTCCATTCTAGGTTCACGCGATGAAGTTCGGCTTGGGTTTAGTCTAGAGGAAAGCCCAGTGGTGCTACCTCCTTGCCCAATTCTTTTAGATGGGCTTCGGTCGGTCCAAGACTACTGGGTGAGGCCATCAAACCTTTTTTCTATAATAATTAACCAAGATTACTTGTATTTAGAGACAATAATAGAAACGTTTAGTTTACAGTGGTCATATTGACCAACGGTCATATAACAGTCAAAACCCAACGGTCTCATTTTAATTATACTCATGTTATCAAATGAAACAGTTTTGTTGAGTATAAAAAATAAAATAACACACAAAATTAGGAAACAAGATTTATTCCAAATTTTGGGTCGTTACATGGGCGGCTTGTCCAAGAGGGTGGTGGGGCTGTCCAAAGGGGTAGGGGTGTCCATGGGGGTGGGCGGAAAGTCCACTGGGTTATAGTGTGTCTAGGGGGTGGGGGTGGGGGGTGGGGGGTGTCCACTGGGGTGTCGGGGCTGTCCATGGGTTTATATGATGTCCAAGGGGAGGGAAAGCTATCCACGGGGGTGGTGGGGCTGTCTAGGGGAGAGGGGGTGTCCAGGGGGGGTGGGCGGACTATCCATGGGGGGGGGGGGGTCTAGGGGCTTGCGGTGTGTCAAGGTGGAGGGTGGGTGGTCCACGGGTGGTGGGAGGGGGGTCTAGGGGGTTGTGGAATGAGAATATGATGGGATGTGGGAAATGATGATGTGTGATGCTTCTAATATGGGTGTTATGGGATGATGGTTTCTATGGAACCACCAGGATATTGATACATTTGGTCGGGAAGTGATGAGGTAGGTAATTACTATTGGCGGAGTTCTCACAGAAGTGATTGATTAATTATATTGAGTAGTTGGGGTATTCTAGGCATGTGGGAATGATAAATCTACATTCAATGTCATATCAAATTTTGGGACAATGAAGATCAGGCAGTTGAGATGGAGGAGAGTTTTGGTCTGTGTATAGCCAAAATAGCATAAGGATGAGCTATTATATGTTTGGGATATGGCAAGGAACATGTATGTTTCATGGATTTAAATGATTTGAGGGTTGGGATTGTATATCCCCCCTATAACCCCCACCTCCCACTACATACCCCACTATAGTCCCCCTCCCCCATCTCCCCCTATAGCCCCACCCCCCACATTACGCACCCCCTCAACCCTTGCATCCCCCACCCTACACAACCACCCCCTACAGCTCCATCCCCCACTAAACCACCCCCCACTCTAACTAAACACCCCCTTCAACCCCCTCCCACTGAAAACCCCCCTAAAACCACCTCCCAAAGCAAATACCCACCAACCCACAACACATCCTCCCTCCCACTGCATAGTCCCCCTCTCTTTACCGTGAAAAATAAATTATGAAATGGAGACCCATAGTAGCTCTACCTACCATTTAAGAACTCACTACCATGTTGGATAAATATAATAAGACATCACTAAAATATCAATATAAGACATGAACCTTTATTAGAACCAAAATAGTCTAAATATAACATCTAAAAGGAAATCTATGCAGTAGAATGATGTGCAAAGGAACTCTAATCAATGACATAACATTCCACAGATACAAATTTATGAACTGGAGAAATAATCATTTGAATAGATTTTCCACTAGAAGAACCATGTGTTATGTTTGGGGAAATAATATACACCATGTTATCATCTATTAGAGATGTAAGAACAAATAGTTACTTGAATAAAGAATTGATCACATGTTGGGATGAAGGGTTCACAAAGAATAAGGGAGATGTCATTTAGGGATAATCAAACCAAAAAACAAAAAACAACATCATCTTCAAAGAAATACAAATGAAAAATGGAATAAATAGAGGTAGGAGTTATAAATTACATATTTGATGTGGAAGAACAATAAATGAGTAGCTAGGAAGATGGGTTTGCACACTGGAATGATCTCTCGTTTAGGGAGAAATGCGAGTGGATCAAGATTGGAATCGCATGCTGAATTTATGATTTCTATCACAATGGTTTTTAAAAACCATTGGGTAATATTATCAAATATATCCCAATGGGTTCAATGAACCATTGGAATAAGGGGGTACACTCTCCACTATCTAAACAGTATCAAAACACCGTTGGTAAAACTATGCCTATTCCAATGGTTTTAAGAAATGTAGTCTAAAACTTCCTATACCAATAGTTTTCAACAAACCACTGGTATATGAATCCTATTCCAACGGTTTCTCTAAACTATTGGGAGAATGGAATTGTTATATGTTGAATTTCTAGTAGTCTTAACCCAACTTATCAATCATAATACACTTCTTAGAATCCTCGGAGAATATAACATAAGAAGGGGTGATCTCAGATGCTCAATAAGGATAAAAATATAGCAGATTCATTCATAAATAAGCCTAAACATATAAGGAAATGTATATGAAAAAAACAATAGCCTTTTAAACTTAAAATTCAGCATAATATGGCAATGATAAATCAAATAATTCTATTTAATTATTCACATTGATATTCTACTAGTCGAATAATCACATGTAATATCAATATCCAATTTCATAATGATGGAATGTATAATGCCAGTCATTATAACCACATAGACAGGGCCCATTACAAGTCTAAAAATAAGATTTTTTCAAGGCCTTGTGCCAAGACGCTAGTTTGTCTCATGAGACATACCAATGCATCGAAGAGAAATAGTGGGCTCCACATGTCACTTACTATGTCCAATGCATTCCTCATATGAAAACGTTTAAACATAACCTTAAAATTCATATTAAAAATAGCATAAGAAATCTCAATACATTATCCATAAAACATTAAGGGAATAAAAATAACACATCCACAGTCAAACATATCACCAAAACTTCAATACAATATGGATGATTTGTATCAAAATAAATCAACTTCAAACTATCTTAAAATCCATCAAAGGATGTTGACATAGATGAAAATGATTTGTAAAACACATTGAGAGTAATATCCCTTTTTCATAAAAACATTTAAAAGTCGCACAATTTAGAAAGGAATACATTTAAAGAAATTTTTTAATCAATGAATCCTATTCCACTTTGAAAATTTTTATAGTAATTAACATTTTAAAAACAACCATGTCCATATAAATAAATCCTTAAAACCCATTTTTGTAAACATGGACATTAAAGAGAATGATTTAGAAGAATAAATATTTAAACAATTTAAAATGATGATCTAGTTAAATATTACCTTCCATAAAACCATAAAATATTCACTTTGAAATGATTTTTATGAAACAAGGATGTGGATGATAAATATGTCCCATTAGATACTAAGGTAAAAACAACATTGGAAAATGAAGAGATTGTAGAATTAACCCTTACATGGTAATTTTCCTTGGTTGAGGGTACATTAACCTCTTGTATAATAGTTAAACAATTTTTATTAAAATATACAAGAATAATATACATAAATATGATATCATATATGATCTTCCAATATTGCTTTGATAATAATATTTTTGTAGTATCATCGTTTCGAGTGTTAACTGAATTGTTCTTATTTATATGATTTGTTAAGTAAGACATGATTTTTTTGGATAGGATGAATTTGATTCTTATACAGAATTATATTAAGTTATTAAGCATTATTTTTAACCATAAAATGAAAATTATTCTTGAATTATTACGATGGGGAATGAATATTATCGCATTCGTGAAGACGGTAATCTATACATACAAATGAGGGACAATATCATTATATTGATGGTGAAATAATTTGTAATTGGATAGTATATCATATATACAGAATTATTAACATGTTATAATTATTATTTATATCAGTTATATTCATTATTATACCAATCCAAATAATAAAGTGTTTGAATAACAAACTACACCACGATGTAGAGACGACAATCCATACGTAAACACGTATTGTGTCTTTGTCATTTATAGGATGGATAGAATAATAAATATGGTTGTACCATATTTATAATTACATCACATTATGTAGAAGGTACTTGATTTATTATTTTGGTATGGAAACAACAAAGAAATAGGAAGTGGAAGAAGAAAAGAACATGAAGGAGGGTGATGAAATTAGTACATATTTTTCCGGTGTTTCCATTTGAGTAGATCATAAGGGATCCTAAGGTTGGAAATATGATCAAAGTAAGAACTCTAGGTTGATTTTAGGGAAGTTAGGAGGATATTTGGTCAGGGTTTGGAAGATCCAAATCGTTTTGGAGGTGCGATTTGGAGTGAAGGGGAAGTTCCCTTATACAAGTGGCATGAGAGTCATTTTTGGAAAAGATTTAAATATTAATTTATTATACAATCATATTCGGATCATAATTTAACCAGATGAATTTATTTCGATCTATAACTAGTTATGGGTAGCAATCCTCTCAAATAATTTGTTTTAGATAAGTTTAGGTTACCATTGTAAACTTATCTTTTAGATTTAACACTTAGTTAAATAGTTTAACTTTTACCGTGTCTTCTGGTATTCTTACATTATATAGTAAATAAGAGTAATCTAAACTTTAAAGATAATCTCAAGTGGTGCATTAATGAGATATATAATATTTTTTAATCCATTTGGATGATTGTTAGATTTTTAGGAATATTATATCATCTAATAATATAATATTTTTTTAATGACTAATTTATGTCAATTTTGACACTATTTGGAATTTTGTTTTTGTGAAAAACATAAAAAACTTACCACTTGGTAAAAAATTTATATAATCTACCCTAAAATGTCATATTAAACAATAAAATTAGTGGAGTTTATTAGAATTCTAAATTTACATTTATTTGGATATTTATAATATCAATTATTTTAATATTTCATTAATAAGGTAATTACTGCATCATCATCATGTCATAAATAAATTAAATTATATAATGTCTATAATTTATAAATAAAATAAAATTATGTATTAAATCTATATATCCTTATAATGAATATTTATATTATAATTTATCTTATGTATAACCTTATATTAAAAATGTATTAGTTAATAAACCTTGAAATTAACACTTTTAACTATTCTTTACATAACATAATAATAAATGTCCTAATCTAATCCAAGGGGACCTAAAGGATAATATTTTTTCCTAATGATGTTTTTGGAATAATTACACTTATAAAATAGAATTAGTACATGTGTTTGAGTAATTATAATATCATTTTTATCTTTAATTACCCTATTCACTTTTAACCGTGGTAAATAAAAGTCAAAAGTTACTATTCACTGTAAATTATTTTCGTCTTATTGAACCAAATTTTACTTTATGATGTAAACTCTGTCTCTCGGATTTTCAAAATTCAACTCACAGAAGCAGTAAAATTATGTTTTATTCAAATTTTTAAATGCTCTTAGAAGGTGGGTAAAAGACAGTAAAAAGTTCAATAAAAATTTCTACATTTAATATTTATTATAAAATGACTCAAATGAATTATGTAGAACTTATATAGGTATTATATATCTATTTTTATTTAAAATAAATTAAAATTAAATAAATAATTATTTAAATAAAAAGTCGTTTTTAAATAATAATACGGTGTTTTCCACTATTCATCATAAATTGAAAGATATCAGAAAAATACCAAAAATTAACCATAAGAAAATTTTGATATTACAAATTCAAAAATGAATTCTATTTTATCAAATTAAAATCATAGAAGTTGAATTTATTATTTTAAAATTAATTTTTTTTGTTAAAACGAAAAAGAGGGTTTTTAAAAAGTAAAAACTATCAAATGATTGACTTGTGTTTACGTCAAATTTAATTGTGAGATTACTTATAATGACCTTAAATCTATTAAATGATAAAAAAATAATATAATTATACTTCTAAACCATTCATATTCATAATTTAACACTATAAATTATTTCGATTTAAAAAAGTTGTTTTGCAAATAAAATATACTATTTTCACTATTCATCAAAATATAAAAGTTATCAGAGAAGTACCAAATTTTTATCCAAACTAATTTTTTATGTAATTATTCTAAAAAATAATTTAATTTAATTAAAATTGAATATATAAAAGTTTCATATATTGGTTTTTAAAAGGATTCTCCATTAAATAGGCGGTAAAATTGCATTTTTTGAAAAAAAATTCGTTTATCTGAAAAATTGAATTTGTCCTTATATTATGTCTAAGAAACACAATATATGAATGTTAATATTTTATAGGATATATATAAAATTCAAAATGTAGTTAATACTATTCATAACCTCTTTTTCAACAGCCAGTTTGGTAAGTAATGGTGCGCTCAAACTCAGAGTTGTGTGAAGCAAATTTTATTGAATTACATTTAAGAAATAATGTACTATGAAATCCTAGGGTGTTACATTCTCTCATCCTTCATAAAATTAGATCCTCTCAATTTGAAATTGTTTTTAAATAAAAAGGAGAAAAATAGAAAAATACCTTTGTGGAAAACCCACATCAGAAATTGGGGTAATTTGTTTTCCTTAATAAGTGGGAAAGGGAAATAAAAAAGTCACCACCATATTATGATCTCAATTATGAGAAAATTGGTGGAAATTAGAGACATATAATTGGAAGAAAATGTAAATATTTATAAGGAGTGATTGAGGTCATCAATCCAAAACAAGTGTAAAATTGAGAGCCTCAAAGCCATCAATCAATGATGATTTAAAATATTGTCAGTTCAAAAAAAAGGTATTAGGATAAAACATTTTAGGTTTTTTGATCCCTTCCCTAAAGTTTATGAATTAATTTACTCATAGAATAAGAGGAATATTTATATATATATACATGAGAAGTAGAGTTTCATCCTTCAAATAATTCCTACCACAAACTGATCTTTCACTCCAAAAGCTAATACAATTATAAAATCTTCTTTTTATCCTAATCGTATAGGGTTCCAAAAATAATGAATTTAAAATTCATTTTTCATACTATTAAAAAAACTACATTATACAAACCAGGATATCCCATATGCTAGTGGTAGGTGATCCACCATTTTCGCCCATCGGTTGTGGGTTCAAGTCTTGCAGCCTTGTTGGACGCGATGGGTTGTCACCCGACCTCCAGGTTGGCCTTTTTAAGACAATCCAAAAATAATATCAAGAAATTATTAAACCTTAATAATAGTATCCAATGTCAATCTTAATCGATTCCAACCTTTAGACTTATACAAAATACTTATGTCGAAACACATAGTCCAAAATTTATAACGAATGTAAACACCATGAAGATCCTTTTTCCATGTAATAACATGTGAATACCTTCATCATGTATTCTTTTAAAATAATATAACACCATAAATTTCCATAAAACCTTATTGATTACATTTATTCTCCCTTATTCATTATAGAATACTAGATGCAATCCTTTTAGCCAAAATAGTTGTAAACTCCAAGAATGATGGAATATACCAATCATTAATTAATTTCAAATTAGTCAGAAATATAAAATATCCGAATCAATTATATCATTTTCAAAAATCACTACTTCAGTATCCAAACCATATTAAGGTTTATCTTTCCTTCAACCATGTATTTTCCAAAAATTTTACTTCCTATTGAGTAACTTTTCTTAGAACTATATAATCTCAAATCCATAATGAAATAGTACTGTAGTACAATAGTTTTATAATTTTATAACATGTACATCATTAATACAATACTCAAATGACACAAAAATTTAAAAACAAAATAATAATTCTAATCATTCCTCTTCATCTTCGATAATATCATAACTGGAGTATTCTCCAATAGTAGCATTTGTGGTATACTCTGATGATTTGGTCATTGATTCACGTAGTGTCCCAACTCTTTACAGATAAAGAATTATACATTTGAAACTTTTTTCTTAACCTTTAAATCACATACATGGTTTCCTTTTTCTCCACAATTATTAAAAATTCACATTCCCTTCAAGCATTTACCAAGGCGATTCTTTCCACAGTTATCACATATGGGAAAATCATTCTTTCCCTTATTCCCTATATCCATCTTTCTCTCTTCCATCCTTTTCTTCTCTTACTTCCCTTCAAAGCTATATGACTCAGAGAATTATTTACTTATCTTATTAACACATGATACTATTTCTTCATATGATGAGAACATGTGGGAGATTATTTCCCTTTCTAAATGGTGGCTTAATACCATGAATGATATAATCCTTCTAAATCATTCGATCATGCGTATTGCTGGAATTATCATTCCTTCTAGTAGGATCCATTTCAAAACAATGTCATACACTAGGTTAGTTTATGAATTGAAATGCATAATTCCAAACATGTAAAATACCTAATGTAAATTGAAAAAACTGTGCATATAATCTATAATCATAAAATGTTTTTTATGACATTTTTACTCCTAAATCCTTCATAATGGGTTTTAAATATAATGTGAATTATCCTAAACATATCTCCTAAGAGTGTCGTAACAAAGAGTGCAGTATAGCCCATTGTCGTGTAGTAGTTCCTCATTGAGTCTTGCTCAAAGAGGTGTTTTTGGGTTTTAACCCTAGGTACATCTTTGCCAGATCTGCCTCTACATACTTGTATCCAAATAGGAATATATTGCTTGGAAAACTCCCAAAATCTCAACAGTACCAAAATTTTGCGATGTTCTTCTATGCTAATCCTCAAAGTCTATCTTAGGGGGATGTGTTCTCTAATCATAGTTTTTCTAAATCTAGTTATCAGGGTCTATACTAAACTTCCTCAAATACCAATTGCAACTCCTCGAAGCAATTTACCAAGAGTCGGTGCATTATTATATAACATTTGCATGATAACAAGGAATCATGTCCCAGAAGATTGATAATTTTAGCAGTCTTGGATAATAGATTACATACACGAACATTAAATCACACAATAGAAAATAAAACACAACATAAAGGATCCTTTGATAACTCCATTAATACAGTAGCTTAACTCTACTTATCAATAATAATACACTTCTTAGAATCCTAGGAAAATAAAACATAAGAAAGGGGTGAGCTCATATGCTTAGTAAGGATAACAATATAGGTGAAACATTCATAAATAAGAAAAAACATGCAAGGGAATGTATAAGACTAAAAAAATAGCCTTTTAAACATAAAATTCAGCATAATATAGAAAAGATAATTCATATAATTCCATTTAAATATTAACATGGATATTCAACTAGTAGAATAATCCCATGTTATATAAATATAAATTTCATAATGATGGAATGCATAATACTAGACTTAATAACCACATAGTCAAGCCCTCATGCCAAGACTACAAATAATATTTTTTCAAGGCCTTGTGCAAAGATAGTAGTTTGTCTCATGAGACCTACCGATGCATCGAGGAGCTATAGCGGGCTCCACCCATCACTTACTAAGTACAATGCATACCTCATATGAAAAGGTTTAAACATAACTTAAACATTCATATTAAATCTAGCACAAAAAATGTAAATACATTATCCATAAACCATGAATGGTATAAACATAACACATCCACATACAAACGTGTCACAATACCTTAAATACAATATGTATGATTTGTATCAAAATAAATCAACTTCAAACAAGTTTAAAATCCATCAAATGATATAGAAATAAATGAAAATGATTTGTAACAATATTTGAGAGAAATATAACTTTTTCTAGAAAACATTTAAAAGTCACACAATTTATAAAGTAAGAAATTTAAAGACATTTTTTTATTCAAAGTGTCTCATACCACTTTGAAACTTTTGAAAGGAATTAACATTTTAAAAACATTCCGGTCCATATAAATAAATCCATAAAAATAATTTTTGAAAACATGGACATTAATGAGAATGATTTAAAATAATAAATATTTAAACCATGTAAAATGATGATATAGTTAAAGATTCCCTTCCATAAATCCTTAAAATATTCCTTCTGAAATGTTTTTTATGAAACAAGTATGTGGATGATAAAGATGTCCTAGTAGATACTCACATAAAAACAACCTCAAATAATGAAGAGATTATAGAATTAACTCTAAAATTTTAATTTTACTTGTTCGAGGGTACGTCAACCTCTTATATAATAGTTAACTCATTTTTATTAAATTATAAAAGAATAATATACATAAATATGATATCATATATTATCTTCCAATACTACTTTGTCAATAATATTTTAGTAGTATCATCGTTTCAGGTGTTAAATGATCTGTTTTCCTTTATATGATTGGTTATATAAGCCATGTTTGTTGTGGAAAGGCTGAATTTGATTCATATCCAAAATCATATGAAGTTATTAAACATTTTTTTTAATTATAAAATGTAAATTATTCTTGAATGATTATGTTGGAGAATGAATCTCATCGCGTTCGGGGAGATGGTTATCCTTACGTACGCACGAGCAAAAATATAATTTTATTGATGGTGAAATCATATGTAAATGTATGGTATATCATATATACAGAATAATTACAATGGTATAATTTTTATTTACATAAGTTATACTCATTATTATACCCATGCATATAATAAATTTTCTGAATAACTGACTACACCACGACGTGGAGACGGTAAGCCGTACATATACACGTATGATGAATTTGTCATTTATAGGATGGAGGGAATAACGAATATGGTTTTACCATATTTATAATAACATCATATTTGGTAGAAATTACTGGATATATTATTTTGGTATAGAAACAACAAAGAATGGGGATGGGGAAGAAGAAAAGAACATGAAAAGGGTGGTGAAACTATTATCTCTTATATGGGTATTTTCTTTTGAGTTGGTCTAAAGAGATCGTTAGGTTGGCTTTATGATCAAAGTAATAACTATAGGTTAATGTGAGGGAAGTCATGAGGATATTTGGGTAGGGTTTGTCCTGGAAAATTGGCTTTGGAGGTGTTATTTTAAGAGATGAGGAAGTGCCCTTTTAAAAGATGGGTGAGGGTCACTTTAGGAAAAGATTAACAGATTAATTTATTATACAATCATATTCGGTTTATAATGGCTCCAAAAGAATTTATTTTGAGACTTTTATGGGTCAAAATCCTTCCAACTAATATGTTATATACAAGTTTAGGTTACCATTTTATCCTTATCTTTTATATTTAACTTTAGTTAAATAGATTAACTTTTACCGTGTCTTCTTGTAATCTTACAATATATACTTAATAAACATACTCTAAACATCAAAGAGAACATAAAGTGTTTCATTAATGACATATATAATATTTTTGAATCCCTTTGGATGAACATTATATTTTTAGGATTATAATATCAACCCACAATATAATATTTGTTTTATAAAGTAATTTATGTCAATTTTGACACTATTTGGTATTTTGTTCATGTGAAAGTCATAACAACATTTTCACTTCAAAAATATATTATGTAATCAACCCTAACATGTTATATTAACCTATAAAATTATTGGAATTAACCAGAAGATTCAATTTAAATTTATTTGGATATTTATAATATCAATTATTTTAATATTTCATTTACTAGGTAATTATAGTGTCATCATTGTGTCATAAATAAATTAAATTATATAAATTCAAAAAATTATAAATAACATACCATTATGTAGGAAATATTTTTAGCTTTCTAATTAATATTTATAGTATAATTTTTCATATTTATAACCATATTTTAATAAGGGTTTAGTTAATAAACTTTGAATTTAACAATTTTAACTCTTCTTTAAATAAATTAATAATAAATTCCCTAACTGAAAACAAGTAGACCTAAAGGATGAAATTTGATTCCTAATTTTTTTGGGTCTAATAACACTTATGCAATAGAATTAGGAAATTTTTTAGTGTAATTATAATATCATTTTAACCATTAATTACCATATTTACTTCTAACCGTGGTAAGTAAATGTCAAAAGTTACTATTCAAAAAAATTATTTTTATCTTATTGAACAACATTTTACATACTCATTTCAACCATGTCTCTTGAATTTTTGAAATTAAACTCATAGAAGTGGTAAAATTATGTTTTATGAAAATTTGTAAATGCTCCGAGAAGGTGGGTAAAAGATGGTAAAAAGTTCAATAAATATTTATACATCTAATTTTATTAACAAATGACATCATTTAATTACACATTACTTATATAGGTATTATATATTCTAATTTGGATATATTTTAATAAAATAAATAATTATTGAAATAAAAATTGGATTTTAAATAATAATGAAGTGTTTTTCCGTATTTATCAAAAATTTAATGTTTTCAGAAAAATACCAAATATTTAACCTAAGCTAATTTTGATATTCCAAATTCAAAAATTAAGTATATTTTACCAAATTCAAAACATAGATGTTGCAATTATTATTTTAAAATTAATTCCCATTGTTAAAACCAAAAAGCGGGTTTTTAAAAAGTAAAAACTATCAAAAGATTGACACATGTTTATGTTAAATTTAAATGTGAAATTACTTATAATGACCTATATTATATAAAATGATTAAAATATATTATTATTATAGTTCAAAACCATAGAAATGAATAATTTATTACCATAAATAATTTTGATTAAAGAAGTTGTTTTTAATTGAAATATTGTATTTTTCACTTTTCATCAAAATATAAAAGTTATCAGAAAAGTACCTAAAATTTTTACAAACTAAATTTTTATGTCCTGATTATAAATAAGAATTAAATTTCATTAAATTGAATATATAAAAGTTTCAAATATTTCTTTTAAAATGGAATCTCTATTAAATTAGTGGCAAATTGCATTTTTTGAAAAATACTTATTTTATCTAAAAAATTGAACTTATCCTTATATTATTTCTAAGAAACAAAAAATATGAATGTTAGAATTATATAGGATATATATGAAATTTAAAATGCAGTTAATACTATTCATAACAACTTTTTGAATGGCTAGTTTGGTAAGTCGTGGTGCGCTGAAACTTGGTGTTGCACGTAACGATAGTTATTGAATTACTTTTAAGAAATAACGTACTATGAAATATTGGGGTGTTACAGATCACTTATAATTCCACAGAAAAAATCTCAAAAAATATATTCAACCAACTCTTGCATTCAATCGCCCTCACATACCAAAACACAATGAAGACCACCACTCTAATTTTCCATGGAGTTAGTGGTGGAATCCTTGATCAAGAGGAGAGGAATAATCCTAGAGTGGAAATGAGATATCAAAAAGACCAAGAAAACAATATATGGAACCCAAAACAATTCGAACAACATTAGGATCAAATAATCCAACTCCTTTTGCACTAAAATTGTAGTCATTTGAGTTTGAACAATAGGATAAAAAAATGTTTTCTAAATAGACCATCCTAGATCTGCATCAGATCGGTATCTATGTAGGCTTATCTCAAAAAAACGTCCTCTTTAGTGTTGATGTCGCTTTATCTACATCAGATCTTCAAAAATCACAAATTCACAGACCACTATGCAATCAAAGAAAGATTCCACCACAGGTAGTCCCATGTTGGGAACACAACATTGCCCCATTGGGGGAGTCATGCAGGAAGTCGACAAGCTGTCGAAGAATTCGTCCATGCCAAAGCACCCACTACAGCAACTCCCAGATCCTAGTCAACAGCCACCATAGATCTGCCTCACCAAATACACCCATGCTGCTTGAATTCAAGTGTTCACATTGATTTTTATTATTATATTAAGTTATATTACAAAACAATAACATCTAGTAATTATATCAATAATTAAAATACAAATAATGCTAATTTTTATAATTATAATACATTTATTAAATATTGATATCATGAATAATAGGTATTCTAGTAATTTTTTAAAATTTCCCAATGTTTTTCCACAATGTTTTATATATAACTATGTTAATTAAACATAATTTATATTGTTTGTACATTGATTTATCAAATAATAACTATTAAAATCCTCAATTCATCTACCTTAAGATAAATATGGTTTATTATATTGGAACTATTTTCCAATGAACCTATAAATGAATTTTACATGATTCTTCTTCGAATCCGAGAGATCCTGGGTTCGTTCCCTGTTGGGTGTAGGTAATATTATAAAAAAAAGTAGGTAGTGACACATGTGGTGATGCATACGATGATAGAGGATGATGGTGAGGTAGGCATGATGTAAGCAATAGGTGACACATGCATGACATAGGTTGGATAAAACTGCAAGGGATTTCAAGTCATTTAATGGGATTCATTACTAATGGTCCTATGATCTATGACCTAAATAATTTAGGATTGATGTGTGGGAGATCCTTAGGGTGGCTATGTCCTACTATTTTGGAATGTGTTTGTACGGGTCTATGTTTGAATGTAATTATAACCCAACACATATAATATATCTATAAATATTAAACGTGAAGTAGAATAAATAGATCCAAACACAGTAGATTATAAAGTCCAGCAATATTTTGATACTTGATATATTTGATCATTACATTAAAATGTTTCATAAAATCCATACTAAAAATAATTAAATCATTATTATTCCTTTCCAAATTATCCTTCAATAAAATTTTGCATTAATTGTTGTCTCCTATAGAGGTAAAGACTGAATATAATGGGGTTAAACAAAAGATAATATGAAATAAGAATGATCGACATAATAAGGAATGAATAAATAACCAAATAAATTCTATATAATTGAATAATAAAACACACCATAGAGATGATAATTAAAATAGATAATCACATGGTAAAAAATAATAGATCTCATAATGAGAGAAATAATATTTCAATACAGCATAACTATAAAATATAGGCATTGTTCCAATATATTATAACTAAAGTGTATGTATGCTCATATTACTTTATGGTATTTTCAATCAGGATATCCATGGATGCATCATGAATCAACATAATGTTTGGCCTAACATATCACTTATGAATTAAAATAAAATATATTTATTAATGGAATTAATAAAAAATACCATACATTATATTATATAAGAAAACTTTTATAACAACATGGAAATTTATTCATATTTAAATAATATGTCTATAAATTGGAAATATTAACCTACGAAACTTAATGGAAAAACATTCTATATAAACGTACATCAATATAGAGTATAAAATGTTTTATATTCACTCCATATAGAATAAATAAAATGTATTAAAATAAAAATTAGAAAAATTATTGAAATTGGGAATAATTTAAAGAATAAATATATAAGAAAATTAATATGTGAGTGCAAGAAAAAATATTCCAGACATATTTTTGGATTCTGATTTAGAACGAAACCATAAGAAATAAAAATAGAGTAAGGGATTACCAATAATTTAAACATAATATATGAGATATAATTAATTAAATGAGATAATAAGAATATAATGATTAAACATTTAATGAAAAAATTATATATAATACATTTAAAACACATTTTATAAATATAATAGAAGTGGTGATAGACATCAGAGAAACCATTTTTAAAATTTATAGAGGTTTTTAAAAGAATTTCTTACCACGAGACTCAGAACACGTTGAACATTCAAATAACCTATTTGAAAATAAAATTATTTCTATTACTAAATTTTTAGATTTTTTTTCATATTTATTTGATTATTATTATTCCTTTAAACTCATTTATTTTCATGAATTATTCATTTAATGGATTATTATTTACTCTCTCAATGATTTTGATGTTTTCCAATTCATTGTTACTAAATATTATGTAATTGTAATGGTAAAATATCAACATTAAATTACTCCCTAATCTATATATATATTATGGTATTAGAATTTTTTATTTTTTAAGAGATTGCGATCAGTTGTTCACACATGAGATACAATTCATAAAATCATCATTAATAACCATTTGAGATAGATAAAAAACTGTGAGTATTTAATATAGATAGAAATAATTGATTATTTTATATTCAATCATAAAATATAGTTTTATTAATATTAATTAATGAAATAAGTAATAAAAAATTCCATCATTTACTTTGTAAGCATAAAAACACTGTGAAAAAGTTTGATTTTGAAAGTGTTTAAATGAAGGGAAACAATAATATATATTTTCATTTTATAAAATCATTACATCATATTTTAGGTATTATGTTCAAGATAATTTCTATAAATAAATATTTTACTAAAAATGTGGGAGGAGAATTTAAATGTAAATATAATGGGATTTGAAAAAAATATTTGGATATAGAAAAAACATAAAAAAAATTATTTAATGAGAGGGAATACATAATATCTCATTAGTAATATTGAATCTATAAATGGATAAGATTGCAAGGTTAATTCTCGATATTGACATGCATATTATCTAGAGACCCATGGGTGGTTTTATAATCTTATAATAATAATAAAATTAATTTTAGAAGCGATGAAGTATATATTGTTTATTTGTTGTATTTTATTTTTTGTAAACACATAATGTTAATAATCAATTGTTACATGGAGATTAATTTCAGATGAGGTATTTTTCAAGGTATTGAATTTTATTAAATATAATAGAAGGTGTTTTGTTGTTTTAGAGTGGTGTTTGATTCTAGTTTGGGTGATGGTGCCCTCAATACATCATGGTCAAACTAAAATTTGAATGATGCTCATTTAGGAAGTGAAATAATTTGACTTTTCAGGGAATAAGTATTTTGGTGATGTGTAGTTCAAGGAAATCGACCCGACATCAATAGGATTAGTGAGAAACATTGAATAGAAAGTAAAATGGAGAAATCATATTATAAATAGGTTTTTTAGATTCAATTTCCATTGTGAAATCATCACACCAGAAACTATGAGGCTCATACATTCCATGGTGAATTCTATAATGGATAATGTTTGATTAATTTGAGGAAAATAAAAAAGTATGGTGTAGGATGTATGATTTAAATATGTTTGATTAACCAATAGTAAATTTGTTTTTCATGAGATTAATCTAGAGTAAATGTGGATTTCATATGATTAACCTAATGGAAGAGAAAGATTGATTAAAGGGTTAAATGGTTAGTGAAAATGACGAATGGTTTTTTAGGATAAAAAAGATTATAGAATGCTGTGGTAGTAGTATAATGACAAATTTTAGATGTCTAAGAATCATACAGAGCCTTCAACTTTGGGAAGTAAAATTACATGTCTGTTTCCTAGGTTTCAAAATCTATATTCATATATTGTCAAATGTTCCATGGTATGGGTAGAAAATACAAATTTTAAATAATATGTGGATAAAAAACCTTCAAATGAGAAACATTGAATGCGAATTTAAATAATTTTTACTTAAATTTTATAAAATAGAACATAATGAATTTTTATATGCCATATTTATTAGTGAATTATATATTTTGAGTAGATTTTATAAAATAGATCATTTGATTACTCATGGGATAATCATATGTAATTTAAAAATACTATTTTTTAAACCAATAAGTATTAAATGTTCTTGAATTATATAATGGTTCAAAATTAATAGAGATACTTTAGATTTTAGTTTTACAATTATTTAGATTTAAATTTGATTTTGAAAATAAAACTCAAATTGCGACACTACATTTTTGTTGTGTGTGACCATGTAAAAAAGGAGTCTTGAACACATGATGATTTTTTATGAAGGAATATATATATATATAAGGATATGTAGGAAATTGTGATTAATTTTTTGAATGTATTATATGGAGTCTTATATGTAGAATATGAAGGTGAAAAATAAATATAGTAATTTTATTTAAATATGACTCCAAAGAATATTCTATTTTTGTTAAAATTTTTATTAAATAAAATTGTTTATCAGTGAAAAATATAATAATTATAGGATATACATTGTGTATTATGATTTATAAGGTAGTTATGACTCATTCAAAATACACATAGTGGTTCTATTAAAATGTACAACTAGGGGTTTTTTTTGTATCATGAAAAGAATTTACTTGCTCATTTTGTGTAGTAAACCTTTTGACAAACAATTTTTACTTCTATTTATTATCATAGAGTATGTGATGATAGTATTTTGAAAAATAAATCATTAATGTTAATAAGAATAAATAGTCGTTTTAAAAGTTACATTTAAAAAGGAGTGAACTAAATAATTCTACATCTTAGTGATTTCTCATTATTGTCGAGAGCCTATTAAACTGACTCAATAATTGTTTCCCTTTTATAATGTTCATTCTTTTAGAGTTTTATGAAAAATTATTCCTCTATGTTTTATGATTTCATATTATAATCTATATTTTTATCATTATGAATATTAATTTAGTGAAAAATAAGTAGATTCCAACTTCTAACATGATGAACTATTATGTTGGGAAATGTTGAATCCTATATATCTCATGTGAATTACTCGATATGTATTTCAGATCTGGACTGATGGTTTTTATCCATATTCTAAAGACTTTATGGAAATAAAAGTTAATATAAATAATTTATAGAGTTATGGTTATGCTCAAACATTTTTTTATTAACCCATTCTATGAACGTATTTCTTAAAGTCAAAGGGATAAAAATAGTGATGAGAATTTATGATAAATTCCAAAAAAATTAAGATGGAAGCATGAATGTGAATAAAGAAAAGCTGGAAATTTGAATATTGAAATATAATTGCCTCAGGTTGAATAATTATAAAATATTGGATAATTTATTTACATGATTAAATGAAGAGGAGATCATGATTAGAGGTTTTGGTGAGAAGTTGAAAGATACTACATTTTTTGTGAAGATACTAATTTTTTTAGTAGATAGGTTTATTTAGAAGGTCTTAGTGATTAATGACATTGATATAAACACACATACTTTGGATGATTTGTATAGAATCCAAATCTATTATAAAATGATAAAATGGAGATATTTTTAGATTATGTGAAATGATAATGGGGAAATATTATTTAAATATGCGAAGTAAGATATGATATAGAAAATTTTATTCATTAAATAGGAATATTATTATGAATAAAATGCTATTGAAATTAAATTTTAAAATCATATTTAATTTACCTCATTGAGCATGGATGCAGAAAAGGAATGTATCAGAGAATGTAAAACCTGATATTATTTTGTTTTGGTTCAACTAGATATTTTGTATCCTACTCATCAAGGATGAAGGACTATATATAGTGAAAATATAAGGATGAGAATCCATGGGGTCCCAAAAATAATAAATCATTAATATTTTATAAATAAAATATTTCTTCAACGTTAATGGAAATAATTTCTTTAATTTAATAAGATAAATTTATAATCAATGCATGAAGACAATTTTTACAGAGACGAATAAAATTATGTATAAGCTTATAGTTTTTTTGGTGAAAGGATACTTATTTTCAATGTAAAATATGAATAAAATATTTTGATAAGAATATAAATGATGTTATTGGATAAGAAACTTAAATAACGTTAATGGTAAACTGGTAATTCAGGAATATTTTTAAATACTCCATGGATTAATGTGGAAAACAAGAATATGGAGAATGAAATCAAATCATAACGAAAAAAATGACACGTTACATTCTGAAAATAAATTAAGGTTAATGAATATAATTAACTACATGATCCATATACTCATTTATAATAGTAAATGTAATGTTGACATGGAAGATAATTATATGGATATGGAAAAAGTTTATTTAGTTTGATCATAAGATAATGATCAACGTGTTGAAAAATTTAGAAATATCAAATACAAATTCCCAAATTCTGATAATAAAATTAGAGAAAACTCCAAGAAGTGTTTAATGAAAAACTTTATTACATTGAAGATGTTTAATTGAAATAATTTTTTTCTATTTTAAAGAGATATTAAAAATATTAAAACTCTAGAACTCCAACATTTGGGAGAACCCAACTAAAAATGGCGATTCTTAAAGGGATAAAAACAAGTACCAATTTAATAAGAGAGTGTTTGATGTATTTAGAAAATATTTCTTAGATTAAGGGCCCATGAGATATGGATAATTGGAAAAATGATAATTGGATTTGAGATCTATAAAACACGCTATTATTAATTGAAAATATTATTTTTATAGATATAACCAGTATAATAGAGTCTTTTTGGCACATGATAATTAAATTTTGGTTCAATTATCTATTTTTCTAAGAGAATAGATGAAATGTTTTGTAGATATATAACAGATTCATCCCATATAAATTAAAAAAAATATTATAATCAATTAGGAAATTAAAGGATTAAATGTGAAATATTTTCAATAATTGAAAGAAGTTTGTTGAATGTGTGATAAACTAGGACACATTACTAAAGATTATATAATTATACTACTTTATAAATTGAGTTGTCATGTAAATTCTTTGAATTATTCTAGGAATAATGTACATTAAAATGATATGTTAATGGTTGTCAAAGTCTCCCTAAATCCATCTCAAAATTAATTCCCATGGAACATGGATAATAGATTTTTCGTACATGTTAAAATTGATTTAATGGTCCTTAAACATGTTCAAAATTTAAATTAAAGGTTAGTGATATTTGGAAATTATTTCTCATGTCAAGAATGATTTAGATGAATATTTATAATATAAGATATCAAAATTTGGAATAAATATCTATTTATGAATGGGATGAGTCAAGATTTATTTAGTATATCTATAGTATGTGATGTATGAAATTGAGGGGTATTTGAAATATATGGAAATTTTGAGAACATAATAAAATATTTATAGATGTTGAATAGAGAAGAACAAAAATGGGGAAACATGTTTCTAATTGGTGCTATAAAATATTCATGATTATTGATCTTGAAATAATAAAATTAGCTCAGGTATGAAAAAACATAGCCACATTCACAAAAAAAATATGAGTAAAAATACCTATGGAAATAATGTTAATTGTGCTCTTATGTGAATTAAATAAATAATTTTTATGTGATATATATTCTAAAAGGGGTTGATAGTTAATTTTTTAGAAAATAAATGTAGTTATTCTATATCTAACCCATCAGTTCTCATTCATTATGATGTATTCAGGATTATGGGGAATAAAACAATAGATATAGAATAATATATCATTTATTTTTTTAATTAATTTACTAATAGTTAATGTTTTATTCTTATGAAAAATAATTCATTAACCTTTTATCTATTCAATAGTTTTGATATAAGTTCCTACATGGTTTTTATAAATTTTTTAAAGTAGTTATACATGTATAATATTTCTTAATAAATTACTTGGAAAATTAAAGTATGTTTTTGATAGAATGGTGTTCACCAAGAATTCAGTAACACCATAATACTTAATAAAATGGTTTTTCAAAAAGGAATAATATAAATTTAGTGAAAATGGATTCCACTATATTGGATGTTCATGACACATCTCAATTTTTCTATAGGCATATAGATTGTGAAATAGTTTAGATTCAAAATATATGTTTGTAGAAATGAATTTTGTATTTGACACCAAATAAGAAATATTATAATAAGTTCTAATGCTTCAAATAAGTTAGGGTATTTATTTTCTATTTTTTATCATCATAATGGGGGGAAATATAATAAATTTTCAATTAAGATAATTTAAAGGTGTCTTCTTTGGATACCCTCCAAATATTATATTATATCATTGGTACAATATGATGAGATGGAATATATTGTATAATGATGATGTGAAGGTTATATAACAACCAAATAATGATGTTATATATCACAAATCATTGTTCATATTTAAATATATGTTGTATAATTCGTTTATAATAAAGATGAGGTATTTGAAAATGATAAAAATTTAGAAAAAGTGTATGATGAATATGATTATTCAACTTTTTATAGTGACAAATAGTTACAATGATTAAATCCTACCAGGATGATAAAGAAAATAAAGGTTAGAAATGATGTTAGAGATAACTAAATTTAGATTATAATAAGGATAACATTGAAGACACTATCTCATACCTCATTTTTTTGTTGTACTTAAGGATGTGAAAGGATCATTAGAGAACTTAGAGTGGATTGATACTATAAATAAAGAGTTGGAATAGATAAAGAATAATGATAGTTTGGAGTTAGTACTGAAGAAAAAAAGAACGAGGATCCAACAAAGTAGGTGTTCTATAAAAAGATGAATGAAAATTATATGTGTTGTGAAACCTAGAATAAATAATATGAAAATGATATTAATATATAGAAGCAATTTATATCGATGATACGTTGACATTGATTTATAGAATTGATACAATAATAATTTTTCATTCTATAATCACACAACGGTATCAAATAATCAATGAAATGGACATTTGGACGACCATCTTCAATGAATAATTTAACGAGGAAGAGTATATTTATACACACAAGGGATTCATGGTTGGAAAATTTATTGGATCTCTTTTCAAGTAAAATTAGATACTATATGGATTAAAGGAATCCCTCGGAGCATGGTATTTGATGGTTGATCCATACTCGATGGAACTGATAGTCAAGAAAGGATGTGTTGATATATATATATATTTATTGAAAAATATAATGGGTGTTAATTCATTTCTAATATCTATATAGATTTTATATTTTTTTTTGAAATGAAGACGGTTAGTTTGATGAATTTTATTCAGATATAAAGAATATATTTAAGATGAAAATTCTTTGTGAGATGTGGTATTTTATGGTTTTTAAAATTTCTCAATAGAATGAATATATTTTCTTCTAGAAAGTGATGGTTGTTTTAAAATTATTAATTCTAATTGAATTAGATCATTTAAAAAGGAATATTGACAATTTTAGTGGAAATTTGGCTATTTAGTGATGAAAAAGGAAATGAGGCTGATTAATAGATTTTCATAAAAAATATTTTGAGTATACTCCACATGAAAACTTAATTACAAAATATTGTATATGTCATAAGAATTTATGCCTAGTTTTTAAGTGTTATAAAGGAATAAAATGGTATGACTAAAAATAGGATACTTAAATATTTTATTGGTATAGTGAATTATTAGTTACAATATAATTTAAATGGATAATGTTGTCTATTTTGATATACCTACATGGATTGATATATAAATATTCCTAATAGAAGGCTTTTATTAGTTATGTTTTCCTATTTAGAGAAATGTGTGTGGAATGGAACACAATGATGAAAATTATAGTGACCTTGATTATTTCCAAGTCTGATTATTTTTCGAAAACATGTGCAACAACAAAATTAATTTAGATGTAAACTCAAATGGAACATATCAAGGATGATGTGATGTTACGATTCCTCATTATCTGTAATTATAAATGTTCTAAAAATTCATCCATGATAATAGTAAAACATTATCTATTAAAAAAATTATTATCAAATATAAATTCAACAATGATATTTTGTAGAAATAAGTGTTGAAGATAGATTTATTTCCAATAAAAGATAGAATGGAATATGAGTTTATTAAACCTTACAAAATGATTCAAATTATAATTTTATTTTTAGGATATGAGTTCAACACCACCCAAATTATGGTTAAGTGATGATGATTTCATTCCCTCTCTTATTATCTTTTTATATTTTTCACAGGGGGATGAAAATAACATAAATTTAAATTATATAAATTAATATATGAGTTAGTACATATTTATTGGGTTTCAAAAAAGGGAATTATATGATTTCAATATATGTGTTTTTAAAGGTTTTTAACATTTATGATATGTTATTTGATCATGTACATAATAACTTTTTATAATTTTTTTAATGAATAGTATTAGTAAATGAAATTTGATTCATGATGAAACGAGACTGTGAGAAAGTGACACTAACTCACATTAATAGTTATTATGGAAATATTATTCAATGTTATTAAATATTACACCAATTTCAATCAAAAATCAATGGAATTATTAAATGGCGATTCATTTATAAGTGTTCAGATTTTGAGAAGTTACTTGTGTTCTGATGTTTCCAAAAAATTTAACTAGAGAGATTGTTGAATTAATGAATAGGGAAGGAAGTGAGATAATGTGTGGATGGGAACATATGAAGGTTATTGAGACCAATGGGATGTTTGAATATATCAGAAGATGATGATGAAGAATTCAAAAATAGATGAAGTGGATTTAGGTCTTGTGTTTTCTTATATTTTAAACACAAAAATAATGTACAGGCTAATGTGGTAAATCGTGTTTCATGTGTTATGATGTTAATTTAATTTTATTGAGTGATTGAAAGAATGTGGAAGTATAATTAACATTGAAGATTGATTTTTTATGTTTTTAAATTGGATGTGACATCATTATACAGTGAACAAAGACCAAAGAGTAATTTCAATAACATGTGAAGGGAAATGAAAAGACTAATTAGTAAACATGAGTTTTACAAAGATGTAGTCAGAAGATATGAGTTAAAAATTGTATGTAAGACATGAATACATTTTATCGTTATGTTAACTCCTATGTTTGTGGGATTCTTTGGAATTAATAAGGAAAATATGTCTTCATATAGATCCAAAACATTTGAAAAAATATGAGGGGTTAACAATAATCACACTAAAAGTAAAAATCCTATAATCCACTCCATTATCATCCAAAACTAGCTCAGGTCTTGGCCCACTCTACCAGCTCCCAAATCCCATTCACTAGTCTTCATGAACATATCTTCCTTTGGTAATATAAATGAGTCCCATATGTAATATCAAATAATGTGGTCTAAAAAATAGGTAAGAAAATCCATGTTATGAATCATAGAAAATATTTTCATATCTAGAATCATGTTGTCCAATTGATATACATAATCAAAAATTACTATAGGAATCTTTGTACAGCAAAAAATATGGTACAACTTCATTCTAAATAATTAATTTAGTTGTACAAACATAGAAGATATAATGAATGGTATGTTACGGCCTATAATTAATTGTGAACATACAACAGAATGTGAGGAACTAGTATAAAAATTAGTATAAAACATTCAAGTGATCTATAACTTACCTAGATTAATATATCACCAGTCACTAAAAATAAATGTTATGTGATCAAATTCATATAAATATACTATCACACCTTCAAGTCCTTTTCCCTATGGTATGTGACTCACATGAGTTATTTCTGTTTTAGCTAACTACTATGGCCCCCAAATGTATTCCCATTTAATTATTTGTGTCTTCATCAATACCTTTTAGAAACAATACCTAAAATAAATAGATTAAATCTTCAGGATAAGCCCCATTTTTTCACACTATTTACATTTGGTCTGTAGTTCAATGTCGACCATAAATTAATGTCCGACCATCCCACACCTAAAGTATCTAGGAACACATCTGGATGAATTTTTATTCTTCTCCACCTAATTAAAACCACCCTACTATACATCCCTTTTCCCGCTTAACCCAATACTGGAGGATACACTCTATATAGATGTATATGGTCCAACTGCCATTGTACTGAAGGCTAGATGAAGTCAAACTACTCAATCCTTATCCATATACATAACAATAGTCAAATCCTTGAATATAATCCATAAATATATATATTGGATGATGTTTAAATCATGATTCCAAATTTCATAATGAATAGTAATCACAATCCTCCATGATTTTTTGAAATTTTTTTCAACCAATAGCGTAAAAATTATGTATCTTATTGAATCGAGAGGAGCATGTAGATAATTTTATGGAACCTCAATATATGTCAATGAACCCATCCAATTTTTATATATTAAAAATAATAGAAATTAATTCCACAAAAATTATGACATTGAGGTCCTCTTAGGTTATTCCCACAGGCATTCCACACTATCTTATCACAACCCACCACCTCCTAGTAGTGACTTAGGGCATGAATTCTTCTATTTTCACCTTTGTATCCCAAGGTGTCCTAATTAGGTCTTACACACACGTGATGATATATATAGATTCTTCTATAACATGTGGTCATAGGATTCCCTAATTGTATAGTGTATGTTGGAGCTAGATGTCTTTATAGTATTCAATCTTGGTACTTGGTGCCCCTCTACAATGGGAAGGAACGATATAGACTCTAGAATGATGTGGGTGAACTTTATTTACCACTAGAGTGGTGTGTGTCTTGTTACACGCTTACCCAGTAGGTAATGGAACATGGGAATCATAATCAATGAGATACTGGCCCATGTTAGTTGGTGGTCAATTTAGTCTACTTAATTTGATATCTTCTAAAACCAGATGGAAACATTTTGAATATGTATGGTCACTAGATCCTGAAATATCATAACCAGTCAATGGGATCAAACAAGGTCTCTCCTAGGATTATTTTTAAATAAAAATCACAAATATAATTCATAATCCCATATAATTTTAGTTTCATTTGAATCATTTAACACATTCATCTAACTTGGTGAATGATCTTCAACTTCTCCCATAATGATATTCTCATTTTTTTTCCTAACAAAAACCTTTATTTATATCATGGGGAAAATAAAACATAAATATGGCGAGCTCAAACTCTCAATAAGTGTAAACATGGAGAACATCAAACAAAAAATAATTATAAGGATGTAAAAACCTAAATGTAAATTCTGAATATCAAGATCATGAGTCATGAAATAAATCTTGGTAGTTTGTAAGACATAAATCATAAAGGAATTATGAACTGTGATTAAAAAGATTTGGCATAAAACATGGAATTGTGGAAAATACATAAGTATGTAAAATAATTTCCATATTAGCCACATATCATTGCCAAAACTATCATAGCGGACAAATTAAATTACTGAACCGAGTTCACTCCTCATTCAAACCTTGTAATACCAGACCAAATTTACATGCCATTTCGGACCTATATTATTTAACCATATTTACTAACCCTTCTAGTAATTTATATCACATGAGATATAAATATTTACCAAATTCATTTAAGGAAGATATAGGTCCCACCAATATCATAATGAAATAATTCATCTGTGTTTCACAAAAGCATAAATCATGAATCATAGAATAACCCAAGTAATAAAATGGTTTTCTCAAACATCATTCCTTCATAATCCATATAAAATAATTTATTTAATACAAATAATTCAATCATAAACATAGTCAATAAATATTAACAATAAGGATAGAAACATAAAATTATTAAATAATTTTATCATTTATGGAAAATAATTTCAATAAAACACTTGATATTAATTCTAGAGTAAAAAATGATTTCTTCTTCGCAAACATTTTCTATTCTCAAAATTTCATTAAAATTTTCATAGAAATGAATTTATTTTAAAAAAACATGAAATCATGTAGAGTAAGATTCATTAATATAACGATTTATGAGGACGTAAATATACATTCAATTCGTATAAGTTTGAAAAACATTCTCCTCGTACTTTTTCTAGAGAAGTCAAAAAATACCTCATATCAAATAATGACAAAATAATCCTTTCATAATATTTTGTAAAAATTATCTAATGGGTAAAATTAATTTTAAAAAATTGTTGATAAATAGAAATAGAATAACATTTTTTGGGAACATGGATGTGGATGATAAATATACCCACATAAATACAGACAAATAGAAAATATCAGATAATAATTAGATTGAAAAATTATCCATTACCATAAGTCTAATATCATTTATCTATATGCAAACCACCTGTATAATGATTTAAATGAATGCATTGAAATATTAAAAAATAATAGTAATTTTTATGATATAACATATGATCATATTAACATACTTCTCATAATAACATTTCATTATTACTCATTATTTAGGAATTAAGGACTTCTTTTTATTATGCATGTTTCATCTAATAAGTTACAGTTCTCCTTCTTAGATCGTAGTTATATCATTCCAAAATGATATTGAAACAAAATATCTCGTATTTATTCATTAAATGAATTCTTATAATCAAGTTTTAATGGATATCATGAAGAATTACTCACATTACATCATGGAGATGGTAGGCCATACGTACGCATGAGCAATGTCATAATTTCTTTAATTTTGAAATGGTATTAAAGTTGTTGGTAAATAGTTTGTTAAAAAATCCATATACTATTATCATAATAATATATAGTTATTATTTCCATCATTATACCCATCAAAGTATGATGGTGGTGAAAAAATATTACACCACTGTGTGGAGACGTTAGGTCGTACGTACAAACGCTTGGTGATTTCATTTTTAATATGATCGATATAAGGTGAAATATGGTTGTTTGATAACCATAAAACATATCAGTATATAGTTTATATGGTATTAATTACTTTATATTGGAAACAAAAATGAAACATTATGTAAAAGAACAAATGATCTTGGGAGATTCGGTAAAAGAGATTACCTCTTCTTTAGTTATCTCTCTTTAGATCTCCTCTTAATGGAACTAGAGTTGATATTTTGATAATACCAACACCACTAGGATGTTACTAGGTAAGTTGGAAAATAAAATGGTTAGGATATGGATGATCATTAAGGCTCAATGGGTTGTTAATAAAGGATGGAGGGGGTGTCCAACTATAATTGAGGTGAGGGGGACATTTGAAATCCCTAATAATATTAATTTATAATAAAATAAATCCACATCCAAAAAACACAAAAATGCAATATTTTAGAACATTGGTTGACATTAGGTTTTAATATCATAAATAAATAAACTTTCGGAATATATTTATATCCATTTAAACATTATCATTTTAATATAACACTTAATTATTATATTTCTTTTTTAATAGGTTATCAATTTTTTCACTATTAAAAAGATGAAATATTTACTTATATGATGTAAATGAAATAATAAATAAATTAAATACATCATTTTATAGAATATAATAATAATTATATGTTTTTAAAATCTTTTTATTATTTAAAAATGATTTAATAAAATATTAAATTGATAAACAAATAATAGTTTCGATTTTTTTCACTGTTTAATTCACTGAATTTTAAATATATCATGACATCATTTTAAAATGGAAATTTTTCATTATATTTATAATAGGTTAATGTAATTGTTAAAATTAATTAGACATATTAATTAGCCCAAATTATATTTATTTCAATATTTTTAATAATATTTATTTGTTATCTATATTAAAAAAATAATTACTACATCAATTTTATGTAATTATTTAATATTCATATTTTTGAATAAAAATTAAGAAGAAAATATTATAATAGAGATAAATATAGTAAACTTCATAGATGTATATTTATTTTAATAAATATTTTATAAAAGAAATTTTTTAAAATGCTATACTTAAGAATTTGACAACATTAACATTACGTTAAATTAGATAATATAAGTGTCATAATATCATATACAAGGCTCAAAATGGTCACTAACTCGAAACTTGGATGATTATGATCTAGATATACACAAAAATTTATATTTGGAAAAGTGTTTTGGTATTTTATTATTTATTATAATTTTAATAAAATAATTTTATTTATTTTTCATTAATTAATTAATTTCTACATTATAATTTTATATACCTTTAAGGTAATAATTTATTTACCAAAAATTAAAAATAAATGGAATTGATAAATAAAAAGAATTATCTTTCAAATGAGTTTTTAAAATAAAATATATCTTCTTGTATAAATTTATTTTAAAAATTATATATTATTTAAAACTTGAATGAGACATCTTTGAATTTTCATTAAATAAAATACTATTAATACAATAATATCTCCAAAATGGCCCCAAAACATCAAAAACAAATTTATATTAGGGAAATAAGATTCATAAGTAAAAAATTATAACTTAGATTCGTTGATACAACCCATTCTTCCATATGTAGACACTTAATAAATATTAAATGGAAAGAAAAATGACACTTGTGTCTTTCTTTAATTTAAATATTATTTAAGATATTTTCTTTAACAAGTGTCTTTTAAATTACATAATTTATTAAGTGTAAATGGTATAATTACAATCATAAAATAAAATATTGTCATTTTTTGGTCATTTTACCATAATTATAATTTTTTAAGCTAAATTTCCAAGTTTAACCTTTACTATGGTAACAAAATTGATTGGGGTTACTATTCATATTGGAAAAAAACAAAAAGGAATATACTTACCAGATTTTGTCCTCCAAAATATTAATTTGACATCCATTTTAAAAAAATGATAATATATAATGTTCATAATTAATGTCAATGTAAAACTGGTAAAATGTCACGAAAAAGAGTTTATTTAGAAAAACACCCCTTCCTAAATAGTAAATATTTTTTAATAAATTCATATATAATTGTTTTTGAAAAAATAATTTGATAAAAATTCACAAATTAATATTTAAAACCAAACCAAAACATAATTTTACTTTGTAACAACTTTAAGAGAAAATAATGTTTTAAATAAAAGTATGTATTTGGACTATTCATAAAAAATGAATCATATTATAAAAATAAAAAAAATTAAACCAAAGTAAATTTTACATTTTGAATTAAAAGAATAAGTTCATTAGAAAAAATTTAATATAAAAAAGTGACAAAATATATCTAAAATTGTTATGCCTTCAAAAGGCGGTCAAACTACATTTCTTGAAAAATACTTCTTTTATCCAAAAAATGATTTTTTTCTTATATCATGTCAAGAAAACATATAAGATGAATTTTAAACATTATAATGAAAACATTATATATATTTCACATTAAAAAAAATTGAAAAAATGTATTTTATTAGTTTATATACTTATTTATTTTCATTTAAATATTTTTTAATAAGAAATTTAATACTATTCATACCATACATTATAATGACTAGGATGTAATATTTAGTTTTTAACATATACACAGTCTTAGGTGAAATGATGTTTTCCAAAAGAACATGAAATATTTTATAACACAAGCGAAGCATAGTGTTGAGTACAATATAAGAAAATACGGTGTTGCGTATAGTGCAATATTATCTTGGTGTAGCGTAAAACACACGACATCAAAGGAATAATAAAAAACATTTATCACATAAAAAATCTATGCATTACCGAATTACTATAAACCATGATTTATATATCATAGTACTATCCATTTTCTTTATCTTTTACCATTAGTGGAAATCTCCACACATACACACACACAAATATTTACAGTAAACCGAAATGCGTACTAAGGTTAAAATAATTATAACCAACATAGATATTTAACAATAGTAGCACAACAAATATATATCACTTTGTAGAGAATTCAAGCCTATGTCAAATATATTGCACAAATTAATACATTAATGACTTATTATGAAATAAAAAAATAGGTATATATATATAATGTAATACTACATGTCTATTCATGATGCATGAACACACCAAAAATATCATAAAACTATAATTAAAATCCCATCAGTAGTAACCCATAAGCCCGTTAAAATTGACATGGTTATACTCATGAAAACAACCCTACTCAGGTCCTAAAAAATCTATCTGATATATTCAAATGTCCCCTATTAATCAAATGAGTTGATGAAATATGTGCTATGATACCATTGTTTAATGGCCTTATCTGAACTATGAGGTTTTATCCGTTGATCCAAAATACCTAAAACATGTCTCCCCATATGCAAGATCCTTAAAACTAGCATTAAGGGTAACTATTTTATTAGAAGGGAGATGATAATCAAAAAAATCATATACGTACACCAAAAATGTAAAAAAATACCAAGTGGAAGACTAAATATCAGATGTAATAAAGGACATAACACATTCTTTAAAATAAATGAAATGGGCGCCCAGTGTGGCAATCAATACTAGAGCATAATGTGAAGTTATATAAATATGTTAAACTCTATAGAAATCCTTTGGAGTCAACCATAATCCTTCCACAAGCTCCACGCTCTACAATGCATCTACAGGTTTTGAGCCCCAATCCATTAAATGGATCACTGCTCTTGAATTTTGTAGGTGAATCAATATTCCTATGTATGGTGTGAGTAATAAAACCCTACAAGACACCACCAATGGATCGTTATAATGTATACACAATTATAACAAGTGTATTATTTGATAATATTAAATTCACAAGAAATCATAAAGACCATTCGTCGAATATCTTTGTTATAGAAAAGCCTCCATAAGCCCCGTTGTACATGATTAATCCTCACAGCATTTGGATAATGAGAAATAGACTAACTGAAGATATCTTTCCATATTTTTGGTGAACTTGTTCCTCAACAACCTCAAGGAATTGAGTGAACATACTATTTAGAATCCACTATCAGGGAACGTAATATTTGAGGAAATCATTCAACCTAGACTGCATGCCTATTCATGTATTGTAGGTTTTGTAACATAAGGAAAACACATGTTCAGTGCATGGTTTGTCAACTTGGTTCCATGAACGTGTGATTCATGTTTTGAGATAGATAAGAGTGCCTCGTTTTTGAATGATTTGGCCAACTATATGGCCAACAGTGTGACCAAATATTTAAAGGGGAAATTACCATTATTCCCTTAATGATATAAAATTTTAAATCCTATCCTCATTTTCTATTTTCCTCTTAAAGTTTCTGACCCTTTCACACATTAAGAGAACCCATGTAATCATATCCTAAAATTTTTGATATATCTATTATTTGGAATTCAATTATTTTTTTGTAAGTCATATTAGATTTGTGTCAGTGAGTTCTCTAATCCCCATGTTTCAGTTTTAATTTGCATTCATCTCAACAATGTTATTTTAGTTATAGATTATATGCCCTATTTTCATGATATTCATTAATTTATCGATTTTATTCTGATTTTAATGGGATCATATTCCAAGATTTGATTATTTGTTGTGTATATGTGAATAATTTATTTTTTCTATACAATTTACCTTTATGTCTCATTATTTATAGATTCATTCCGTTGTACCAAACACTGGATTATAGTCATGAAGATTTATAACTTAATTAAACTTTGTTTTAAATGATAAAAAAGTTGATACTATCTACGCCAGCTTTTATTTTGTTTGGAGGTTGTTCACCTTTATATAAAACATTCATGGGGTGGGTTACAACTTTTATTCAAAATTATTGCACCGTTGGGTTTTGATGTGGTCACCTTATATATTTTACAATTGAATGGATAATTAATGTAAATTTTTAAATGTTGTAAGAACCTTCTATACCATTTTTATTTTCATAAGATCCTCTACAGTTGGACCATTTATATTGAATTTAGTGATAACTCCCCAAACTATTTAAAATTTTTCATTATAAAATATTTGTTTTAAATTCCTCTATAAATAAAAGTTAAATTTACAAAAAAAATTATATATTAAAATAAAAGATTTCATAGGTGTAATTAAAACCTCAAAAATAATAATATAACAACAGATGTACCAATATTAAGTTGAATCATTAAAAAAAGCCAAATAAAACACATATTTATTGTGATTAAATTGTATGGGAACCATATACATATCATAATATATTTCTGTGGAAATTTACACTCCATAGATCCTAGTTACATGACATGTTAGGATTTTTTGGACATTTCCACTCCTTATAACCTAGTAACATGACTTAATAGGATTCCTTGGACATTTATACTCCTTGGATCCTGGATACATGACTTATTTATATGTATTATACATTACTACTCATTGGATCCTTTTTGATTGGTTTCATGGATTTGTTGAAAAATTATACTATAATGATCTAGTATAACATGTTCATGTGACATGGTAGTATACCTTGGATAATTTTTACTCCTAAGATTCAAAAATCCATTAGGATGCTATGGAAATTTCAAAACGTTGGATCGAAATATTTATTTTACATATTTTTTAGGGTTTCTCTAGAAATTTCCACTCCTTGGACCCTTTAACCATATAGTCCTGATACAGGATTACATGGTGTAGGGATGTTTTGACGCTTCATATGCTTTATAGATAAACATTCTGATTATGTTTCTTGATTATAGTTAAACTTGATAGACTGGATATAATCACTTATATTTTTTTGTATGTAAAAATATAATATTTATACACTTATTCAGCTTTTATGTAAATTGATGACTTATTTTATACACTATTAGTGGTTTCCTAATGAGTGTTATGTCACACCTTATTGAGACCATCGTTAGGTACGTAGAAAAAAATCATGGATGCACGTAGGGAGAGGGAAAAGCACCTGCATAAGATAAGGGGAGTATAGAATTAGACTAGGGATTGTGATACTATCTAGGGAAAGTTCTTTTTTTTACTTCTGTATGTTTAATAAATGTACTGTACTTGATACCAATTTCCATGTATTAACTATACATTTTAGAAAATTCCATGATAATCATTTATATATGATACTATTGGATGAGATTAATTGGTTATTTATATGATGGATGTTTATTCATCCACTACACTATTAGATCATATGGTCTTAATATTGATTGATATGATTATGTCATAGTGCTACACACTAATATTTGGGGTATAGTCTCTTAAATTCTCTACCATGGACCCTCGATGCTAGTAGAGAGCCTCTAATATACATAGGGGAATTTTTAAGGCCATGTGGCCAACCAAGTTAAAACAAATTGAGCGAACTGGGTCTAGGACATCCAAAAGTGCGATTAGTGGTATCTTTAGAAACAATGATTGTAGAAAACAAGAGTACCCCTCATCTTTTAAGTAAACATTGTGATATGGGTGGAAAAATTTCTATGAAATTTTTGGCTCAACATCCATTTCCATAAACTCACATTATGGGCTCCGAACAAGGCCCAAACCCCCATGTTTTCTTCCATAGCATCACATTCCATTCACATTAGGTGAACTCTAAGGGATATTAGTTGATATAAAAATTTTATCTACCTCATAGAAATGTTTGGATCTTACATTCTATATGGACCACCATTAATATCAATAAAAAATGGGTTTTAGGAGTGCTACAAACATAAAGACCCCAATTTTATAAACCACTATGAAGTTGAAAACATTCTATTTGAAAACCAATTGGAATGTCAAGATCATTATAATTATTGAATTCCTAAAATTATAGCTGACAACATTGAATTTGAAATAAACGTTTTGAAATCATTCTCTAAAGTTAAATCCACTTCTTATAAAATATATCTTAAGGCTTAAAAAATATTATTTTATTTATCATGGGCACCAAATTTGGTTAAAACACTTTTATATTTATTATTATATTCAATGAAAATAATTAAATAATATATTGATACATGGAATTACATGTACTACATGAAATGATGGATAAAATATTTGAAAGAATAATTTCCAAGAAGAAATGGTTTTTATAAACTTCAATATAATTTTTAAACATTCATTCATGTATCACAATAAAAATTAGATTTCATGAAATGTTGAAATTGAAACTAAAAAATCCATTAAAATTTTTGAAAATCATCATTTTTATGAAAACCGAGATAGACTCCAATTTCATCTATGAAAATTAAATAATAAAATTAATAATAAAATTAAATAATTAAAAAATTAATTAAAAAGGAAACATACTAATGGTTCTAATATCCAATGGTAAGAATATGAGGCAATCCAATATAGAATCCAAGGTAGATGGATCAAATATTCGAATATCAGCTAAAGTGGACCTAATGAAAGGATTATATACCCTAAAAAAAGAAAACAACAAAATCTTGTTAATATAAAAACCTATAGTGTGGGAAAATCACTCACAACCACGGAGAAGAGAAAAATTGGAGGGGATGAAATAAGAGAATATGAGTCTTTATCATTGAGATTTGACATTGAATCCTAGAAAGATCATGATTGAACACTAAAGGAAGGAGGAGACCATAGTGAGGGAGGCACACCATTATGAGGTTTTCAAGGGGTGTCTCACAATGCATAGGAAGAGGGGGTGGATTTCAAGGTTTTAATTTTAATAATAAATTAACCAAAAATATTTACAAAATAGATTGTTTTCATGAAAACATGTATCACAAATAATATTACCAAGCTGTATGGAAATCTTGGTGCTCGAACTATATAAAAAACATCTTATCATGGTTACTCCTAGGACCATGAATTGTTTAATTAACCAAGCATTAATAAATTGTAATGAAACTCTCCCATTTATGACCCGATATATATGGCTCTAATAACTTTACCAAACCTCGATGACTAACTAAGAAGAACATAATTCTTTTAAAATTGTAAAAAATTAACGCTAAAATTTATCAATACATGAAATAAATCAAAAAAATATAAATTATTAGAACTGAAATAAAAATAAAACACCACAATTTCATATGGATGAGACATTTTATATTTTAAGTATCTATAAAAATACATAAAATTCACTGATAAGGTAGCACATACATGTCTTAATGGTGATAAAAGACATATCATTTTTTAATAATATTATTATTCCATCGAACCTTAATCTTCTTATTATATGTATTTGTTGTGTCCACATGAATAAATGATTCAATGCTCATATTTAAAAAAAATAATTTATATTAATCATATAGTAACTCAATGATATTTATATTATATTATCATGTATGATTAGTAATATAGTGTATTATTTTTTTATGTTTATACCATGATGCATTCATAATGAATATTATATAAGTAAATAATTATAAATTTAAATATAAAAAAATAATTTATAAGAAAACCAAATTTTAACTAAATAAAATTTTTACATGAAGAAAATGACAAAGTTAATTTTATAAAATTAAATTTCTAAAATTTATAAATTTAAATTTTTTTAAAAATTTATAGTAAAAATAATAATTTACTATTTAAATATTGTTGTTCCAATGTTGGGATGTAAAAATAAAGTTTTTGAAGAAAAACTTGTATCTATATAACTAAATCAAATCTTATACATCATAAAAAATCATAAATGAATATATATATATACATATATATTAAATTTCATAATATAATAGTAATAAAAACAAAAACGTATTTCCTTTAAAATGTATAATAAAATATTATCTATTAATTTCTCATATATCATAATGACTACCCATTATTACTACTCTATCATATATATAAAATCTACATGAAACAATCAAATTTTCTACTTTAAATAACTACACTTCCTCTCATCTCATTTATATTTTCAAAATTACTTCAAAATTTATAATTATTTTTTTTATTTTTATAGCCGTATGTAGAAGATCTATCCTCATGGGAGATCAAGATGATTCATTTTACTACCTTTTAGATCTTTTTTTCAATTAATTAAATCCATATTGTATTTTTACCATTTTAATTGAATGTATTTTTCCCTTGGTAAGGATCAATATTCATTCCTTTTTGTGTTATTTCAAAGTTCTTTTGCATTTTGATTAATTATTTGTTAATTTTAATAAGTTAAAGTATTCTAAATCATGGATTTTCATATAAAGAGGGATTTTTTCAATCATAAGAGTTATCACAATGGATGAATAAAAGTCATTTGTGAGGTGACTTTGTGAATAAGAACATTACTCAAGACACATTGTTATGATTCATTTATTTGATATTTAAAGGATACCATAGTTTGTGAAAGGTAATATACAATGGTAACAAGGGGGAATAATAATTGGAGTATTTCATTAGTAATTTTTTTATATATTAGAGTAAATATTTTTTATATACGGTTTCATTAATTTTTATTTAAAAAAACTCGATACATAATGTGTTATGTTGTGTTCATTTGAATGATATGATAGAGTCATCAATGTTCTTAGGTAACACATGATGGTCTATACATAAGGGTTTATAATGGGAAATGTTACAAAGTCCCACATCCTTAGTGTGACACAAAAGGGTTATTGGGATGATTTGTTAAGGTTACTAGTAAGGAAAATGAGAAAATTAGGATATGATTTTCTATATCATACATATAATATTCCCATATATAAAATTAAAACCATTCTTTCCAAGAGTAATATAACAGAATAAAGTAATATGTAAATCTCTCCCATTAGTAAAATGTGATGATAGTGGGATATTCTTGGTAGTATAAATATCAAAATAATATTTAGAGAGTCATATGTGATTTAGGATGATATTAGTGGATAATTAAATGAGAAGAGTTAAATATGAACAAAACTTGAGTATTATATGTTTTTAAAATGAAACTTTTTTAAATAATTAATTGTGATATTTTAGGATATATATATATATATCAAAAGTTTTATAGGGTGGGAGTTAATTTTAGTCTGAAAATAAAAAAATGAAAATTTAACCACCACATTTATAAAAAAATTTATAATTAAAAACTATAATATACCAATAAAAAAATAAGATAATATCCAATTAATGCATGGTAAAAATATGATCAATATTTCAATTGAATATTTCTGTAATTACACAATAGAAAATCAAATAATAGGATTTTATCAAATTACATAAAAATAAATATCATAGAGGAAATAAGAAAACATGGAGTATGATTTAAAATTTAATTAATTTTAATGGATCTTCATAAAATCTACACATTTGACCCAACGTGAAAGGAAAAACATAGACCATTTTCAATGAATCCTTTACTACAGACCTATCAAAATGTATACACTCCACAAATACTAAATCATGGATTCTTATTCCACATCAGGGTATCCATTGTTCAATAAAATTTCTAAACACATACTACTTAAACTAGTTCCTTTTAATCCCACTACAATGAGTAGTAATACACTAATCAGTCTTTGATGACGTGTAGCATGAAAAATACACTAAAAATTCTAGTATATCTATAAACACATTACTATTTCCAGTGGAACAATAAAAAAATTTATAATAATAATATCCAAAATATTTAACAACGAAGCATCTCAAGAGGAAACTCTATAAAATATTCAAAAGGAATAAAAATCTAATAAACACTAGTCCATGAGAATTTTATGCTTTAATGAGATTTCTTCTCTTATAGTATTACATTTCATTATGTAATCATTTTTCACTCAAAATATATTAGGAAAAACTTTATTTATAGATGATATGAAATATATATGTTCCATATATCTTGGATTTGGCTATAATGACATCAATAATAGACTATATTTCATATATCAAGGCACTCAGTGTCTCACTACATTAATCAATAATGTTCTTTAACAATATAAAAAATATCCTTTAATGAAAGTAATCAACCTATTTTCTATATCTGGATAATAAACCTATGACTATGCATATTTAAAATTTCCCAATATCATCATATTTTAAAAATACACAAATCATCGGTATTTTTTGTAATTATAGTTTATGTTAATTTAACCAAAATAGTTTTATAAAAAAAATACAATCAATATTCTAATGATATATTATTTACTTATTGAAGGTTTTTTTTATTTTGAAAAAAGGAAAAGTGAGTCCTCAACTCAATAATCTCCTCATTTTTAAAAAAATAATCCCATATGGGAAAAATTTATAATTTCCTTATTAAAAAAACCCAATTAATATAAGATAAAATAATACTATCTCTATATAAATATTTATTTTACATTATAAAAAATATTAATAAATGTAGTACATATGTATTCCTCAAGCCATTATATATGATAAATTTTTATAAATCCTAACCCCCTTTGATATTTTAATGTATAAAAAAAGAAGAGTTAATTTTTGAGATGTAAATCTATGGAATTAATTATTATTGGAAAACATTTATTTTAAAACAAACATGTATACGGAATATTTATTATGCAACCACAAATAGTTGGATTTTCAAAACAAATAGAAATTATAAATTTTAATATCAATACTTAAATTATTTTATAATCATATGCTTCATATTTTTAATATATTAAAAATTCATAGATAACATATAATATTTTTATTTGATCTTTTGGTCAAAATTAAATATATTCTAAAAAAACATAACTTCTTGAGACTTAAAAAATAGACACGATCTGCTACTTTTTCTTCTAGAATAATAAATATATGATTATTCTCTTTAAATTTTATATTTCTAATCATTGAAATTTTTATGTTGATGAAATATATTTTTACACTTAGAAACTAATATATTATTTTACACTATTACGATTATAGAAATAAATTTAAAATTATTTCCAAGTTCCTTAAAATTTTATTATTAAATTAATGATTTCTCAATAACAATATCATAATTAAGAATCAATTAAATGGTATGTTATAAAATTTAATTTAATTATGTATCATGATATTCTATAAACTTAATGACATTTCAAAACATCTGATCATGAAAATCATTCACTTCTTAGAATAGTTTCCAATATTCAGTTACATTCTCTTTAAATTCATTCTAATTATTTTTCAAATTTGAATTTTTAGAATGAGTTATCTTATTTTGAATATTACTTAAATTTTAATAGAGTTATAGTACCAGTTCAATGAGATTATTTATTTTATTATATATATAATGATCCATTTTATGATTCAATGATAAATACATGTTATAACTAATGTTTTTGATTAAGTTGAAAAGATTGATATACTGTCTTTATTCTTTTTTTCTTTATGAATGATTTGTTTTAATTAAAGACTTTAATATTTTATAGGGCATTAATATTCAATATAAATATATTATTTATTTACTACATTGATATCACATATAGTTATATAAGATAAATCTATAGGCTAACTTTAACATTAAATTTCCTTTGATGAATTATATTTTCAGATGTTTTTTTAGATTAAGATGATGTTACAAAAGTAGATTTTTGAATAGATGATAATAAAAGAGATATATATTTTAATGTAAATTTTATTACTATAACACCATAAGTATCTTCAATTGATTTTTAGCCTAAAATTATTTAATATTTTCTTCTTCGCCAACAACCTATCTTGAAATTACATCTGATGGTTCAATGAAGACCTATGTTGGATAAAGATGAAAAAATATTGATGACATTTTTTGGATGAACAATATAATGATGAACATTAGGGGGAATTATTTTTTGGTGGATTTAGTTTAACCATTAATATTGGTTATAAATCATTTACTAACATTTCAACAAGGTTTGGAAGGGTACAAAGATTTCAAAAAACATCATGTGTATCTATATTCGTTTTTCCATCAACTTACATTGTTATCTTTAATGGTGACATTTCATTAAGACATTCCTTTATGGTAGATATAGTTAATATATATTTATCTATTTTATATTGTTTCATATTTAGAATATATCTATTTTTAATCAACACTTCTATTATATTTCGATCGACTTATTCCCTTAATTTCTTACCCTCATCCTTCTCAAGTCCAAAATATAGTTGTATAGATACTCTATATTCGATAATATTTATTGATTCAAGAGATTTTTCTTTCCAAAATCCTCCATAAACATCAAATGATTTTTTGAATTTTTTATATGATGTATTGATATTATTTTAGAAATGATATTCCATGGGTTTAACTATTGGTTCAATAGATTTTTCTTTTTCTCCTCTAATGAATTACCTTCTTTTTCAACATCAACATTTTCAGTTAATTTTCACCTTGTATTTTTACCGGAATTATCTTTTTAGAGAATTTTTGTTCTTGTACCATTATTTAATCTTTCACATATTTTCTAACTTATTCCCTTTTAACGAATTTTTGAATTTCAATAGAGGTAGTCAGTTAATATATTTATACAAATAATTTATCTTTGAATTCTTATTTCAATGTCTTCATTGAGATAATTTTAGAATTCAGGGGGATTTTATTCATAAATTTAGGATAAGATTTATTTTCAATATTATATTTTTTATATAATTGAACAAGGACTCAATTATTCTTTAATCAATATAAAATAATTTTCAACATTAGACAACAATTCTAGTTATGTTTCATATAATAAAAAAATTACTTTGAAATGTTAAAATTCTTAAATATTTTTATTCTGTCCACAAAATATACTTGTTGAATAATAATGGTATATTTTTCATATTTTATGGGAATAATAAATGAATGAAATGATTGGAATTAAATTCATACTAACACTGATAAATGTTTTTTTGAACATTTTTAATTTAAAAAAATAATTGTTATAAACATTTACCTTATTAAACTGTCCATGAACATCTTGATGATTATTTAAAAAAATTATCTTTCAAATGTTAACTCAAAAAATCAAATAATATTTTCTTAGGTCAGGGTAAAATTATTTCCGACTAAAATAAATGATACCTTATGGACTCCCGCTTCCTCAAATAACATCACTTAATAATAAAATTCCTTTATTGATGGAGAAAAGTATAGTTCATGAGTTTCTTTTATTGAAACTATCCTTCTACAACTGTAATCATATTTATTTTTATATTTGAACATATCAAAATGACTTGAATCAATATTTATTTTTATATAAATCGTTACTATAAGAAGTTCAAAAGAAGATACCATGGTTGAATCAACATATGAGAAAAACTCTTTGAAAATTAAAATAACTTATTTATGGATTACATTGAATTCATCCAATGAACTCTCATTCAACCTATTTTTAATGGAAAAATGGAATAAAAAGGATTATCAATTGATTCTGGATCTGAAAAATTACATTGTATCCTACCAAAAAACATGATTTCATATTTAATATTAAGTGAACAAATAATTAAAAAATTTGATGTAGTACACTATTAAACAAAACTTTTAGATTCATCTAAACAAACATGTATTATAAAAATAAAATGAAATAAAATAAATGTTCTCTATAAATTAGAAGATATCATTTTTTTAATAACTTATTTATTTTCTTATTTGGATGAATACTCCAAAAAAAATACATATGATTTATGTTCTTTAGAAAATGAAAATAATGATGATCAAAATTTAGTGAAATATATTAAAAAAACCCCCGATCAAAATTAATTAACAAAATTTATTAAAAAACATAAATGTATTTGATTAATGTAAGGAAATAATAAATTAATGGTTTATAAATACGATAGTAATCACTTATATGTATTCAATTTGCAGTAAAAAACTATTTGAGTAAATAATGACTATATGATGTAAAAAATTAATGATATTATTTGTGTGAACAACTTTTCATGTAATTTCCTCCTTGTTTACATAATGTAGAGAAAAGTTATTTGCATTAAATAAATGAAATTTACTTCTAAGATATTATTTTAGTAAATTTAATACCCAAATAATATGTATTTCAACATAGTGTGATATGACTATATATTTTAAAAATGTATATCACTCTAGTGTTAAGCTAAGTCATCCACATTTTTAAGATTTCAATTTAAAACATTAGTTTATTAATTCTACTCTTATGTTTGAAAAAATTCATATTCCTAGAAAATTATTTTTATTTATCTTTTTAATTTGGAAATTTGACATAACATGGATTTTAGGTATTTTACCATTACATTTTTCTTTCAGAAAAGTATTGTTTTTTAAAACTATTTATTTAGAATTATATAATTTATAAATTATCAATCCATTCCACTTTATAACACCAATATGATTATTCTCAAAAATAAAAAATAGATTATCATTTGGAAGAGACATCCTTAATATCAATATATCTTTTTTATAATTTCAAATATATGTTTTCAAATTTATTAATATAATCTCTATTTTCATTAGTATTTTTAGGATCTCATTCACATTATAAACTAAATTATTTCTCATTATTAGTATCATCATCAGAATTATAAAAATAGTTTTATTTAATGATTCATCAAAAGGGGTATCAATAGTTAGTTGTTCTATGAATCATTTTCCAAAAATATTCATAGAATTCAATTATTGTTCAAATACTATCAAATTATTCTAATGAAATATTTCATGTAGTATCACCTTCAGAATCACACTTTGTTTCTTAATTCAAATAGTTTTATTAATTTTATTCATTGAATAGTATTTTTTGGATATTGATAAATTAAAATATAAGTCTGAAAAATTGTGTAAATTTTAATATTTTATCTGAATTCATAAAAAGTAGTTTTAGAAGAATCAGTTATCTATTTTTTCTCCTTAATACATTCCTTATAAATAGTTATGCGCAAACATCAATTTTTATATGCCATCATGTGCATAATATGTTACTTCAAACTCAATATCTTGTGGAAATTTTTATTTTATATTTCTTATATGTTATTATTTTAAAAGTTGTGGTTTTTTATGTGTAGGTAGTTATAAAATAAAATATATTATATAGATTCAAAAAGTTTTAATTAAATATATTATTACGTTGTTTTTGAAAATAAAAAACACTATTTCTTATATATTACTAAATTTTATACTTCCCTTGCATAAATAAATTATCTATAGAATAATCAATTTTCTATACATAGAAAATTTTATTTATCTAAAATAACCTTTTTATTAATGGGATTCACCTATATTAGATGGATGATTATAAAAATCATTATATGAATATTTATAATTGTCTATTAATTGATGTATAAGTATGTTCATAAGATGATGTTATAAAACGACCACCCAAAAAAAATTTATAGGATGTAGTCATATATGATCTATGGATGATTTTTTCTAAATATTTAAATTTATGAATTCTATTTTAAAGGATGAACAATGTTTATTATATTGGATGGAATCATAATACTCTATAATGGAAAATAGACGTGATTACCATCATACATAGAAGTTATTAAGAACATTACAAGTGAAATAGGAGTTCATTCGATGATATTATAACCAAATCTGAAGGCAGTGGAATTAGATCATTAGAGGTGCGACTATAAATAGATAAATCATTTGAGTATAAGGATTATTTTCCATTGCTAATGATCCAATATTTTATGTGAAGTGTTTTTATCAAAATGTTAGTTTGATTGATTTCTCTATTGTAATAATTTATTGTGTATTTACATAATCCAATTCCATATTGAGGATCTTTGTGATTTTCTTGAGTTTTTTATATTTTTAATTTTTTATCTAATGAGGTTCTATCAAGGGATTTCATGGATATAATAAAATAGTTATTCCAATCTTGTTGATCTCGGGTTCACATGGCTATAGAAATAATGTTCTTGTACTTATTATTTCAAGGTATTCAATACATAAAGAAGATAAACCATTATAGTTTGGTTAGGAATGGGGATATATAAGGTTTGGGTTATAAAATTCTTTAATGTTAATGGGTTATGTGGGGATAATTTTTATAAAACATCTATAAATTTTCCTTTTAGTTTTTATAAAGTCTAATAATAGATGTTTTTATAAGTTTTTTTCTTTTAAGTTATATATTATAAAATTTTATTCAACATTAATTTTATGGTGTATGAAAATATATGTTTTTTTAATCACTCTATTTTACGAGATAGTGTGTTTACAAATTAACCATTATATAGTTGTTGAAAATTTGTAGTTTTTTTTGTAAAATACATTTATCCACCTTCTTATAGTTTTCATCTTACTATTATAGTCCTACACATTGTTTATTTATATTTTTATGCATCTATGTTTAGAATAATCTGTTATAACATTATGTTTTTATTAGATCATTTAGACTTTGTTTGGTGATAAAATTAATATCATCAATAGTGATCATTTCAGTTTTACAATATTTAAATAAAATATCTATGGCTTTCTCAACAATTTGATCATCTGATATATATTTTTCTCTAAAATATGTATGTCTATTTATTATGGTTAGGTATCTCAGATGCAACTATGAAACTGATTCACTAGGAAGAAAATAAAACCATTTTAGCATGCTCTAATCTTAACTCTCTTATTTGTTTTCGAACATTTGATGTTAAAAAAAGTGTAACTTAAATATTTTTCTACATTCCACAAGATAATTGATATAAAAAACGTGGATTTATATTTTCCCACAAAGAGAACGTAATAATGTATTTTAAACAAGGAAGTTTAGATGAAATTCACAATTTTATTCTATTAAAAAAACCTCTTTTTTCAAGGACATTATAATAATAGGTACGCATAAGTAATGTTTGAAATTTAATGTTAATGTAAAGGTTTCCATCCAATATATCCAATTTTTATAATCATTTATATAAGAAACATGTGATATTTTTGATTGATATTGTAAACAGTACAATCATGCGTAATGTTCAAACAACAAAATTCTCTATTTAACATTTTATCTAGGTAAAATTAAAATAAAATTAAGTTCAAGTATCTGAAAATCTGTAAAGATAAATATCTTGTAAATTTTTTTTATATAATCCTTTTATTCTATATGTAGGATCATATTTTCTATATTAAAAACCTAATAGAGTTTGTTGAATTGTGTTTTAAAAATAAACTATAAATTTTAAACCCAAAGAAGTACTTAAACAATTAAAAATACCACTCTAATAAACCCACAAAACAATATGAGTAATATCAATGTAATTAATTTTAAAAAGATGATGACTATATCAATAACACATTCATGCCATAAAAAAATTGAAAATAAAATAATTTAATTTTATAAAATTCTAAAAAATAAACAAAACATCATAAATAAAAAAACATGGAGTATTATATAACAATGAAATACTCATAACATATTTCATTAAAAAATTCTCATTTTTCAAAATTTATAGGAAAAAATATTTAATACTATCTATACATCCTCAACTATAGATATATAATAATGTATCATATTTTTAAATCATTAATATTTTATCTATATTTCTTACACAAGAAGACCAATAATAAATATGTTAGTAAATTTATGCTACTTTAACTAGTTGATGAACAATACCGCTATGAAGACTGGTAGATCTATAAATCCACTAAAAATCATGTAGCTCTATAAAACCAATAAAAAGACCTCTAGATTATGAAAAAAGGTTACAAAAAATAATTTTAGTGATTTTATAATGAAACCTATCAAGATTCAGATATAGAAATCACTCAACAAAAAAAAAAGAAAAGTATTATAGTCAACAAGATGTTTATGAATTCATGATTTTGTAGCTCTCATAGTATTCCATATCACTGTGTATTAATTCATTACTCATGATCCCTGAGGTTTATTATTAGTTATATTAGAACATCCAATGGTCAAATTCTAAAAATCTTTGAGTTACTGAAAATAAATTTATTAGTAGATTGTAATTCATATTCTGATACGCTTAATGTCTCGCCATATCAATGGATGAAGTTATTCAATACAATAATTATTCTCATTAAAATAAATTAAAAAAGATATTTATATATCCAGATAAAAAACATTATACCTTAGATATTTCATAATTCTTAAGATCATCTGATTTTCAAAAATCACATGTTTATTGATATTTCATAAAACCACAGTTAAATGGTATATCAATGAATCAATTTTATCGAAAAAGTATAGCAAAAAAGATCAATTTGAATCGTTTAGTTATTTATGTGTATTTTGATTTTTAATATAATAGGAAAGTCAGCCTGTTCACATAATATATCTATTTTAGAGGGTTTCCTAAGAGTATTATGAACAAATATAAATTAGAATATGGTGATTTTTATAGAACAAGTTGAGACATAATGTTATAGATAATAACCTGATTTTTTAATATGAGAATTATATTCCAAATTTTAATATTGAATATATATTCATGTTATCATATAAATATATAAAATACAAATATGTGAATGGTGTGTGAAAAAATGATACTCCATATTAGGGATTATCTTGAGTACTAGAGGGAGGGAGAGATTGTTATCTATAAGGATGATTCTGGATATTGAAAAATAAATAGTGTATCAAGAAATAAGAAGATAAATATTAACTTGGAGAAGATAAAGGATGGAATAAGAGAATGGTAGGAGAAACATGCTGATGAGGTACCACTACTACATACCCATTATTGCTAATGGTAGAAAATAGGAATGAATAAGAATTAGAAGTATGGACAAACTACTTCTCTTTGATATCACAAAATTATATATAAAATAAGTGAGATTAAAATGATGTCTAATGTGTGTAAAATGCTTCTAATCCATAATTTTTTATCTGGACACCTTGAAAATTATGATTCAGTGGATAATATTTATTAAAATTCATGTAGTTGTCGTGACCAAGCTATTGGATATTGATGAATCTAATTAAGAAAAAATATCCTACTAGTGTGAAGTATATACAACTTAGAATAAATGGAAAATATTTTTATGAAGTTAATGTATTATCATTCAAGATAGGAGGGATATATTATAATAAAACTATATTTGTTTGGAGATTGTAGAATCATGAGATATATTATAAAAGACCCATTAAGAGATAGTGATTTTCATAAGGATATGGATGTTGACCCCTTCAAAAGGTTTCCACTTATGTAAAAAATCAATTTTTTTGTAGGCGTTGAGTTAATTATGATACATTCTTAACCATTTTTAATCAATTTTACAATATATTATCAAATCCATATCTCTATTATGGTCATGTATACAACAAGAAATAGATTCCAACATTATGGTTTGAACTTGTATTAATATTTCATGCTATTGTATGCATTTATTTCTGTATTCTATGAGGTATTGTTTTTTGTAAATAAATAAATACAAACATCCATCCTAGTAATGAAATTGGGATGAATTTTATTAGGGGTAATAGAGAGATATAATAATCTAGTAAAAAGGGTCACAAAAATTCAACACTTATAGGAGTGAATAAAATATTGTTAAGGATCTTGAGAAACCTTACTGTGCTAGTTCAATAATGATGGCATGATAAACTAACTCCTTACAATTTTATTCACTTATAATATCCTCTCATATTGGGAGAAGACAGTTTTTTGTGTGGTGATATTCTCTTCATTAGAAAAAACATTTAACCATTCTTAAACTTTTGTAGATTTCCACAACTGATGCCACTGGATCCTATTAGTTATTATTGACAAAAAATTTGACATTATATCCTAATGTTTCTAGAGATAGAATATATAAATTTATTATAATAGTAATAATTTTTAATATAAATATATATAATATTAAAAATAATATGTCTTGAATATATATATATATATAAACACAAATACATTGAAAAAATATAAAAATATAGATATATAAAAATATATATTTAAATTTAATAGAAATATTATATTTAAAAAATAAAAAATAAAAAAATTATTTTACCTATATATACATAACTATAATAAACACCCTCGTATAAAAATAGTGTAACAACTCTTGTTTTAGTGTGTATGATGCTTCAATTAAATTAATATTTTTTTAAAATAAACCCAATCATTATACTAATAATATAGGTATAACATTAAAGGTAATGACTATTATTTCATATCATTACCTTCCATAGAAAGAATATATTTCATAGAATCAAGACTAGTATAATTAATTAAACAAAACAATTAAAAGAAAGAATTAAATTACCAAAATATACACCACTTTGATCTACAATGTAGATGCCCCTCTAAAAATGATTATTAAAAATAGGAAAAAAATTTAAATATGATAATAATTTTGAGGTTTTAATAAAATAATTTGAGGTCTTTTTTATTTAAAAGGGAATATTTGAAAATATATGTTAGTAATCAAAAATAAAATAAATTGGCTATCATGGGTAGTCGCTATGAAATATACCAAAAGAAAAGACAAGTATTCAGTATGTATTTTGAATAAACCAATTTTATGTATTATGTAATGGATCTATTAGAAATATTTTATTTAAAATGTAAAATTTCATTCCATAACTTGATATATTTCAATTTTAAATATATTTCCAAGTCAAAAACAATACACATGATGGTTGTAGAATATTATGTACAAAATTTAAAATAATTTACAAATATATATGTATTTAAGGAAATAAATTATAAATGAGATATTTGGTTAAGGACATAGATTTATGGATCATCACAAGTTTTTCATTTTCTCTTGTTTAGTCATTATCATAGTTGTTCGTAACCCTTTAACATTTCTTATAGATACCTATATAATCTTACTTATCCTCTATAGAGTTTTCCTTTGCTGTATTTTGACATCATCCACAAATTTTATACACGAGTCTTGATGATATTATGTGTACAATGAATGATTTTACCTTTTTTGGTATTTTTATATTGTGATAGAATAAATATATTCCATATAAAGAATGTCTTATGTGTGTAGATAGTGTTTCCATCTTCGAAATCTTAGTAATCTACACCCATAGTCATAAATATTTATTTAATGAAATTAAAAATATATTTCTCTTTATCATATTTTTTCCTGTCAATTTACATGTTGTAGTAGCTGGAACTATTCCCCTTGGGCAACTGGTTTAGGTCTGGAGTTCTTAAGGCTTTCAATCCACCCAGTCCTTCAGGTTAGTAGGGATTTCGAGCCACCATTAAGGCATTCGACCCACCTTAAGGCCTTTGGGCCACATGATGTTTCCCCAGACACACTACATAAAAACAAGCAGCCCCAGAAGAGGATTTAGAGTAGGTGCACTCACCAGAGCAAAGCCAAATGTATTTTTTAGAATGAGAGGGTATGGATATGCAATCGGGACTAGCCTGTTCTTGCACCGAAAGACTAGCCAGACGTCCTTGCGAAGGTGGAGAGCTATTATCATGTTGTAGATTTTGGTAAGGGCCAGTTCCCTGAAGATAGTCTGGTTGAATTCCCCAAGACCTTCAGGTCATGTAATCTCTTAAGCATACGATCCATGTAATATGTGAGCCTACGGGCCTGGTAAGGGTTCCCTCTCATCCATTGAAAGGGGGGTTATCAAAAATAAATAAAAATTAAGGCCTTCGGTCTATTCGGGCTAAATATTCTAATACATTAAAAAAATCCTAATAGGTTTCATGCAAAAAGACACGTGGTTTGATATAATCTTTATAGTCTGATTAAAAATTAGTCTCTCTAATGAAAAAATGGGCAAGACATTGTATATCCTACCATTTCTTGAATTTAACCCACGGTACTAATCTCATATTTTTATTTTCTACAATTTTAACATGAAATTTTCTTTAATTTTATGATGGAATTTAATGAAATATTAATGTTTATCATTATTCTTTTCTCAAAATCTTCATAATTAAATCACAATGATCATTTTACGGGTGATACATGCATGTCATTTAGTATGAAGTGAAAATATCTTATATTATAATTTAATATTTTCTATGATGGTTCTTAATATATATTAAAATATTACCCTAATGTATCATAGGGGTTTAATCATTTAATATTTTTGATCATCTAATCAATTTAATTTCAATAAACACTACATTTGTTTACACGGGTGGTTTCCATGGTATTATATATATATATATAATGTAAATGTTTGTATTTAATAATTTATATATTGGCTATATATAAATTTATTATGATTCTTTATACTATTTTAAGTGAATATATTCATATAAATCCTGATGATGATGCTCAAATAATATAGAATATGTTTAAAAATGTGTTTCATTTATTTTTGTGTTATAAGAGAAAAATTCTTAGGATATGATATGATTATTGTTTTATGAGTTTTATGATCAGAATACATGTTAAAAATAATCATATCTAAATTGAACTATCAATTATATTTAAAAATAATGGGTATTTTAATTCCTTACTACCTTCCTTTCAAAATCAAATTTATACTAATAGAATGTTTTAAAATAAAATCATGGAATTCATATTATATTGGGATCTTAGTAGGATCTCAAAACCATTATATTTAGATTATATAAAGGGATTATCTAAATAAGGGTATAAAATGGGATGATGATGTAATATTTTAGGGTTAATATATGATAATCACATTTGACGATAATTTATTTTGATATCAAAGGGAAATAAAGTGACGAGAGGATAAAAATTATATATGAACCATTATTACAAGAAAATTGGAAATTTTAAATTCTCACATGGAATCGCTATTTACAAAAGTTCCACTGAAGTATTTCTTTAAAATGAAATAACCTTATCATGTTTGAATATATCTAAAATTTGTTTTATTACCTATATTATATCAATTACACATATTATCCTACTAATAGTTGTAAAGAAAATCATATATCAATCAAGAAATAATGGTGAAAAATGATTCCGTTTTTTCCATAAAGATCAAGGAAATGTGATCATTGGTTGCATTTCCTTTCATAATATCATATCCTATCATCATTGAATATGTTCTTCTATGTTTGAGAATAATATTTCTGTTTTTATATTTTGTTTCCTATTTTTTTGTGGATTAATATTTCTATCACATAATTGAGAGTGCCCTGTTAGGATGATCGTATCACGGATAGTGGGAGTGAATCATATATACTATTTTTTTTATGTTTCCCTGAAACAACCATAAACTCTTATTAAATATTAAATTACCTACTGAAAATAATTCAACCACACATCCAAAGGAACATAATCTTTTACAAGGTCCACTACTCAATAATAATACGTATGTCATTGGTATGGTATGGAAGTGATCCAATACCACAAAATCCACTAGAAATCAATCCTTGTATTATATTGAGTTTGATATTCCATTAAAATCATGTAACACTTTGAAGACGATCCAACAGTGTGTGTGCACCCATATATCACAAATAGGGTTATACAAAGTTTTCATAACAAATCATTTTAACTGTTCTTCTTTTCAATTCCACAAATGTATTAAATTGAAATAAATTTAATCACTTTCTTACCAAAAATATTGTAAAAACTTCATGGTCAATGTTATGTAAAAATCAGTATGATTTTCTAAATCTGATTACTCTGAGTACAATATTCCCCAATAAAATTCTTTCCAATCAGAAACTTCCTAGTATAATTATCCTCATTATAGAAAATATAACATTGATATAATATGATAGAGATTAATCATAACCACATAAAATATCCAATTTACTCAGTCAAAAAATCCTAGAAAGGAAATACTTATCTGATTAATTCATAATTATATGATAATCAACATAATACAGATGAAAAATAAAATATGATAATTAACTGAGTTTGATAAACATTGAGTACAATGATTGGTTGAATATAACATCATCATCTTGTATCTTTTCTTTAACTTCAATCTATAAAATGTTCTCCAACAAATGTGAATACGAAAAATTATTCTCGTATTATAAATACCTATATTCTCTCTCATTAACAATATATTAGTCATCAGAAAAGTCCAATATTCTTTTTTCTATTTTTAGGTGACACTCAAAATGATTTGGAAGGAATCCCAAAAAAAAATTCATGCTTAATATAATTCCACCAAATATCTATTTCCCTTAAAATCATTGATGAATTTTAACATCATCAAATCCTCCCAAAGTTTATCGATTCTTCTAGAATATTCACTTACTATTTAGAAATTCATTTCAATTTCCAATTTGATTTCAATATATGAGTTTGATATTTTGAATTTTCTATTTTAAAAAATCGTTTTACTAATTTCTAGAATGTGTATGATGATATTTATACAATTTTTATTATTTGAATACTATAATTCATTTGAATTTCGAGCTCCCCCTTGATAGTACATCAAGAAAACTCATTCTCCTTTTCTCTTTACCAACTAGAGATAAAAAAGTTATTCCTCTCCTCTTATCTTGACTTTGTTTTAAACCAACAATGTAATTCATCACTTTTCAAATGGTTGACTACATTGTTGATATCATTATATCATTCTCTTTCCATACCTCATAATCATGAAATTATATATCTAAATATGATTGTCCAAAGGTTGATATTTCTTCTTTTTGAGAATGAGTATGATCATCTTTGGTAAGAAATGTTTTTTATGATTCCGATGGATGGTCAGATGCTATAGTGATTCGGTAGTATCTATTTCTTCACTTACTCCAAAATATGACCATTTTGAAAAAAAATCATCACTACCACTTATTCTACTATCCTTCCAAGAAGCATGTATCACATGTTCTCAAATCAACAAATGATTTTTTATGAAATATGAATCAGCAATGGATCCACACATTTAATAAATTGTAGTCATGTAGACTCCAATTTTCCATCTAAATAGCCCCTTATTTCACACCAAATTTAGAGTGAATCTGATAACCATTTACGTCTAGAAATATTCATTCTTCATATGACTGATTATCTCATTTCAGATAACGTTCATTTCTTTATTACAATCTTTTCACATTCCAAACCCAAGGTGAGTCCGAAAAAAACCATTTCTTCCAAAATTTCTTCCTCTTATTACAATCGAAAATTTGAGTCTGAATATTTTGAAAACATGATTCCCATTATTTTAAAACAAAAGGAAAGCACAATATCCAATAAATTAAAAGTGAGTTGATTTTCATTCTTCAAACGATTTCCTTGAAAAAAAAAACAAATCACATGAAACCAAACACTATCCTCATAAGCAAAGTCCTATAAATATACCCCTTTGACAATAATCAAATGATAAGATGAGATAGGTAATTAAAAGACATGCATTATCCATGATGAGAAAGAGGATGGACAACCATGTTCATCCTGAATTAAGAAAATGATTCTATCGGTAATGGTTTTATGAATATGGTATCAACTTGTTCAGATGTTGGAATATACTATAGTATCAATTCATTATTCTCCGCATTCTCTTTGATGATATGATATTTGATATGAATATGTTTTGAATGAGAATGTTGAATAAGATTCCAGGTGAGATTTATTGTTCATTGATTGTTACAACCAAAGAGCAATGGTAACTTCCCTTCTACAAGAAAATATTCTAATTAATTTTTCATCCACATGAGCTGTGTTGTTTCCTGAGTGTAATAAACATACTCAACATCAACCATAATGAGAGTTACTAAATTTTTATTATTTTAATTCCAACTAACAAAATTCATTCTTAAAAAAGAATACTCTGCCATATGTGGATTTTCAATCATTAATGTTTCCGGACTAATAAATATTTGAATACAAACACAAATCAATAGTATCTGAGCTACAATACCTGATTCTAAATTATTTTTAGCTTTGATTTATCTGAGAATTATTTTTCCCGCATGTTAATGTGATTATTTTAGAGCACTCTAAAATTTGTAACATAACGTAACATTATAAACAATGTCAAGTCTTGATATAGTGAAATTCAAAAGGCTTCTAATCAAGTCCGATACTCTTTCTGATCAACTTTTATTCCTTCTCCATCATTACCAAACATGATTCTTGTTGAAATAGGTGTGGAAATAGGTTTTTAGTTTTCCATTATGATCCTATTGAGAACATCCTTAGCATACTTTTCTTGATAATGGAAGATATATTTCCCCTTTTTATAGATTTTTAACCAAAGAAAGAATTTATTTTCCCCTGACATAGACATTTCAAAAACCTTCTTCATTTCATTATAATTAATTTCACAACTTCTTTCATCATTACCAGTGAAGATAATTTCATCAACATAAACAATCATAATGATGTAATACTCTCTATTTTCTCTAATATATAGATTACTATCCACTCTTCCAATAAAAAAATTAATGATCCTTAAGAAAGTTACCAATTTAGAATTCCATGCCATTGGGAGAGTATTTTAGATTGTGGAAATCCTATTTGAATATACGAAATAACATTCATCATTTCCAATAACAAATCCTTGTGGGTTTTTATTAGAAAAATCCTATTTAAGATCACCATTCAGGAATGTAGATTTAACATCTATTTGGATGATCTCGTAGTCTCATTATGCTACAATAATAAGAAGGATTCAAATTGTCTCATTTCTTTCAAATGGATAAAATATTTCACTGAAATCAATGCCTTAATATAGAAATACCCTTTTCAGACCAATATTTCTTTATTTCTTATCACTTCCCCTTCTTGTTTCAGCTCATTTGAAAAAACCCCCTTCGTTCAAAGAATTTTTATGTTTTCAGGGATGGGTAAAAGTTGTTATGTATCATTAAAATAAATTTTATTCAGTTATTATATCATGAATTGAACCCATTAAGGATTGTCAAAGGATTTTTTCATATCATAGGGTTCTAAATTTGAATAAAAAGTAGTATGTGTAATATTATTATTTTTTCTTCTAGTTTGATCCTTTTGATTTTTTCCTCAAATTATATTCTGAGAAATGAATTATTTCCTCATCCTTGGATGATATTTTTGAAAATTGTCATCATCACTTGAAATATATGGTTTTGAATCTTCTTCTTCGATTCAAATACAATTTTTTTATCCTTATCAGAATTGATTTATTCCACTTTATCAACTTATTTGTGTACCTGCACATTTTTCTCATTCTTAGATACATTAATAATGTTAACATTGATGAAATGAAACAATTATTCATATTTCATTTTTTAATCATCCAAATCCTCTTCTTCAAAGAGAATAGTTATGAAAGATTCCAATATCACCTTTCTAATCTAACTTACCACATTTTCAACCATTATTTTTTTATAAAAGATGCAATCCCAAAAACTATGAAGTGCATCAGACCTAGAGTTTTTCCATAAAATAAATCAAAGGGAGTCATACCAGATTTTGGCCTGTATAAAAAACATTTATGAATATAGACAACAATACTCATGGCTTTCCTCTAAATGTAATGAGAGAGGCCATGATCATGTAACACGGTTCTTCCAATTTATACCAAGATTATGTTATTTATTTTAGAAACCCCATTTTGTTATGGAGTGTATTGGGAACTATACTCTTAATGAATTACATGCTTCACAAGGTATTCTCATTACTATTTACTTTTATATTCACCACTATTATCTATTTTCAATTTATTCACTGAATAGACACATTCCATTTCTGATTTTTGTTGGAAACATTTAAATATTTTCAAAAAATATGATTTATGTTTCTTATAAATGACCTATGTAATGAAAGTAAAAGCATCAATGAATGTAGTGAAATACTTATCTTTATTTATTTATTATTTTCTCATCGTCCTATAGATGTTAGAATATATTTTCTCTAGGGTTTGTTTGGAATAAATTTAATCTTTCTTAGGTAAAACATTCATAATATATCTATTTTCATAGATTGTAAAACACCAATCTCTTCTTCATAGAAAATAAGAAATGTATTGAACACTATATTTTTTGGATAACATACTCATAGTTATTTGAAAAATGTTTCCCATACTTCTATGCCATAATGAATTTTCTTCCCCCGTACTTATTAAACAAGAGTTATTTATTTCACCAAATTGAAATATGTTTCCTTTTGTATGTTGACCACTAGTAATAATTTTATCATCTTCTTCACATTTCACAAAATAATCATCTTTTTTTTATATAAAATTTTTACCCTCATCAAAAAACTATAGAACAATTAGAAAATTGTGTTTCAATCCATCAACATAATATGTTTTATTGGATTTTATCTTTTCCTTTCCTATGATAGCATACCAAAAATATTTTATTTTCAATGAGCCATTGTTTCCAAATGTCATAGTGCCTTCATTAAAATTTTCAATATTCTTCAATAGTTTTAAGTCTCCTTCCTTGTAATAAGAACACCCAATATTGAGTATCCATGGTAGTTCTCATTTTGTGTCTTTTAATGAAGTTTCAACAATAAGTTTCTTTTATCCTTTATTTTCTGTCTTCACTTTAAGATTCAAAGAATTAAGAATATCTTGATGAAGTTATAACAGAACAAGGAATAATTTTTAATGGCGTCTAGGTTGATCACATATCTAAAAAATAATTTCCATGGGTTGGAACCTATTTTCAATATTCACATCTCGCTTTCCATGTTTCTTCAAAGAAGACATATTAGTCATCTTTCTTTTGAGAGATTGAATCCTCATTAAATATTTCCTCTCATTACTTATGGGATAATATAAATGTTTTTTATTGATTTGACACATACTTTTTGTGTGTCTGAATCCCCCATAATACCAACAATATACCTAAAAATAATATTTTACACTGAATCAATCACATTGATTTTAATTTTAAATAAATTTCTCAGCCGTATTTTTCTATTTCTTTTCATCCTTAATAGAATCAAAATTATTTGATACTTTTTTAGATCTCGATTATAATTTTTTAGACTTAGGATGTTTTGTAAGTTCTAAATTCATCACTTTGGCCATATGAAAAACATTGTCATATTTCTTATACTTTAAAAAAATTTATTTTTTTCCCAACATTAGAAGGTAATTTTTTTTGAATCTTATATGTTTTTTCACTATATGATTATTCACCCAATTCCGTGATAGATTTTCAAAAACATGTAATTTTCAATTCAGCTTTGGAGATTTTTAGTTCGACAGGTTCCAACTCTTCTAATTTTTACATTTTTCTTCAACTCTAGATTCTCAATACGAATATTTTATTCTTTAAGATATTTTTCTAAGTCATTAATCTCTTTTATCAGCCTTACTTTCTCATCATAAAATTATTGTACACATCCTATTTAAGAGTATTCATCTACCATGCTTTTTTTTTCTTTTCAAGCCTTCAGATCTTACGTAGACATTCATTAAAATATTCTTTCAAATGAGTTTCATGATGAGTTTCTTCTTTTTTAGAAATATTACACCCAAATTCATCATCATTCACATTAGAATAAAATTATTTTCAATTGCATACTCAATTGAATTTTTGGATACATCATTTCTATATTCTTCTTTATAATCATTAGACATGAATCTTTTTTTTAATTTGATGATTTTTATTTCATTACCTTTGGAATTTTATTTTTCTATGACACCCTATTTCTTCCATGATCTTTTAGGATTTCATTATTCTTCCTCAATATCCTCTTCTTTCTTTCCCCAAGGATAGTTATAAGAAACATTACCAACTCCACCACATTCGAAACATTTTAAGGGAAGTTTACTTTTGTATTTCCATATACCAATTTTCACAAATTTAGAAAACAAGGATAAAATAGTATTGTCATTTTTATATACCTCATTTTCAGAGTCAGAATCACTATCCTCTTTTTCAAAAAAAATGTTATTTGACATTCCCTATTTACAGTATTGAAAGAGATTTCTCTATCATTTTTTTACTTTTCATACATTTTCCTCTTCTAATTTCGTGAGTGATAAGAGTGCTATAAAAAACATGAAGGGATATGGTTTTAGAATCTATGTATTCTAATGAATAATGTTTTGTATAAACATTTTATGCTAGGATTCTCAAGATATTTTAATCAACAGTAGTGTCATCCATAATTTCAATAAGATGTATAATAATACTCAAAATGCCATACCCCTTAGTAAAGAAGACCCCAATAGATTCATGCTCACACATCTTTTGACCATCAAATTTCAATCTCCAATTTTTTTTCTTTCACTTCTTCAATTTTGTATTGCCATCATATATGTTTTTCAATATACCCCATAAACCTTTGGCTGTAGTAAATTATTTTACTCTCAAGAATTTACTTTTAAAATGTAATGAATATATAGAAATCTATTCCCTTCCAGCATTCTACAGATTCATATTATCAAAATATGTATGAAGTGCTATATTTTCAATAGGATGAATCCTAACTTTTTAAGATTCAAGAACATCAAAAATAATAGACATAAAATAAAGAAATATTATATCATTCAAGATATGATAATACTTTCCATCGAAGAATGGAAAACCTTTACTATTCACACAATTTAATTTATCTAAGATATATGAATAAGTGAAGGGAACCTCTACACTCATACCAATTTAATTTTTACAGTCATGATGTTTATATGAATGAGAGGGTGAAGGAGTGAATTAGTGATACACTTTTTTATGTTTCCATGAAACAAACTTCTCTTCCTGTTAAAGATTCAATTCCCTGTTGATAATAATTCAACTACACATTAAAATAAACATAAGTATTTATAAGTTTTAAACATTAAAAATAGATACATACTTAGTATGGTGTGAAAATGCTTCAATATTACACTATACACTATAAATCAGTCCTTGTGTTATAGTGAGTATGATATTACCTTACACTCATGTAGCACTTTAAAGACAATACAACAATGCATGTGCACCCTCTTAACATAAATAGGGTAATAAAATGTTTTTGTAATGACTCATATTACATGTGATTTTTATCAATTCGACAAATGTATTCAATTGAAATAAAATTCATCACTTTTTCCCCAGAATATGGTGAGAACTTCCTGGACAGCAATATATAAAACATAGTTTGATTTTATGAGTTTTATTCCTTTGAGTGTGATATTCCCCTGTACTATTCTTCCCAATATGATACTTCTTGATACGATTATTCTCATTATGAAATATATTGATTTGATATAATATGATAGAGATAAATTGACACCCCTTCAATTATCCAACTTTATCTGTTCGGAAATCCCAGTATGGAAATCCCAATATGATTAAATCAGACTGATATTATAATCAGTTGAATATGATTCAAATGTAAAATACGTTAATCAATTGTGTACGATAATCACTGAGATCAATGATTATATGAATACAATATTGTAATCGTTTTTCTTTTATTTCACTTCAATCCATTAATACTTTTCAAAAAAAGTGTTTATGGAAATATATTTCTATTACTAAAAGCTCAAAGATTCTCTCTCATGAACATTACATAATCATTTGAAAAGTAAAATGTAATTTTTTCCTTATATATAGGTCTATCGGGATGATTTGGTGGGAATCCCAAAAAATCCTATAAAATCAAATTCCACCTAATTTCAATTTCCCCAAAAATCTCTGGTGAATTTTTACTTCATTAATTATTCTAAAGATTCCCAATTTTTCTATAATACTTATTTTCTCTTTATACATTCACTTAAATTTCGAATTTGATTACAATTTCTTAGTATAATTTTATGAATATGATTTCTTGAAAACAACGCTCTGTACCAATTTCAAGAAAGTGTATAAAGAAAGGGATTACTTTTTGGATTTATAAATACAATTATTATTTTAAATGTCTATATCCCCATTGATAGTATATCCAGAAAACTACATCCCATTTTATCTTGACCCACTTCAGATAAAAAATGTCTTTTTCTCCTCTTCTCTTGATCCAGTTGGAAACTAATAATGTATTTCAAAAATTTTGAAATGGTTCAATACATTATTGATCATATTCTCTTCTTCGATTTTCATCCATCATCCTAAAGAAATTCCATTTTTTAATATGATTATAAAAATTATGATCTTTCTTATTTCATAGCTAGAGTATGATCATCATTGGTAAATAAAACTATTGTACAGATTGATGATTAGATACAATAGTGAATAGAAATTATCTTTTCCTTCACTTCCAAATGGATCTGATCATTTTGAAAACAATCAGCACCATATATTGTTCTCACTTCTACCCATCAGGCTTGTATAACAAGTTCTCTAATAAAATTATTATTTGTATGAAGTATGAATCAGAAAATAATCATCACATTTAATTAATCATTTTCATGAAGACTCTGATTCTCCAACAAAACATCTACTTTTTTTGCACTAAAGTCGTAGTGAATATGATGACCATTTACTTCTAGTAAGATAAATTCTCAATGTGAAAGACTATCTCATTCTAAAGAATGATCGATTCTTTATTATGTTATTTTCTTGTACTTAACTAAAAGTGTATTCGATCCGAACCATTTCTTCCAAAATAGATTCTCTTTATTATGAAAAAAAGTGATTTCGATTATTTATAAAACATGAGTCTAGTTTTTTTTAAAACAATGGATGATATAATTTCCAACAAATACTATGTGAGGTTATTTTCTATCTTTAAAAGCATTCCTAGACTAAAAAACACAACACATGAAACCAAACACCTACCTCCTCATCATGGTCCTAAAATTAATCTCATACATCAAGGATTCATAAATTATAAATTATAATCATATCAAGAGGTTTTTACCCTCATAATCTTCCACTTTTAATTTTTAATATATTTTTAATATTTTTCATAAAAAGTTACAAAATATATTCATTTTAATTACATTAATGAATATTAGATAATTCTTTAAAAATTCATTTTCTTAAAATACTGGGTTTATTTGTTGAAAAGTTTCTTTATAGTGAGATAAAACCTCTTATGTGCTTTATTCATATGATGTAAAATGTCCAATATAAAATATAGAAGGTAATATTTCAATAACTCTCTCTAATACATTTGGTATTGATTTATTATATGAGGAAATGATATTTTAATTAATTTTTTATTTTATTCCAATGAAAATAATGCTGAAATTAGCTAATTAATTAATTATATTATGAATAATTTTGGAATAAATTTTTAATGTTATCCCATTATGAATGATATTTTTATTAACTGGTGATGTATTTGTATTTTAAGGGTGATAACAAATATGATCACCTTAGATGGATTTTTGAATTTTATTTGATTTCAATGCTTTTGGAAATGAACAAATAGATTTATAAGAAATAAAGAATTTGATTTGATTAATGAGGTAATGTTTATGATCCTTTCAGGGTAATGTTTTTTATTTTATGAATGTTTATGAATTTATTAGGCTTAATTGTTTTTAAGAAATATAATTTTCGAAAAATTATTATGTTTTCCATTGAACTTATATGTTTTCTCAAATATAATTATGATTTACCATGAGATTTTGTTATATAATTCACTAATCAATTTAGTTGATTTCTAAATAAAAAGTATTTTTAGATATTATATTAGCTAATTATTAATATTTAATAGGAAATAATTTTCATGGGTTCAAATGTTTCTTAATGTTTTAAAAAATTACATTTCTTGTATACCCCTTATGGAGCTTTATGTATGATAACAATAGATATTCAAATGATTTTTACTAGGAATAAGGATGTGTTTGAATGGTTTTCAAGTCAATGTTTCAGATTTTTAGGTTTTAGACTAGTTTAAATAAGTTGTATCATTTAATATGTTTTAATTAAAAAATGTCCATTTTGTGTGAAATGTATGGGTTTTTTTCTATGTAATAGTTTTTTTTAATTCTACATAACTCTAATCCTAAGAGGTCATGGTCATGTATGTGAATTAATGTTTTAATAGATCATGTTGTTATTGGATATCTATGTTTGGGTCTCTAAAGATGGTATTAGTGTTCGATTTAAATAACATTAGAGGTTAGGAATTTATTTTTTAGAATAAATTAAGGTTCATAATAACCGTCATGGTTAAATTAGTATAAGGGTGCTCATAAATTTAAAGGAGTAGATAACATTTTAAGGACTTATGTGGAAACATTTTATAGAGATTAATTTTATTTTGGGGGTATTTATGTTTTTTTAGAGTTAATACATGATTGAGGAATAAGTAACTATAAGGGTTAATATGTGTATTGATTTATTTATTTTGGAAAAAATATTACTCAATATTGGGAATATAAGTTTAGTAGTAATGATAAAATAGGGATCTTAATGGTGATTATATGAATATGTGGTCAAATATTTTTTTCGAATTTTTTTCTCTTAATTTTGCAATATTTAATACAATTAATGTCATTATGTTGTATATAAACTTATTCCTAGATGGATGATGTTATTTGGGGGATATTGGTTGAGTTATGTTTTTATAAATTTATATAATTATTATTTTATTTCATGATGTTTAATGTTTTTTTAGAAAAATATTAACATATTTTTGTAAGTATTTTGGTTATATATAACATTTCATAAATTTTTTGGTTAATATTTCTGTTTTTTTGAAAAATATATGATCATATTTTTTCAGATTTTTAGAATTAAAATTCAAAAATATAATTATAGAAAATATCATAGGATTAATTATTATTTTTTAATTTAAATAGCTAGAATTAGTATATAATAGATAAAGTAACATAGGACAAATGTTCGGTATTATGGTTTTCAAATGATGGGTTCTTAAAATTTATTACGAAATCATATTTATTTACTTTTCGATTAATTAATTTTTGAAAAGTTTTAAAAATTTAAATATAAGTTAGAATGATTTATTTCTTCTATTGTAATATTATGGGATTATTGATTATATTTTAATTTGGAACCTAATAATTCAATTCATTATATATCTGTTGAACCGATTCAATAATGGTAATTGAGATAGATGAAAGGAGATCACATAAAACATTTTTATTCATCCCAAATAAGATTCTTTAAATTATTATTATTATATAATTGAAAAATGATTTTGAAACATTTTATAATATTTAACATACTTGAAAATAACAGTTTGAAATATCAAACATCTATTCTATACCATGAAATCCTCCATTGAAAGTTATCATTTATGATTACGTCCCAATTTTTCACCACTTGAATCATTGAAAATACACACAAGGTATTTAAAAAATTTTTACACTATCATAGAAATATGAATCACATAATTAATTCAATAATACTATAAATGAGGGAGATCATCAACCGACATATATGTATTTAATTATAAAATGTTTTATATTTTGAAATACATATTATATTTTTTAAAAAATAATAGTATAAAAAATTATAATATAATTGTATAAGATTATTTTATGAAATCAAAATTTATGATTTTTTTTAAATTATATGTCTTACATAACCATTTTTTATAACTATTTCCTACCTTTAAAAAAATTAAACCTACTTGTAAAAATTATATCTATATAAAAGAATAGGTTTTTTAAAATGGAATTAGAATATTTCTACAATGCATGGACCCTGACATTCTAAAAACACCATGACCATTAAAATTATGGACTATTATATTATAGGTAAGACTAATTTTATAACAATTTATTATTTTGAACTATTATTTATTCAAATCTGGTTGAATATTTTTCTTTTGTGTAGGAACCAAATAGTTTCTTAATATATATGAATATATATAAATAATCAGAAGTAGAAACAAGTTTACATGTTTTTAAAAAAAGATAAGAATAAGATGATGAAAATTCATTAATGATAAAAAATGATACAACCCATGCTTTAAATGAACTATATTTTTATTTAAAAAAATATTTTTTATAAATAAATCAATTATTTGATCTAGGTAAACAACTATAATAAAAGGGAATATATATTATTCTATAAGATTACCTATTTTTTGAATGAATATTGTCTGTATGATTTGAATGTGTAGAATTGGGAAACAATATTATATAAAGAATGAACTAAATGATTTAAATATTCATTATCGTGATCTCTCATAATGATTATCTCCTTGAAAATAACTATATAATATAGGTAGAATAGTAGAAATATAAAACATCTTTTGAAGTAGTATTGAGAGAATATGATTTTTTTTACCAAACATGGGAAAATATGACCATTGTGTGTAGTCATTATATATTTGAAAAAAAGTAAGTTGTGGGGAGTCATGATGAGATCCGAAAAAATAAAAGACAATTTATTGGTAGATATATTTAATAAATCAATTTTAGGTATAATATAATGAATTTATAAAAGAAATATTTTTTAAATGTTAGAATAAATTACATAACAGGATCAATTTGAAAAAATATAATTATCATAATTTTAATAATTATTTATCTTTTTAGTTATGGGTTGTTATTTTTAATAGTTATTCTTTAAATTAATTATTTATTATAATAAAAACAAATATATACATGACTTTTAATCACTTAAAAATATTATTATTATCAAATTTATGTCATGGATTTCAATATACTAGTTTTTTGAAATTACTAATCGTAAAAAATCAATAAATAATTTTATGTCTGGATGGTGGTGAAATAAAAAAATTGAAATTCATGATGTTTGATGATTTTTAAAATTTTCCAATTTCAAAAAAAATTCGTATGAATGTTGAAAGATATTACATTACAATTATAAATAATTTTCCTATGCATAAAATTATATGTATCAATATATTAAAATAATTATTTTATGTATGGATTTTGATGAAAAGTAAAATAAATTACATATTTTTGGAAATATATTTTATAAGGAATATTTTATGAAGGAGAAATTATTAAACATCACCAGATGTTAGGAAATATATTACATATCTGGAGAATGTTCTCTAAAATATATAATGAAATACTATTATATTATTTATTGATTAATTTATCACATATTGAGAATTACACCAAGGAAATTATATTATGGATTACTGTGAGGTTTTATGAAGTTTAATACACATTTATTTTTTGGTGTGTGGGAAATATCATATTTATAAATTGTAAATGTAACTTACTAACTTTATATTCTATGTATCCTACAAATCATGTAACCTTTAAAAAAATTTAATATTCCGACGGATACTAATTATCCTGTAAATTTTTTACATCTCAATAGGATCTTAGGTATCCTTTTTAGAAGTATCCATTATCAGATTTCAGTATAATTCATATATCACTCACACCGGCATGGAAGAGCTTACGTATATAAGGAGTGGTCTGTTTTTATCATATTTCCAAATGGGGTTCATAAAATATCTTGCACAAGATGTACATCAAATATATACATATTTAAATATATTTTTTATTTGTTATATCATAGTAACCTGCACATATTTTCATGACCATCTCTCTAATGGAATGGCAGACATATCATTCTTTCCATAATTATATGAATTTATATTTCAGTGGTTTGATCTAACTTTGAAATTTTATTATATACTACATTGGGATGAAATTACCTTATTTGAAAAATTTTTGAGCCATTATATTACATTAACGTGTCATAATATTTTACCTCTCTTTTTCAAACATTTATTTTCTATCTTCCAAGATAATTTCAGATGCAATACATAAAATCAGATAATTTATCAAGATAATATATCTTGAAGAACCTTAATTTTTTTTATTTAAAAAATAATTTTTTTCAATATCAACAGCATTTTGTGAGTAAAAATTCATCTTTATAATGAAAAAAATTGTTATCATGTGGAATAACTTATCACTGTATTGCTTTAATCCAAGGTTCTCACCAAAACAAAGCATTTTGTTCTTTTTTCATTTTTGATTTTCATGTATTGATTAATGGATATTTAATAAAATATAATTTTATGTATGATGTTTGACATAAATTTGTCACATTTGAATTATTAGGTACCATGTTTTACAGATATGGATATATTTATCAATATTAAAAGAAAATATGGTATCTTATAATTGGAAATTTTCCAAAATAATTTATTTTACTTATAATATTATTGAACTTAGGTATCACAATGCTCTACTATTTTCTTTGGTTTTTAGTAAATTTTATATTTAATTTATATGAATTTATAAAATTTAATACACAAATGGATTCATTTAGTATTTAATATTATAAATATAGTAAAACATTATATTTTATATTTTTTACACTAGGTAATTTTAATTTTTTTTCTCATTATGAATACTAATGTAAATCAATAAATTCTTATGAAAACTAAGAAAGTAGATAAAATTTTACAAAATGTGTAAAAAAATAACAAAGCTTGTATTTTAATTTTGATAATTTAAATTAAAGGGATATGATTAGATTAATATTTCATGATCTTTTTTCTGAAAAAAATGGATGTTAAAAAATATTATATTTTAATAATTCCAAAAATGATATATATAGATAAGAGGTATGTGAATCCCTTTATGTCTAATTTTCATAATAATATTTACTCCATGGAATAATTTATAATTAAATAATAAAAATCATATTAAATAGAGATCATAGATGAATCCCAAAACCTTCATTTTTAGAAAATATTTAAGGGTTATCTAAATTATAGTTATGTATTTGATGAGGATAGAATATTTTATATGATATAGTTGAGACACGCATTTTAAGGGATTATCTTTTTTTTATTGAAGGTGAATCAAGTAACAAGATGTAAAAGATATGTGTGAACAATCCCTGTTGGTAATGTTTTTTAAATTTGTATTCAATATTTCAAATAATATAAGTCCAATTAATTATATCTATAAAAGCTAAATAACTCTAACAATTTTATTATATATATATATAAGTATTCTAGTTTTCCTCTATATTATGTACTTCAAACTCATTCCCCACTTTTTAGTCATAAGGAAAATTATTAAGAGTTTCATCACCCATGGTGACAAGAAAGAATTATTTTTTCTATGAAACTCAATATAAGGTTATTCTAAACTAAATTTGTTTTATTTAATACATATCATGTTTTTGTTACCTATGTTCTTATTTGATTGTGTAACATTAATCAATTTATTTTAAATAATTTTTTTGTCCACTATTATGAGCATTTACAATACAGTCATTGAGTCACATTCTTTAAGAATTCTGAAGTCCTAATTTATGATATATTAAAAGTGTTATTTTCAATCAATTATTTTTAAATTTTATTTTAAATATTTATTTTAACTATTTTATAAGAATATTCTATGAATTTGACCTTATTATTATCATCATTAATGTTCTATGGATACTTTAAAATTATATTTCTTAATTTTTTATTATGGGTTGAAAAGAAATATTTTTTATGATTTATGGTGAAATGTGAGCTCAAATGTGTTTTATTCATGTTATTCTATATGGTAATTTTAGATAAATTTCATTTATCTTTAGATTTAACACTAAAATTGTATTTAATTATGATTTATTATCTATTGAGATGATGTAGAGAGTAATTGCTTTTATTATTCCTTTAATAATGAAGTTTGAATTATCTTATTGCATTATGCCATTACGAATGATGATGGAATTAATTGGTTATGTTATCCCGTTATGAATGATTTTGGAAATAACTGGTGAAGTTATTCCATTGTAAGGGTGATAATGGATATAATTTCCCAAAATTATGTAATGAGATTTCAATTTTTTCTATGAGTTTTAAAGGGAACCTTTGGATTTAATGATAGAATAAGTAGATTTTATGAATGAAGGAATGTTTACTATCTATTTAAGGATATATTTCTTGACTTTTTACAAATTTTATATTTTTTTAAACTATAATATTTCATAATTCAAAAAAATAATGTTATTAAAATTATCATTTTTTTAATCATCTTGATTTTTCTATTTTATTTATACTCACAAATTATTCATTTTTATAGAATTCTTTGAGAAAATTATTATATTTACTATGTAATAGTAAGTTTAGAATAGAATATTATAACAGATGTTTTTATATTAATATAAAATAATTTATTTGGTTCTCTTGTTTTTGATATTTTTAACATATTTTGTTCCTTTGATACCTTTTACGTAACATTATATCATAACCCTATGTTTAAAAATGAATTTTATAGGGATTCTGGAGGAGTAGGATTGATTTTTATTAATTTTTTTTGATTCTTAATTCATGGACATGAACAATATTGGTGTATCATTTAAGAATTTTTTCTGAAAAGTACATTGTGGGGTAACATGTGTGCTTTTCTATGCAAGGGATCTTTTTTAACTTTTAATCCTTTAATCCTAAAAATTAATTTTAAGTATGTGACAAAATATTTTATATTTATCATGTATTTATGGTATTACTATGTTTAGTTATTTCATATAAAAAATAAAAAAAATATACACATATATAAATAAATAATAAATAAATAAAAGAAATTATATTTTTATTTACACACACATAAATAACCCTAAAAATACATATATATATAATTATTTAATTATTATATTACTTATATATATATAATATAATATATACAATTATTCAGAGGTAAGTGGGTCTAAGCTTACAATTTTTATCTTCAAAGAAGCAAGATTGAATTGTACCACCTGACTATTATATGAAATTTTTCTTAGGTGGACATGATTGGGGACATGGTGGAAGGATTATACTATGGTCTAACATAATAAGACATGATTAGGGAACTTTGATACTATTGATTGTCTTTGAGCCATTCGGGATTGAGTAAGAGTTTTGGAGGTATGAAATGTGTATTGTGGAATAATGAATAAAATAAAAATTTATATATAACATAAATCAATTCTTACAATACCCAAAGTGATGAATTTTTTATAAAACCATGGGTATTTATGTTTGGTAAATTATCATAACTTATAAAAGTGGGCAGTCCTCTATGGTTTAAAAAACATAACTAATTAGTTATGTTTTTTAAAATTTCACTAAATATCCATTTTTAAGAAAACATCACTAATTAGTTATGTTTTTCAGAACAAATCAAATTGGAAATGTTTATAAATATTTTTAATTAAGTATAATTATACAGAGTTCTAAATTGAATGATACTGTCATGCAGGATATTTGAGACATTTATAAAAAAAGATACTTTTATTTGTTTTATAAAACATGACTAATTAGTCATGTTTATAATGATATCACTAATTAGACATGTTTTAAAACAATGGATAAATAGACATATTTTTTAAAAAACATCTAATTGGATAAGTTTATAAATTTGGATTATCAACTATGTTTATAATTGAATCTCATTTATCCTCTTATTTTTAACCATATTTTTTTTCAAAGATTTCTAAAAAATATAAGTTATGTTTATAAAAAACATAATTTAATAAAAGGGATAAAATTAATATTTATAGTATGGATTTCCATTTATTATTAATTATATTGAGTCCCATGTCAAAAAATATTCATTTTTAACAATTCATTACATAAAATATATTAAAATGTTTATAATTATGTCATGATTTTATGCGAATCCCATAACATACAGATGTGAAACAAATAATTTTTTATTAAAAATATATCTATTAATGTTAAATAATTCATACTGTATGGGTATGAACTCTTTTATATTTAGAAATATGATTTTTGGGAAAACATTCTCCAATTTTTATCCAGGGAAAAAATATAAATTCTTTAAATATCCCATATTTTTCAATTATTTAATCCCTTTGATCATATCCATTAAAAATAATTTTGTAATGGATTAAATAAACATTCCATAATATTTCATTTAAGATGAATAATTTTAATTATAATTATGATCATCATATATATATATATCGTATAATATTACTTACTTTAAAATATATGAATTCTTCACTAATCCATTATAATTTTGTAATAAAAAGTTTCATTAAAATAATAAATATAATACCATGTGAATTGAAGAATTTAATCATAGATATCATCTATAAAAAAAATTTATGGTCAAAATTATCATTTAGATTGTGTCGTATGGAAAAATATTTTTATGATAATTAATGTTAATAGAAAATTATTTTAATAATTTATAAATAAAATTGAAAATAATGATATATTTTATTTATTAATGAAAGTAAAAATTTAAATAAAAATTATATATTTTACTATAAAAATGGGATTGTTACCTCTTAACTCCATCTAAATATATGTGAGCATCATTATGAATATAATTTTTCATATGTTATGAGAAAATATGGTTCTCACACTATGAATATTTCGGAACACAATCCAAATTCACGTTAAGAGACATAATATCTTTGTAATGTTATCTATATATGGGATTCATGAAATATATTATTCATAACACTATCAAACATGATTCATCAACAATGTATTTATATTATGATATAGAAAACAATAATATTATATCCCAAAGAAGTTACGATACTCTAATTCTCAATATCAATTATTAAGTCATGTAATGGGAAGCACTCTCTCATAATTGTACCATCATTATTTTTACGAATGGATGAGATATTTCCTTTTCTATAATCACCCTGTCATGTATAGTAATATGTTTTTGTCGTGGTTCACATTATTTAGATTATTTATATAATTTACATTGTAAAATATAGTAATTTCTTTAAAGAATCATGGTATTGGACCATATATCATTTTTGGGGTTTTTTGAAATATCCATCCCCAAAATACCATGGTAGGAATTTAATATCCAAGATATGAAATATACCATAATAGGTTCAGAATAATTTTAAAACATAATAATGAAAACAATGTATCTTGATTAAGATAAATATTTCTTTGAACTTTCTCCAGCTAACTTGATACATTATTGGTCAGATTAGAGAACACAAGAAGGGGGAATTAAGTTTCGAAATAAAATTTATTTTTATAATTATTATAAAAATCCAAAAATTTATAAAACATCATATTTAACTAAAATAGAAGAATTATATAAATTTTTTATTTTAAAAATTCTTCTTAAATGTTTGATACAAACTATGTAAAAATAGGTAATAAACTACGTATCTATGGAAGAGTTTTACATATATTGAATAACATTTATAAAAAAACGTTTTAAATTAATGTATCAAAGTATTTTTTTTCAACATATTTTTCAAAATACTAAAAGAATTGTGATTTTAAACCGAGTAAAAACACATTAATACACATAGCAAAATAAAATATAATGTTCAGTCTCACGGTGAGATCATGTCCTCTAAACATTGAAACCAGTTACTTCCAAGATGATTATTAAAGAATAAACTTATCTATAATATAGAACTAGTTGTAAATAAAAATTACTATACCCAATATTTCCATGCTACATAAAACAACATCCACAGTTCTATATGAGATTAGAATTGTCAAATATTAAAATAAACAGGGTCTATAAATATTCAATACAATACATGAACTTATGTTTATGAAATAATATATTAAATTAGACATAGTAATGATGTAATCTAAAAAATAGTGAAAAATATAGAAAGAAAAATGGTTGATTCAGTTCAATATGATTTATTTTGTTGAGTCATTTTCTTCAAATGTCTTATTATAAATATTAAAACATATTTTCACTGAGAGATCAGAAAAACAGAGTGTTATGGAATATCAAAAAATTCCTTAGTATATCTCTACGTCTCTCTTGTACATGCATATTACCTTCTGGGGATTTCTTGCCAGACCAATAATGGATATACATCTTAAAGAGACCACTTTCTCTTATTATCCATTAAATAGGATATTCATAATTTATCATCATAATCAATGAAACATTAAATACACCAACTAGGTAACAAATGATTCGAAACATATAAGTTTGATATTTAAATATACCTCAATAATTATGTTAGACACAATCACTAGGTCTTCACATATGTATTATTACAATGATTTTTGTGGTTGATAAAGTCACTAAGAATAGTTATGTGGAATGGAGACTTGGATTCTTCATATGGTCCCTTCTTTCCTTTTTACTATCACACCCAAATCTGACAATATTTAATTTTTTATTTATTTTTGAGTCTATTTTTACTTCTCACTCTTTCCATGTAAATTTTCCATGAAAATGACAATTTTTTTGCAAGAAAACTATGTAATGTTATTAATGAATATGGTTTTCCAAACCATGGTAAAATTGTACTATAGATTCATTATTTTTTACAGATCAAAATGTACGGTCGGTGAAGGGTTTTTCAAATTATGAAGCTTACTCATATGAGGTGACTTGGGTAATTTACTAGGGTAATATGGTTGTCATAGTGTTTAGAAAACCATAATGACAAACCATGTTCAATTTACGTGATATTAAAAAATAATATTAATAATAATAATAACCTAATTCTAATATTTTCCCACCAAAACAAGCTTGCGCTCACCCTCACCCCTCACTTTTTCTCAACTAGTCACTGAAACATAGTGTTAGTTGTTTTCATGTACTCATTTTCCCAATTTTTTCATACATTTTCTATGTCCTATTTAAGGTTTCTTTTGGTGAAAATTTGAAAACAAATTAGTCACTTTGCTCTATACATGTTTGGCGAATGGATTTCCCAAACCATACTCCCACCCACTGAAAATCATGGAACACTGGACAGTGGGGGTTTCCACAGTTGGTGTAATTTATGATGAATAATTCAACCACCTAGTAGAAACTATGCACCCCATTAGAGTGGAAAATGGTTAGGGTACACTGTTTATCTAACCCAGAATCCTTATATAGCTAAACATAAAAACATAATATTTTTATTCTAAAAATTAATTTAAAAATACTGTAACCCCTATTTTATAACCTTCTCTACCCTGACTCATCCTAGAATGAATTTCTAGGTTTAGAGTCTCACAAAATCTGTTTTTAGTCCTCAAAACCCATTTCTTGGTAGGCAGATTATTCAAGGATTTCATTTAATCCCTCTATAGTAATTTATTCTCTTTTTATGCGTCTCTTCCCACTATCTCTTTCTCCCCATTATAGAGTACTATATCATCATGTTTTTTATGGATATAAAACATGTTTATTGTAATCATGAAACTAATTTTGATTTCAATATCTTCATTATTTTCATTATTTGTTGTAAGATATCATTTTTTGTTTTGGATTGTGATGTTCATGGAATTTTTAAGTGGTTTCGTTTGAGTTTCACTATATAAAGACTGCCTAATTTTTCATGATTTTAATTAAATTGATTTCAATAGAATTATGAAAACCTTATTTCATAAAAATTGGATATGGAAATTGAATTGGTATGGATTTTGAACCCCCCCCCAATTAATGATGGAAATGGAAATTATGATGTATTTTGAAACTTATAGAATTGATAGTTTGATTTGATAATGAATTTTAGAAAATGGATCAATTTTACTCGATGAAAACCTATTATTCTTGAGTTATAATAAGGGCATGAAATGAATAGAAACCTATGATTTGGTTTTGAAATTGAATTGAAAATTTTAAATTTAAAAGTGGGTAATTTAATTGTGAATGAGGACTTTTTGGAAATGAATGAATTTTCCTTTTTGTAATAGATTAATTGATCACATGTGATGCTAGGCAGTTAGTGGGTTATTTTAGATAATAATTCTAGTTTGATTATTCCTACCATATGGATTGATGATGAAAATGACAAAAAAACCCAGTTCAATGAATCTTATCCCTAATGGGTTGTCTAACTGACTTATTCATTATGATATCGAGGGATGTGTGTACATGTGTTGTTGTGATCACTAGTTTGTGAAGTTTGAGTATCCCATAACTGTAGACTATTATAATTTAGTTTAGATGATCATTGTGAATATTGTGATTAGTTTGATAATAAATTCCAGTGATATAATACTATTTTACTCATTCCTACTAATTTAAATAAAAAATATAATATAATGTATTTATTTAAAACATGTTGGAAATGTTTCCCATAATTTTTAAACAAAAGAATGTTTAGTTTTAAATTCTGATAGTATATCTCAAGGACCTATTTTTTTGAAATTGGAACAATTATTTTCTTTCTTTTTAGGGAATCATATTATGGAACACCTGGTGATACCTTAAAATATTTTTTATATCACACCCTACCTTTTCCTTCGGGTGATTGATGATTTTCTTCTACCATGTCCGAGTAAAGTGGAAGTGCTTATAGGGGGGACAAATATTATTGATCCTTTGTATTAGAGTGATGTGAATCTTATATGTTTGTATTGTTAGACTCAGATTATATTGATGATGATATATTTTTGGGTATTTATATACATGTTTAGTTTCAGGTAATTTGTCCCCGTGGAGTTTTGAGAATACTAACATGGATATGTTATCTTATTCTATAATTATGGATAATTCATTTCCTCTTTTACATTGCACAATTAATGGGGATAGTCTACAAACTATGGGGATTAGGAATTAATTTAATCTCATGTTAGTGTAAGATCGTGTATTAGGGTAATAGGGTATCCAAGTTGGTTTCTGATTAGTTGTTTCAAAGGTCCAGGATGTGCATCATTCCTGGATGTCACTATGTAGTTGAGAGATCTTATCAGGGCATAAGTGGTAGTAATGATCATGTTTCTACCCAGATTTCATCGTAATGAGACTTATGTCACCATATGGGTTTTGGGAATGGTGTCTTGCAAAATAATTAGATCCATTTTTAATAATCTAACTAATTCTGATTTGGATAGGTTAAATCCAAATGTTGATATCTTATTAGATGTGATTAATTTCCCCATTTATCTCTTTTTGAGTTGTTGATATGTTTAACCTTAATACATCTTCAATGATTTTTTGTAATGTTGTGAAGAATTTATAATACGAGATGAAATTTGAATATCCTCCAGGAGAAAGTTATTAGTGAACCACAACAAGAGAATCATCCCATGGACTGAAATGACATTGATATTATCAGGTATGTTTTCCATGCACTAGGACAAGAACCTTCACTATTACCCAACCATGTCCCATATGTGGATCCTCGTAGGGATGAATCCCAAAATCATTCTTATGAGTTCATTCACTGAAATACGCAAGCATTCCAAGTCTCTAATGGTCCTCAAGAGGCTGATGATTCCTTATGGAGGGCATATCTTTTGTTTTAGTTCATCGAAACAACTAATTTGATTAAGGTGAAATAATACACCTTCATGTTGGAAACACCAAGCTCGAGTTGGTGGGACATGATGGTGATAGTGAAGAAGTATGAGGGTTTATAGTGGAAGGACATAATTTTTATTATGACTGATCAGTTCTATTACGATTATTTGGTGATGGTTATAGATATAGGGTTTTTCAAAAATTAATAGGCTGATAGGACCATGATAGAATATTGGAACTGATTTTCTGAAATTTGGTAGTTTTCATCTAGTATTTTATTAAATGAGAAGATAAATAATCGATGTTTTAAGATGGTAAGTCAATTTTATATTTGTTCTTGATTTTTCTTGTTGAAGGTACCTTATAATAATATTGGACTATTTATGGTTTTTATGGCCGTGCATGACATGGATTGTATATTAGGGTTGATGAGAATTTCCTTTTCTCCCAGTGGAAATTATGTGTGTTCAATTAATTAAAATAGAAATCATGATGATTCTCATAGTTGTTATTAATATAAGAGTTCCTATAAACCTCATACAATTTCAAGTAGAGGCCCTTCAACATGATTCCAATTTAGAAAGAATGGGCATTTGAAATGAGTTTTCACTGTGTCGACCACGATATAATGTTTCCATGGTCATTTATGACACTTACTAAAATTATGTTACATATTATCCTCCCCTATAGTGGAAAAAGATATTCAAAACCAAATTTTTTCTCTATTAATTTAAATGCTTCATGATCTAACTAGTTCCAACCACATGCATCAAAAACAAATCATCTTCACATAGTGGAAGAGTCTCCATATGAAGTGGATACAAGTCCTGTGACTATGAGAGGTTCCATCACTATAGCTGTATCATTATTGACAGCATTATATGATAATTGTGATTCTTATTCATGTATATCAACCCTCATTTTTAAAGTTCCAAAATATCTTACATAGCTATTATCTTATGTGATAGATATTATGACGCAATCTTGAATGAATAGAGTTCAGGGTCTTTATTATCCTTCACGTGTATTTTATTTATCACATATTGATATTTCCTAGAATTTTTTATTTTATAACTTAAAACCTATTGTTGTAATTTTTTGGATGGATTGGATCATTGCTAATAAATCCTGAATTTATTGTCATCTTTGACATGTATTTTAATAACCCAAAAATTCTCATTGATAATTGTTTCCTGAAATTGTTTGTTATATAATTCAAAATTAAACTATGATTTTTTATGAATTGAATATTAATGGATAAGTGACCAAATGGATTCAAAATATCATTTTGAAAAAGGATAATTAATGATTAATGGAGGAACAATTGTGTCAACCATTAGTTCCATTCCATTTAAATAACATATGATGGATCATGGGAGGGTGGTATCATCACTAGGGTTTTCCCTTGAACAAGCCTAAATTAAAATTCTATATGTGAAGCATGAATGAAATCACTTACAGGAGAAGTTTAGGTTAGTATATATTTCCACTCAGACGATGGAAGACGAGGAACCCCATGAAACTACCACCATCACAGAACTTACTATTAAGGAATAAACGAGTGTAATAAGGGGATATGTTTCCCAACAGTAGTTTTTATTTCCTTTATTTAAATAAAGAATGTTATTCCATCATTTTCACATAAAGAATAGTTTTTCCTAACAAAATTAAATGTAATTTGATAAATTGATCTTTTAGATTGATATTATGTTTTTTAGAAAATATATAATTATTAAAAAAAATTAAATTATTATGAATCATGTTTATTTTTATAAATATAATGATTTATAAGTCTTATTGAAAAATAATGGTTAAAATAATTTTTTCCCAAGTGTAAAAAATTTAACTTTGGATTTTTAATCCACTATTATTTTTTAAAAATATGTATTTTCATATTTAAATGTTAATATTATCATATTTACTGAATTATTAAGATAAAATAAATATTATTTTTGAAATCATAACATTGATATTATGTTAGGGTGAATTTATGAGTATTTTCTAAAATACATTTTTTGTTGTGAATTTTAAAAAAATGATAATATTTTTCGACACGTTAATGACATCATAATTTTTTCATAATAGTGTAATAACTAATAAACCACAATACATGAAATAAAATAAAATATTATATTAATATAATATATCGTAATATATTATAATCAAATTACAAATATTTAATATACATTCCAAATTTTAAAATGGAAATTTAACTCGAAAAATGTTGTTTTGTGAAAAAATTAAATTCTCCTTACCAAAATAAGTAATATAAAATGTAGATTAACACTTTTTGTTTTTTAAAAAATAATAGCTATCCCAAGTGTCCAATGCTATGGGAAAATACCATGGGTGGACCCATTGTTTTTCATTTACCACTACATAGGTGTCCAATAGAATTAGAAAACAAATACTCCTCTTTTTCTTTAAAAACCCACCTATTTATCCATTTCCGGTCACTCTAAATTCTTCCTCCTTGAATATATGATATTTTTACATACCAAGGATTCCAAAATACCCTATAGTTATACTCCTCTTATTTTAGGAACTAATCTTCATGGTAAGGAAAATCATGAATTCTCTTTTCATTTCAGGTTACCTTTTTATGTGGTATGCCTTTATAATTTCCAAACTATTTTATTCTATACAATTCATATCATCCCTTTATTATATGAAAATTATTTTATGAATGGGATACCATTTCCTATATATTTTTAGTATTTTCTAAAACCATGCTTCATACACATTATTCTTCCAAATTTCATTCTCAAAATACCTCTAATTTAATCAAGAAATTCCCTTTAATTATCTTTATGTGAACTCCCAAACCTCTTCATCTTTAAAGGGTACATACCATGATGTTAAGAAAAATTATTTTATTATATAATTGACATACATAAAACATTCATTCCCCTTCAGTGGGATATAAGTGACATAAATATCTTATCTTTATTAACATTATAAAAAACCATTTTTTATATGAAACCCTTTTCATATATTCTCCATAGGTTATTCATGAAATTTTTTATTAGGATATATGTGCCTCACATTAATAATTTCATATTAATTATGTTCCCTGATAGATCTCCAATGCATTTGGTAAATAAATTAATCTATAGAGTTGACATGTTTTATGATACCTTGATGAATAAACATGTTTATTTTTTATGACAACATGGTGTAAAACCTTGGTAATATGCCTATGAATGTATAAAATTATTATTGTACCCACATTGACAAATTCTTATTCATTTTAATTTATTAATTATTTGTTTCATTTTATTACTTTAATTCTGTAATGATAATCTTCAAGTCCTTATTAATTTTCTTCACGTTCAGATATTAATTGTTTTCCTCTTTTTCTCGTACCATGACCTATGCTCACCCATTCCTTTGTTGTATATAACTAGATTATAAGATGTAGTAATTGTAAAACAGGTGAAAATTGGGTGATTCCATTCTAGTTTATTAGATTGATGTTTTATATTATCATATTTTACGTTCCATGATTCCAAGAAACAAAACTTTAAAAGAACCTATATTTTGTACAATATAATGAAACATTTATGTGTCCAAAAGGAGGGACTACATAGTTAGTTTCATAGGGAGGTTTAATTGTTTGTGTAAATTAGGATTTCAATCTTTAGGATGAACCCTTGGTAATATTTTAAATATAGGAAAACATCCTGCTATTTTGGAGATATATTAATTAAGTGTATTTAGAGAAAAGGAATCATTATTTGTGTAAGAAAAGGTGCTTGTTAATCTATAATAGATGTACCTTGAGGTAAAAACTCTACGACGGGGAATCGGTCATGACTCGATGTAACATGGATCACAATAATGATCTTTTTGACACACCTGGTCTGACACACCTGGTAGATATGTTTGGTTCATCACATTCTTTTTAAAAACCAATATATAGTATTTATATAAAATTTAATCATTCTCAATGAGTAACATATTTATGAATTATGTTTAAGACAAAAAAACTCGTTTAGATAAAAACAATTCATAAAAGAAACATATTTTATAAAATCTTTTTTATTTAAAAAATGATATGATGTAGGAGGAAATACAAAAATGACGTGTGAAATAGACCACACACCAATCACCCTTTGATGGATGCTACAAAGGAAAACTTCTGGAGAATGATGAATTAACTAAATGTATTTCTAAAAAATTAAATGAATAAAAAAAAGAGACACGATTCACCTATATGGGAACAAATTTCAATTGAGTAATTTATGCATCAACAAACACCTTATTTCATTATAACTACCAAACAATTAGTTTCTGAACAAAGGATAAGATCTATAAATATATTCCTTTTTATAATATATTATTCAAAGTAAGAAAAAGTCACCCTAGTTTTGTACTACTTAGAGGGTTAAGATGATCAGCTGTGGAAATTGTGAAAAGAACACAAAATAAATAATGTATATAAAACTTATGGAGGGGGATGAGTTTTGTGGAACATTTTTTATAAAATATTTTCCCCGTTCAATGCGAAAAAACATAGATGGTATTCCTTCCGATGATATAGAAGTAAAATGAATTAGTGGGATGTAATGAAATGAAAATTGGAAGAATTTTCCATTACACCTCTATATTTTTAATGGATACAAATGTGAATGTTGATAGATTATTTTTTGGACTATGAACCCATATGCAAATAATATTTTCAATGGATATTATGATAGCTATGAGGAGATAGTGCGATGATCTATGGATGTTAAAATTGAGTTTAGAGAGACGCAATTTCCCTATAGATCTAATGAGAAGATGATATCAATGTGCCAATATTTGGGAAGAACATTGATAAAATATGATGAAGAATGCAAGTTCAAATTCCAACATAAAACAAATGTGGGACAAATCATTTGTGGAACTGCTTTGTTGGGAGCGGGAAATGTTAAAAGTGTGGAAGAGATGGCCATATTTTTTCTAACTATCATAGTGAGGTGAATCCTTAACATTACAACACAAATTAAAAAGGTTATATGGTTTAGGCCTAGCCTGAACTCCTCATATGTGAAAATCTTGGTAACTTTCCCAATCATAGTAAAAAACTGAAGATAGTTGAGGGGAATCACCATCAACCTCAACATAGTCCAATGGAGTAAGGATTTTTTTTTTCTATCATGATTGATGATGTTGAAGATCCAAATGATGTGGTGTAAGGTACTATTTATGTTCCCTCAAATCCATAAAATACTTTGTTTCATTTAGGTTCTACATATTTTTTTTGTTTATTTCAAATTTTCAATGAATATAAAATCAATTCAAGAACTACTAGAAGTAAAAATATTTTTCAAGAATCCAAGAAGGATTATCCAAGCATAAATAGTATATAGAAACTATAGTAATCTATTTGGAGATAACAATCCAATGTCAATCCAATTAGCCATTACCATGCTAAAATTCGACATTATACTAATGATGATCTAGATCTCATCGTATAACACCAAGATCAACTGCCAAATCGTGGAAATATTAATAGTATTTAATGAACACCCTAATTTTCTTTCACAGGATAGATATATCGACCTGATCATTGTCAAGAAGCAATAACCATAGCCTTATTTATGTATATTAGTAGTGAATATGATGAATTAAATTATGGTATTCATATAAAAAACATCCCCATAATTTAGGAATAGTATGACGTATTTTCTGAAGAGTTTCCTAGACCTCCCCATAAGATAGGTAGATTTATCCATTTAACTCATTCCCAGATCAAAGACGATATCAGATACCTCGTATAGAATTAAAAATGTAGAGATGGAGGAACCAAAGAGACAACCTATATATCTTTTAGAGAAGGTGTATATCTGAACTACTGTGTCTCCTTAGGGACCAACTATTCAATTTATGAATAAGAAGGATGGATCAATGTGTCTATGCTTTGATTATTGAAAACATACCAAGATCATGGTGACGAACAGGTACCCTCTTCCGGGGATTTATTATTTATTAGACCATTTTTGTGGTGCTGAATTTTTATTTGGGATTGATCTATTATCTTATTATCATCAATTGAGGGTGAAGAATTAATATATTGAAAATAAAAACTTTTTATCAAGATATTTTTATTATGTTTGTGTTTTAAATCCATTCGGATAGAATAATTCACCGGTTATATTTATGGATTTGATGAGTAAAGTCTATAAGGATAACCATGATAACATTGTAGTGATTTTTATTGAATATATTCTGATATATTAAAAATGTTTCAAGGATCATGAGGATCATCTAATGGGTATCTTACAAACATTTAGGATGTATAAATTATTTGGAATGTTCATAAAATGTGACATTTGGTTATGGAAATTTTCTTTATTGGGGGGAATTGCTAGCAATGGAGGAATCTCAGTTGACCCTACCTTGAAAATGGTTGTGGTGGAGTGGCCTTATCCTGCAATAGTAATTGTGATTCATAGTTTCCATGGATTACAAGGATATTATTGTAGGTTTGTGAAATTCTATTCATGGATTTATAATACACTAAATAAGATAACTAAAATATAGGACATGTTTTTTTGGATAAATGAGTGTAAATAATGTCTCTATGAAATAAAAAAAATATTGGTTATTGCACACATGTAAACAATACACCCTCTCAAAGAAAGAATCATTATTTTTAGTGATTCATCAATCATTGTGATTGGGTGTGAACTCATGAAAAATGAAAATGTGGTTGCTTATGTATCTTTATAATTGAATCCTCATGAGAGAAATTATAATATGATTGGCCTAAAGATGGTTGTAGTTGTTTTTTATTTGAATATATGGAGGTAATATATTTTTTGGGAGAAATTTAATATATACTAATATCACCAAATTTTTATGTATAGTTTCACCCAAAAGTAATTGAACATGATAAATATTAGATGTTGGAATCTTTTTAAAGACTATTATTATTCAATTCATTATGATATTATAAGAGAAAGTAGTGTGTCTGTTGAATTAAATAGGATAAACACTATTGTTCAAGAAATGATGAGGATTCAAGGATATCATTTGATTAAAGACCTAGTCATATTATATTTGAGAATCATAAGGGATGGGACATCATGATTCCTATAAAAAATGACTTCTCATCCATAATTACAAGGGAAGATCATAAAATATCAAAGAGAAAATCATTTCTTACAGAATAAGATGGTGGATGTGAAGAATGGGAATTTTCGTGTGATCTATATTGATCTATAAGGTGTACTAAATTATTTTACAATGAAATTTCTTACACCTATTATAGAAATGATGAAGGAGAAAGTGGATGAATCCCATAACTCAACAATATCATTACATTCTAAAATAACTAAACTTTATAGGGACCTTTTGTGGTCATTATTGGTGGGATAACATCAAAATAGAGATTTCCAAATACAGTAAAAGGTTCTTGGTGTCTCCGAAAGTGAAGTAATGTAGATGAATTTCTGTAGGGGTATTACAACCACTACCCATAACAACATTGATGTGTGAAAAGATCACTATGGACTTTGCAATTGGACTCATAAAAACATCCAAATGAAACAATGGAAATTGTGTTATATTGAAATTTCTCACCAATACTAACCATTTTATCTCAATTTTGGAATATTTATCTCCTACGAAACTTTCTGGAATTTACCCAAAAGTAGTGGTGGGGATTCACATAGTGGTAATTTTTGTCAATTGTTATCATGATCCATGGTTAATATCAAAATTTGTCAGATGTATTCAAAATTTTATGAGTATTGAATTTAATTTTAATATGAACTATGACCCCAAACTGACAGAAAATATGAATGAACTATTCATACACTCACAAACATGCTGATAATATACTAAATTGAATTTAATTGATGACATGGTCAGTATATCTCATTATTTGAGTTCTCTTAAAACAATAGATTATTTTCGATTATTAAAATGGCACCCTATGATGATCCATATGGAAATCGACTTAGAAATTTATATTATTAGGAGGAAAATAGTTTGAGAAAGCAATTTGGGATGCATATTGTGAATGAGATGAAAGAAAAGTATCGTACCATCCAATAACACAATATCGATGCTTAGATTCGACAGATTAGCTATGTTGTCCACCATCAAAGGGCCTTAGAGTTTGGTGCTGGTGAAATTTTTTTTCATTGAATATAAACATGGATGAGAGTAATGAGTTTTAGAAGGAAATGGATGCCTAGCCCTAGGTATGTTTCCCCCTATAAAATCGTTGATCACATAGGAGTAGTGTCCTATCATCTTTCACTTCCTCCAAATATAGCTCATGTTCATGATATATTTCACATATCATTATTGAAGAAGTATTTACCAAACCCTTAAAATTCATTGAATCTATATTACATACAACTAGAACATGAACTCTATTATGATGAAAAACAAGTTGGGATCATGGTCAATAGTGACAAGGTTCTACAAAAAAAGTCAGCTCCCCTCATCAAAATATTGTGTAAGAACCACATATATGAAGATGCAGCATAGTAAAAAGAGGAGGAAATTAGAAATAAGTACCCATATATATTATCAAATGTGAAAAAATATGAAATTTTGAGGAAAAAATTTGTTAAGGGGTGAAGAATGTATCAACCAAGAAATTTTGAATAATTATTTTTTCATGACATTTTGTGTTATATTATTCACAATAAAACTGTGATTTTTTATTAAAATAATACCAAGATAAATGTGAATATTTGTATTTAACTGTTATATGATCAATTTTAAATTATTACCATTTATAAATATGTCTGTTGGGAATTACACTCTTGATAATATTTTTAATGTTAACATTATTGTGTATAAGTAACATTTTGAGAAATGATAATTAATTTATAAAGGAGGAATGATGTAATCAACCATTATTTTAATTAAATTTGAATTCCATCAATCAAAACATGGGAGGGAGGTATCATCACTGGTTCTTTACCTTGAGCTATCCAAAGATGGGATTCAATAAGTAAATCTTGAATGAATTCACATTCAATAAAAGTTCAAGTTTATAAAGTTTGACACCCAATAGATGTTAGTCGAGGCACACCACAAAACTACCACAATCTCAAAACTTAATATTAGGGAGTACTCGATTGTAATAAGGGGTTATTTATCCATTTAATAGGGTTTAATCCCTTTTTATGAAAATATTTTATTCCATCATTTCTGTTTTTAGAAAAATTTTGATTAGTAAAATTGAGAAGGAATTTGATAATTTTACTTTTTAGAAAAATATTTCACTTATTAGAAATGAAATAAATGTTATAACAACTACGTATTATAAATAATGTTTATCTAAATAAAATAGTAAGATTAAAATACTATTTTTTAAAATCAAATGATAATATAATTTTATTTTTTTCACATGTTATAAATTTTACTATACAATTTCAATTCAATTTTTATTTTTATTAAATAAGGGTTTTTATTTTTAAAAGTAAAAATTATTATAATTATTGAATTATAATGAAAAAATAAATATAATTTTTTATATCAGAAATTTTTAATTTGGTTATGGTGAATTTATTATAATTTTCTAAAATAAATTCTTATTTCGTGAATAGTAAGAATACAATTCGATTTTTTCAGTATTTTAATGAAATCATAATTATTTCATTATGATATAATTACTTATTAACCATAATACATGACATAAAAGATGTTATTTTATTAATATAAATTATTTTAATATATTTAAATCAATTTTTATGAATATAATTTACTTTCCAAATTTTAGAATGAAAAATTTAAAATTTAAAATCTAATTTTGTGAAAACATTAATTTTCCTTGTCAAAATAAGTAATATAAATTGTTGGTCAACTAATGTGGATAAAAATAACTTAATTGGTTTACCAAGTGCCAAATATTATGGGAATGTACCATGGGAATGAAAATGGTATTTCATTAACCACTTCATATGTGTCCAAGGAAATTAATAAACAATTAAAAATATCTTTCTATAAACAAACACCCATTTCTCTTTATGCATTCCCACCCAATTATTATGTCATATATATATGATAGTTTTAATTCCCATGGAGTCCTCCCAAATTTAATTCATAACCCAGGGTATTGATCATCATGTTTGAGGAACTACTCTTCATGGTAAGATAAATGTAATCTTCTCTTTTCTTTTCAAGTCCCCTTTTAATGTGGTACACCTTTCATTTTTCCAAACTATGTTATTCTATAAAATTAATTTTATCACTTTTCTTTACTAAAAATAGTTTATGAATGGGATACCCTTTTCTTCCCTCTTTTTATTGTTTTATAAAAAAACTTTTCAAACATATTATTCTTCTGAATTTACTTCTTAAAATTTATTTCTTTTTCCAAATAAATTCCTATTTTTTATATACAAAAAAAAAATTATTTTCTCTTGGTATTAACCATGATGTAAAAATAATTTATTTGATTAAATAATTTAAATTCATAAATCCCTCATTCTATTTCTGTGGTTTATAAATGACATACATATATTATCATTAAGAAATTTTTAAAACACTATAATATTATATACGAAACACATTTCTTATATTATCCATAGGTTATTTATGAAAAATTTTATTGTGATCTATGTGGATCACATTAATTATGATTTATGGAGGGTTCACCCTAATGAAATTTTAATTCATTCAATAAATAAATTAATCTCTATAGATGATATTTTTTATTATACCGTAGTGAATAACCTAGTAATTTTAATGACACATCGGTGAAAAACCATGATGATATGTTTTTGAATGTCTAAAATAAAAAATCTAGCCACATTTTTTTTGTTATAGTCAATTTTATTTTATTAATGATATGTCACATATTTTCATGTTCATCCCATAATGATATTCATCATCTTCTTGTTGATTTTCTTCAAGATCACTATAAACTATTTCTCTTGTTTTTCTATACTAGGCCTTATGCTCACCCTTTCCATTGATGTATGTCTACAAGTTATTATATATAGTAATTTTACACAAGAAGAACCCATAATGATAGAAATAAAGTGAATTAGAAGAATTTTTTTTCTCATGTTTTATGTATATTGTTTGCAAGAAGAAAACATGAAAAAATATTAAATTTTTTACAATGTAATGAAATATTTATGTAATAAAATTGTGAGATTCCATAGGTATCCCTTTCCATTACTGACGGGGTGTGTCGTAACATACATGGACAACAAGACATGAGGTTGAGTATAGTCCAAAATTCTTATCTATAGTTCGGTAAACAAATATCATTTTTCTCTTTTCATATGGTGTGGGAATACATGAGTGCTGATCTCTTGACAGTTTTAATCAATTTTCCCAAGTCTTTTCATTATGAAATCTTTAGTTTTCTATTGTTAAGATAGGTAGAGTTTTATTTTGATTTATTACATGGTACTAAACTAATGACTATTCTTTACAACCATATAGAACTAGCTAAAATGAAATAGTTGAATAGTTAGATGTATAATATTTTTTATAAAGGATTTATATCCCCATGTGTGTCATATTGGATGGTGCATATTTTGTTTGATAATAAGATAATGGAACAATTTTTTAATGTATTGATAATAGAAAATTCAACTGATTTGCAGTAGGGATCAAGTATTTGTTTTTGCGGACAGATGATATCATAAACCAGTTGAAAGGGGATAAATGGATATGTAATGTTTATGATTGAGCTCTATAATACCAGTTGAGAATAAAATAATATAAAATTTAGAAAAAACCTTTCAATTTTTGTTTGTCCATTATAAGTACCTTATCATTCCATTTGGTCTAACCAATTGTCATGTAATCTTTATACATTTTATGAAAAGAATATTCAATGACTATATTTATATGTTCACAGTGGTATTTTTGGATGAAATACATGTTTAATATATATCTAAGGAGAAACATGAGATTCATCTTAGAATAGTTCTATAATTTTTGATAAATCAAAAAAAAATTATGCCATGTTATAAAAATGTGATTTTATGATTTGGGAAGTGAATTTCAAGGGACACATCGTATCATAACATAGAATCTGAGTTGATCCTAATAAATAGAATGATTTTTTAAAAATGGGAGAATAAAGAAATAATGAGTGATAAGTGGACTCATCTTCATGATATTGACAATTATATATAGGTTATTTCGGGTAATAAAGATTTTATGATGTGGAGGTTATAACATTCTGTTATATTTTTTTGGGTACTCTTCAGCTATTGTTTTGACCATGCTTTTATGGTGTCCCATTTAGGGATTATTCATTCGAATTTTGGAATATTTTGGTGGCTTAGTGAGTTTTTCATGGTTGGTGCCCAATTTTTCCAATTCGTTCACACACCCAGTATAAACCATGCAACCCTATAAAATGGGGTTTAAGGGTTGTTTCATGATTTTTCAAAATCTGAACCCACATAGTTGAAACCATTCACCCTAGTAGAGAAGCACAGGATAAGGTCACACAATTTTTATAAACATGTGGCCCCATCCACATAACCATATAGATGATGCATTTTTTTCAATATTAATTTAAAAAGTAAAAAATACTTATTTTAATCCCTGCACAACTCTATACTATCCTAGAATTATTTACTATGTCTTGGAGAATCTTAAGTAATAATTTTGTCTCCACCAAACCCATTTCATGGAGGATCTATTCTTGGATGATCAAATTCTGTCCCTCTACGGCAAGTGATTCTTCCTTCATTGGTATTATATTGCTTTCTATATATCCCATACATAGAGAGTGTTTGATCATCATGTTGTTGATGGATCTAAACTCCTTTTATTTGAATATTTATTGAAAGATTGATTTCGTGATCATGGTTTCCATTGTTTTTTTGGGAAATCCACTTAAGAGTGTTGTGATATGTGATATTCATCAAAATATTAGGTTATTATATTAGGATTATTATATATAATTAAACCATAACATGATTTATTTTATTTAAATTAATTTCAATTAAATTATGAACAACCAATATAATGTGAATTGGAATTGGAAATTGATCTTTTTTGGATTTTGGGAAAACACTGTAATTTCTAGTGGAATTGGAAATTGGGGTGTATTTTTTAATTGATGGAAATGATGGTTTTATTTAATACTGGGTTTTATAAATTGGATTAAATTGAATTGATAAAAATATATGATAGGTTTTTTATAGAAATTGCATGAAATTATGAAAATTCCATGGTTTTGTTTTGAATGTGAATTTTCAATTAGAAATGGAAACGTGGGGAATTGAATTGATAACGATGATTAGTTTGAAATGAAATAATTATAAATTTTTATATAGATTGATTGAGAATATGTGATTTTGGGTAGTAATTATGTTATTTATGACAATGACGTTAGGATTATTCTTCCGTAGCATATGGATTAATGTGTTAAATGATAATAAAAACATATTTTAGTGAATCTAACTCTATATGGATTGTTTATGTGTCCTCTTTGTCCAATGAATGAGCTACGTCTGTATACATACATATGAAATCACTATATGGGATGTTTGAGTACCTAATAAATAAATAAATATTTTACACCAATGAAGATGACCGTGGTTCATATTTTGATTATTTTTATTATAAATTCAATTGATATAGAACTATTTTACTCTTGCATATCATTTTAGATAAAATATTTAATTAAAAGTGATTGTTAAACCCATATTTGAAATTTTTTCCATCATTTTGAAGTGAAACTAGTATTTGTTTTAAATATTAAATTAAATCACCATGAACTGTTTTTTAAAAATTGAAAGCATGATATGGTGTATTGTTGTGGAATCTTATTTTGGATAACATTTTTATTCCATTCTAGATTTTTTAGTTCACACCCTTTCATTTCTTTCATGATTTTCGAGATTTTCTTTTCTAGGTTTATAAAAATGGACCATATTGGAGGAGGTTGATGTTTTTTACTCTTTGGCATGGATCGATGTAAATGTTAGGATTTTTTTAAGTAAGACTCCATAAAAATTGATGATGTTTTTAGGGGTTTTGATACACCTATTTAGTTTTTGATACTTTATCCCAAAGGAGTTCTGAGAATACTAATATGTATATATTATCATCTACTATTATTATGTAAAATTCATTCCATCCTTTATATTTCATTATTACATGGGGGAGTCTCCAACCCATTGAGATAGGGAATTCCCATTAGTCCATATATGTTCCATCTTAGGTATTAATGTACTAGGGTATTTGCCTGATTCATGATATCCACCAAGGAGGGATCCCCTGGGCATGACAAAAACCCTCACACTCCCCGCCATTATCATTTTTACTCACAATTTTGAGTGAGATCTTTACATGTAATTTTTTAACCTCTTTCGTTCTCTTCATCTTCTATTTACATTTTAACTTTTACCCCCCTCCATACAGTTCTTGAACCATAAAGAACCCCTAAAATTTTATGTTTTATTCTTTTGGTAGGTATAGATGTGTAGGGTTTTTGGTGTTTGATTAATCCCAATAACATCCATGGACACTGATGGTAGTGTGTTCCCTAAATGTTTCGAGTAAGATTTATTCAATTATCTGTTTTAAATGTTTTTTAAACAGGTATTTTCTATGTTTTATGTTTCTCATTTTTTTCTAATGTTCCATAGATCACATTGAGGTGGATTTGAGAAATCATTGTTGAAATATTCTTTTCATGTGTTAAAATAGGTGATCACATATATATTCCAACCATTTACATATTCCCTCATAGAGAGGGGAAAATGTACATTTGGGTGAAGGGTATATATATATATGAAGGTGTATATGTGTGTAAGTGTGAAGTGGTCATCCTAAAATGTTACATAGTTTGATGTTGGTTCCTTTTGTTTAAGACATTGAATTTAATTTATTAATTTCATGGGTTTTCTCATTGTATGTATTGATTATCTTATAATGTATAAATTCTTTGTAAAATTCATTTGATGTATAAAAATTGATTTTAAATTGTTCCTCATGATTTTATTATGATTCCATCATGGGGTTTTAATGTGAAATCATTTTCCCAACCATGTTTTTGAAAATTTATATATTATCACTGATCCATAAGTTTCCATAAATGATGATTCATTAAAATAGGTAAGGTCTTGTTGGAACCACCAAAGGATTTAGGGAAATGGAAATCCTCCTAAAGGAATGATCCTTGAGATGGAAATGTGAAATTTATGATTTAAATGTGTGGAGTAAGAAGTGTTCATGGTGATGTGTTATGTAAAGACCCAGAAATTTCATGGAATTTTTTTTTCTTAATTTCATTAAAATTTCATGAGTCTGTAGCTTCTGACGACACTCGATTCTGAGGCATGGTGTGCTGAAAGTCAATTTCTGAAGATTAGCTCGGGTACATTCAGTGAACGAATGAGCAGGGTTTTCTATTTTTTGAACCGGTGCTCAGAATTGAAATCTGAGGGCACTGATGAACTCACAGCACCAATATTCACTTTAGGGGACCTTCACCGCAATTACATTTTATGCGATTCCAACGTTAATAATTAGGGAATTATCTTAAAGTAAAAAAAATTGGTGTGTACAATTTTATTTATATTTGAGGTAGTTATATCCTACAAAGGAGAGTTAAGGGTGGGACCCGTAACCACCTAACTACCCAAGTGATGATGTTTAATAGGTGGGGCCCACACAAGCCCCAACCATTCATTTTCCCCTAACCTCTTTAAACCCCCTTCATTAAATTGGAAACACCCCTTTAATTGCCAAACTCTTCACCTCCCATACTCCATTAATTCATGAAAAGCCCTTTAATTTATGAGGACCTTTCCTCTCCCTCTCCATCTCTTAACCCTTTCAAACATACCTTACATAATTAATGGAATCTCTTCTTTTAATTAATTAAGTGTCTGAATGTTTGAATTTTAAATGGATTGTGTTAATAAAATAATGTGGGTAGCTTATTATTTTGTTTTTTGGGAGGGATTTCATTGTGTTAAGGGGGTGAGAGCTCTTAAGAGAATATATTCTTCTCTGACGAAGAACGGTGACTTCTTCAATGAAGAAAACCGGTTCCATGAAGAACGATGATTCGATAACCATTCTCTTCTCCACGATAAGTGTGGATACACCACTTCTTCTTCGGACGCACTCCGACATTGCCTATGAATCCTTTCCCCACGATGCTGTCCTCTATGATGCCCGACATTTGATGACAATTATCGAGGTATGGGTTATGTTAAATTTTAATGGATTAAAAATATGCATTGCTTCATTGTTTTATTTCTTCAATTGTCTCGACCTATTGCTATCGCCTAACGCGGAGGGTGTAGGCCGAACGAACACGACCCGATGACCCTCCTCTAGAACTTGATCTTTTTAGAATCAACGATCGGAGGCAGAATGCGGAAGAGACCTATGGAAGAAGGGTCGTTGTCACACCCACAAAGAAAAGTCGCGACCATGCGGACCACAGCAGAGGAAGAACGACATTGTCACACCGTGCCAGGGATGCGGGGCTGCGGCCAGTGCAGGCCTGAGTGGAGGAATCTGGCGCCGTCGTGCCAGCTCTGCAGCGAGAACCACGACCCGCTTTGCAGGCCGCTTCGGTGGAAGGACCAGCCGGTCCGTCAGCCGTCTTGGCGGAGCAAATCCGCGGTGCCAGGAGGGTGCCACGCTGGAAGACCCGTGGCCCGCCCGTCATTTAGGTCGAGCCGGGACGGGCCGCACCGGGCCGGGATGCGGCCCTCGGGCCAGGCCGCGCGACTCACCGATCCGATCCGACCTGTTTGCCCAGTCGTACCCGCCAAAACCGAGTCGACCAGACCCGTCAGCCCATCGGGCCTAATGGACCGGGCCCTTTTTCACATAAACGTGAATTACGTAAAGACCGCATGTTCGATTGATACGATGTCTATATAATTAGGACCCTTGCGAGAAGGCGGTCCTTTTGCGATATTCTAAGTGAGTTTTGGACGACTTTGGAAAATAGACAGGTTTTGAACGAGCATAATTCCAACCTGGCCCTCAAAGCGGAAATATTTATAACCTAAGGATCGGAAGTCTGATTGAAGTGCCATCCATTATGTTGGATTTTTATTGATGAGATGGTTATTTTTAATACTTCACCTGAGGTTTTTACGTTGTTGGAGTATGGCTGGGTTGGATTGTTCCCGAAATCCAAACGGGCCCCGAAAACAGAAATGCTAATAACTAACAGACCGAGCATCCGATTAACACGTCGTCTATTAATTTGAGACCCCTATAAAGAGGCAGTCCTTTTAGATACTTCCACATGAGATTATGTGACACTTGTAAGTATTGACCAGTAGCTCGTGTAGCGGATCCTCCCGGAGATGAGCGTACGGAGTTCGGAGACCTTGTAGCTGGCTAAGACCTGATGACTTCTTTCTCGATTTGATTTTGAGTCACTTGAATAGCCCAGTGGAGAGAACTATTGTGTTTGGGTGGCAGACCCATGGTAGAGGCAGGCTACTGTTTTGGGGTGTTAGACCCACGGTACTCGACAGAAGGAGTACCTCTGTCGGCTATTAGGTGGAGCGCTACTGTGTTGGGGAGAGAGACCCATGGCGAGGAGCACTACTGTTTTGGGGTGGCAGACACGCGGTACTAAACTGGACGAGTACCTCAGTAGTATAAGGTTAGTGAGTAGCACCTCAGAGTTGTGACAAGACCACTGCGCTCGATAGAGGAGGAATTCTCTAGCAGCCGTGTTTAAGACGTTGAGAATAGAAATCCTGGTTTGAGCTTAGTTACTAACCTTTGTGTTTTCCTCATGATTGAGATAGGTTACTTGATAACTTAGGTATATGTATGGGAATTACCTATGTAAAGGTTATATACTGAGATATTTCTTTTTGGTTTATCCTTTTTGGATATAGTGAGACCTTGAGGGTCTCAGGGTCCCTATTGAGTATCGTTATACTCACCCCTGCTTGGGTTATGCCCGCACCTCATTGTGTTGGATGAAGACGATGGATAGCGCTGACCGAGTCAGAGTGTACAAGGACTGGACAGTACCTGGAGGTGGACACTCGGCGTGACAGAACACGGAGCAGACCGATAGACGTAGTGTGCTGAGGTGGACATCAGTACCTACCCTTCAAGTCGGAACCCGGAGGACGATCCATGAGCTGCTTCACCATTCATCATTTTTCTTTTCAGTTGTACTCTTCTTTTAGTTGAAGTTGTACCTTTCTGTTGGGCTTGTATTTCCGTCCCCTTTTTACATTCATCACACTTGTTATACTATTTTACTTAGTGTTTTCTTCCACTTGTTCTCTAGTTGTGTGTGTTTACATTTCATAAAGGCAACGCCTTCCCAGTTTTTAGCGAGTTACGACTTTGGTGATAGTCACCAGCCCCTGGCCTAGGGAAGGGGGTTTGGGGTAGTTACGACACGGGCCCCGGGGGACAGGCCGTGACATGTAAGTTCCTTATTTATGTTTTTTTTGGAATGGGTACATAATTTATGAGGTATTTTGTAAGAGGGTTTACAGATGGGTTTTGTGTGTCAGGAATTTGATATGTATCCATATTATATCTTGATAAAAACTCACCTTAATTTGAGAATATAACCTAAAAATCATGGGTACCTAGGATGGTGGAATATGAACTATTATACTAGAAGAGTCAACAGGGCCCCTACTCGGGCTCCACAAGATGTATAAACTACCATACTAAATAAACTCGTGATATATGATGAATTCCACAAAAATATATAATTTTACGATCTAGAGTATCATGAATTTTGATGTCTATTTTGGATCAACTACTAAGGGTATGAGGATCCAAGGGACCCATATAACCTAGATAAATATGGATATCTATGATGATTGCACTCATTTAGTCATGGTTTCGATGGAAATTATATATTTTATCTTTTCTTAGTTTCCTTTACATGACTAAAAAATTATAATTCATATTTTTCACCTTTCAATTGTTGTTTCTTGTAGAGACACTTATTTTATTTTCGTTCTCCCTCTTCTAAATGATTTAATTAATATTTTACATTTTTTTAAAAACTGTTTGAAAATGATATGGAATGTAGTTTTTCTTAAAATAGATACTTGAAACATAATTTTCCAAAAATATTATGAAACATAGTTTTTATTTGTTTTATTTTTCAAGCTATCATAATTTTTATTCCTCTATAATTTCAAGGCATATGGAATTATTTAATCATAGAATCCCTATTGGGCATTTCTATTCACAATAATATTTTCATTATATTTTTTCAGGTTGGGTTTGATCTTGAATTGTGTACTTATTTTAGCAAGTGTGGTTTTATAATTGCTGGTGACCAATGAGGTCATATAGTGGTGTGTTTAGTTTTATTTATTTTCAACTTTTACTATTTAGATTTACTATTCTACCTAAATTTATTTTTTATATACTATAATTTGGGATATTTCATTCTGAATTATGTTGCATTCAATGAATACTACTTTTCACTATCATAATAGTATAGAGAACTCCACTCAGCACTTATTGTAGGATGACTCATGTTACTTGTTTGGGGTCGATCTGGATTTGTTCATGACCAAATTGTGTCAGAGAAATTAACCCTTGTAATTTGTGTATGTATTATAGCCTGGAGTTAGGTTTCCTAGAATTGAAGTGGAAATTCATTGGTAGTTTCTTGATACCACCAAATTTGGAATGTTTATTGAATTGATATGGTGTTATGGGATTATTTTGAATTAAAATATTTACATTTCTTTTTTTATTTTTTCGAGTTCAATAATTTTTGTTTGAGTGGTATTGGTTGGCTTTGAGAATTTTGTGGTCATTTGTGAGGGAGTCGGAGTATGGTCCATTATTGTGCACAATCTATAACACTATTTATATACTAAGAAATATCTTATTTGAAAATGTAGTGTGCTCATTGATTGGTCATGACCTACCAAACAGTGTGGCCAAGATGTGTGTAGTATGTGGTCATTTGTGTTTTGTGTTTTTTAGATCCATTTGGTGTTTAAAGTGTTTTATTTATTCTTTATTTGTGTTCACTTATGTTTTTTGTTTTTTGTCCATGGATATTTTAAATGATGTTTTGTATATAAAAAGGGGTTTTATAAATAGAATATTTTGATTTTTGGATAATGAAATTGGAATTTCATTGGAAAATTCTTTGGGATTTTGGAATGGTTTTGTTAAATATGAAATAAAACAAATAGATTCAGAATGTCCATGGAATGTATTTTTGGGAATATAAATTTCTTTATTTCAACCTAGACGTCCCTATGAAAAATCAAATATATGGATGTGTATATTTTTTAAATGGATGGTTGGTATGTTTGGATGAGTGACTGAGTTAGTATAAAGAAGAGTGTATATGTGAGGATTCCTGGAAAACCATTAGTAGTTAATTAACCTTTAATGATTTTTTTAATTTAAAGAAAATTATTCCAAAATTTGAATTTTAGTATATTGATGAGTGGGAGATGTCTATTTCTTCCTTTTTATTTTCAAATATTTCCTTATTAGGGCCATACTAATTTGGTGTGTTGAATATATTATTGTAATTGTTTTTATTTTTTTTACATTTTTGGATCAGAGAATGCAGTTTTGGATTGTGATGTGTTATTATTCCTATTGGTTTTACTTGTTTTCAGATTACATCCTAGAAGATACTTGGTAATGTGTAGATGGCTTGACCTTTAGGTTCTTAATTTGGGTTTCTTGGTGAATTTTTTTTGGAAATTATTGATATTTATTATTTAGTGGTTTGAGATTGTTTTATTTGAGGTGGTTAGAGTCATTGAAGAAATTTCAAATAAATATTATTATGGATATTCCTATTGATTAATCTTCCCAAACACTAAATCGGGTAGGAGATCCAAAGTATCTATATAAATTGGACCAATGTTGGGTATTATTGAGTTTCCATCAACCTTTTCAACTAATAAAGTTGTATAATAACAAATAAATAGTGTTCTAAAAAATATTTTCCATTCATCGTGTTAGCATGTGTATTATGAAGAGGCTTTGTAAGTATTTATACATAATGGGAATGTTTTAATTGATGATATTAATATTTTGACATTAGGGAAGTATATGATATTGGATATCAGGGCTCTATACATATATATCATTTTTAATTATTCCATATACCATAGGAGTTTATATTTATGGGGGATATACATTAAACATGTTTTCTCTAACATTCGAGTTGAATCTATTTATGTTTCCATATTTTATAAATTTTGATTTTAAAAAAAATTATTATAATATCTTGGTTGTTCCAAATTCTTTCGATTACTAGGGTTGTGCCTCATGTATTTGAACTCTTTAATGGTTATCATTCTTTTTGAGTGGTTTTGGTTTCATGTGGAACCTATTTTTAGGTTATTTATCTTGTGAAATTCTGAATTAAGATCTGGTTTGATGCTCGACATGGGCTTCTATACATGGATCCTTTTCAATGTACGATGTTAGTTCATTGAGAATTTACTTTTAGTGAAACCACTTTTCTATTTAATTACATAATATTGGGGATACCTAATATAGGTCCCCTTGATGTAATCACTTACTATGGTTAGGGTTTTAATAAGGAAATTAAAAGTTCACACTGGTATAATAGGTTTTTATATATTTATGTGTTATTTCAGATTATGAAATTATTTTTTTTCTAGAGAACCATAATTATATGGAGACCACCATGAGGGAATATCATGGAAACCATTTTCTTCTTGTTGGTTCATTTTCTTTTAGGGAGATCTAAATTATATTTTATAGTGTGATTATTTCACCCCACTAGACCCAAATCATATTAGATGGTTGGGTTGGATTGTGGGTTGTGTGATGCATGCTTTTGGAGATCTTGAATAGAACAAGATAAGATTCTTTAGTGAATTTTATGTTAGGGGTTGTAGAGATCCTTGTTTTGAGTGTATTTATAGAGATGTAATACCTTTACACTAGTTTAATTGTTTTGTTGTTTGAGAATTTTGGTCTTGTTTTCTACATAATGGGACAATAAGCTTGTTCCTAGAGGATGGTCTTACGAGGTTCCATGGATTTTAGAATTTCATGATTCAATAGAAAGATGTGAGTTTTGATTATATTATTTAGATGGTAAAAGTTTCTCATTATGAGTTATTTTTTCTTTCATCATGTCTTGGTCAGTTGATTATTTTGTACATTATGGGGGGGGGGAGTGTTAATGGGGTTGAGAAATTCCATAACCTAACTAGAGACAATTTATAATTTTATTTATTTTTAGTTATTGTATTATTTTATCTATTCTATAGATGATTATCCTTAAAAATTAAAACTTATATATGTGAAAAGAATTTCACATGGTTGTGGTTCAAAATTTTCCCAAAAATGTAGCCACTTTCCAACAAGTACGATATTTTTTATAGAGAAAATAAAATAGTTAGCACGGGGTTTTTTAAACCATGAAGGTAGCCCATGATAGGTGGACTAGGTATTTCTACAGGGTCACACAGTTAGAGCGTGGTTTGACAACAAGTACATCAGAATTGTGTGTAGCAACCATGATTTTAAGAGAAATAAATAATATTAATAATAAAATCATAATTCTAATATATCCCCCAACCTAATCCAACTGAACCTCACCTCTCCCTTATGCTAAAACAACCACCGAGGATGGCTCCCTCATGTGTGACCTCTCCCCTTCCACTTCATATAATCACTATTTATTTACCCAATTCCACGTGTGTGCTAACTAGTAACAGTTTATCCTGTTCATAACTCAAAATCCTTTATTTTTGTTGTGACTTCTCTCCTCCTCCTAGGAATGTACATTCCATGGCTGATCCCAAATAGATTTTGGGGTTTTAGTTTGGTTGTTTGTTGGGTCATAGGTTTTTTCAATTAGATTATGGTCCAATCATACCATTTGAATTAAAGGAATATATTTAACCATCGTTTAATGGTAATATTTATTCTACTCCTTATTTTTCCTGTTTTTTAATTATGGTTAATTTTGAAATTTTTTTGTTTGTTTTTTAGTGTTCGTTGGACCACCTTAAGGATGATTAAATCCATCTTTGATGAAGGTGAAAAGAATGTGTATAGAAAGGTAAGGACATACATATATTTCTATACCCATTTTTTATATATTCCCTTATAGATAGGGTTATATTTATATTGAATCAAAGGGTATATATATATTTATACATATGAAGGTGTATATACATCTATTTATGATGTGTTCATCAAAAAACATTATATGGATTGATGTAGGTTCCCTATGTTTGATGCTTTGAATTGAATGACATGACATATAGGATGTTTTCCAAATATATTTTGGTTATTATATAATTTTTATATGATATGAGAAATGAATTTTATTCGTGGAAATTGATTTTCACTCACTCCTTTGGATTTTCCAAAGCATCCATCATGGGGTTTCCTGTTAATAAATTCTCTAAACATTGTTTTAGAATATGTAATGAATTTTCGATGTTTAATTTATTTATTAAATGATGTTCCTTGAAAAGAGAAAATAACTGGTTGGGAAAATATAATTTTATATTGAAGTGGATACCCCCTTTAGGCATACCCCATTAGATTGAAATAGTACACATGTGTGTTAAATGTGTAGTGTGAGACGTGTTCCTAAAGATGATATGGTGCCTTGTTTATGCATTACATAAAAAGGGTATGCTCTTAATGGTGGATTCCTAAGGAGAGAAGGTCCATGGGTTTTTACATAATTATTATTATAGGCTTTTATATGATATCTTGATAAGAAATATCTTTTATTTGATCATGGAATATGAGAGTATCATGAATCTAGGTTTATTTGAATATGGACTAGTATATTAGATGAGTTAGTAGGGTATTGACCCAAGATCCCCTATTGGATTAGGATACAACACTAACTAAACAGAATATATATGATGGATATTACTTGAATAATGTATTTTTCATCTCTAGTTACCTGTACACCATGATTTTTTCTTGATAAATTACCTACATTAAGAGAATCCAAAAGACTCAACTATCCATGAAATATATTGATTTACATTGGGCTTTAATAAAATTTATTCTATATTGTTAAGCAATATTTTAAATTCATTTTTCATATTTTTTATTATGGGTTAAAAATTATAAAAAAAATTTATATTTCCTCTATTTTTCAGAATATATTGATCATTATTTATTTCTATGGTCCTTTTTTTATTAGTATACATCATCTTGTAAATTATTTATTATAAATTTATCATTCAGTAGAAAACTATTTTGAAATGAAATGGAAGGTTGGATTTCTTATAATGGATACATGTTACTTGTTTTTCAAGAATGTATAAAAAATAATAGTTTGATATGTCATATTTCCAAAAATTGAATGATTTGGATTTCTATTTAGAAATATGGAATTGGTAATTATTTTTTCATGGAATCTATACTATGAATTTTTATGGCCATTCCTATTTATGTAAAAAATTTATTTTAAGGTTTTTCATTATTTGTGATGCACTTGGATTGACTGTGATTTTGTGGTTTGTGGTGACCCATGAGGTCACATTAATGTATGAATAGTTTTATATCTTTTTCACTTCTAGTTTATTATTTTATATTTATTGTTTTATTTATTAATTTATCTGATTTCTTTCTTGGAAAATAATTCCCAATTGAGTTTCATTTGATTCATGAAACATGTTACCATCCTGGGAGGATTTGGATCACCTATCAATCCTTGTTGTAGTCCGGTTCAGGTGACCTATTCACGGTCAAACATGGTTAGTTTGGGACACTCAATATCAAGACTTGGTGGGTTATTCTCTTCATGCGCTAGTTTGATTTAATCATGTTTTCATTTACATTATTACTTTATTAGATTCCTTTCTTCTTGTGGTAACTTGATTTATTCCTTTGGTAGATTCATTTCTTCCTATGGAAGTTTCATTTATTCTTATGGATGCATCACATGATCATGAAGTCACTACATTAAACACATTTTTAGTTCAAGACTTAGGAAAATTATTCTCACCTTCCTCATGACCACATCTCTATACATTTAGTCACCTGGATGTTAAAATGTGTCTACTTTCCCATGGTGATCTGACCTTCATAGTCATTTGAACATCGTAACATGGTAGGTTAGACCAATCACATCAATAATTATCCATTTTATAGTTTAGACCATAAAATAGTTTACTATCGAATTACGTGAAAGAAATTAATAAAATTGGGAAAATATTATAGGAGCACTAAAATAAGGTTTTTCTGCACAATGTTAATAATGAAATCTTTTTTAATGATAAATCATGTCATATAAAATGAAATGACTTTATTACATCATTTTTCCTTTTTCCAATTACATAAGGAATTTTATCCCTTTATGGATTGTCATAATGATAAGTGAGAGAAAAATATAACATGGAATAAAAACAAAAAAAATAAAATAATAAGATAACATATAACATATGGATAGCCAATGTTTTTCAGTGATAACACAATTATTAAAAATAGATATTACAAAATTTTTATAGCAGTCATTTCGATCAGAATCGGAATATAGAACATGCCAGATATGAAATGGATGAATATGCTCATTTCCATTAGATTTAGATGTTGAAACATAAAGTGTAGAATGTTTGGGATATATGAGACTAGGTTCATGGATAACCAAAAACCAGAATATATGGAGTACAAGATGAATTTCATGTATAGAATATAATCCAAATGGATTACTAGAGGATATTTTAGAAGGAATGGTTGATGTAATGGGTAAGGTTGGAGGATGAAAAGATGGTTTTGCTTGCAGTGTTGAGACAATGATCTTGAAAATTTGAGAAATCATTTAAAACACTTGATCCATTTTCCATAGAAAAAAATTTATCCCCTTCGTTATCTATAAAATATTATAGAACTAGAGATATATTTTTTTAGCTGATCAACTTGAGACTTGAATGATCGAGTCATGGGAGGAATTATAAGATCACTAAAAAGAGACGTAGACCCTATTTAGAAATTTGATTTTGTAAAAATAATACTAAGAGAGAATTAAATAACTCTTATAATAGTATTTATATCTCCTCAAGATTTTTTGGAATCGTTTATAAATAACTCAATGTTCTTAGAAACATGGGTTTGAAAACCATTCATCTAATCATCTCTTTCATTATAATGAACCTCAATATTATTTTTACTCACATCTATTATGAGATATTGGATTCTATATTCATTAACAATAGATTAAATGTGTGAAGGAGGAGGTAATGAGGTATATAAAGGGGGATCATCTGAATTAGAAGTATAAAATTCTAAACTTATGATTCCCCAATATAACATCATCATCATGTGTTGATGTTTATATTGAAAATGACGTAATAGATTTCTAAAATAATAAAACTCATTTTTGAAGAACCATTGTTAGATGGAATATTTTTTTAAGATGTGAAATAATTATGGTAAAAGTACTTATTAAATCTAATTCAATTACTTATTCAATATATTTTCTCAAAAACTATAAGATGTTCATTTAAAAGACCAATTAGATCTAATTATAGTTCATTCAAAACTTAGTTTACCATATAGTATGCATAAGGACTAAATGATGGTATAATAGTATATGGTTATGAAGTTGGGTTTCTTCCATCTAGGTCACCATAAAACTCCACTCCCTCTGACTAAATTAATGTCTCAACAAAAACATCCCCATAAACCTAAAGACGATATATATAGTTTCTTTTAATAGTTTCATTACCAAATTTGGTATAAGTTTGGGAAAACATGTCTTCCCAAAACAGATCAATATTTGTTCTAAGAGGAGATACATTAAGGCCATTTTAAAGATATATATTATAAGTAATATATCCTTTATTATCTCTCTGAATATAAGGGTTTTTAGTTCCAACACAATATGGTGGAATACCCCTATTATTATTGTCTTCATCATCGTTAGAATTAGAAACATCTATGCATGGTAATGATAATCATAGAGACTCTACCGATTAGAAAGTGCATCTTATAAACCCGAACTATGAGTAATTCCATTTATAAGACTCATATAGGGAATATTATCATATCATTATTCATCATATTTTGAATCACCATAGTTTTTCTATTTTTATTTTGAGCAACTTTATTAGGCTACATATCTGGATTCACTTGATACTAAAGTCTTACTATATAATTATCTATATACCTACTAATGTAAGGTTTTTTACCACTACGTGTCTCTCCATATTCTCTCCATGCCTCACACTACAACCCACACAAAAAAAAATTACCCTCAACCATGCGTGCCGACTTCCCTGCCCGCTGCTACCTGCTCGAAACCCTACCCATTTCCTCTCCTAGAAAACTTCCAAAATTCCTCCCCGCATATCGAAACCCTATCAGTTTTGACTCATCGAAATCTCCCGACCTTCCTCCACGATGCTACCTCCTCGAAACACTACCCATTTACTCTCATCAAAATCTCTGGAGTCTCCTCCCTGCTGTTGAATCCTCCAATCTACTGAAAATCGACTCATCGAAATCTCAATCACATCACGCTTCGACTTCCAACACATTCAGAAACTCAGCACCGTCGATCTGATGATAAATCATCCACTTCAAGGTTATACTTCTTGGCACCGCATCCCTCCCCACGGTTACTAGCGTATCTCTTCAAAATAGATTCAGCTCATGATTTTTTTCTTGTATCTAAGGTAACACTTCATTTTCAGCAGAGGGGAATAGACACACCGAAAATCCACCATGATCTCGCGATTTCAGTTCCATGCACCTACAGTAACCCATAAATACATCATTTTTCTCTAAGATTTTGTTCAACTATAACATTTCACTGAATTTTCATTTGATTCCGTATAATTTTGTTAAATGTAGATTACTAACCCTTAAAAAATTGCATTCCTGAAGGTTTGTTTTAAAATTTTCAATCTATTAGAACCCATTTGACTAGGAAATCTATCTTCTGTATTATATTTTTAGTACTATATTTTATTTGTTCATTATTTTTTCAGAATTTTGTTATCATTTTGTGAATTGATTTGTGATGTCAATTTACATTTTATTTCATTTTTATAAGCTTGTCAATTAACATTTTATTTCATTTTTATTAGCTTATATATGGATTTTCAGCATACCTTTATCTAATTTTTTTAGAGTACTTATTAATATAGTTTTTTGATAATATTGAATGGAGATCATTAGGAATTGAATATTTTATGTTTTTTTGATGGAGTTGATTAGAAACTACTAAAATGACTTGAATGTATGGGATTATAGGGATCTACTTGGTCTCATGGCTTAACGATTTTATTTCTACCTGGGTTGGAGGTATGGGATTGTCGGGATATTTTCTTTCCTGAAGGTATGCTTTACTAATTTGAATATCTTGGGACTAATTTGACTATGAAAAATTTATTTTGATTTCAATTTTCCTGGGTAGTTTTAACTGGTAAGAGGATCAATTATAATGGATTTTGTTAATTCAGTTTTTATTTGAGGTAAACTTACAAGAATTTTTTCTTTGTATATTTTGAACAGTGTTTCTTCTATTAATTTCAGGAGATGGTTTCACATCGAAGACCATTTTTTCTATAGAGAAAAGGTCAATTATGATGATGTTGGTACCTAATTATGATGGTACTGTCACAACATTCTTCTCTTTAATACTGATTTTATGTGTAAACACATAATATTTTTATTCATTTATTGGCTGACGAGGACGTACTTGTGTTTTTTACCTTTTTATTGTTTCTTATGTGTGAGTTCTATTTATTTCAGGATAGAGGTTTGCATTGAAGAACATGTTTTTGATTACCTGATAGTTTTTCATTGGCTTAAGAGGAATATTTTGACATAAGTTGGATGTACTAGTCGTATAATATTTGGAGGTACCTTTAACCTAATCACTTGCACTATACTGCTACTCATATTAAAAAGTGATTATAGATTGTTTATCCTTCATCTTTTTTTTTTCAGAGTTCTTATTAAAATAGTATTTTTAATACTCTTTAATGGAATTCTTTAGGAATTGAATTTTCTTAAAGGATATGATTGGAAACTACTAAAATTACTTGAAGAAGGATCCCTAATCAAAGTAGGCTTCAGAAGAAATACAAACATTTTTAGATCTTATCATTTCTCATCAGATCAATGATCAGAGCATCAATGTGTTTTGTAATGGAATATCCAAGCTTGAGAAGAAATACAAACAAGTATTGATCTTATCATGTTTCATTCTCTCTCCTTTCCCTTTTCCATAATCATACCCACTGGAAACCAGTAGAATACATACAATCCCATATGGATCTCATATTTTACCCTAGAGATCAATATCACTGTTCTTTTATTTTATGAATACCCTCATCTTCCTGTCTAACATTGACATAATCCAATTTTTTTTATATTTTTATTAAATTTATGTTACTTGCATTGTATATGGTTCTTTATCATTTATTGTTGTAGTATATTACTTTATAGATGAAAGCCTAAGCATGAAAAGCATTGCTGCCTCTTTCCTTTATCCAAATTCATGATCCTGCTTTCAAAATGCAGTTTTGATAGTCTATTGATGTGGTATATGGCTTGGAAGATGTTTTTTCTAGCTATACTAATATAGTCATTGCATATAATCCAGTATGGACTATTGGAACGAGTTAACTTTCCACACCGCAGCAGGCTCAGGAGGTGCACCTGGTAGTTCGTCATTGTCTTAAGAAGAATATTTTGACAAAAGTTGCAGGTGCTGGTCATATAAAATTTTGAGGAACCCTTAACCTAATTTCTTACCTTCTTCCACAACTCTCCACAGTTGGTGCATTTTTCTTCTCTTCTTCCCATTTATCTTCATTTATTATTCAATTCAAAAACCCATTATTATGTGAACATTAATAATCTAGAGTATATTTGGGTAAATTTTGAATGATATATTTAGAATCCATTATCTATTATAGCGTCATGGTCTATTAGAATCATCATAAATTAATTCCCAATGGTTTAGATTTTATTGTCTCTCATCATGTTGCAGATGCATCCCTCCTAAGGTGATTTTCCTTTCATATATACTTTGTGATGATATTATACAATGTTAAGTTATTAATTTCACTCTATTCATACAAAATTTCAGTATTATAATAAAATGGTATTGATTTCATGTGGTTCACATCATTCAGACATCCATCATTAAATTATGTATATTTCTCATTTATTATAATGACGACTTTTGGTTATATATAAGACTACTATGCACCCATTAAATGATTTATTATTCACGCATGCTTTGACGAATGATGTAGATATTGTGATGGCATCGACACTTGAATCATTATCACCCTAAGTCGAACCCATTAGGGCACATAATGTATTCATTTTGTGTTCAATATTTTCACTTCTCCATTAATCTATAGTTTATTTTCGTTTTAATGAGTTTTCAGAGCAATCATATCTTATTTTATTTATGAATGTACATATTGAGATCCACCCATGCGATGTGAACATGATCGTGAAAAGCTTGATTCCAATATAATGTAATAATCCAATAATGGATCCCCAACATTGATGTTCCAGAATCATTTATGTTTTGAGAAACATATGTTATTACCACTTTCAGGAATGAGTCAACAAACAAACATTAAGGGAACAAAAATGGTATGTTTTCTATTAAAATTATTTTTGTATTATATTGACATTTCAGTTAGTATTTTTTGACTATTTTTTGGGTATCCTAATTACTATAATATACTTTTCTAAAATATTTCATTACCTTACCAGGATTGAGTATGAAACTGAATTAGTTAAGGGAACGATACAAACAAACACATTTCTATTCATATGGTTTGAAACCTCACAGTAAGAGGTGTAAGAATTGATGGTTGACTGAAAATTTCTGCAAATATTGATTTACAAATTCTATTTAGACTATTTGAAAATTTCTGTTATTTGGGTTGTCTGAATAGAACTTTGACATGTCTGTTTCCATATGGTTCCTATAAGGGTACCAGATTTGACAGATTATTTTCTAAAACATGCCTGTTATTGTTTATATTCTAATTTGTATTATAGTTAGTTTTCAATCTGTTTTCTTACTGGTTTTTGGTTATCTGTTTTATGGTAGTGGACTTTTATATTTCTGGTGTTCTATTTTCTATGAAGTTCAGTTTTTATCAAATTTTTCTAGCCTACATCAATTCACAGTTAATCCAAAATTACCTTTAACTTGATTGTAGAAAAAAAATATTAGAGCATGTATTTTATTTCTTGACATTATGGTTAAATTTATGTTTCACTGATCACGACCCAGTTTCTTCAGGTTGTGGATAGGATAAACTCAAAAAAATGAGGCTTTTTCATTATGAGTTGTTCACTACATTATTCAAACATTCTATGGTGCATTATCTTTGGAAACAATAGTTTTAGTTGAGAAGTTTTTTAAATAGATTGCTCATGTCCATGTTATGATAATTTATCATTAAGGAATTAGTGCAACCATTCTTATATAGCTTTTTATGATACATAGTTTTAATATGATTTTATGTTATCATGACATGGTTTCAGGGAAAAACCAGGTGATAGAAGTTCTGATTTTTATGGAAATTGGAGTACTCAGCTGCAAATGGTAAGCCTCACAGCAGATTCATATCACTTTAATCATTTATCCATAAATTCAAATTTTAGAAAAATGGATTTCATGATAGATTGTTATGTATTTATTTTTATCAACATTTGCAACATTTGAAAAGAGTGCTGTCATTTTACAAAATTTACAGCACTATTTAGAAGTGTTTCCATAGACCCCTGCTACACGATAAAAAAGAACTGGTGGCATTAAACAAGTGAAAAGCACACTTGACAAGTCCTTGAAAAAAAGGTAGAATCTACACCATCTGTACGAAGGAAACCGATGCTAACAGTGTGTGTGAGGTAGAAGAACCACTGCTCCTGGTACTCATGAAGAAGAAGACACATGAACCTCTATGTTTTATGTAGTGAAGATGACTATACTATATATTTTTTTATTTTTAGGGGTTCATCAGTTGAAAAGAAGAATCATGGAGTTTTCATGATTCAAGGACAGTGCGCAAATGAAACCACGAATCTACTTTTTTTAAGATTCCTACGTCTGTTCATGGTTAGTTTTTTAAGAATATAAAGAGCACATGAGGCAGAGGCTTTGAGATGTTCTTCAGAAAGTGTGTCTGTGCATGTGAAAGAAGAATAACAAAGGAGAATAACCTATTCAAAGTTATACATCCATTAGGTGTTTTATTCATTTATAAATTCTCAATTTTTCATTATAACATGACACCTCATGAGCATATATCAAACGAACAGATACATTATCATTGGCTCCAGAACTAACTCAAGCTACTAACTCTAATACTAATAGCTTCTGTTTATTCTATTAAGTAGATGTTGTAGTGTTGCTGTGTTGCAGCTGATATGGCTTTGGGATTATGGAAACAAGCGTAGGATCCATCGTTGGAGACATGTTATTGTAGGTAATTTTTTTCTATATGTGACCGAGGAAGAATACAAAGTAACAAAGGGAATTCTTTAATGAAATTAAAGGTTATGTTTCTTCTTTTTCCCATCCTGTTTATTGAAATTTATGAATTTCATTCCAAACCATGAAATTAACAAGAAATTTGTGGACTGCTCTACATGTGATTCCTCCAGGTATTAAAATTATGGTGGCGTCAATTTGGTAGAGAAACTGATGATGAAATCTATTGCAAGGTACATAATCATCTTGAAAATGGTAACATCTTTATTCAAATTTGACATGCACATGAACATGAAACCCCACTTGGCTCCCATAAATTAATCATATAGGTCATATATTTGAGGATTAGAATGCTATTTATCAACCATAAATTAGTTAAACATCCAATAATAAACACATAATAACCAATATATATTCTCCTTCCTATCAAAGTTTTCTTTATTGTTGGGTAGGTGAATCAAATTCCATTCATACTTTTGATTACGAGTTATATTACTATATATTCAATATTGATTTCATTTGTGTCCTTATATTTGTCAATGATTTCATTCACAATATACATATTATTTTGGTTTCGAATATATATTATATGTACTCTGATCATAGTATTTCATAACTTTATTAGTATGTATTGTTAATTTTAAACCTTTTTATTTTTGACAGATATACATGTTGAATGATTTTTTAGGTGGTGATATGCTGGAATATTACCTATTATTCTGAAAATAAATTCCAGGTAAAACTAGAGCTAGATTTTTATTCTTGTCATTATTTTACATTTTTCATTTTATAACATATAGTTTACTATATTTTTATTTATTTGAGGATCATTGGTTCACACCTCATAATAATTATGTTTGATATTTTCTTATACTTTCATCATGATTTTAATGAATCTTTTATATTGAGGGGATTGAAGTTATTGTTGTAGGTTATTGTGGCCTATGAAAAAGATGAACCAGTTATTGGTGTCTGTATTTTATACTTGTAATTATCAATGAATCCTTGAAATGAGTGCCTTGAATGTTAATTCTCGAAATGTATTCATACAGTCATATTTCAGTATACTATTTTTATTTCTATTTATTTTAGTAGACCTCATTAACAATTACTAAAAGATCTAAAACTGTAAACTAATTTTCAAATTTTTGGGGTATTTTCTCAATCAAGAAGATTCTAGGATTCATTGAATCAACTGTGAAACATTTTGGAAAGCTGGATATTCTTGTAAATGTTGTAGTTTTGAATTTCATTATGTCACAAAAATATTTGTCTCTAATTGGGTTTGGAGAAGGTTATGAAATCATATAAATATGTTTGTGGTCAAAAAATACACATTGAAATTTTTATAGATGAATCAGTTGCAACATCAAATAAAAAATTGTGAAACATTCTTAATCATTTAGTTTCTCCTTTGAAACTATATTTAAAATTGTTTTGAAGCTGAATGATTCAATATACTTCTGAATAATATATATATATATATATATATATATCAGTTTTTTCATTACTTTATTTCATTGTAATTATTCCTGAAATTAATATATTTATTTGTGTTTTTCGGGGATACTGTAGGTTATAATGTTATTGTGTTATATTTCTTCCCATATTGGTCTTGCTACTTTTGACATAAGATATGTGTCCATGCATATTTCCCAATATTCTGAAACCAGCTTCTTATATCAGAATGAAAAGGTATTGTTGCATTTTAATGACCACATCTAGTTTCTCAATTTTCTCGAAGGTTGAAAGTTACTGAGTTGTAGTTCAACAACTAGTCATGCCAGCCAAATCTTCAACCACTCCAAGAAATAAATTAACATTTGGATTTGTTTTTATGTAATCACACATTTATTTAAATTTCTCAAATTTATCCATGCATGTGTTATTTTAAATCTGCAGGCACCCTTCTATCCTAATGTTCAGGATCTATGGCATGGACATAGCTAGCCACAGTTGGATGGACAAAATGAGGCCCTAGGAGCAATCAAGGGATGTACTGCGATGGTGACCTATTTGATCACAAGGGGATGATTGATTTATTAGTGGTGATGATGTCCTGAGAAACACCTGCTAGAAAGTTAGTGGGAATATATTCATATTACAGTGGGAGAGGATTTACTGTAGCCTTAAGAATTTATCAAAAATAGTATAGAATATTTCTACTATCACAGGTTCAATGTTCACCAAAGACTCATAAACATTCCATGAGAAGAAGTCATGAGTTTTACAAATTATTTATTCATTCTACAGTATTGATTTGTTTTTATGGATGATACCTTGATTCTAGTATTAACTAATAATCTTATAAATGTACTATTTTAGTATTCTTCTAGGCATAACGACACATATATATATATAATGATCAAAAAATATTATGAAATTAAATCTAGGATGTGTTATTATATTTTCATCATAAAGTGAAATTTATTTATGATGATGATAAGTTAAAAATATGAACTCCTAACTATATTAGCTTTCAAATACACCAAACAGAATGATATCATGATTACTACTAATCCTCACCCTAACATCTTTTCAATCCCATCAACTTCATTCAAAATCCAGAAACCTTGATACTCTCTCTAGGATGCCTTCCACCATTTATCACAATTTCTCCTCCTTCCTCCAACTTCGCTTTCATCTACAGGTTTTGTTTCATATATGTCTCTTATCTCTAACTCTTCCATTCCATTGTGTTTCATCTCCGTCACAACTTTTCTTCACTTCATTTCCTCATGTCATGGGCATTCCATTCACTTCATTGTAATCATTTTTTTCTAAACATTATATTGAGTACAATGATAATACAATTTTTTTTGAATTACATAAAACCACATGATTTGAATGAAAATTGAATAGTCTCGTGCATTTTCACGGGCATAGTACTAGTTTGAATTAAATTTATCATATTAATTTTCATTTTGAGCTATCCATTCTATTCTTGAGTCCCAAATAACATTCATGTTATTATATTACTTTGGATTAAAGAATCATCCATCATATGAATTTAACTTTTTCTACATCTAAGAAACTAATTCCTTCTAAGCCAATGAGGATGAGAAGAACCATGGATTTTAGAGGGAATTGACCATAAATGAGGGATTACAAATCTTAAATATATGTCACATCCCAAAAAATTATATACTTATGTATACTAATTTATTCATCAAGAATGTAAAGGATATTCTTGTTAAATTAGCATACAAATGTCTCCTTTCTAGGAATAGATCAAATGTGGGTTGAACAAAACCAAAAATATTCTTTATGAAGTATTCACCAATTTACTCGGTATTCTAGGAGTCATGTTCCTATTTAATTCCTCACATTCATTTTCAAATTCAAAATGGGAATGATTTATCAGATATATTATTTGATTATATTCATGTTCACCTATGTGAGTCACACGTTATCTACTATAGTACAATTTCAATGAAAATAGAAAATTTACACATTCACCATTTAATGAATGATATCTCTTTTATCTCATGGATTGAATTACATATGGTCATAAAAATAATTAACCAGTCCCGAATAATATAGATAACCATTATCCTAGAACCATTCCCTCTATACTTGAAATTAAATCAGTTTTCACACAATATTTATTCTAGTCCTAAAGTATTTTGTATCAACATAAATTTAAGAACAAACTATCTAACCATACAAATGTGGGTTACATGGGTTTAGAATAAAACTCAGGATACCATGGTATTTCATAAATATCATTGAATGAGGATATCTATAAGGTGGTTTGGAATTTAGATCACAATTCATCCTCATATCTTTTTAATAAAAATTTCATCTCAGAAATTCGGGTTTTCAATGTGGGGAAATGGTTCAAGGGACATGTTTTCAAGAGAGAAGGTATGGATTTTGAAAAGGAAAAGGGATTATTAACATAGAGACATGCAGTAATTCATATTAGAATTTATTTATTTTTTTCAATGCTTTTACGATTCCCCAAACCTAATAATAATTTTAAATACAAAAATTCATTAAAGGTATACTGAATCTCTATTCACGGTAGGATAGATATCTCAAGAAAACTATAATTACAGTTTGGAAAGAGTTCATGGTAGAAAAAATTACCGCATGAGTAAAATATTCATAGTAGATATAGTGACCAGAGATTCATTTTATTTTTAACGACCACATGACCAGTATTTCATGGTCACTTAACTAACAATTTGAAAAAATGATCATGGTCACCTAAATGACCATGTGAACAAAAACTAAGGGTCACATTTCTGACCTTGTGAACTAAGATTCATGGTTATATATATAAAAACATAATACAAATAGAATTTAATAATTTATAACAATTTTGTAATAAAATATTAAATTATTTATGAATAATTTATCATTCTTAAATATATCTAATATAGTCCATTCACTCAATATCTAGTGTATTTGTAAAAAAGAAATAAGATGACGTTTAATACTAGTGAACTCAAGGGATATAACACCCATATGAAAATTGTATTAGAAAAAGTGATCTTATGTATATATATCGTTTTCCTTGAGTGTAACATGAGTTTTTCAAACATGTTTATAACACTTTTCTTATCACAGTTTATAGGGACAATTATAAAAAGATATCCATAATCTAGTAATGTTTTTATCACCAATAAAATATGTTCTCAACAAATTTATAAAGGAATGAACTCAAATTCTATGTTGGATAATGAAACAGAGTTTTTTTCTTAATTAATAATGAAACGAGATATTTTCAAAAAATTGTGACATCTTCTAGAGGGTATTTTTTATAAATTACATCGACTAAAATCTATATCTAGATAACTAACAAATTCAATTTTTTCTTATCTAGAACATAACAATCATTATTTTGTTATATATTTGAGGTATTTATAAATTATATTGACATTATTCAAAAATAATTCCATTGTTATTTATGTAAAATAATAACATATACATATTTAAAACATATCTTCATCTCATATATTAGAAACATTTAGCAAACATCCTATCATACTCTTTTAAGTAGTCTGGTAAACTTATTTTTGGGATTCATTAAAATCTTGATTATATATTGTACTAATAGGCATCTTTATTTTTTTTTCTATCCATACCAAAACATTTTAAATGTTCATTTGTTTAATTTATTTGATTTAAAATTATTCCTTCCTTATTTTGGAAAATATGAATGACACAGAGAAATTTTAACTCAAACCCCAAAAAAAATTCAATATCATTTTTCTTTAATTATAAAAATTCAATTCATAAGGTGTTTTTGGTAGATCCTAAAATAATATTATTAACATCAATTTGAACTACTAAAAATTTACTTGATGTTCTATTTATGTATAATTTTGGATCAAAGTTTTCTTTTGAAACACCATTAGAAATAAAAAATTATCTTAGTCTATCATAATATTCCAAAATAGATAATTTTAAAACATAATGTTATTTATTTTATATGAAAACATTATTAGTAAAATGGGGGTTATGATATCTAGAGGTTGTTCTAAAAAATCATCCTCAAAATTATAATAAGCCAAAAAATATTTTTTGGCATACTTTTAGTATATTTTGAAGTTAAAATGTTATTTATATTCCAGAAATATTTTGATAGCTACACGTCTTGATACTGGTATAAATATTTATTATTATTCAATTAGTTATACAAAATTATATCCTTTTTAAATTAGTCAGGATTTATTTTTAATTATAATTCAAGACTTTCCAATGCCATTTGTAAACACCCATTATTGTTCCAGTGATTTGGAAGTCATTAGATAATTCTTCTAGTTTTAATACATTGTAACATTCAAATTTTTTTTAACTCATCTTCCCTAGATATTACCAGTAATTCATCATCTATATATTCAGTGATGTTTTTAGGTTAATGTTGTTATAAGAGTATTTATGTTTAAAATGGATTCTTAGAAAACTCTAGTTAGATTACGTATATATTAATATCGAAATACTATATTTATGGGATGATTTCTATGATTTATTTTGTCTAGATATATAATTACATAGTACATCATTTTCATATCGGGGATCTCGTTCAAAAAATTCTTTATCGCTGGGTGATTATTATAGTATTGGTTTTACAATTCCTTCACTAGGATTGGCAAAGATATTGATATTAATGTTATAATTATAAACCTAAAGGACTTCTAATTATGTCTTAGAATCATTTGTATTTGTTTCATAGTATTTTAAATCATCATATTATTCTAAATTTTGGTATCTTTTGTGGGACACCCTATATGATTTACTAGAGTTTGAACACCCAAGGAAGATTCCATCATCAATTTTGGATGAAACTTTTTCTATTCATTAATTTTTATTGACAATAATTTCATTGAATCCAAAAACTATAAATTAATTATACTTTTTTTCTCCAATTCCACACATACAGAGTTTTCTTTATGTTTTTTTTAATAATTAAATGATTGATGATATAGAATGGTATATAGATAACCTATGTCAAAAAATAAATAGTTTGGTCATACTTATTTATAAATGTTTGAGAAACCACAATAAGTTTCTTATTTCTTCATTTAATAACACAATTATACTAAGGAGTAATAATAGAGGAAAATATGTAGTTTTAGATATGTTGTAACATTAAATTTTCAAATTCATTATATTCAAAATCAAATCCCCAATCACTTTTTTTGTTCCTAATAATAATTCAACTATTATTTTTAATAGACTATTTATATTTTTGAAAATACGAACAAGATAGACTTTTTTTCAAAGGAACCCCCAATTGTATATTGAATATCCAACTATATGAAAATTAGAATAATGATATTCATTTAATCTCCATGTTCTAGAAGTTGTAAATAATTTAATGTGAACCAAATATAGTGGTTTATATGTTGAAACTTCTTTCATTTGTTTGAGAGAGAACTTATGGTGTTTTCCTTTTTGACATGGGTTATTGACTTTCTCTTTGAGAATTATAGATTAGGAATATCCTTAACTATACCTTTACACATTAGATTTGTCAGATATAAATGGTTGTTGTGGCATAGTATCTTATTTCATATCTATTGATCTATATAAAAGGAATACAAACATGAAATATTTTTGGAAAATAAAAAATCTTAATGAACCCTATAAACATTATCATTACATATATAAGTAAAAACTATATCATGATTTTAAAAATCTATTTTTCAAACCTTATATTCAAACCTGACAAGACAACCTTCATAACATAATTATGGGATGGTATAAATATTTTACTTTAAACCCTGGAATGTTCATTAGTAATTAAATTAGAATTGGATTTATAGATTTGAAAATTCCTATAATAGTTCATTTGGCATCATCACCAATAGAGATATTACCAACATCCACATTTTTATGACATTTAAAGCACTAGTAGATTTGATTTATGTTTCTAGAACATGAAAATTTAAATATTATAAATTATTTCTAGTACTCATAATTCATGTTTATTACACCTATAAATATTGAAAATGTGTTAGTACCAACATAATATTGGGTCTAGAGTAGTTCTCACAAGGATATTTTGGAATCGAAAGATGTTTAGGAGGTTTACCATAGGAAAAATAAAAATATTGAGAAATAAAAAATTAATTATTAAAAAAATTAGAATATCTATTTATAGAATTGAAATCACATGAACATGGAAAATATTTTTTCTTATAAATTATCTTTTAATTTGGATGGAAACGAATCCAAGTTGGGTACTTGGGCTTTGTATTTTTACCAACAAGAACGATCAAGTTTACCTTATTATTTTTAAAAAATTTATGATTTTTTTAGGTTTCTAATTTTATATTTATATTTCATGCCTTTATTTTGAAACATAATTATTTTTTGTAGAAATATCTCTTTTAAGATGAACTGTAAAAACATGTTATTTCAATTAAATTATATAGTTATCATTATGTTCAGATAATGTTTCGACTGCTATATTTTTCTATTCAAATAAATATTTATTGGTCATAGTTTGACCATTATTTCCATTCTCTATGAGATTATAAATATGACCAAAATATGTTGAGATAGTGTTTGTTACATCTATTTTTTTGTGTGAAAAAAATATTCCCTATCATAAATTTTTTCTCTACTCAATTTATACTAACTAGAATAATATTTATATGTTCTCTAGGTAGCTTTCATATATTTCATAGGATATTTTTTTGTCCTCATATAAATCCTTCTATTTAAATTATTGAAATTGAAATTTTATATGTTCTATCCTCATGGATTGATAACAAGTCACTTCTCATGGTTAAATTTTCTTCATCTAATTCCTTATTCTAGCATACTTTCCCCCATAATTTGATATCATAAAGAATTTATTCTCCTTGTAAATAAAATTGAATCTCCTTGATAGGTGAGATTTCCCTTTAATACTATCCGAAGGTGAATCATCCTCACTTGAAATACCTTCTTTGATTTTCCCCATTTTCTATAACTAAGATGTTTTAAAAGAAATTTATTTTAATCATGGATCATCAAATTCATTGTTAAATTTGAATTATTCTTCAATAATAATACAAATTCCAATCATCTCATTGACTACTAATTTTGTTATATCATATGATTATTCTATGAAAATAGACATTTTATTACATTAATCTTGACATAATCATAATAATTACATCCCATTATCATTTTTATCAATTTTTATCCCATGTGCATGAATTGTATTGAATATTTTATTAAACCTATGATATATGTTAAAAATTAATTCATCACCCTTTTCTATGATGCTAATTAAAAATAAACTGATCCACTATTTGGATCATGTTTTACATACAAAAATTTCACACAAGTAGTCTCTTATAAACACATCATATTTAATAGGTCAATAATGGATAAAATGTGTATTGAAATGAATGAACGAGTTTCAAACACTCTTAAATAAAATACATGAGAATTATTTAAATAATTAATAGAGTAAATCAAGAATATATTAACTATAAGCTAAATCATAGAAAAAAAAGACATAATGTGAGAGGGATTTATTTAAGTAAATAAAATCATATTCATTCTATCAATTTCCTTAAAAATTTACCTCAAAAATATTTTACTAATTTTTCACTGACAGTTCAAAAAAATATTATCATGGGATATCATAATATGTCCACTGTGTATCTCTATGTATTTGATGCATGCATGCATTAGCCTATAGGATCCTATTATATATCAAATAGTGGATTTAACTCATAAAATTAGGAATTTTTTTAATTTCTATTAGAGTAAATTCATAATTTAACCATCATACTCACTGAAAACTGAAATTTATTGAGTATACAATAAAAACACCAGAATATAGATATAGAATATTTGAATATATATCACTTCTTATGTTAAAAAAATTAAATTTTTCTTCACTTAGGCATGATTACTTTTGATATTTTAATTTAAAGAGTAACATGGTATGGTTATATGGCATAATAACTTGGAATATTCATGCGATCAACCATTTTATTCTCCCAGTCTATTTATTTCTTATTCAATTCAATTGATTTTTTCTCATGATCTCTTGATTTTTTTGTGGTAGTTTCTTATATTCATTTGGGAACATGTTTTCCACATGTGTTCAATTCATATTTTCATTATAGTTACTTCATTCTTTCTTAAAATAGCTACATTTATTCTTTTGGTAGCTTGATTTATTCTTCTGGTAGATTCATTACTTATTTTGATCACATAACATGATTTTTGGTTAACTAAATTACACGCATAGTCAGTTCAATACATGGGATAAAATTTCTCATATTTTTCATATTCACATGATTTTACATGTAGTCACTTGGATGAAAATGTTTTGTAACATCCAGATGGTCACATGACCTCCAGGGTTAGTTGAGATTCTTCCCATGGCATGTTTGCATGATCAGTTCAAGGCATAAATTTTTTTTTAATTTTTTCTAGAAAATATTTTACTCTTATAAAAAGTAAAATTAATTAATATCAAAAGAAACATTATCTAATATCATCCATATTTAGAGGTGATGGACTAATCCAAGACACATCACTTGGTGTATTCTTCCACAAGGATTGAAGGGAATTCCCGATCCCTTATGTCTATCTACTAGTGCATGTGAATCCTTGGAAACACAAAAAGGAAATGATTTCACCCCATTAAAACCATTATTATCAACATTTTGATAATGAAACCTCACATGTGGTCTCCATTAAATAGAAGACCATTTTAACATAAATTAATAGATTAAAAATTAATTGATAAAAAACATGGAATGAAGAGGATAAAAAAAATAAAATAAAATTTCTATTTTTCCAATAAATAAAACCATTTACAAAATACTTCAATAATCCAAAAAAATGAATAAAAACAAGAATAAAATAATATCATGTGTCAAAAAAGGTAGATACACCACACGACACGAATGATTCAAATAACTCGTGTAAAAAATAGCAACATCTAAATGTGACTCAAAAGTAACTACCATAACCCAAATTTCACTCACATCCCAATGAAAAGTTATAACATGCTGAGATTTTAAAAGGAAAGACAATATGAATAAATGAACTACAAAATACTATGTGAACTTCATAAAATAACCATTAAACATATTTTTTCTACTTATGTGTTTTTTATTTTGAAAATCAGTCATACACAGTTGTGATCAGAATGTTTTCTCGAGTATGATAAAACAAACAATTTTTTTTTTGAATAGTAACCTACCTTGTGAACAGTAACATGGCCCTTATGAATCGCAATGCGCGCTTATGATTAGAAACCTGAAAATTATGAATATTAATATACCCTTATGTATTTTAAATTCAACAATGAAACTATAAATAAAATTTATCCTTCTTATATGTGTCAATAACATATAATTCTAAGTAAATAAATATTTTAAATCTTATTGATTAAGTGTATGTATTTTTTTAAGTCATATATATTTATTTACTAATTTAGGATTAATTTAATAATTTAAATGAAAATTATTCTCACAAAATGTATTCATAAATAATTATTTTGATGACTTGTGATTATAAGACAATTTTAAGAGACCATATGTAATTTTTGAAAGTGTTAGAAAAGAAGTTTTAATTATAAAATTGTATTTTTTAAATAAATTAGAATTTTATTTTGAAATTAAATTCATCGTGTTTAGAAAGTTATTTTCCAAAAATTCTGATAATTTTTTAAATTTTACATGTTGATAATTCAAAGAGCAAATTTTTTGTATTTTTCGAAAATTCTTGATCATTTTTGAATAGTAAAATATGCTAAATTACAATAAATGAAAAATACTTGATTTACTGAATCATACGTGATAAAATGATGATGAAAGACCAGTTATTTATTACTCACATGAAATTATTACATTTTTGGGTCACATGAATCTTGCTTATTCAAAATCTTGAACAAGAAACTAAAAATATTGAATATAATAATGTAAAATTCCTCCTCTCCTCAAATATAAATAACACCATCATTCCCATCTTCCTCTCACACCTCTCAATCATTTTACATAGTCTATGTTCAAACCAATCTCCTTCCCAAATCTCTTACCCACTTTTAAGACCTTATGTTCTTACAAAAAGGCCAAAACCAATGGAATTAAAGATGATCATAAGGAGAAGAGATCAAGAGGTATGAATCCTCTTCCTATTTCATGTGTTTTTTTATTCCATTATGTTCTTATAATATCTTATCCTACCCTTATCCAAGAGGTATAAAATTTATATTATCATATATATTCAGTATGTTATTATTTTTATGTAAAAAATTTCATCATCTTTCTTCATGTCATACGCCTCTTATAAAAACCTCATTCTTGATGTGTTATTTTACCAAAATCATGGGAGAGGAGTTTGCAAGTTACATTACTTCCATCAAATATGATCATAAAACAATTTTTAATGTTGAAACAAGATCTAATTTGTATTATGCAACATATTTTATGTTATAGAATTAACTCCTATGCATGAAAGTAAATTATATAATGATACAAGATCATGATTATTGAGGAACCACTAAAAATGATCTAAACAAATATCGGTAATGTTTTATCTAATGATTCATCATCATATATGATAAAAATATTTATGGTGACATTATGTTATCAGAAAACACATAAATTATATTTTATTCCATATCTATAATTTTATTACTATATGACAAGAAAATAAAATACAACCCATCTATAGAAATCTTTTAATGAATGCCCCCAAAACAATGGAAGGAACAAAATTCTAATAATTAAATTGTGAAATGATGTTATAAAATGATAATATATGGTGTTACAAAAATGAATATGTTTCTTTAAAATATTAATAACAGTATTTTACCCATTATACATGAGATATTAGAAAATTTATGTAAGATGAACAAGATTTATGAGAATTCATAACCGGATTTTAATTCATTAGGTTAAACATCTACTTAATTATTTAGGATGTATTAAAACATTTTATGTGATTAATTTTTTTATATTATGTTGAAAAATGTGTATTCAATGTTTATATACATATTTCATCCACCCTATTAACTCTCACTTCAATTATATGATATTTGTATGGGGCTTTACTTTTTAAATCCTCTTGTAAAATTCTGTTTTATAGAGTTCGAAACCAATGTTTTTATGAAATTTTTCCTAATGTATGATTAAGTTATGGTTCATGAGGATTCTATATGATAAAGTGTGGGACCTATATCTTCCACCAATTCATTTTTTAGGTTTATGTTAGAGGACTACCATATGGTTACTCCATGTGAGTCTGTGATTGTTACACCATAAAGTAGCTGTGAGGGTTGCATTTTAAGGTAGTCGTGAGGATTACATTGTAAGGTAGCCATGAGGATAACATTGTAAGGTATCCACGAGGGTTACACTATAAGGTATCCATGAGAGTTAAAAATAATATCCCATCTATGATGGTAACTATTGTATGTAATTAATTCTCTATTTAACCTACTGTTTTATTTATGGTCTATATGTTTTCACAAATTATGTATATGATACTTTAAGGGTAAGAAAAATGTCTTCTGAATTTGTTTCATATGATTAAGAGAATTTATGGATTAATGGTTCCATTTATTCATTTTATTTACCTTACTGATATATTTTTCTCATCACATGTTTTTAAAATGCTTTTCACAGGAATTATTAGAAGTTATGGTGATAATGCATAGAAATCCATCATTTATATTATCTATTACTTTTTGTAAACTCTGATTCAATATATGTAGGTTATTATATAATTTTATAGAACCTATATCGGAAAGGGTATTAATTTTTATAATGTAATTTTTATTTTTTACTTATATACTAAAAAAACACAGCATGTTTTAGTATTGAATCATGTAGTGTGGGGTTAAGGATTTACAGTTTGTGTTAGATGAACGTTCTAGACAACATTGGAGATTAGATGTTGTATTTTATTTTAAAAATAAATTATTTATTGTATTTACTTTCGAAGATATAGTTAATTATTTACCCATAACAAGATTGTTTTTCATAATTATTATTATGTATTTTTGTAATTATAAGTATAATGAATGAATTGCGATGGCACAATTCATTTATGGTGGGTAAATATAACATCATGATTTTTTAAAAGGAAACAATAAGTTACTAAATGAACTAATAAATACTATATGAACTTTATAAATTAACCACTAAACATAATTTTGTTTCTTCTGTGTTTTCAATATCGAAAAATAGACTTACACTATTGAGATCAGATAGTTTTTTGGAGACTGATAAAACAAACTTAATTTTTGGTGAATTTTAACCTACAATTTTGAGTAGTATCATGGATCTTATGAATAGTAATGTAACCTTATGAATAGTAAGATAAGACTTATAAATAGTAAAATAACATTCTAAATAGTAAATTCACCAATGAAATTATTAATAAAATTTATCAATATTATAATTGTCAATAATATATAATTATAAGTAAATGAATATTTTAAATATTATTGATTAAGTTTTTGTGCTTTTTTATTTCATATATATTAAATTAAAAATTTATTATTAATTTAATAATTAAAATAAAAAATTACTCATTAATAAGTATTTTTTTGACTTTTGACTATAAGAATGTTTTAAGAGAACTTAAGTAATTTTTCAAAGTGTTAGAAAAGTAGTATTAATTATGAAATTGTATTTTTAAAGTAAATTATGATTTAATTTAAAATTTAAATTTATCATGTTTAAAAAATTATTTTTAAAAAATGGAGTTCATTTTTTGAAGTCAACCCATCAGAAATTTTAAGGGTTCATTTTTGGGATTTTCATGAAATTCATGAATATTTAATGAATAACAAAATATGATAAATTCTGATAAATGCTAAATACTTGTTTTACTACATCATAGGCGATGAAAGTCTGATGCATGGCCATCTGTTTTGAACTCACATGCAGTTATTTCTTTTTAGGTCCACATAAATCTATACTATTTGTATTCTTGAGAATAAATATTAAATTAAAGTTTAAAATAATGTAAAATCCCTCCTCTCCTCCACTATAAATACCACCTTAAATCCCCTCTCCCTCTCACACCACTCAAGCCTTGAGAATTTTATATGTTTTACCCAATCTCTTTCCCAAGGATATTACCCTAGTCCAAGACCTGTTGGTCCACCAAAAGTCCCAAACAAAATTCCTTAAGTAGGATCTCAAGGAGAAGGGATCAAGATGTAATAATCCTCATCATTTTTCATGTGTTTCTTTTAAATTCCATTATTTTCTGGTAATATTTTTCCTCATCTTATCTAGGATTATTGAAATATAAAAAATATTATATATTTTTAATGATATCATTTTCATGAAAAAAAGTCATCAACTTTCTTCTAATCCTCACCCTTTTAAAAAACATCATTTGTGATGTGTCGTTTTACCAAAATCACGGAAGATGTGTTTGTAATTTCAATTAAATTCTTAAAATATTATCATAAAACCATTTTAATGGTTGAAAATTAATATAATGTGTATTATGTAAAATATTTTACAATTAATAATGAACTCTTATGCATGGAATTAAATTATATAATGAAACAAGTTTAGGATTATCGAGGAACCGCCAAAATGATCTAAACAAATATCATTAATGTTTTATCTAATGATTCATCGTCATATATGATAAAAAAATGATTTATGGTATAATTATATATTATGGAAACACAATAATACCATTACATTCCACTTCTAGAATTTCACTTCCTTATGAAAATAAAATCAAATACAAACAAGCCCTGAAAATCATACAATGAATGCACCTGAAACCAAGAAAGGAACAAAATACTAATAATTAAAGGTTTAAATGATGTTATGAAATGATCATATAAGTTTATATAAAAAAATATATGTTTCTATTAGATATTAATAACTCTTTTTTAAACATTATACAGTTTTTTAAACTATTTTAACTTAGACAAACCTGAGGTATGGGAATTTAAACCCGATTTCCATTCTTTGGGTTAATGTTCTACTTAATTATTAATGAAGTATTAAATTTGATTGTGTGATGAAATTTTTTATAGTATCATGAATTTTGCATATTAATATTTTATATACATATCCCATCCACTCTATTATGTCTCACATCATTTATATTATATTTTAAGGGTATTTTCTTTTAAAATCCCCTTTTAAAATTCTATTGTAAAAAATTCAAAAGAAATGTTTTTATGATCCTATTCATGTCGTATGATTATGCTCTAGTTATTTGGAATTTTTTATAATGAAATATTGGACCTATATATCCCTCCAAAATGGGTATTTGTATGTTTGAGGTCATCTATATGGTTACTTGGCGTGTAACTGTAATGGTTACAACCTAAGATAGTCTGGAGGGTTACATTGTAAGGTAGCCGTGAGGGTTACATTTTAAGGTAGCCATGATGGTTACATTGTAGGGTATCTATGAGGGTTATATTTTAAGGTTTCAATGAGGGTTACAAATGACATGGTTTCCAATATGGTTACAATTGTATGTAATTAATTCCCCATGTAACCAACATGTTTTATTTATGTTCTCTATGTTTTCTCAATGTATGTATATGATACATTAACTGTATGAAGTATGTATTCTGAAAATGCATTCATATGATTAAATTTATTTATGGACTAATGGTTAATTTTATTCTATTTATTTCCCTTACTGATACATTTTTATTATCCCTTGTTTTTTTAAAAAAATCAAAGGAATCCTTAGATGTTCAATGGGAAGTTATGGGGATAATAAAAATGAATCTAGTTATTAATATTAGCTATTTTTTTGAAAACCCTAATTCAATATATATAAGTTATTGTCAAATTATCCAGAACCTAGATGGGAAAAAATCATCATTTTTTAATGTACTCTGTATTTTTCAGTTATCTTTTATATAATAAATACACATCAAGTATTAGTACTGAATCCAGAAGTGTGGGTTTAGGGATTTACAGTTGTTATTAGTGTAATGGTCTAGACAAATTTGGGGATTAAATTTTGTTTTAAAAAAATTAAAATAGTGATAGAATTTACTTTTGGACATATATTTAATTATTTACATATAATAAAATAGTTTTTCATAATTATTGATATGTATATTGATAGTTATAAGTATAATGAATGAAATGAAAGGGAAAAATTCATTTAAGGGGGGATAATATAACATCCTGTGATTTTAAAAGAAAACACTATATAATTAAATGAACTACTAAATTCTATGTGATCATTATAAACTGACAATCAAATATAATTTTTCTTTTTATGTATTTTCTATTTCAAAAAATGGGCATACATTGTTGCGATCAGTATGTTTTTTATAGTCTGATAAAACAAATTTATATTTTAGTGAATAGTAACCTACCCTTATGAATAGTAAGTTGAACCTTATGAATAGTAATATACCCTTCTGATTAGTAAATGCAATTAAGAAATTATAATTAAAATTGGTACATCTTATAAGTGTAAACAATATATAATTATAAGTAAATAAATATTTTAAAAATTATTGATTAAGTGCTTGTATTTTTATATGTAATATATTATTAATTACAAATTTATGATTAATTGAATAAATTAAATGAAAATTTGTTTTCATAAAATATATTCACAAATAAGAATTTTTATGACATATGATTATAAGATAAATTTAAGAGATGTTAAGAAATTTTTCAATGGTTAGAAAAGATGTTTTAATTAAAAAATTGTATTTTTCCAATATATTATGATTTTATTTAAATATTAAATTAGTCAATCTTATAAAATTATTTTCTAAAAATTCAGTTCATTTTTTAATTCTACACATCAAAAATGGTTGGGGTGAATTTTTAAGATTTTACTAAAATTCGTGAATTTTTTACCAATTGTAAAATACGATAAATTAAGATAAATGCAAAATCCTTGTTTTAATTCAACATATAAGGTCAATGGGTGTTGAAATCACGCCTTTTTCAAGCTCACATGAAATTATTACTTTTTGGGGCCATATGAATAAGAACTATTCATAGTATTGGGACAAAATTTTAAAATAATGATTAAAATAATGTAAAATCCCTCATCTCCTCCAATTTAAATACCACCCTCATTACCCATTTCATATCACACCTCTAAAGCCTTGATATGTGTCCATGTTCTTCAAGATTTTTTTCCAAGGATCTTCTTCACATTCAAGACATTCTTGTCTCATCAAAAGGCCAAAACCAAAGGCCATAAAGATGATCCCAAGGAGAAGAGATTTAATGGTATGAATCCTCGTCTTTTTCATGTGTTTTCTTTTTTATTCCATTATTTTCATAAACTCACTTATCCTACCCTTATCAAATAGGTATGAAATATCTATAATTTTATATATTTTTTATGTTATAATGTCTATATAAGAAATTTCATGATCATTCTTCCTATCCTCCCCCTCCTAAAGAATGTCTTTCGTGATGTGTCGTTCTACCAAGTTCATGGGTGATGCATTTTCAATTTTCATTACTTCCATAAAATATGATCATAAAACCATTTAAATGGTTGAAACGGAATTTAATGTTTATTATTTAACCTATGTTATATTCAATAAAGAACTCCTATGCATTACATTAATTTATATAATGAAACAAGTTCATGATTATTGGGGAACTACAAAAAATGATCTAATCAAATGTCATTAAAGTTTCATCTAATGATTCATCATCATATGTGATAACAAAATGATGTATGGTGTCATTATATATTCTGGAAACACATGAATACTACTTCGTTCTACTTCAGGAATGTTATTTCTATATGAAAAGAAAATAAAAAACAAACGAGCCATGGAAGTCATGTAAAGAATGCACCCAAAACAATGGAAGGAACAAAATACTAATAATTGATGGGTGAAATGAGTTTATAAAATGATCAAATATGGTTTTATAAACATTAATAACTTACGGTAATAATTTATTAACACTCTTTCAACTATTATAAAAGAGGTTTAAAGATGTTTGATGTAAGAAAAACATAAGGTAGGGGAATTCTTATCCCGATTTCCATTATTTTGTTTAACCTTCTACATATTTAGTATGGTTTATAAAAAAAATTTGTTTGATCAATTTTTTTATGTTATGTTTAATTATGTGTATTTAAAATTTATTTACAAATTAAAACCACAGTATTAAGTCTCACATTAATTATATGATATTTGTAGGGAATTTTATTTTAAAATCACCTTTTAAAATTAATTTTCATAAAATTCAAAAGAAATGTGTTTATGAAATTATTCATGCGATATGATTATGTTTTGGTTATTGGGATTTTTTTATGATGAAAGGTTGGACCTATATATCTCTCAAAGTTATTGGAAATTTGTAGGTTAGAGGTCGGTGGTATGTTTACAGAATGTGTATCTGTGATGGATACACAATAAGGTAGTCGTGAGGGTTACATTGTAAGGTAGTCGCCAGCGTTACATTATATAGTAGCCGAAAGGGTAAAACTGTAAGTTATCCATGAGGGTTATATTTTATGGTATTCATGAGGGTTACAAATAATATGGTATCCATGATGGTTATAACTTTACTTAATTAATTCCCCATTAACCTACATGTTTTATTTATGTTCTATGTGTTTTCACAATGTAAGTATTTGATAGTTTAAGGGTAAGAAGAATGTCTTGTGAAATTTTTTTCATATTTTTATATGAATTTATGGAATAATGGTTCTATTCCTAATTTTTATATCAATTTCTGATCTTATTTTTCTCATACTATGTTTTTAAAATGTTTTTATTTTAACCGTTAGATGTTCATAGGATAATTAAGGTGATAATGTAGATGAATCCTGTTATTTATTATTCTTAATTTTTTTTGGTAAACTCAAATTCAATATATATAAGTTTTTGTCTAATTCTATAGAACCTATACCATAAATGTTCCTCATTTATATAATGTACTATGTTCTTTCAGTTATCTATTAAACAAAAGAAAATAGACATGACATTTTAGTACTGAATCTGGAAGTGTGGGTTCAAGGATTTATAAGAGTGCTATAAACCAAAAATGAAATACATAACCTCAAAAGTTATAAAAAACAAGATTTCTTAATACCCACCAATTTGGGTTTATTAGGTGAGATCCAATGGTCAATATGATACCACCATGAGTTAATAAAATCAATTTTCTATAAATAAATCAATTATTTTAGTCTAAAACTTATAACATTATAGCTGTTCATTTCATTCATGTATAACAAAAATAAATATACCATGCCACATATCTTTTACCAAAACACAGAACATGTAAACATTTATCAATGAGGAAATACCAATGTAATTTCCTTTTAAAACCAACCATTTCACTTTTTTTTTTAAAATACACTTTTATAAAAAAATTAATATTTTAAAACTTATTTTCTCTCATAGAATATCTTTTTTTAACTAAACCAACCCTTGGTTTAAAAATATATCTAAAAGGAAATATTTTCATTGGCATAAATTTCAAATATACATAACATTTACATATTAATATCCTTATCGCATACTCGCACACTCAACATGTGTGTGGAAATGGGAAACATGATTAAAGGAAATCTATACGTATAAAAAGGAATGTTTAAGTAACAATATAAGCTAATACATTCAAAAATAATTCTCAATAAAAATGAACAATGAATCACACTAGGATAATAAAAAAGGTAAAAACTCTTATAGTAATATATAACAACAAGGAATAAGAAAGGATACCTATAATGATTATAAAACCGAAGGACTAATTGTGTGAGTACTAGACATGTTAATGTGTAGCCAACATCAAGTTGGTTTGTGGACATATATCTTGTCCCCCATATCACTCTAAACAAATTTCATCAGTGAAAATCCCTTATCAAGGACATATAATTAATATAGATACTACTAGACTGTGCACCAATATCATCTATCATATCCAATGTACCCTGACTCCCCCTCATAGTATCCTATAGTTCTTCATTTCATAGCTAATAGATGTGGATAACTATCAATTGAAATTTGTCCCATGAAAAATAAATAGTCAACTAAAATATATTATATAAGTCAAAAAATTTAACATAAAACACCCAAAATTTAATAATAACTACCATTCTAAATCAAAAAAAAACCATGAAGAAACATTTATATAACATTAACAAAAGAACATAACCTTCAAAAATGAAAATAATGTCTTTAATAGGGTTAAATCATTAATCAATAAAATACCTTAATTCAAGGTTCAAATCAATAATTCTCATTATATATAGAAAAGACAATATTTTGAAGCCCCTTATCTAAAACTATCTTTATACCGAAATAAAATTCTAATGAAAATTACTTATAACACAAAAGAACAATTAGAGAATTTTTTTTGAAATCATTAAATATTTACCTTTAAAATAAGGTAAATTCCAAAAAAACAAATATTGTTGAATCAAAATGATTAAACCACCAATGAATTCATAAAAAAACACTAAATATTAATCACATACCCATTTTAAACTGAGTAAACCATTTTAAAACTATAGTACTTGTAAAAATAGGGATAACTCATTAAAAAAATTACACTACACAATAAAAAACCAAATATTTTCCAAACACCATTGGACCATACATTTTCATAAAGAACCCCATTAATAGTATTATATGAATGATCATAAATTTATAAAAAAATTTATAAAAAAACAACACTGAACTAAACAATTCACCATATTTATCAAAAAAAAATAACAAAAAAACATTGAGAAACATTAAAAACTCAGAACATGGTATCATATAATTAATTATATTAAATGAAGAACTCTTTTAATACATCAAAATAGGAAAAAAATCTTTTATAAAAGAAATCAAAATGGAAAAACCGACCTCTAGTGGTGGAATCATTTTACCTTTGACGTAAAATACCAGTATATTCCATAATAAATATATTAGAAATGTATAAAATAAATTCCCCAATTTGAATAACCGAGGACAATAAAATGGCTAACCCTATCCATTATGGATCGAGAGGTATGAAGAAAAAGGAACAATCATACTACAAAAGGATTGATAAGAACTTACCCATTTATATTAGGAAAAACTCACTTTTAAATCTCATCTAAACCGCACAAATGGGGAATATAAGAAGAATAGAGACCATTGAAAAGAAAACTTGTTCAGGGGAGTTTTAATGGGGATACATGAGGAAGTATTTCTAAATAAAAAGTCTCCAAAATGATAAAATTCCTCGAAATCAATTTGTTCACATTTTAAGGTAGTATACCTTACAAAACAGTTAATAGATTTTGTGATTTCTACTACCCTAGAAATAGGTAGGTGACATTTTTTAAATTTTTTTTCCCTAAACACTAAACCAAATAATAAACCCCTTAATGAATCTAAAAAATTAAAATATTTAATATTAGATACCCTAAACCCAAGGGTTAAATCTACCATATTAAAAACTAAAATGTTATAATTTATGGTGTTACAATTCTCTTTACAATGCAATTTTATTCCAGAAAATTTTTTTGAACGTAAATATTTAGGGAAATATGAATTTCAACAATTATAACAGAATTTTAAAACATAAAGTGTCAAATATAAAACATGATACACGTATTTAGATACCTAAACAACAAACACTATGAGAAAAACCAGATCATGTGATGATTTATCATCCACCAAAAAACCACTAATAAAAAGAGAATATTTAAAAAAGAAAAAATTGGGGTTATCAATTTCATAGTATACCTTAACTACAAGAAATATGAAAAAATATTTTAACAAAACCACATGTTATTTTAAAGTCATTAAATAAAAACATTTATGAGAAAACACAAAAAAAAATATTTGGGGATACAAAATCTAAATGCTATGATATATCCCAACGAGAAGCTTCTAAATGGAAAGTTAAAAATAATATAAAACCCCTAAAGACTCGCCATATGTCCACCCCTTTTGGGTTAATCTAAAATAGTGAAAAATCATGGTGAGAACCCATAATAATTATCATCACAATACAGACATTACTTCACAACATCCATGATTAATAAATAAGATCATTCCAACTATATAATACCAAATCGAAACACCACATTAGAGATTAACTCCTAGAATAAACCCATGATCTCAAAGATAAATCAACCCACAATATAGAATAAACACCCTAATAAAAAACATGCCAAATAATGTAATTAAATAATTCTAACTTCCATTGATGAAATACCTAAATTGTATCATGGGAACAAACTCATGGAACTCCAACATTCAATGATCAATAAATATATCCTCAAATCGGGCACTCTTATGGTCTATTGGGAAACAATAATTTTATCCATGTTACCCCATCCTATAATCAATCCATTCCATTGTAATTCATTAAGTATATCTAAAACCATGTCCCTCACCATTAACAAATGAAAAAATAAATAAAAGAAGTGGGAATGGAAACCATAAAAGATAATAAAATTATCCAAAACGTAATCCAACAATATTAAAAAATTAATGTTTGTAAAAATTATATGGAAGAATGACCAATATAAAATGTAGTTACAAATTAAAACACACCCAAAACTAAAAAACTACTTTGGAATATCCAATGGATGAAACTCCACATATAAACACGCAAATCAAAGTTGATTTCGTGAAATTTTTTCATCTAGTTTTCATTGAGCTTTATGAAGCTTCAGAGGTGACCAGGTTGGCCACATTGTCGATAGAAACAATAAAATGTTTAAAAATATTTTCTAAGTATTCCAAAAATCCATCATTGGAAGAATACAATTAGATTTTCCCACTTAATAGGAGGATCACCCTATACATCCCCATGAGATATCATAGAATCACAATAAAAATGTTTCCCTATGGATAATTTCTTAATAATGGTGTTCTTATAAACACATTAAAAATGATATATAGGTAAAACATAAATACCACTCAACATAAATCATGGAAAATGCCACATGAAATGAACCAATCATTCATAAAATCATCAAAAATGAATTAGGATAGAAAGGGGCCAATCCAGTGAAATTATAAAAATAATCCTTCTTGGACTAATCACCTTGAAAAACATAATAATTTTATCACCATTGAAATTATCAGCTCCCTATAATAATGCTTTTGGATGAAGTATGCCTTAAAATATTCCAAATATTAGTCATCAAATGGGTGGAAATGGATAGAGTGATTCCATCCATCAAAACCAAATCCTTCAAACAATGGGTGATGAACCTCATCCTAGAGGTTTAAAAAGTATATAATAAAATAAAAACCACTTTGACTATAGTTAGACAGTTTTTTGCCTCCTAGAATCATTGGACTCTAATAAACAAGGGATGTTTCAGATTTTGAAACTCTCTTACATGATCGATAAGTTATGTTAAACTAGGACCCCCTACCCTATAATGAGTTTCGGGATAGTCCTTGGAAAGGAAGAATACTTCCTAATAACTAAAAAGTATACCTATGAGATTTCACTACTCGATGTGTTGATTCCATTCTAGGGGTCACATTTTAAAATATTATATAAAATTGATAACTAATTCGAGTCACTACAAATCCCATCTAAAGTGATAAAAAACACAAATCACATGAAATAAGATTACCAAACAATTTTCAAATCACATTTTGTAATATATAATGAAATATTCCTTAATTTTTATAAATTTCACATGGGTTTATTTATTTAATTCAAAAAAAATTCATTAACTATAATGTGATCCATTTTATGAAGAATATTTTCCCCCACTAAATCATATATTCCTAAACATTTATATTATTTCATACCTTTGAAACCATGATGGTATTTCCTTTGAATCCATAAAAACCAATAAATCATTTCTTTCATAAAAATACTATTCACTAGATTTCAAAAACATTATATAGATTAAAATTATTATCCAAAATATGTTTTTCAAAACAATTCAAATTACTAATGAACAAATCATTTATTTAAACATGGTTTAGCCACTATCAAAATCCACAAAGAGTAAAATAACCACTCATGAACAATTCCAATGAAAACCAAGAGAGGATAAACACCTAGACAAATAGAAATCAATAAAAATAACAAAAATTCACCATTGTTCATGGTTTTCATAAACAGTTTGTCAAACCATTTGAAAATTAATTTAGTTCCACCAGAGTTGTCAAAAATGGTTTGTTGGACCTAGGAATGGTATGATAGATCATGTTCCTTACCCATGTGCCCATGTATTTCCATTAATTTTACTCAAAACTAAGAATCTCACAATCCATCTCCAAGGATATCCCAAAAATATAGAGTTTAATCCCCACACATCAAAATATCTAAATAATAAACCACCATAAATCAATAATAATTATTGATCCAGAAAAACTATGGGAACACACGGTCTAGTATGAGGAAATGTTTTCCATTCACTCCTCCACACCCACAACATGATCTCTGAATATAAATGATGTAGTCTACATTTATCCCCTAATAAAAAGAGGTTCATTTGATTACATTTATTTCGGAATGCGTCTTGGATGACCAGACACATCACCTAGCTAAATCTTCCACGAGTCCTATGGTGATTTCCTGATCACCTCAAGATTGAAAAATGTGTATAAGTATCACAAGTTAACATGCATAAATGAATATAGCCTCAATAAATACATGTTAAAAAATTAAAATCATTAACTCAACAAGTGTTTTTTTACATCAGATAAGTATTCCAAAATAAATATGAAGATATGATAGTAAACACCAACCAATAATGACATAAAAAGTGTAGACACAACCAATATATTTTTTGCATAATTATTTTTATATAAATTATAAACTTTTTAAAATTCATTTACAATCCCAAAAATGGAATAATAACTATGCTAAAATTAAAGAGGGTATCAAAAGTGGAGGATATACCACATGAGCCAAATGTTTTTGAAGAATCTATGTGAGAAACCCTAATGTATCTATATGACTCTAAATTCACCACAATAATACAAATATAACATGATTACAAATGGAGGGTAAAATAAAAACATCTTGAAATACAAAACATGATAACCTGTAGAAATCACTAAGACTACATACCCACAAATGTTACCATATAAGGTGTGTAGGAATGGCTGGTAGGATATGACCATGAGTCTATTATATTTATTTTTCTATCACAATATCATTTATACTAGTTTGAAAATAATAAAAAATTAGTTTTAATTTCCTTTATACAAAATTAAAATAAACATACTATGTAATAGATCATTTTTCAAAACACACCACAGGTAAAATATGACTGAAAGAGGAAATACCAAGATTATATCATTTGAAAACAAACCATTTCCCTTTTCAAAACCAAACAACTTACATTCAGAAAATATATAATTTATACCTTATATTTTATCTTAAAAACAATTATTCAAAACCAAACCAATAAATTGTATTAAAAATCATTTCAAATGAAAAAAATTCAATGCTATATATTTAAATAAACATTTATATTTTCCTTTTAAAACATTAAAAAACATGAACAGAATCAACAAGAGTATATATATGGGGATACATGAAAAAATAAATTCCATAAAAAATAAATGTAATATTAAAGTAACAACACAAGGTGACCCTTACAAAAATAATTATCAAGAATAAATAACTAATGGATCAAATTTAGCAGAATTAAAATATATCAACTCCCATGACCATATCAAATAAAAATGCATAACATATCATACTTAGGATGGGGGAATATCTTATGGAAAAATAGAATTTTTAATAAACATTATAAAAGAGAACAATCTATTGGAATGTTAATAATCACATATCTCAACACCAAAATAACACTCGTCATTTTTCATTAGTGAAAACCACCTATCCATGTCATATTTCTCATCAATGGGATACAACTCAATGTGTACATTTTAAATATTATATATAGTATCCCATGACTCCCAATATAGTACCTTATAGTTTCTCATGTTTTATATAATTTATTTGGTCGACGATCAAAAAAAATCACATGAAAATAAAATTTCCTAAGGATTCTCAATATATCAATGATACACTTTCTACCTCCAATACCCCACCTATAATAATAAGCACCAATCTAGTCCACCTAACCTGGAATCAAAATTTGTATTACATTAACATTTAATATCAACAATAAAAAATGATATTAATTAATCTATAAGGTTGTAACATTAATCAATTAACCACATTCCATTAGGATGCCACACATGCCTTATATTTATACATACAAAAATATGATTTTAAGAAACCATTTCAAAAATCACATTTATACCCAACTGAAATTTAATTTATCCAAAAAAGAACTAAAATCAGTTCCTTGGAAATTGTCTTTCAGTATCACCTTTAAAAGAAATTAAATTAGAAAAAAACACATATACCCTATCAAAACATATATATTTTCAATACATTAAAATGTTCATAAAAACCCCAAAATAATCATAGACATATTTATACCATGGATACATTTTTAAAACAAGGGTAACCCCTTAAAATAAGGAAACCAATTTAATAATAAGAACACAATATAAGAAATACAAAATTGGTTAAAAACATCAAGAACTAAAAATTTTTCATGAAAAAACACATCATATATATTTTATAAATCACCTTTAATGAATCAAATTATATTTAGTAACAATGTTACATTGTTGTAAATAATGCACCAAAATTCTGTACAGGAAAAAACACAAAAACATGGAGAACCATTGATAACACAAAACTAGGATTAATATAATTCATTATATTAGGTCAAGAACACTTTAAAAACATGATGTAGTGAATGGAATAATTAGTAAAATGAATATTAAAGTAAACACCTTCCTCAAGTGGTCGAATCATGTCACCTTTGACAAAAAAAGCATAATATACCTTAATAGATGGCTCATAACCATCAAACCCCAAGAGACCCAATTTTGAAAAAAAGGGATAGAAAAATTGACCATATATGGAACTAGTGTTTTAGAGGAGTTTAGAAATTTTTTTAATGTTACTGGAGAAATAAGTATATCTCCTTACTCTTCTATTTGAGAGAAAATCTACTAAGAAAACACTATTAAACAACTATAGAGGGGTTTGGAAGAGGAATAGATCCCCTTTAATGGATCATAGGTTTTGGGGGTTTAAATGGGAGGAAGTGGGTGGTTTAATAATTATATAAAACCATAAATTTAAATATTACCCAAAGTAGAGTTGTTTACACATTTTTCTCCAACAGTTTACCAAAGCGTGCGTAGATCATGTGAAAACTACTACCTTGGAACAATCCCTATTTCAAATTTTCTAAAATTTTTTTCCTAAACATGGTACATAATAATGAATCCCTAGAAATGAATAAAAATTATATAATTATCACCATGTTTATAAGATCCCATATTTTTATAGTTTAAAATTTAATAAGGAATTATAATTTTAAATTAATAGATGTTTGAAATCATGATTAGAAAATTAGAATTTAATAATAAAAGTAAAAATACCTCAAAGTGATGTTTTTAGAAGGTGAATGTGGTTTAGAAAGAAGTCTATCAGATTTGAGAGAGTCTTGAGGGTTTGATACATAAAATAATATTTTTAAAAATGTATATCCTAGGACACATAGTTGTCACACTATTAAATATACCTGTGCAACCTAACGTTGATAAAAAATTTATATATGAACATATTTTGAGAAAATGCGATGTAGGGATAAGTATATTGTATGATAGTCTTAAACTCTTTTAGTCATGTCACATGATTGGTCTATGGTAAATTAAACCATGTTATGTGACCATTTAGATAGTGGCGTGAAAATATTACCAATCATTATTTTGTAACATGCTCTATTGAACTATGGAACTAACCATGTGAGGTGAAATTTCTTGGATATATAATGTTTTTAATTGAAAAAGGATTAGAAATACAAGAAGCTAAAACATTTATCTTAATAAAAGGTGAGATATTTACATTTTCCCCTTCACACACTAATTGGATCTATCTCTGTTTTCTCTATTATTTAAACATTAAACTCTCTAAAATGTGTATTCCTATTTTTATCTACCTACTTGGAAGATCTCTACTGTACATAGTCAGAATCAAATTTCAATGAATGAATTGGATGAATTGTAGTAATTATTTATCCTTGTTTTACTTAATCGTGTACTTATTATTTTTCTGATATGTTTGGCTTCTCCAATTTTGTGTTTTCCTCCCAATTCTATAGAAGCTCAGTGATATTTATGTTGATGTTGCGGATTTTTATTTTCCTTGAGAGAGGATTACATATGAGTTAATATTCACTTCATCTCTTGTATTTTTTCTATGTTACTTCACTGCGGTGAATTTATAAATCATTATTCCATTAAAAACAATTTTTTTCTTTGTTGTTTTCATGGTTTTTCTTGGTGAATATATAGATTCATGGTCGAGGATATTCCTTGTGTCGTTGGTGATTTTTAGGTTATAGTTATGATGTGACATGATCTATCGATGTGTTTTGGGCTTTATTATGTTATATATATTTTATTATAATATTTATAACTAGATAATTTTAAAAAATATATTACAGTAGTTTTTATTAATTAATTCCTTGTCGTTTGATTGTCAAAGAATTCCCCATATGTCTCATACAATCTTGGACTCAAGAATTTATACCAACACTTGGGAAAAAAATTGAAATCTTTTTCTAAGGCGTGTGGTTTGTCGTACAATACCTATGGAATCAATACATGTTTATGTTTGTATGTTCATTCTTATTCTATAACATTAAAAATATATAATATTCTAATTTATTCCAATAAGTAATTTAATTAATTAAAATTTTATCATAATGGACGAAATCCTCGAGTCACTAAAATCCTTGTGCACTAGTTTCATGGATTGGTCCTTTGTGAGACTGAGCATTCTACAGACCACTTAAGAGATGAGACTACCCTTAGTAAGGCCTATATACCTTTAAAAATCATATTTCTAAAAAATAGAGCTATAATAAGGTTCGAATGGATGTGTAAACCATCTTAATGATATCATGGATCTGAGATTTGGTCACCACACATTTCCTGATGGTTTCCTTAGTGACATGACTCCCAGTGGTCTAGATTTCCATGAAACGTTTATTATGATACCATGGGGTGTGGAATCTCATCATTTTAAGTGATTACCTAATAAATTTTTACAAAATTAATGGATCCCAAGTAGGATAAATTCACTTAATTATGCACCTTTAGGATCAAAGATAGGTGCCTCTCCATTACTTCCACTATAGGGACCTAGATGACCCCCAAGTTTGACCGACCTAATGCTATTGCATAGTTGGTAGGGATGAGATGGTAGTAGTTATTAACTTAGACCATGTACCAAACATGTAATCCTTAGGGGTTGTTGTTTTGGTGATGGGTTTAGATAATCATCCAAACTCACACTTTTTCTTATTCATTATGTTATTAATTGGTAATACATCTGTGATGCTAGACATACATCTTGAAACATGGGCTATGGGGCCTGATACGATATGGTGTTATCATCATGATCCCCGAAGGAAATGTAGATGTATTTCATGGTATTTAAATTATGATAAATACATGTTAATATTAAAAACCATTTTTTCTTCCTTGTTTTTTGTTTAATTATTTTTCATGATGTTCCATGTACACATAGTTTAGTATAGTGGAAAAGGAATTCAATTTTTACAACTAAAATATGTTGAAATGGAGTTTCATAGGGATATGGTTGAGATCGTAGGACTTTAAATTCTATAAATATGGATTTTATTAGTAGAAATTTTGTTACACATATATGGATTAAATTATTGTTAATGGAATTCCAAATATGTTATTTAGATTCTAGATGGAGGTTCCCATCATGGATATTATATTATATGAATTTGGGTGTCAAATTGAGGCTCTAGAGCCATTATTTTGATAATTATTTAGGTGTAGGAATTTTTCACTATTATATATCATTTATAATGTGTATATTAGATTAGATATTGAGATTTTGTGTACTTTTTATACTGCATCAAGGTATGAGGGAATTATTGAGGTTTGGTTGGGGCTTCCCTGTTTGTGGATATCAGTTGTTATTTGGGATAAAAATTTATTGATATGTTATAAGATAAATTATGGCACTAGATGAGGTAGGTAGGTTTTATTGGGATCATATACCATATGGTATACTATGTTTTGACATTATTTGTTACTTTATTTCAAGATTTTTCTTGGTTGGGTTGTTCACATTTCATGGAACATGCCACATATGACCAATCACTTTCTAATTTCTCATGTTTTAGTTATTTTTATTATTTGTATCCTATTAATTAGATTAAATATAAATAAAAATCATTTATGTGCTGTGTATAAGACTACATTGGTGGTTCCCTACAGAGTACTGTAATCAAACCCTGCTCAGGTCTCCATTGCACCGGGGTACCTGAACATTCGTTCACTTGGTTGGTGGCATATAATGGGATGGTACCAAGAATGATTGATCATGATGTATCAGATGTGTTCATGGAGTTAGCATGTAGTTTGGATTAGAGATAATCATATAGCATCACACTTTTTTTCTATTTATTTTATATCTTTAGATGTGTGATCATCTGAGTGGGTGATTAGTGATGTCTGTATGACCCCACCATTCAAAAAAAAAAATTCTATGTTATATTTATTTTTATATCCATGTTAATTTTTTTTCTCACACATGATTAATATTTTCTATTATGGAAGATTTGTTGTTATTTAATATTTTTTTATTACTTAAATATGATTGAATAGTCTCCCTAGAGACACACCCTAGGGCCTTGAAGCAATTCAGCGACCTCTCGCATAAGGGGTGCTACACATGAGGCCTTGTCATCAAACTTTTTTTTAATGTTCATAATGTGATTTATGTTGGGAAATTAAAAAATTTATTAAATAATTTACCTTTTATTTTATTACTATATGTTATATTTTATACACGAGTATTAGGAATATTTTGGATCTTATGCTGAATGTTGGACTAGTGCATCGAGAGAAACATTAACTAAACGAAGTAATATTTTCTAGGAATGTGGGATTGGGGTTAGCGATACATGATGTTATGATATTATATTATTTTTTATTGATTTATTCAATTTTTGGTTGGAGATTATGATTTATTAGGGATTTATGTCTCTTTTCTAATTAGTTATTGGATAGATATTTGTTTTTACTATTGTTTGGAAAAGGAAAGAGGTTAACATGAATCATATTTATCCCATGGGGTCCACATGTTATAGTTCTTATAGTGTGTGATTATTACAGATGACTTAGACTAATTGGTTAAATAGTCAAAATAACATAAGTGGCGTTCTCAAATATATGATTGTGGAGAAATTCAAAATAGTTAAGAATATATATATATATATATGTATTCATTTTTATTAGAATTGTTATGGATCTACATTGAGATGTGGATGGTGTGGATGCTGAATCTTTCCTCAAGCACATGGCGTGTAGTGACCCCCGTTAGTCGATAGGGTATATAGTTCCCAGGGATGGACCCCTCATGACATGTTGATTCTTATTTTTAGTTATTTAATGTGTTAGTAGCAACATATTCAGTGTCTCCTAGATATAATGGAATGATATTATACTTAACCAACACAAGTGTGATTGGTATGATAAAGATCATTAAGATGATGTCACACATGGTCTATTAATCCTCATATGTTAGCTTTTGCAGGTTATTCATTTCTAATAGACCATTTTCTGGTGTATCCTTTTAGGTTCATTCAATGAATGATTCATAAAGAACATACATTTAATTATCCAACATGTATTGCATTGATATTTTACTTAACATTATTTTGATTAGGGTTATTTAGTCAGATACCGTAGTGGAATTCTTATTGGTGGCTAAATGTTTATAGTAAATTGAAGCCTCAAGGAGTTATTAATTTACATATATTATTAGTGATTATTAGTTTAATTTATTTAAAATTATATCATGATACTCAAGGGATTATTTTCTTATAAGTATTATTGGGAAGGATCAAGGCATGGTAGGCCATGTTGGTAGTTTTAGACTAATGTATGTCAATGACAACATTACCTCAGTTAAATTTTTTTGATCTTTTTAGGTGTGGTGGTTAGAACGAGTGACCTTGATTTGAGAATTCATTACTTGGGATATATATGAGACATAGTGTCCCTTAGTGGTGACTCCCATCCATATTTTTTAGCATGCAATTTGATCATGGGAATCCATCAAGAGTTGGTTCCGATGGGTTTGTGGATTCCATTGATGTAGTGATTTTAGTTGTACAACCATATTGTGACTAATGGACATGATGTGCTTGGAATTTGGGATATAGGTATGATGAATCCATTTAGTTTTGTGTATGTACTTATGGTACATGTTTTTTGAGAATAGCTTCCATGGAAAAGACTATTCTGGTACCTAGCCATATTAATTAGTTATAATATAGATTGTAAATTAACCTTCAAAAACTATGTCTTGAGATGGGTAGTCAGGGAATGAATAATAAAATTAGAGAGATGAATAATTATGAATAGGAAATTCAGGGTATATTCATGATTAATGAGATATAAATGTCATGTATAATGGTAATCTTGGTTTGGATATGAATGAATTTCAAAAAAAAGTGAGTCGGGTGAAAATCGTACACATCAGTTACATGTGGTACTGTTTAAATGATAAATCAGTGAGAGGAAATGTGCAAGCTAAGGTATGATATTTGAAGAAAATGTTGCAGGTTGTGGTTACCCAATAATTGTGAGGAAATGAGAAATTATCATATATAGTAGAATATACAAAGGAAATAAATTGGGTGTTTTGATATAGATGAACCGTGATTAAACATAGACCAACACTATCAGAGGAGGTGGTTTCATGGTTAGGATAAATAAAATTATAAAATATTTTAATATGAGAATTGATTCGGGAGAGAAATTATCATCTATTGTTGAAATATATTTTACCACCATCCCAAAAATTATATATGGCATCCCGCCTTTTTATTACATAACTTTTCATTACATTTTAGATACGGAGGATCTTTAAAGTTGAGTGTCTTGGAAATATGGAACATAGTACATGAAAAAATAACACATCCTTCTAACACAATTGTAAGACTTCATCATAGGTCCATCTTTAGTACAATTACTAAATATCATAACTTGGAGACATACATCAAATGAATGGGTGAGCAGATGGCTCTGTAAGGAAAACAAGTGGAATAGTTGACATGTGATCTTGAGAAATATTAATAAGAACATGATATAATTCATAAAGGAAAGAGAAATGGATGAGTAATAATATCATAAGAAAAATAACATGAATCATAACATGAATATGGGTCTATAGAATATCATTTAGACATTCATGAACATATCACCAAGGTTTATCCCCGAGGTGTCAAAAAAATTACCAAGGTTATTCACCAAGGTATCGTGAAACTTGTCATCTCTAGAGATTAATTATTTACCCCATGCATTAGAGAACTAAAAAAGAACACCCTTAATATTTAATTATTTTCATATGATCTACATAAATCATAATAAAACATTTCATTAATATCCCAATGAGAGTAAAGGAAATGGGGTTCACTTCAAAATCGTGAAATTTTAAATGTTCTTAAAAATATGCTTGTTATGTCATTTATAACACATGAAAAGGTTGGGGGGTTACATGTATGTAAATTCTAGATTAAAATATATCATTTTTATATATTTATTAACACTCATAGAAAAGAAATAGGTCTGGGTATTCACATAAATAAAGAATGAAAATTTCTAGAGAGAAAGAGGTATAAATTTTGAGGTGAAATTTCTGCAGCATAACGGCTATAAAACATGGTTTTAGAAAACATTTAAAATAGAGGGGAAAAGGGTCAAACACTCGTAAATAATTCATAATACAGTATGGATACATAAAAAGATCATGTTATGGATATTTTAATGACATTCCACATGGAACAAAAACATGAAGGAAAAGAGAAGATGCGATTTCTTTTACGAGAAATTCGGCAGCCTAACAATGACACATAAAAATTCAGAAAAAAATTGATTAGAGAAGAAAGGGTCTATAAAAAATTAGACATGAAATGTAAAGTAATGAAAAAATTTAATAACACACCCTCAACATAAAGATATTTATACTAGAAGACACAACATAAAGGAAGTCATTGCTTTAAAGAGGAGGGTGAATGATTCCCTTACCTTAAAGAGTAACTTCAAAATCATGAAGGTCAGGACCTTGGGAGGCTTGACGTAACTTTGGTAGGACTCATTGGAGTTAAGGATACAAGAAATTAGTTTTCGGTGGATTTTGGAATGAAATGAATAAGGTAAATGTCTTGGTATTTATAGGAAAAGTGGTGGAATAAATTATTAATTTCCATGGGTCACCTCATAGGTGGTATTTAAAAAACCATGGGCTTGACCATGGTATTTTCCCATGGTATTGTCCACATGGGACACCTCATAGCATATAGATCTATTGATAAGTCGACCAGAAAGCTTAAATAATTATTACATCATTAATGATGTCATATAGGACCAGAAACTCAAAACTGTATTTTTACTATTCACTGAAAATTCAACTATTTCATAAAAATACCAAAACTTCACCCTAACTTAATATAGATTTTATTTATTCAAAAATGAACTCCATTTTTTGAAAATAATTTTATAAATATTTTTAATTTAATTTTAATATAAAATCATTATTTATTCCAAAAATATAATTTTAAAACTATAACTCATTTTGTAACACCTAAAAAAAGTAAGCACGGACCCATAAAATTTTTGTATAACCATAAGACAATAATGTAACAATATATGATTAAATTTAATGAAAATAAATTTCCATTATAAATTATTAAATTAATTATAAAATTGTAAATAAAATATTCATGACATACAAAAATACCAAAACTTATACTATGAACATTTTTTTTACTTTTAAGATATTTGAATTGTATTTATACATTAATGGGTGTAGTTTATATTTTTTGGTTGATTTACTATTCATTTCTATTGATTAATATTAATATGGGTATGTTACTATTCATACTTACTATACAATAAAAATCCAATTGATCTTATTAGTCTCTAAAATTATCCCTGATCACAACTGTAGAAGGATTTTTTCAAAATCATTTAACATTATTAATTATTTAAAGAATAAAAAAATATTTTAAAATATCCCTTTTTTGTTCCAAATTCATCAATAATACACATCGTATATTTATCAGGATATTAGAAAATCACAAACTTTCCCATAAAAAGAAATAAAAATGTGATTTATATAAAATGATTACACAAAGAAGCTAAGGTCTCCTTACATAGATCCTTATGAAACCAGCATATGAACTAAGTATAATGTGTGATAAGGTGAGAGAATCTTGGTGTGGCTCAGAAAAAATTTCCTGAGTGGAAATTTCTATTAGCTTGAACTTCTCCCTTAGGTGATTCTGTTCATGCTTCATATGTTGAAGTTCATCTTGGGCTTGGTCCAGAGCGAAGCCTGGTGATGCTACCTCCTTCCCAAACTCCGACAGATGGGCTTCGTATGGCTCGAGTCTACTGGACAAGGACATTCAATCTTCTTATGTATTAATTAACCAAGATAACTATATTTATAAAAACACAATGTTTAAGATTATAGTTTCCAATGGTCATATTAACCAATGGTCTTATTGACCAATGGTGATATAGTAGTTAAAACCCAATGATCTCATTTTAATTATACCCAGTTCATTAATTAAAGGATATAGTTTGGTGAGTATAAAATTAAATCACACACAAAATTAGGAAACAAATATAATTAAAAATTTCAAGTCATGACATTCTTCCACCCTTATGAAATTTCATCCCCAAAATTTTATCTCGTACCCTCTGCTGGGAAAAGGTGCGGGTACTTATGTTTCATGGACTCCTCTGGTTCCCACATGGCTTCTTCACATTTGTGGTTCCTCCACAACACCTTAAAATGAGGGTTGTCTTGTTGCATATAATCTTGTCTCTATGATCCAAGATCTCCACCAGCGACTCCACATAAGAGAGGTCATGTTCCAATTGTACAACCTCTGGATTTAGTACATTTTAAGGGTTGGGTATGTACTTTCTCAATAATTATACGTGGAAGACATCATGACCTTGTGGTAGATTTGGAGGAAGTGAAATCTGATAGGCCACTACTCCCACACGATCAAGGATTTCAAAGGGGCTAATGTACATTGGGGTAAGGTTACCTTTCTTCCCAAACCTCATGACACTCTTATAAGGTGAAATCCAAAGAAAGACTTTGTCACTAACATCAAAATCCAAGTCCCTTCGACGATTTTCGGAAAAGCTCTTTTGCTGACTCTGAGAAGCCTTAATGTGTTTTTGGATAGAATGGACCTTTTCTGTCATCTCTTGCACAAGATCAGGCCCATGAATCTATAAACTGAGTAAACCATTTTAAATCTATAATACTTATAAAAATAGGGATAACTCATTAAAAAAATTACAGTACAATTTTAAAAAAATATTTTCCAAACACCATTAGACCATACATTTTCATAGAGAACCCCATTAATTGTATTATATGAAAGATCATAAATCTATAAAAAATTTATAAAAAACAACATTGAACTAAACAATTCACTTTATATTTCAAAAAATAATAACAAAAAAACATTGATAAACATTAATAACTAAAAACTTGGTATCATATAATTAATTACATTAAATGAAGAACACTTTTAATACATCAAAATACAAAATATATCTTTTATAAATGTAATCAAAATGGAAAAATCGACCTCTAGTGGTTGAATCATTTTACCTTTTACGTAAAATACCAGTATATTCCATAATAAATAGATTAGAAATGTATAAAATAAATTCCCCAATTTTAATAACCCAGGACAATAAAATGGATACACACATCCATTAGGGATCGAGAGGTATGAAGAAAAAAGAACAATCATACTACAAAAGGAATGATAAGAACATACCCATTGATATTAGGAATAACTCACTTTTAAATATCATCTAAACCACACTAATGGTGAATATAAAAAGAATAGAGACCATTGAAAGGAAACTTGTTATGGGGAGTTTTAATGGGGATACATGAGGAAGAATATCTAATTAAAAAGTCTCCAAAATTAAAAAATTCCTTGAACACATGTTGTTCACATTTTAAGGTTGTATAGCTTACAAAACTATTAATAGATTTTGTGATTTCTACTAGCCAAGAAATAGCCAGTTGACATTTTTTTAAATTGTTTTCCCCTAAACACTGAACCAAATAATAAAACCCTTTATGAATCTAAAAAATTAAAATTTTTAATATTAGATACCCTAAACCCAAGGGTGAAATCTACTATATTAAAAATTATAATGTTAAAATTTGTGGTGTTACAATTTTCTTCACCATGCAATTTACTTCCACAAGAATTTTTTTGAAAATAAATATTCAGGGAAATATAAATTTCAACAAATATAAGAGAATTTTAAAAAAAAGTGTCAAATATAAAACATGATACACATATTTAGATACCTAAACAACAAAATCTATGAGAAAAACCAGATCATGTAATGATTTATCATCCACCAAAAAACCCCTAATAAAAAGAAAAGATTTAAAAAATAAAAAATTGGGGTTATCAGTTTCATAGTACACCTTAACTACAAGAAATATAAAGAAATATTTTACCAAAACCACTAGTTATTTTCAAGTCTTTAAACAAAAACATTTAAGAGACAACACAAAAAAAATATTTTGGGTTACAAAATCTACATGCTATGATATATCCCAACGAGAAGATTCTAAATGGAAAGTTAAAAATACTATAAAACCCCTAAAGACTCTCCATATGTCCACCCCTTTTAGGGTTGATCGAAAATAGTGAAAAATCATGGTGAGAACCCATAATAATGATCATCATAATATATGCATGAATTTACAAAATCCAAGATGAATAAATAAGATCATTCCAACTATATAATACCAAATCGAAACACAAAATTAGATAATAACACCTAAAATAAACCCATGATCTCAAAGATAAATCAACCCACAAAATAGAATAAACACCCTAATAAAAAACATTCCAAATAATGTAATGAAATTATTCTAACTTCTTTTCATGAAATACATAAATTGTAACATGGGGAAAAACTCATGGAAATCCAACATTCAACGATCAATAAATATATCCTCAAATCAGGCACTCTTATGGTATATTGGGAAATGATAACTTTATCCATGTTACCCCATCCTATAATCAATCCATTCCATTGTAATTCCTTAAGTATATCGAAAACCATGTACCTCACCACTAACAAATGAAAAAATAAATAAAATAAGTGGGAATGGAAATCATAAAAGATAATAAAATTATCCAAAACATAATCCAACAATTTAAAAAAAATTAAGGTTTGTAATAATATATGGAAGAATGTCCAATAGAAAATTTAGTTGCAAATTAAAATGCACCCAAAACTAAAAAACTACTTTGGAATATCCAATGGATTGAACTCTGCATATCAACACACAAATCAAAGTTGATTTCATGAATTTCTTTCATCTAGTTTTCATTGAGCTTTATGAAGCTCCAAAGGTGACTAGGTTGGCCAAACTATCGATAGAAACAAAGAAATGTTCAAAAATATTATCTAACTATTCCAAAAATCCCTCATTGGAAGAATACAATTAGATTTTTCCACTTAATAGCAGGATCACCCTATACATCCCCATGAAATGTCATAGAATCACAATAAAAATGTTTCCCTATGGATAATTCCTTAATAATGGTGTCCTTATAAACACATTAAAAATGATATATAGGTAAAACATAAATACCACTAAACATAAATCATGGAAAAGGCCACATGAAATGAACCAATCATTCATAAAATCATCAAAACTGAATAAGGATAGAAAGGGACCAATCTGGTGAAATTATAAACATATTCTTTCATAGACTAATCACCTTGAAAAACATAATAATTTCATCACCATTGAAATTATCAGCTCCCTATAATAATGATTTTGGATGAATTAGGATGTAAAATATTCCAAATATAAGGCATCGAATGGGTGGAAATGGATAGAGTGATTCCATCCATCAAAACCAAATCCTTCAAACAATGGGTGATGAACCTCAGCCTAGAGGTTTAAGAATTCGATAATAAAATAAAAACAACTTTGAAAATAGTAAGACAGTTTGTTGCCTCCAAGAATCATTGGTCTCTACTAATCAAGTGAAGTTTCAGATTTTGAAACTCTCTTACATGATCAATAAGTTAAGTTAAACTAGGACCCCTACCCAATAATGAGTTTGGGGATAGTCCTTGGAAAGAAATACTACTTACTAATAACTAAAAAGTATACCTATGAGATTTCCCTACTCGATGTGTTTATTTCCTTCTAGGGGTCACATTTTAAAAGATAAAAAAAATTGATAACTAATTTGAGTCACTACAAATCCCAAGTGAAGTGAAAAAAAACACAAATCACATGAAAAAGGATTACCAAACAATTTTCAAAACACATTTTGTAATATATAATGAAATATTCCTTAATTTTTATAAATATCACATGGGTTTATTTATTTAATTAAAAAAATTTCATTAACTATAAAGTGATCCATTTTAGGAAGAATATTTCCCCCCACTAAATCTTATATTCCTAAACATTTATATAATTTCATACATTTGAACCCTTGATGGTCCTTCATTTGAATCCATCAAAACCAACAAATCATATCTTCCACAAAAATCCTATTAACTATATTTCAAAAACATTACATATAATAAAATTATTATCAAAAATATGTTTTTCAAAACAATTCAAATTACTAATGACCAAATCATTTATTTAAAACATGGTTTAGCCACTATCAAAATCCAAAAAGAGTAAAATAACCACTCATGAACAATTCCAATGAAAAACAAGAGAGGATAAACACCTAGACAAATAGAAATCCACAAAAATAAAAAAAAATCACCATTGTGCATGGTTTTCATAAACAGTTTATCAAACCATGTGAAAATTAATTGAGTTCCACCAGCATTGTCAAAAATGGTTTGTTGGACCTAGGAATGGTTTGACAGACCATGTTCCATACCCATGTGCCTATGTATTTCCATTAATTTTACTCAAAAATAAGAATCTCACAACCCATATCTAAGGATATTCCAAAAATATAGAGTTTAATACCCACACATCAAAATATCTAAAGAAGAAACCACCCTAAATCAATAAAAATTATTGATCCAGACAAACTATGGGAACACACGGTCTAGCATGAGAAATTTTTTTCCATTCACTACTCCACACCCACCACATTATCCTTGAATCTAAATGATGTAGTCTAAATTTATCCCCTAATAACAAGAGGTTCATCTGATTACATTTAGTCGGGAATGCGTTTTGGATGACCTGACACATCACCTAGCTCAATCTTCCACAAGTCCTATGGTGATTTCCTGATCACCTCAAGATTGAAACATGTGTATAAGTATCACAAGATAACATGTATGAATGAATATAGCCTCAATAAAATCATGTTAAAAAAATTAAAATCATTAAACCAACAAGTGTACTTTTTTACATTAGATAAGGATTCCAAAATAAATATGAAGATATGAACGTAAACACCAACCAATAATGACATAAAAAGGGTAGACACAACCAATATTTTTTTTGCACATTTATATTTATATATATTAAGCCCTTTTTAAAAATAAATTACAATCCCAAAAAAAGAATAATAACTATGCTAAAATTAAAGAAGGTATCCAAAGTGGAGGATATACCACATGAGCCAATTTTTTTTTAAAGAATCTATGTGAGAAACCCCAATTTATCTATATGACTCTAAATTCACCACAATAATACAAAGATAACATGATTCCAAATGGAGGGTAAAATAAAAACATCTTGAAATACATAACATGATAACCTGTAGAAATCACTAAGAGTACATACCCACAAATGTTACCGTATAAGGTGTGTTGGAATGGCTAGTAGGATATGACTATTAGTCTATTATTTTTATTTTTCTATAACAATATCATTCATACTAATTTGAAACTAATAAAAAATTAGTTTTAATTTCATTTATAATAAATTAAAACAAGCTTACTATGTAACATATCATTTTTCAAAACACACCATGGGTAAATTATGACTGAAAGAGGAAATACCAAGATTATATTATTTGAAAACAAACCATTTCCATTTTTCAAAACCAAACAACTTACATTCAAAAAATATATAATTTAAACCTTATATTTTATCTTAAAAATCCTTATTCAAAACCAAACCAATCAATGCTATTAAACAACATTTCAAATGAAAAAATATCAATTCTATATATTTAAATAAACATTTATATTTTCCTTTTAATACATTAAAAAACATGAACAGAATCAACATGAGTATATATATGGGGATACATGAATAAATAAATTCCATAAAAAGTCAATGTAATATTAAAGTAACAACACAAGGTGACCCTTACAACAATAATTATCAAGAATTAATAACTAATGGATTAAATTTTGCAGAATTAAAATATATCAACTCACATGACCATATAAAATAAAAATGCATAACATATGATACATAGCATGGGTAAATATCCCATGGAAAATGGATTTTTTAATAAACATTATAAAAGAGAACAAACTATTGGAATTTTAATAATCACATATCTCAAAACCAAAATAACTCTCGTCATTTTTCATTAGTGAAAACCACCTATCCATGTTATATTTCTCATCAATGGGATACCATCCAATGTGTACATTTAAAATATTATATATAGTATCCCATGACCACCAATATAGTACCTTATATTTTCTCATGTTTTATATAATGTATTTGGACGACGATCAAAAAAATATCACATGAAAATAAAATTTCCTAAGGATTTTAAATATATCAATGATACACATTCTACCTCCAATACCCCACCCATAATAATAAGAACCAATATATTCCACCTAACCTAGAATCAAAATTTGTATTACATTAACATTTAATCTCAACAATAAAAAATGATATCAATTAATCTATAAAGTTGTAGCATTAATCAATTAACCACATTCCCTTAGGATGCCACACATGCCTTCTCTTTATACATACAAAAATATGATTTTGAAAAAAAATTTCAAAAATCATATTTATACCCAAATGAAATTTAATTTACCAAAAAAAATTCACTACATTGGAAATTATCTTTCAATATCACCTTTAAAAGAAATTAAATTAGAAAAAACACATAAACCCAATCAAAACATATATATTTTCAATACATTAAAATGTTCATAAAAACCCCAAAAATAATCATAGACATATTTAAACCATGGATACATTTTTAAAACAAGGGTAACCCCTTAAAATAAGGAAACTTGTTTAATAATAACAACACAATATATGAAATATAAAATTGGTTAAAAACATCAAGAAACAAAAAAATTTCATGAAAAAACACATCATATATATTTTATCAATCACCTTTACTGAATAAAATTATATTTAGTAAAAATATTACATTGTAGTAAACAATGCACCAAAATTATGTAAAGTAAAAAACACAAAAACATGGAGAACCTTTGATAACACAAAACTATTATTAATATAATTCATTATATTATATCAATAACACTTTAAAAACATAATGTAGTGAATTGAATCATTAGTAAAATGAATATTAAAGTAAAGACCTTCCTCAAGTGGTCGAATCATGTCACCGTTGACAAAAAAACCATAATATACCTTAATAGATGGCTTGTAACCATTAAACTCCAAGAGACCCAATTTTGAAAAAAAAGTGATAGAAAAATTGAAAATATATGGAACTAGTGTTTCAGAGGAGTTTAGAAATTTTTTAATGTTACTAGATAAATAAGGATATCTCGTTACTCTTCTATTTGAGAAACAATCTACTAAGAAAACATTATTAAACCACTATAGAGGGGTTTGGAAGAGGAATATATCCCCTTTAATGTTTCATAGGTTTGTGGAATTTAAATGGGAGGATTTGGGTGGTTTAATAATTATATAGAATCATAAATTAAAATATTCCCCAAAGTAGAGTTGTTCACACATTTTTCTCCCACAGTTTACCAAAGCGTGCGTAGTTCATGTGAAAACCACTTCCTTGGAACTATCCCTGTTTCAAATTTTCTAAATTATTTTCCTAAACTAGGTACCTAATAATGAATCCCTTGAAATTAATTTAAACATGAAATCCTTGTGATCTTCATCTTGTAGATTACCACATATTCATTCTTCTTCTACTTCAACTTGAGACACTCCTTCTCCATTATTTGTCTTGTGGAATAAGGGAAATACTTACTAAAAAAGATCCTTCTAAACTCTTCCCACTCCATAGATTCAACCTCCACTCATTTCCTCATGTTTTTAATCAGCTCTCAGAACTTATCATCTTCTCCTTATAAGCGATAGACGGCCAGGGTGACCTTCTCTTAATCAGAACAGTGGAGCACATAAAATATCTTCTATATATAGCCAATCAACTGCTCAGCAATGAATGGGTCAGTCGATCCACTGAATCTTGGTGTTCGTTGAAGCATAATAGACTCAACATAATGTTTTCCCTTCACAATGAGATTGTTCCTTCATCTTGATTCATTTTATTTCCCAAAACTTGAGTCAGTTGGTTCATCATTCGCATGAATGTTTCCATTCTGGCTTCCATTAGAGGGCCATCAGTTCATGGCCCATTGCAATCACTATTTTCATGGTTCATCCTATTGCCCTAAATTTTCTAAAAGAATAAAATATTATTGAGAAACTTATTTCATTTAGGAATATTTTAACTATAATGGATATTAGGTCTTAAAACATCATGCTTAAACAATTACATTTCTTTATCATTCCTTTATAATGATTCATAAAAATCTTATGAATTACCAAAAATATCCCCCAGGTGTGTCATAACCAAGAGTCCATCAAGGACCATTGTCGTGTACTAGAATACCCTGGGTCAATCCCGAAACTCTTTTTTGGAGTTTTCAATCCATGTTACCTTTGTGCCAGAGCCGCCTTTATTTACTCGTATCCAGACAGTGTTGTATTTTCTTCATAAACCACTTACTTAATACTCAGAAAAATACCAGGAAGGTTTCCTATATTTAAAAATTTATATTGGATTCTTCCTAAAGATTTAATATCATAATTTCCAAAAATAACTAAACTATCCTTTGATTCTGACTATGGCATCCCGCCTTTTATTACATAACTTTTTATTATATTTTACATTTAAGGGATCTTTAATGTTTAGTGTCTTGGAAATAAGGATCATCATACATGAATTTTTTTTAATAAACTTGTAATGATTCATTAATGGTTCATCAAAAGTAAAATTACAACATCTCGTAACCTCTAGACATACATCAATGGAAAGGGCGAGCAAATGGCTCAGTAAGGAAAACAGGTGAAATAGTGGACATGTTATCTTGAACAATATTAATAAGAACATGATAAAAATCATAAAGGCATGAGAAATAGAAGAATAGTAATTTCATAATAAAAATAACATGAATGATAACTTGAATATGTGGCTACAACATTTCATTTAGACATTAATGAACATATCACCATGGTTTATCCTTAATGTTTCATAAAAATTACCAAGGTTTTTCACCAAGGTATCGTAAAAATTATCATATCTAGAGATTAATTTTTTACCCAATGCATTGGTGAGATATTAGGGAATACCCTTAATATGTATTTATTTTCATGTGATCCACATATATCATAATCAAACATTTCATAAATAACCCAAAGATAGTAGAATAAACGGGTTTCACATCAAAATCGTGACGTTTTAGAAGTGCTTAAAAATAAGATAGTTCTGTCATTTATATCCCATGGAAAGGGAGTGAGGGTTACATGTATATCAATTATAGAATTAAATATATAATTTTTATATATTTATGAACACCCATAGAAACAAAATAGGTCTGGGTATTCACATAAATGAAACAAGTGAATATCTGGAGAGAAAGAGGTAGGAATTTTGAGGTGAAATTTCTGTAGCATAACAGCTGTATAACATCATTTTAGAAAACATTGAAAAGAGATGGGAAAAGGGTCACACACTCATAAATTATTTATAATACAGTATTGGTAAATAATAAGATCATGGTATGGATATTTGAATGACATACCACATGAAGGAAAAGAGAAGATGCAATTTCTTTAAAAAGAAATTCGGCAGCCTAACGGTGTCACATAAAATTCAGAAAACAAATTAATGAGAGTGGAAAGGGTCTCTTAAAAATTAGAAATGAAATGTAAATTAATGAGAACATATAATAACATACCCTCAAAATAAAGAGATGGAAACTAGAAGACACAATATAATGGAAGTCATGGTTTAAAAGAGGAGGGTGAAATATTCCCTTACCTTAAAGAGTAACTTAGAAAGCTTGAACGTTGGGACCTTGGGGGATTTAGGGATCCTTTAGAGGACTACTAGGGAGATTAGGAGACCATAAATTTGTTGCTGATGATTTTTTAATGAAATTAATGAGGAAAATGTCCGGGTATTTATAAGAAAAGTGAGGGAATAAATTATTAATTTCTAAGGGACACCTCATCAATGCTATTTGAAAAACCACAGGCTTGAACATAGTATTTGCCCATGGTATTGGCCAATTGGGACCCCTCATAGCATATATCACTATTAAAAAGTCTACCAGAATCCTGACATCATTATTATATCTGTAATGATGTAATTAAACACCCGAAACTGAAAACTGTATTTTTACTATTCACCGAAAATTCAACTGTTTCAGAAAAATCCCAAAAATTCACCCTAACCTATTATCAATGCTCTAAATTAAAAAATGATATCCATTTAATGAAAATAATTTTCTAAATATTTTTAATTTATTCTTTAAATAAAATCATTATTTATTCCAAAAAATACAAATTTAAAACTATAAGTCATTTTGTAACACCTTAAAAAAATAATCAAGGTCCAATAAAATTATTATATAACCATATGAAAATAAAATAACAATTTAGGATAAAATTTTATGAAAATTCATTTCCATCATAAAATATTAAATTTATTATAAAATTGTAAATAAAATATTTACGACATACAAAAATACTAAAACATATACAATGATTGGATTTTCACTTTTAAGATATTTTCATTGTATTTATACATTCATGGGTGAAGTTTCAAATTTTTTTGGTCAATTTTCTATACATTAATATTCATTACTATTCATATGGGTATGTTACAATTCATACTTACTATACAATATAAATCATGTTGATCTTATTAGACTCTAAAATTCTCACTGATCATAACTATAGAAGAACTTTTTTTGAAAATCATTTCACATTTTTAATTATTTAAATAATTAAAATAATATTTTTAAATACCGATTTTTTCTTAAATCTTCATTAATACAAATCCTATATTTATCCAAATATTTTAAATTCACAAACTTAGACATAATAAGAAATAACAATTTTATTTATATAAAAAGTTTACACAAAGCATATAAGATCTCGTTACATAGCCCCTTATAACACAAGCATAGTATCTAAGTGTAAGGTGTGATATGGTGATAGAATATTTGGGTGGCTCGGACAATATTTCCTAAGTGTTGATTTCTATCAGCTTGAACATCAACCTTAGGCAATTCTGTTCAAGCTTCATACGTTGAAATTAGGATTGGGATTGGTATAGAGTAAAGCCCAGTGATGCTACCTCCTTCCCAAGCTCTGTCCGATGGGATTTATATGGATAGAGTCTACTGGATTAGGCCATTCGATCTTCTTTCTGTATTAATTAACCAAGATAACTGTATTTCAAAAACACACCATTTAATATTATAGTTTCCAATAGTCATATTGACTAATGGTCATATAAGAGTTTAAAACCAATAGTCTCATTTTAATTATACCCAATTAATTAGTTAAAGGATATATTTTTGTTGAGTATAAAATAAAATAACACAAAAATTTAGGAAATAAATAAAAATAAAAATTCAGGTTCGTTACATTATCATTATCTATATCTTGAAATCATCCTGAGTATATTTAGGTGGCGTTGAAAATGTGACAAGAAATTTAATTTTTTTCCTTGTTTGATGAAAAGTAATTCCTTAAAATTTTTCCAAAGAACTGGTATAAGGTATTCCATATGGATAGAAGTGAACCATTGGACAGATGAGGGTGGTGTCCCTCATTGTGAGTTGAAATTCGACATTTTCTTGGGGAACCATTAGCGAGTTGTGGGAATGGGGGATGTTGGATTTTACACTTAGGAGTGAGCATGTTTCTATCCATGAGATTAATTATATATATAAGTATACATGTTGGTGGTGGTAATTACCCTAAATTTGTCTTGATGGTGAGACCACAAAGATACTCAAAACGTGGGGAGCATGGCGATGGCCACCAAACATTAACCGACATGTGATATGGGTCATTGAATATTGAGACCAACAGTTGAGAACTCAGATTCCATTTAAATGTGGTCGGTTTTGTCTAGAGACATCCCATGATTTTAGTTATGGTCTTCAGTGAGCATACCAAAACCAATCTCAGTCTTCCTTTAATTAAAGAGTTAGTTGTTGGTATCATTGTGTCTTTAGATGTATGATATTAGTGATTGATGAAAGGGAATAAAGAGTTAGATCAACATAATTATACTCTATTAGTTTTGTGTTGTTGATAAGGAACCACATCAGTCATGCTGTTAGGTTGAGATAGATACAGTATGTGAAATTTTTGGGACATTCCAACAAAGATATGATGCGATACGTTTAAGCATAGTAAATTATAATTCAGGAATTTAGATAAAATTTAGGAGTTATAGTAGTTTCATCTTGTAGAATTATGTGTAACGAGTATAGAAGCAAGTCAGGGAAATATTTTTGATGCTAGGGGCATGTTTTCTTTGGTAAATTTTAAGGTGGTAGCATCATGGATTCATATTGGACATTGAAAAAAATAACCTATTATTTGTGTCACCATAATCTTAATGATGAATGTGGAAACAAAATTGTTTTTTCATGGGTTATATGGGATATGTTAAGCACTATATAAATAATTATTTAGTGGTTATGAGCATTGGATCAGGTTATTGTAATATTAACCACCATATGTTTAATTTGGTGCTTGGAGGTTCATTTGTTTTCTAGGAAAACAAAACAGTTGTTTGAGTAGTTTCTATGACCCAAGTAGGATGGTATACTCATTTTAATCCAAAAAATACTTCTCAAGAATGAGATGTTTTATTGGGGATAGTTGTAAGATCCCATTTTTTCATGTTAGAAATCTCATAACGAATTTGAGTATTCAATTGATATAGGGTATAAATAATGTACGATGATTTAGAATGGAATTATTATGTTAGGAATGACATAAAGTTTTATTTTATACATTGAATGGGTCTTGGATAGTGGATAAGTGGTTTAAGGAGATTGTATGTGATTTGGGGCTTAAAATCATTATTTTGGAAATGTGCATCCTGGGGAAATTGGTTGGTGCATAGTTTTTCATAAATTTGAGACCAAAACATGTGGCCCAATTTTTACAAACACATGGTTTTATAAACCATACAAAAATATATGGGATATCAGGATGGTGTTGGAAATGTATTTCATATATGTTTCATATATATAATACTTTCTTTTAAACTATGTACTAAAACCTTTAGAGATAGATGGTTCAAGATAGATCTAACCTCCTAGTTGGAACACAATCTGTTAACTATGTGTCTAACTATGAAATCTATTATTTCCTTAGACAAATAAGGTACATGGATAGTTCATAGTTATTAAAACCTTGTGGAAAAACTATTCAGCTCATTAAATGTTGAAAAAAAATTATTTTCCCTCTACCAACACTAATGGTTTTTACCCCCTCTTTTCACCCTCATTTCATATAGTAGGTCCTATACTGTTTCCTTCAACTTCTTATTTTCCTCTATAGAAATATCCCTTGTTCTTAGAAGGAATTTATGTAACACCCCAAGATTTTTTGAAAAATATTCTTTTAATTTCATTAATGTCTTGTGTTGTATGCTACACCAAGATTACCTTGCGCTATACACAACACCGTATTAGCTTGCAGTATACGCAACACTATTCTTGGATCGTGTTACACACAATTTTGATAATAGTTATTCTATGAAACATTCAGTATATATATATATATATATTTAATGAATAAATGAAATATGGTTGGATTCTGTTATATGAAACAACAAAGGATTCTTTCACAACAGGAAACCCTGACTTGGCTTGCATTACACGCAATCACGACCTTCCTCGATAGCGTGTGTTGTACGCAATACCGTGTTTTACTAAAAAAAGATATATTATTATAATATTATTACGAACTAGCTGTTATGAATAGTATGAACTAAAATTAGAATTTTATAACATTATTATTCATCTTACACATTTTCTAGAACATGTTATAAGAACAATAAAAAATTTTCGGGTAAAATAAGTATTTTTCAAAAAATACAGTTTTGCCACCTTTTGATGGCGCACCCACATTAAATCTAGTTTTTGAAATTTTTATAAGTTCCATTTAACAAAATAAAATTATTATTTGTAATCAAGAAATAATAATTTACTTTAGATAAATTTTTCATTTTATTCTGATGACTTTTATATTTTAATGAATAGTAAAAACACGCTATATTTTAATTAAAAACAACTTTTTTCATCGTAATATATTATGTGGTTAAATTATAATATTGAATTGTTTTAAAGTATAAATAGAATATATTTTTACCATTTAATATAATTTATGTCATTAGCATTGATTTTACCTTGAATTCGTAGGTTAAATCAATTCAATCTTTTGCAATGTTTTAAAGAAAAACCTGTTTTCTTTCGACAACGGGATTGATTTTAATTTAATTTCTGCAACTTTTGTGTATTGAATTTGGAAAAATGGATTCCATATTTGGAATCATTGGATAAAAATTATATTAATAAACTACTTTTTATTTTTGGGCATTGTGAATAGTAACTACGGTAAATTTTAGTTACTATAGTAAAAGGTAAATCGGGTAATTAAGGGGAAATATAAGATTATAAAATTACCCTAACACTTGGAAAAATCCTATTGGATGACAAAAATACGACCCATATTACCTAAGGATTAGATTAGATTCATCTAATGGACTTTTTCCATGAAAATAATTTAATTATTATTAAAACCAAAGAAAGTGACAACATGTCACTCTCTTAAATACTATAAGTATAATAATTTTAAGTTAGTGATAAACATCATGAAACTTCAAGAATTAATATTCTACAGAAATCTAAAAAAATTATTTACATCATGAAAATTTATTTAGTATTTTTTGGGATTAAATAATTATCATTAATTTTGACACAATAGTGATGCAGAAATTATTTATCTAGTGAAAAATCAAGGATATAGTTTTTATTAAACTAATAGTGACCATGAAACGCACAAAACCCAGACCAAAACTTATTGGTCATGTAAATGTAAACTATAACCATATAATAGTCGAATATTGGACCATTTGGAGTCTTATACAAGCAATAATAACACTTATATTATTTTATTTTAAAATATTCTAAAGTTATCAACTTCATAATTTAATAAATATAACAATTTAACTATTGTTATTTTAAGATGATAAATTCGAGTAAAATTATTATTGTGAAATATAATATATTTATCTTCATCATAGGATTTTATTTTTAATTTTTATGCTGCATATAAGTATATTAAATAATTATACAAAAATATTGTAGTAAATATTTTATTAAGAGAAAAACCAAATAAATGGTTTAAAAATAATAAAATAAATATTATATGAACTATTTAATGTTCTCCACTAATTTTCTAGATATATATGACCTTTTATGGATCTATTAAAGCTTTTAGTTCGAATATATCTTCTGTATATATTTTATTTAAATTTAGATAAATGAATAGTGTCAAAATTGAAACTATTGTTATTTTATAAAAATAACATATTATAAAATTGTTTAAAAATCACAAAAATATTTAAAAATTATAAATTTAAATTTATATGGTCTATAATGTTATAAAGTGAACAATTATTGAAAATTCACAACAGATAAGTAATTATTTGTTATAATTTAAAATTTAGAATTTTATTGCCACAAATAAACCTAAATAGATTAAATAAGGATACATCAAAATGATAAGGTTTAAAATAAGATCCAAACATGTCTAAATTTAATTGGTTGATGAGATTACAACCCTATATCATATAATATTCTAGTATGAGTCATTTTTGGAGGTTTTTATGATGGGTTAGATTTATTATAAATTAATATTTTTAAAAATTTCAAAGGTGCCCCTCTCCTCTCTTATAAAAGGGCACCTCCTCCCTCTCATCCACACACCACTTTTAGCCTTCACTCTCGGCCAAACCCTGACCAATTCTCTTCTCCACTTCCCTAGAAACATCCTAGAGGTCCTCGTCTTTTTCAAAGACCAATTTTAGTGCCCTAAGAGGAGGTTTGAAAGAGGCGCTTCAAAGAAGAGGTAATTTCTGTTACCGATTCTTTCACCTTTATTTCTTCTTCCACTTCTTATTATTAGGTTGGTTCATTATGTAGAAATAACATAAGTATCACACATATAATTATATGTTATTATAAGTATGAAACAACCATATTTAACCATCTATCCATCCTACGGAAAATGAAATCACCGCGCATGCGTACGTACGGAATACCGTCTCCACGCCGTGGTGTAATCTATTTTCCACCACCACCTTACTTGGATGGGTATAATGGTGTAAATAATAACTATATATGATTATTATAAAGTGATAATTATTCTGTAATAGTATACATACACTCCAATAAAATTCTACGATCATGGGAACGATATCATCGCTCGTGCGTACGTACGGAATACCGTCTCCACGATGCGATGAGATTCATTCTTAGTGATTAACCATTCATAAATGATTATAAAGTACATATAATAAGTAATAATGAAATATATGACATAATAATGATACTCTATTTATGTATATATATATATATATGTATCTCATCTAATTAATTCCATTCAATTCAATGAGAAAATGAAAACAACGTTCATGCGTACGTACGGCCTACCATCTCCATGAACGGTGTATTTATTTCCATTTATCAATCTATTAAATATATGTATATTCTGAATATATATTATATAAAAATCATGTTTTACATTCTGGATTTATGTAATCATTATCTAAGTAATCATATGAATAATTACAAATCAAAACACGGACGACAAATGAAATGATTTTACCCAAAACGCTCTTTAACAAGGAATTTACAAAAGAACGGGTAATATAAAGTCATAAGTGAACCATATATGATATCATAACAATTTATATGATTCTTCAATAAGTCAATAACATTATTTAAATCATTATACAGGAGGTTCGGATACATACGAAGCATATCGGACCTAAGGTAAGGGATAATTTTTTAAATCTCATTTTTATTCGAGATAGCATATTTGTAAGTATTTACAGGGCTTATTTCTATCATCTATGTCAATGTTTTATAAATGTGTTTTCATGTATGTTTAAAGACATTTTTACTGATTTTTGACTTTTACTACATGGTATTTAAGGAATATTTCTTTTGTTTACGTTACGAAGAACTTTTTGTCTTTTTCCGGCAAAAGTACGAAAAAAATGTTTTTTTAAACTTATACGGCACGAACGAATTTTTACTGTTTTATAAAGCCTTATTTTCATGAAGTTTCATCCAAAATATTTCATGTCTATTTTCAAAGAAATCTATTTCTTTTAAAATTGCATGACATTTTGTGAAAAGAAATTGATTTTGAAGAAGAAAGGATATTTTCCTCAAGAATTAATTTCAAGTGTTTTATCAAAACCATTTTCCATCTAAGATGAAATTATTTCATATGTGTATGTTTCAAATATAATGTCTCTATGATTTAAATGGTTTCAATTTTCTTATGATGAAATATTCATTTGTTTTATATGGATTATGTGATGATGGGATGATGTTTATGAAACCCATTTTATTCATTTGGTTATGATGAATGTTTTAAGTTTATTTTTTGGCACAAGTAAGAATGATTTCACTATGAGATGGGTGGGACCTATATCTCCCTCCAATGAATTGGGTAAAGATTTATATCTCATGATATAGACATGGCTGGAATGGAAAGTTAATCTGGTTCAGTAAAACAGGACTGAAATGAGGAGTGAACTCGATTCAGAAAGGGACTTTGTCCACTAAGATGGTCTTGGCAGCAATGCCTTGGCTACTATGGAAATAATTACATGTGCTTAATGGATTCCACAATTACATGTTTTATTCCCATGCTATTTTGTCATTCATAATGTTTCTTTATGATCTATTCCGTACGTACTTCCATGTTTTATGTCATTTCTCAAGCTTTTGATGCTTAAACATTATGTTCATGTTTTTAAGTTCAAATGTATATGGTATGTTTTATTTTATCCATGCTTACCCTTAATGAGAATTTGAGCTCACACTTTTTATGTTTTCCTTTCCCCAGGATATAAAGAAAGTTTTTATGTAAGAAAAAAGGGAAAGATCATTATGGGAGATGTTGAAGATCTTTTACCACGATTAGAGGATTACGTTCCAAGTTTCCAAAGACACTAAACTATTATCGTCCTTGTGTGTCTGTTTTTGTTATGTATTAAGTATTTCGCTAAAGTAATGTAATGTCCATGTACGTCAAGCTTCGGGTCTCTACAGTTGGTATCATATGAAAGGTTTAGTCAACCTTTGGAAACTAGGATGCGAAAACGTTAGTGAGATCCCTAGAGATATTTCTAAGGTATGTCTAGGGATGTCCCTAAGGATAAGTATACATATAGGATATAGTCCTAGAACTACGGTAATGATCATAGAATTTAACCTAAGATGTTTTATATTGAGGGTACTCCACCTTTACTATGTTGTTTTCCCAATCATGATTTTTGCCTCTCACACTATTCTTTTTGGGTTTTAGAAAATGACTGGAAACAGGAAGATCCACGATAATGGAGGATATAATAGACAATGGAATGATATTCTTCATGAGAAACCAAATGAAACTGGATTTAGAAGTCCAAACATCATTATTATGCCGAATCATCAATATCATAATATGATCAATAAACTGAAATTTTGTAAGTTTCATGACTCGGCTAAAAAGAGAAAGATGGAGTTTCATGATGATCATAGAGGAAAGATAGTTCAATTTCCCCTATGTAAATCATGTGGGAAGAGGCATCAAGGAGAATGTTTCAAAGGAACTGGAAGTGGCTTTGGGTGTGGAAATGAAGGACATAAAGCCAGTAAGTGCAAAGGAAAAGGTTCAGTTAACACCATGGATGAGGATAATGGTATTGCTACGACATCAACAACGGTTAAATGTTTTAAATGTGGAATGTAAGGGCATTATGCAAACCAATTCCCTAAGGGAATGTCTCATGAAGAGAATCAGTATGGTCGTATGGGTAGTATTTATATTGATGATGATGAAGAGACTACAAATGATATGTGAGATGAAACAATTGTTGAAGCTAGATCAATGGTTTAAGAAGGTAGTGGAATGATTACATGTTTATCAAGTGTAATGTTGTATAAGTAATCTCATGGTACTATGGAATAAAGAGACATCTACGGATTGTTACACTGTTATCTTTCCTTATGTTTTGAATGTGTGTGATGAATGGTACCAGTATTTTTGGAAAGTAGATGATATGCGCATAATGAAGAGATAAGAAGAAAATTAAATGTTTGATAGTATTCATGAGCTCATGACTGATATAAGGAGAAGGTTATATCATGGTTTGAGTATATAGAATTTTTGGATTTTGGTATGTGGAAAGAGTTAACTTTTGACAGCATTCATGTTTTCACTAAGGTTTAATAGATATTCATTTTTCAAGAGAATACATGATTAAGGTATTCACATGATTGGAAGGTGACCAACAAGATAATGGGGGATAAATGATGGTTGGTTGATGACATTTCAAGTAATCGTTTTCTTTATATTATGAGCTTCGACTGAAGTATTTTAGATAATGATTGGAATGGATTATGTTGGACATAAGATAGTATTGTTTATGAATAGAAGTTTTTTTCGATATTATTGATGGGATGTTATAGTAATATAGTTTTATAAAAAAGACAACCTGCAGGACGGGCGACAGCCCAACGCGTCGGACATGGCTGTGGGAATCGAACCCACAACCGAAGTGCGACTGGACTTTATCACCTACCACTGGCCTACAGGATGTCCCTGGTTAGTAGAAACTAGTTTTATTTTATTAAGCGGTATGATATATGAAGTATAAGTTCATTTTTGGAACCATATACGATTAATCTGACCATAAGATGGACTTATAACTTTTTCTAACCATTTGTTTGATAGAGATGGAATGACCCATCATTCTATCACATGATCTGCTAACACATCACGAATAACAAATTCAACTTTATTTCTTTAAGGGATGAAGTGGAAATTGTTCAATTCACGAACAATAGTGAGATTGTACCAAAATCATGCAAGTATTTCTTTTAATTCATCAACTTTAGGGAAATGATCTTGAAAACCGAAAATGTTGTCCAAGTTCTCTTATATCTGATTAATCAGATGGTACCTTAGATCATCACAAATCACTAGCTTTGTGATTGTTGGCTTTTTTATAGCCATGTTCTCTACCACTCTCCATCAGAACTTGATGGTTATATTTTTCTTCCATATCCATATTTTCACCTATGTTCTCCTACGTGGAAACCCAGCGATGAGTTAATTTGGGTAACCGTTACATTTCATACTTTAGTTCTTAAAGCCATGTTTTGTTATTCCTTTTTACGATGTGGGTTTCTTTTAAACAAACTTTTGAGTAGTAAACCATTTATAACCCCAACGAATTTTGAGGGAGAAATTCATTTTAAGGGGGGGGGGGGGGGGTAGAATGTAACACCTCGAGATTTTATGAAAAATATTCTTTTAATTTCATTAATGTCATGTGTTGTATGCTACACCAAGATTACCTTGCGCTATACGCAACACCATATTATCTTGCAGTATACGCAACCCTATTCTTGGATCGTGTTACACATAATTTTGATAATAGTTATTCTACGCAACATTGAGTATATATATATATATATTCAATGTATAAATGAAATATGGTTGGATTCTGTTATACAAAACAATGAAGGATTCTTTCACAACATGCAACCCTGACTTGGCTTGCATTACACGCAATCACGACCTTCCTTGATAGCGTGTGTTGTACGCAATACCAGGTTTTACTAAACAACGATATATTATTATAATATTATTATGAACTAGATTTTATGAATAGTATTAACTAAATTTTGAATTTTATAACATTATTATTCATATTACACATTTTCTAGAACATGTTATAAAAACAAAATTAATTTTTCGGGCAAAATATGTATTTTTCAAAAAATACAGTTTTGCCGCCTTTTGAGGGCACACCCACTTTAAATCTAGTTTTTTAAATGTTTATAAGTTCAATTTGACAAAATAAAATTATTCTTTGGAATCAAGAAATAAAAATTTACTTTGGATAAATTTTTCATTTTATTCTGATGACTTTTATATTTTAATGAATAGTAAAAACATGCTATATTTTAATTAAAAACAACTTTTTTCATCGTAGTATCTTATGTGGTTAAATTATAATATCTAATGGTTTTAAAGTATAAATATAATATATTTTTACCATTTAATATAATGTATGTCATTAGCATTAATTTTACCTTGAATTCGTAGGTTAAATCAATTCAATCATTTGCAATGTTTTAAAGAAAAACCCGTTTTCTTTCGACAACGGGATTAATTTAAATTTAATTTCTGTAACGTTTGTGTATTGAATTTGGAAAAATGGATTCCATATTTGGAATCAGTGGGTCCAAATTATGTTAATAAGCAACTTTTTATTTTTGGGCATTATGAATAGTAACTACGGTAAATTTTATTTACAATAGTTAAAGGTAAATATGGTAATTAAGGGGAAATATAAGATTATAAAATTACCCTAACACTTGGAAAAATCCAATTGGATGACTAAAAGATGACCCATATCACCTAAGGGTCGGATTAGATTCATTTAATGGAATTTTTCCCTGAAAATAATTTAATTATTATTAAAACCAAAGAAAGTGACAACATGTCACTCTCTTAAATACTATAAGTATAATAATTTTGAGTTAGTGATAAACTTCATGAAACTTCAAACATTAATAGTCTACAGAAATCTTACAAAATTATCTACATCATGAGAATTTATTTATAATTTTTTGGGATTAAATAATTATCATTAATTGTGACACAATAGTGATGCAGAAATTATTTATCTAGTGAAAAATCAAGAATATAGTTTTTATTAAACTAATAGTGACCATAAAAGGCACAAAACCCTGACCAAAACTTATTGGTAATGTAAATGTAAACTATAACCATCCAATGGTCGAATATTTGACAATTTAAAGTCTTATAAAAGAAATAATGACACTTATATTATTTTATTTTAAAAGATTCCAAAGTTGTCACCTTCATAATTTAATAAATATAACAATTTAACTATTGTAATTTTAAGTTAATAAATTCAAGTAAAATTATTATTGTGAAATTTAATAGATTTATCTTCATCATAGGATTTTATTTTTAATTTTTATGCAACATATGAGTATATTAAATAAGTATACAATAATATTGTAGTAATTATTTTATTAAGAGATAAACCAAATAAATGGTGTTAAAAATAACAAAATAAATATTATATGAACTATTTAATGTTATCCACTAATTTTATAGATATATATGACCTTTTATGGATATATTAAAGCTTTTAGTTCGAACATATCTTCTTTATATATTTTATTTAAATTCAAATAAATGAATAGTGTCAAAATTGACACTATTGTTATTTTATTAAAATAACATATTATAAAATTGTTTAAAAATCACAAAAACATTTAAAAATTATAAATTTAAATTTATATGGTATATAATGTTATAAAGTGAAAAATTATGTAAAATTCACAACAAATAAGTAACTATTTGTTATAATTTAAAATTTAGAATTTTATTACCACAAATAAACCTAAATAGATTAAATAAGGATAAATCAAAATGATAAGGTTTAAAATAAGATCCAAACATGTCTAAATTTAATTCTCTGATGATATTACAACCCTATCTCATCTAATATTCTAATATGAGTCATTTGTGGTGGTTTTTAAGTGGGGTTAGATTTATTATAAATTAATATTTTTAAGAATTCCAAAGGTGCCCCTCTCCTCCCTTATAAAAGGGAACCTCCTACCTCTCTTCCACACACCACTTTGAGCCTTCACGATCGGCCAAAACCTTCCCAATTATCTTCTCCACTTCCCTAGAAACATCCTAGAGGTCCTGGTATTTTTTAGAGACCAATTTTAGTGCCCTAAGAGGAGTTCTCAAAGAGGCGCTTCAAAGAAGAGGTAATTTCCGTTACTGATTGTTTCACCTTTATTTCTTCTTCCACTTCTTCTTCTTAGTTTGTTTCATTATGTAGTAAAAACATCAGTATCAATCATATACTGATATGTTATTATAAGTATGAAACAACCCTATTTAACCATCTATCCATCCTACGGAAAACGAAATCACCGCGCGTGCGTACGTACGGAATACCGTCTCCATGCCGTGGTGTAATCTATTTTCCACCACCACCTTACTTGGATGGGTATAATGGTGTAAATAATAACTATATATGATTATTATAAAGTGATAATGATTCGGTAATAGTATACATAAACTCCAATAAAGTTCCAGGATCATGGGAACGATATCATCGCTCGTGCGTACATACGGAATACCGTCTCCACGACGCGATGAGATTCATTCTCAATGATTAACCATTCATAAATGATTATAAAGAATATATAATAAGTAATAATGAAATATATGACATAATAATGATACTGTATTTATGTATATATATATGTATGTCATCCAATTAATTCCATTCAATTTAATGAGAAAACGAAAACAACGTTCATGCGTACGTACGGCCTACCATCTCCATGAACGGTGTATTTATTTCCATTTATCGATCTATTACATATATGAATATTCTGAATATATATTATATATAAATCATGTTTTACATTATGGATGTATGTAATCATTATCTATGTAATCATATGAATAATTACAATTCAAAACACAGACGACAAATGAAACAATTTTACCCAAAACGCTCTTTAACATGGAATTTACAAAAGAATGGGTAATATAAAGTCATAAGTGAACCATATATGATATCATAACAATTAATATGATTCTGTAATAAGTCAATAAAATTATTTAAATCATTATACAGGAGGTTCGGATACGTACGAAGCATATCGGACCTATGGTAAGGGATAATTTTTCAAATTTCATTTTTATCCGAGATTGCATATTTGTAAGTATTTACTGGGGTTATTTCTATCATCCATGTCCCTGTTTTATAAAAGTGTTTTCATGTATGTTTAAAGTCCTTTTTACCCATTTTTGACTTTTACTACATGGTATGTAAGGAATCTTTCTTTTGTTTACGTTATGAGGTACTTTTTGACTTTTTCCGGCAAAAGCACGAAAAGAATGTTTTTTTAACTTATACGGCACAAACGAATTTTTACGGTTTTATAAATCCTTATTTTCATGAAGTTTCCTCCAAAAGATCTCATGAATATTTTCAACAAAATCTTTTTCTTTTAAAATTTCATGACGTTTTGTGAAAAGAAATTTATTTTGAAGAAGAAAGGATATTTTCCTCATGAATTCATTTCAAATGTTTTATCAAAACCATTTTCCATCTAAGATGAAATTATTTCATATGTGTATGTTTCAAGTATAATGTATCTATGATTTACATGGTTTCAATTTTCTTATGATGAAATATCCATTTGTTTTATATGGATTATGTGATGATGGGATGATGTTTATGAAACCCATTTTATTCATTGGGTTATGATGAATGTTTTATGTTTATTTCGTGGAACAAGTAAGAATGATTTCACTATGAGATTGGTGGGACATATATCTCCCTCCAATGCATTGGGTAAGGATTTATATCTCATGAGATATACATGGATGGAACGGCAGGTTAAACTGGTTCAGTAAAACAGGACGGAAACAAGGAGTGAACTCGATTCAGAAAGGGACTTTGTCCACTAAGATGGTCTTGGCAGCAATGCCTTGGCTACTATGGAAATCATTACATGTGCTTAATGGATTCCACAATTACATGTTTTATTCCCATTCTATTTTGTCATTCTTAATGTTTCATTATGATCTATTCCTTACGTACTACCATGTTTTATGTCATTTCTCAAGCTTTTGATGCTTAAACATTATGTTCATGTTTTTAAGTTCAAATGAATATGGTATGTTTTATTTTATCCATTCATACCCTTACTGAGAATTTGAGCTCACCCTTTTTATGTTATCTTTTCCCCAGGATATAAAGAATGGTTTTGGGTAAGAAAAAAAAGGTAAAGATCTTTATGGGAGATGTTGAAGATCATTTACCACGATTAGAAGATTACGTTCCAAGTTTCCTAAGACACTAAACTATTACGGTCCTTGTGTGTCTGTTTTTGTTATGTATTAAGTATTCCGCTAAAGTAATGTAATTTCCATGTACGTCAAGCTTCGGGTCTCTACAATTTATTACCATTGAATGAATTGGTATTATTTAGGTAAGTATTAAACTATGTTATCCAAAAATGTGTTCCTATTATTCTTCCACTACGAATTCAATATCTAGAGAGAGTTTTGAAACGAGATTCCCCCGGAGAATGGGGTAAAATGATTCTAGTGATTGGGATTCTTCTTCTCATATGAAGGGGTGACCTGGGAGGCATATAAACATCATTTCCTTCATTTCATCAATGTATGTAACCATGGGGATTTTATAATTCATTAATTCATTATATTATGTTTTAGGGGTGATTATTATGATATAGGTTCTTTGGGAATATTACCAAATCAAGTATAGGTTTATATCATCTATTTTTGGGGAGAATTTTATTTCATTTCCTATTTGGAATTATTGGTGAGTGTAATTTCAAGCATTATTCCAATGTAGTTAGTTTTTTTAATTTTATATAACCTTTTATGTTATATTAATTAATTATATTAGTTATAAATAATAAAATCCAAGTGGTTTTATTGTTATATAGAACCATATATGTCAAAAAAGTATGGGATGTTTCTTGGAAAATACAACCATCCCTTGGAAAGTAAATTACAATCATCTAATATGGTAGGTCATCTACTGTACTAACCATATGACATCGATGAATTTTTATGGTTTGATGTGCATTTTTATCCCCTCTATTGAGTCTGAAACCACCTCTTAAATTAATTACCAATATATATATAAATATTTAAATAGATTAATATAATAGATGAATTACATGGGTCATTAATAACCATTGTGAGCTTGTTTCATCCCTTTGAGAGAAAACGTGGCCTCCATACCTCCTTAGGTCTGAAAAATCATACAATAGGGTATTTAAAAAGTTATAAAGGGTTAGATGGATTAAAAGAAGAATGATTAAGATAGGGATGGTTGTTAAAGAAATCGAAGAGATACATTGGCACTGAGATAGAGTCAGGATGCATTTCTTAATGGCGGCCTTAGTGACCTAACTTCAAGTAGCTGTCAAGGCGTTGATACATTGTACACAATTTGGTGTGAGGTAAAATTCTAGTGCCTAAATTTTTGACCAAATACCATTCTGATCACTTATAAGATCTTAAGGGGAGTACATCCACTTATTTATGCACATAGAGGATCCCTAGTTGGATGCTTCTATAGTGTTTTGACAAGACTAACCTAGTGGGAACTATATTGTTCGAATGACCTTATGAAAATTTCATTTACGTTTGGAAAAAATGGTAAGAATAGTCTCCATAAAACCCATACCAAACATACAAGAACAATCAGTAGTGGAAGTATTGATTTTTTATGGGTTCGACAAAAAGAACTATTATTATTTGACATTTATTCAATTACACCTTATGTTTCTATGATTCCAAATGTAATTATTGGAAGTTTTCCCATGGGGCCTGATACATTGTGGCTCTATAATCTGGACACCCACATGATTAACATTCAAATATATAGGGATAAAAAATATGATCATTACTTTCAGTGATGATGGAAACTGTGTTTGTTATCATTTATTGGGGAATTGTGGCACAAGATGTTTCATAACCTCATGGATCTAGATAGTGATTAGTGATTTTCATTGTTACAATTGAAATTTGGGGACATGGAATATCAAATTGATATGATTGATATAGGTGGAACTAACATTCCAAATATTTTTCTTTCAATTTTCAGCATGGTGTTCAACATATATGGAATAAATTAGAAGACATAAGATTCCAGATATTTGGTTGAGATTCCAAATTGAAGATATTAGCATGGGTAGGGTACAATATGATTTTTGGGGTTATAATAATGTATTGGTACCAATATTTATATGATTATTTAGGTTATAGGTTGTTTTTCCAAGAACAATTATTCATAATGAAATGGCCAGATTCTATACTAACATTCTATGTACAAGCTGAAAAGTATCTTGTTGTGATTAATATCTTAAATTTTAGTTGGGGATACCCTTGTGGTAGAAAACTATACATTATTTTGGATGAAATATCATTGAAACGTGATTAGAGTAGTTATAGTGCTGGATTAAGTAGGTATGGTTGATCATTATCCCAAACCTAAGGATCAAGTACGATTTTTCATTATTTATTATATCGTTTAATTCCAGTTGTGTGTGTTCTTGGATGAGAACATTCCCATGAAAATTCCATGTAAGACCTTTATATTTTTTTTGTTTCCTAGTTATTAGATATTATTATTATTATTATTACAATAACAGTTATCTTGTTGATTAGCTCACATATATCTATAATGAATTTACTAGTTACAAAAGAGATCACATTGCTTGTTTCATAATGAGTTTTGTACCCACACCCTAGTCAGGACACCATTGTACTAGGGTACCTGAGTAGTCATTCACATGGTTTCAGGAATATAATAGATGATGCCTATAAATAATGGACCAGGATGACTCAGATGTGTTCATGTAGTTGGTTTGTGGTTCAACTCTAATTTACTATTAAAGAATTGATGTTTTATTTATTATTATTTTATTACTATATATGTGTGACCGAACTAGAGAGAAATTAGTGTTTTATTTATGGAATGGTCATTAATTCCCCTACTAAATTTAAATTTTTATTACAAAATTGTTATATGCATTACTTCTATACCCTGATTATTTACTCATACAAATGAGATTTAGTTATTTACACTTTTTATATACTAGGGAATGGTATCTCAATATATACACTCCAGTGCCTCGATACCAGTCAACAATCTCAAACATACATGGAGGAGATCTTGAGGACTTGTAAACAACTAGTTGGATACTATTCATAAAGTGAATGGAACTAGTACATGAAAATAGGACACCTCAAACATATAGAAGAAACCAAATTCATAAACTGAAGAAAAAATTTGATAGTTAACTATATCTCAGGTCATTATGTAATATATAGTTGTAGAAGATTCATAATAGAAATCAAATAAATCTCCCCTCCCAAGGTTAAGCTAGTAATCATGCATAACACTTAATAATACTTTCCCTTCTAATCATAATTTTGAAGTACTTTAGGTTTAATTAGATGAAAAAATTGAGAGATATTCTATAAAGAGCTATATAAATGTGTTATATTTATTTTAAATTAAAACTTTTGTTTTTTATTGATTATTAGAGAAAAGTTTTTAATTATTTTCTTAAGGTAGGTAATGATACACCCTCTTAATATATATATTTCTTCCATTTTTAATGATTAAAATATAAAAATTAGTCAATGATAAAGCAATGAAATGGAACCATTTAGTATTAAATAATAAATAATAAATAAATTAATCTCCAAAGTATAAATATATTTTATCTCAATTGAATACAATATGTAGAAGTTCTTAATTTAATGTTTCAATATATGTGATAAGACTAAAATTATACTCCAAAAAAGGGATGTAATTTGATGTCATGTATCAAAATATAATATGGAATACAATATAAAGATAACCCAACATGTCTTATACCATTAATTTAAAAAATATTTTGGAATCAAAATATTACATAATGGGATATTTTATATTTAAATGTTTAATATATGTTGTGTGAGTAAATAAAAATATAGGATCATATCAGATAAAGTGATCATGTAATATATCATAATGTTTATAGTATAAATCATTGGTTTTAAAAAAAATTATTTTTTGTATTGTGGTTATATCATAGCTCATGATCCACATTGTCATGATATATATGTGTAAACATATATTAATAGCATTCATTTTTTGAATTAACATGAGGTAATGTATGTATATATATATATATATATTTTATAATATTTTAATGTGACATGTGACATTACATGTTACATTTGGGTTGTGATATGAGGAAAAAATATATAAATGTTTAAAATACAATTATATCTCATACAATGATATAATAAATGATTTTATGAATTTTTTAAAAACATTATAAATTATAATTTTTTAACAAATTATAAAATCAATCATAATATATTTTTATTTCATTTAGGAAAATATATAAATTTCCTTTACTAATATTAATTATTCTTAATTCCAATATTGATATAATTATAAAATATTACTTATATAAAATAGGAACTGTTCTTTTTTTATTCCACCAAATAAATTACTTATTTAGTTTTACCACATATGGTTCATTCTAAATTCTTGTGAAATATTACAACATAAAAAATGGTTTGGATGTTGTGATACTCATTTATAATAGATATTTGTAGTTGAATTAACATATGTAATATTTAAAAAATTTATATTGATTACATCATGAAATATGATGTTTTTATATAGATTATAATCTGAAATGTAAAGATATTTTATTTCTCTAAAATTATATATTTTAATAAAACTGAAAATTTCATATTTAATTTGTAATTTACTAATGATGCTTGTCTATTATATATAAGAACTGTTTATATTTTGGGATTATATATTAAAATTTTAAATAAGTAAATTATTTGAATAAATAAAACATTTGATTCATGTTTACATAAAATTCATTAACATTATATAATTTAATTATGATTCATTCTAAAGTAACATGTTTAAATTTATAAATTTATATTCATTTATTTATTTTCCATTATTCTAATGATTCTTAATATGTGAAATTTTCATATGTATATTTTTTATGTAAATAATTTTTAATTTTTTGTTAGTTTCAATATATTTAATAAAGTACATTAAATATTTATATTCTAGGAATTACATAATATTATATTTATTCTAAAAATGATTAATGGTTGTTTTATATAATCTAAAGTAGAGTGTTCTTACAATTATTCTTACATATTTTGAATTAAAATACCATTGACTTTTAAAAATAGTATTGAGTAATGATATATGAAGGAAGATAACTTGCTCTAAAAATTTCAAGGACATTAGATATTATAATCAATCACATAAATTTGGTTCTAGTTAACCTTCATTCCAAACATGCTCTTGAGTTATAATTTAGTTTCATATCTGTTTAATTATAAACATGGAAATATTTTCATTTTCCATTCCCATGAAATGCATCATAATTTTGGATTCCTATTAGAAATATATTTTTATACTATAAATATTTATATTTTAATTATATTCATAAACTTTTTAAATTATTGTGATTAGAACTTTTAAATTTGGTTAGAATAAACAGATGAATAAATTAAATATTTTAAAATATTCATATATATATATATATGGAATTGATTAGAAAAAATATTAATAAGATTTTAATAGAAATTAAATGGCGAGATCATTAAAATATCTCATAATTTGATGTCTTGTAATTATTTAAAATAAATAAATCATCAAAACTTGGTCATTACGTATAAGAATTCCTTTCTTCATTAATCACTCATGGATTATGTTGTGCATGGTTTTCATGACCCAAATAATGGTTTAAGATATGTTTTTATTTGAGTTAAGAAAATAAGTAGTTATTTAACTACATGATTTATATTTTACATGGTTTTGTGACAGAAAGACCCAGGTTCCTAGAAGATTTTTTTAGATAATTAGTTACATTTACATGGAAATTTTTCACCACTAAACAATACATTAGTATTATTGAACACTTTTATGGGAATCAATAATTCCTATGGATTAGAAAATTTTTGTAATTTATATTTTTTCCTTTATTAGTCACTACAATCCTTTTATAGACTGTGTTTTACTTCCACGTTGATCCCGTAAGAAGAATTGTTATACCATGATTATTAATTTGATTCAAAATCAAGTGTGTTTTGATACAATGGATTTTGACTTCTATGAAACTAAATAATATTCAACTAAATTTATAAACATCAAATGAAATTTTTTAGAATAATATTATATTGGATCACATATTAAATATTTATCAAATATTTATAGTAAGTAATTTATTTATTATGTGAGATCATTCTAATAAACGTATGCACTTAAATTTATCTTATAATTATTAAACCAACTATTACCTAGATAAGAGACATTAATTAATTTAATTGTATGGTCACTCATAAAAATATTTAAATAGAGAAAACTCATTATTGTTGAATGATAAATAATTAACATACTATATTTTTTTTAAAATTATATTAATAATTATAATATTAATTAAAAAACCAAAAATAAAATCATAAGAATTGTTTAGGAATATATAAATTAATTTTTAAAACATTAAAAAACTATAATATTTTCTTATCTAATAGTTTGATTTGTAATGTTACATGACATCATGTTGGGATTCCCATATCCCATATACTAAAAACTAGCAGTGAGGGTCATGTAATTTATCAATGGGAGACTATACCATGAATATCATAGAATAAAATATTATGTAAATAAAAATATATTATATAAATAATATTTTTAATCCATCAAAATATTTAATCTTAATGAAAAAATATCTATAATAAATAACATATCACATGCAATTACAAATAAATCCAATCTAATTCCATTATAGTCATAGATTATGAGAAGGATCACCCAGTGTACTAATCACATGTCAAAACAATACATATTTTCGATATAAAATTGGTGGGTCTACTAAAAAAGACCTAAAATTCACCATAGTAACGTCTCAAATTGCATTGACTTACACCAACACAATCACAAATTCTAGGGTCTTTGTCTTAATATATAGTCCAAATATATAGTCAGAATATCTACCAATATTTCTATATAGTTTATGAGTATAAAACGTAGTATAACCCCACTAAGAAGTCATTAATACAAACTATTATGTATATTCATGCATGTATTGTATGAGATAAGTGTAATAAAAACATGTACAGTATACAAGGGACATCATTGAAAAATATGTAAGTCACCCTGATAACAAAAATCACTTTCACTGATCTAAACTCGTATTAAGTGATGGTATTTCCTAGATTAAAAATAAAATGAATTGCTCAATATTTTATTTCCTAAACCACACACTAGGTTGGTATAAGAAATTCAAAACTGATGTCTTTATAGCAGGTTTTCTGAGTTTCTCAACAATAATATTTTTCATTGGAATCAATGGTTTGAAAATATTTGATATGGGATAGTATATTTAACCATATATTATAATAGTAAGAAAATTAGATATACCCTATAAAAATAATGGTTTGGCTTCACACCCAACCAATAAATTGTCTCCTAATATCATAGGCCAGTAGAGTGCCCAACTGGGATATAGTCTATTTAATCAAGGGTTGGTAGGGAACCCAAAATGGTAATACGATATCAAATTATTTTTTTTATTAGAAAACTTTTAAATAGTTTCATAAAATCAATGGTTAGAAGAGTACCCAAACATGAAATTCTATTCCAAAATATATTTTTTGATGCGTAACCAACCAATAAATACTATCAACATCACAGTTAACATATGTGTATTGAATAATTAGTTAATAAAAAAATATTAATCCATGAATGATCATGTTATTTCCACTTATCAATAAGTATAACACAATGTAGTCATAAATTTGAATATAATTTTAGTGACTATGATGTGGGTTGAAATTTAAGTAGCCATATTATTTTGTTTTGGTGAAGGGGGTTTTTGGTTGATGGATTATGTGTTGTGAAAGTGATGTGTGATGTTGGTATTTTATTTTATTTTATTATCATATTTCTCATCAATTTTTCATCAAATACGTTTCATTCAAAATTAGTGATGTTTGTATGGTTAAAATGATGTGCATGTTCTTTGGATGTTTTAAAATTGATGGAAAGGGATTGAAATTAATTAATGGTGTTTGATTTTTTTGTATAGAATATAGAAAAAATAATCATATAATGGTTTGGTTCATGATGTAAATTCTGTCTAATGAAAAAAATTTGGTGGGTCTGAAACAATTATTCCCTAACATGTATAGATCATTCCATATTTTATTCCCAAATGTAAATATTCTTTATCTATTATTTCACAGAAAATTGATTACACTCTAATAGGAATTCCATCTTTTTTCATGATGTTTCTATTGTGTGTGAGAAATATTATATCATCATATGTTAGGATATTTCACCATAAATATATACTAAAATACAACGTTTTATGCCATAAAGAATTATTTCTAATATATTTATGAAGGATTTTGGAGGACACAATGCAATACAATAAGTGATTCTACAATTATCATGAATTTTTAGCAATTGGAGGTAATAATTTTGAAAAAATTATCAATCACTCCATAGTGTACCAATTCATTCCATGATTTACATGATTATACCACAAATAAAATGGAAAACCATGGATTCTTGAGAAATTTTAATTTCAAATTTTTTTTTTGTGGATTTATGGAAGAAATATTGGCCATATAAACTTGATCGTAAATGTTCCTTAAACAATAAAAAGGATAAAAATATGGATATATTAAAACTATTATATTGCATAAACTAGGTGAATTAGAGAATGGAATATATATTTTGATTTTGAATTTGGTATTCTAATTTAAATAAGAATGACCAAAGGCCGCTTTATATGAGAAATAAGTAATTATAGTTACACTATGATATAAAAAATTGATGCATGATATGGATAAAAATGAAAGTGATATAATAATTAATGATTCTCAAAAATTAATTTTAACAACTAATTATCACATTTGTTTGAGGATAAATTTCAGGAACAAAGATGGTTTGTCATCCGAACTGGTGCTTGACCTGATTAGTTCCGTAGAGAAAAGGGCATTATCGATCCCCACAAGTTGACAAATAGTGTTTGTGTATCAAAAAGTACTTTGGGAATGATTTTACCTAATTACAAAAACACAAATGACCAATAATTATTAATAAAATAAAACTGAATAACTATAAAAAATAAGGAATAAAAATTTTAAGATTCAAAGTTCAAATCATTTATAAAAAACCAAAAAGGTGATAAAACAAAAAATAGAACAAGAAACTATCACAAAAATACAATGCAACAAGAGCAGTATCGTCCTTAAGGAAACACCTCAACACCGGGATTGGAAAACCACTAGCATCCCGATCCTCTGTCTCCAAACATCTTTCCCTTACCCGTTTCAAAGACAATCAAGTATACTTACATCAAGAGGTGTGTGTAGGGAGTCATGAAAATTATAAAATGTTTCCACCTATTAAATATATTCCTTTCTAAAATATTATAAAATTAATTAACATTTATGATTTATTAAATTAAAAGTTATATATTTTTGTAGAAAACAATTTATGAGGAAACATGCATTGCATTCAAACTTAACCACCAACTGCAATATATTTAAAAAATAAGAGAAATATCAAAAAATATCGCTTTGTTAAAGGAATAATACACATGATCTAGCTCAATGGGACTTTAGGTACATTGTATCTTGGTAAAATGTGATATATCAACCATAAGTGACAGTGTTCTCAGGCATGATCCACAAGGTGGCGACACCGCATGGGATTATTGGTCTCCAATAATAAGAATCATTTAGTTATTGTTGTATTTTCAATCATGATAGATGATTTTGGGCCAATACACTTCCAATTCATCTAGAATAATAGTACAATACCACCCACCTAGTTACTCAAGTTTTCCATCAAGATCAATATTCACTCCACATATCACATATAACATCACATTCACATATAAACAAGCTAGTCAATATATCAAACCTGATAAAACACCATTTTATCTAACCAAAAAACCAATTTTAAATCAAAACGGACACTAAATCCAATTCAAAACACATTTATTATCTCTTTCATACATTATTAAATTTCTTTCATAATTTATAAAAATCATTAAAAGGTCACCATTATAGTTCACCTTTTAATACAACCAATTTATTTTTGAAAGACCACTTTTAAGCCATAAATATATCAAAATCCTCCCAAAAAACCTTTATCACCACATACATAAATCATAAAACATAACTAAACACTCAAGAAAGTATATCAAAATCTTCAAATAATGTTTAAGTATAGAACCACCTACCTCTACTGTAGAACACTTCAATAAATAGTGATAAACCAAAACCGTAGCTAAAGATAACACTATGAAGGAATTATTCAACCATACATATCAACATCAAACCCTACTAATCAAGATTATTCCCTAAAAATTTAACCCAATATGATGTAGATATTAAACCCTAAATAACGATTGAGAAAACCCTAGAAGATAGAAATAAACTAAGAAACAAGGGACTTTCATGATGATCATGGAAAAACCACAAAAAAATACCCAAAAAATTGAGGTGCAAGGGTGAAAATGGAGGAGGGGGAGGCGCCATGGGAGAAGAAATGGGCGTTTAGTTTTAAAAATCAGGGAGGGAGAAATCATAAAATTTAAATTTTTAATTAAATGGACAAGTGGTGTGTTTTTCCTACATGGTATTCCAAACCATATGGAAATGGTGCAACCATTAATATTAAGAAAGATATGTCAGTTGGTTTTCCCAAACAGTTTAAAAAATATGTCAATACTCATTCTAAAAACACCACTAGGTCACATGTTTACCTGGAAAGGGTGCACCGTTTTCCAAACTGTGAATAAACTGTGTGCTATCTACTATTTACCCAAATTTTATCATTTTTATCCAAAAAAAAGTGAATCCCTAAGAGGAAATATAGACCCAAAAAATAGAAAAATACCTCAAAAAGAAATCATTGGTGTGACAATTCTTAGAACTATGAAAACATTCCACCCCCATAAAGCCAACTCGAATCTTGATCAGAGAAATAAACATATACACTTGGTCAACCCAGGGATTTTGATCCCAAGTATCATTATAATAATTACCATTCATAAAATGAACTTGGACCAGTGGGAAATACTTTCCATGAATAACATTATCATGGGAATCTACACTTCTCACCATTCATTCAAACATGGAAAAATTTGGTTGAATTTCCAACTCTTCCAAATTCAACATATGAGACAGATATCAGTTATATTTCTTTAATTGGGAGACATTAAACACCTAATGATTTGATGTCAAATGATAGGTTATTTTAAATTATTATTCCACCTTTTTATCCTAATCAGTGGTCTCGAATAGTCTAATATACAACTACATTAGTTTCCCTTGCATACCCAAATGATGATGACCCATGTGAGGTGCCACATTCTGGAACAGCCGATCACCCAAAGAAAACACTATATCTCTATTTCTTTGATTGGAATAAGATTTTTAGAAACTCTAAGATAATAAAAATAATTTTCTGATCAACTTGACTTTCTTATATGTCTCTTGAAATAAACCCGGTCCCAATAAGCTTGGTTTCACCCACCTCAGTGCAACACATGGGGGACTAGCACGAATGGACATAGGGAACATCAAAAGGTTCCATTAAAATCATGGATTGGTATCTATTGTTATATGAAAACAAGAACATTCTCAAATTTCTATCCCAATATCCTCTAAAATCTAAGACTCGTGCTCAGATCATGTCTTCTGAAAACTAATTTTCCCATTATTTCTAACCATCCATTTGTGGATGGTATTCCATGATCCATTTGACTTGTAACCCCAATTAATATTAAATTACATCTCATAAAAGTGATGTAAAATGGGGTATCTATCAGAAAAAATTAATATCATCAAATCATGAAGTATCACTACCTCCAGAACATATAATGGACCCAACTCATCCACATTTTTTAATCTTTGATTTTAATGAAATGGGAATATTTGGTCAAAAAAATCACAATACAAATGGAACTCCTTACCTAAATTATACAAGGTAATCCAATAATAATTTCCTTGGTGATTTTTCCCACTTCTAGGTTGGAAGGGGTAGTGGCCGGAGGAAATCATAGGGCCTTTGGGGTCTGATTTTATCTTACGACATAGATAACACCACGATATGAAGATATCTATATCTAGTCTCGTGCCTATCCAATAGAAATGTAGCTATATATAATAATACATATTAGTATCACTAGGATGAACAAACGACTATGATTGTTTAATATGTTGCACCACTACCTTTCTCAGTGATTGAGACACCACAAAGAGGCCCTTAAAGAATAATAATCCCTCAAGATACAACAACCAGTCTTAAGGCATCTCTCAACCAATTAATGAACTACATAGAATTGTGGAAAACTAATCATCATGATTATACCACTGTATATCCTCTGTAAGATTAATAGATAGCTAAAAACATTCCATGAACTCACCTTTACTATGATTCTTGGACTCCAAATATATCTGAGAAAAAACAGACCGATCAAGGTTCACTCATTACTGGACTCTTTCAATGCATGGACTAGAATCCTTCCGATCAATTCATCATCCATGTCATTTCCTTTTCCAAGGGTATAGATTATATTTCAATAAAACCACTAAATATATCAAACCCATTAACACTACCTCTAATTAAAATCATTTTGGGTGAATATGTTGGCAATGATTTTCTGATTTGAATAAATTAAAAACTCCTCCCAAAAAAGATAATTAATCCATTTATTTAGGTCATTCATCGCCACTACTTGATAAAGGACATGGGTTTGGTAGTTCTTTTAAATTTTTTGGAGTATTTGATAACCATAAGTCGCCACATGGCCAAGTTTCATAAGAAAACCCCCATGACCCATTCAAAAATAATTGAAATAAAACACATAAACCATTCTGGATTCTGGAAAGATCATCACAGGAGTGGTATTCTATAACACCCCTAGCTTCCACGGTATGCTTCCATTTGAATAATGCAATACCTTGCATTGTACACATCTTCAAGATTCTAACACACCGCGACCAATCAAACTAGCCATTATGAGTAGTAATACCCACTTTTTTAAATTTTATAAATTTTTTCATTCAAAATGGACTTCATTTTTGGATTCGTAATATTGAAATTATCCTAGGGTGAATTTTTGTATTTTTCTGAAATGTTCAATTTTTTGATGAATCGTGAAAACACTACGTTATAGTTTAAAACCGAATTTTTATTTAAATAATTCTTTATATTATTTAAATATATTTTAGGTCAAAATAGATACATAATACCTATATAATTTCAATATAATTCATTGGAATCAGTATATAATATTTTTAGATATATTAAAATTTTATTGAACTTTTTACTGTCTTTTAGCCACCTCCTAGGAGAATTAGAAAATTTACATAAAACATAATTTTACCGCTTATATGAGTTGAATTTCAAAATCCATGAGGCACGGTTGATATAATAATGTAAAATGTTGTTCAATAAGATGAAAATAATTTGTTGTGAATAGTAACCTTTTGCTTTTATTTACCACAGTTAAAATTAAATTGGGTAATTAACGGTAAAAATTATATTATTATAATCCTAACACATGTCCTAACTGTATTGGTTATCTGAATTCGTCTAAAGAAACCTTAGGAATAAAATATGACCCTTTCGGTCCAGTTAGATTAGATTAGGACATTTTTTATTATTTAATTCAAAGAAGAGATAAAAGTGTTAAATTCAATGTTTAATAACTAAACCATTTATAATATAGGGTTATAAATAAGATAAATTCAACTAAAAATATTCATTATAAAGGTAAAACTATTTCCTACATAATGGTTTTTTATTTTTATTTTTTAGACATTAAATAATTTAATTTATTTATGACCCAATAATGATGCAGTAATTACATAATTAGTGAAATATTAAAACAATTGATATTATAAATATCCAAATAAATGTAATTTGAGACTTATTATGAATTACAATAATTTTATAGGTTAACATGACAAGTTAGGTTTGGTTAGATGAATTATTTTCAAAGTAACAATGCAGTTATGAATTTAGAAAAAACAAAATAAAAATTGTGTCAAAGATGACATAAAAGAGTTTTTAAAACAAATATTATTTTATTAATTGATATTCTATTCATAAAAATATAATGCTCGGAAAAAAGACTTATATAATGATAGGTGTATTATTAATGAAAAACTTGGGGTTCTCTTGGATGAATATAGTATGTTTATTATCCATATAATATAAAAATAGAAAGAGACCTGGTAAATGTCAAACTATTTAACTAAGAGTTAAATATGAAAGATAAAGTTATTGTAGTTACCCAAACCAATCTAAAACCTATTTGTTGAGTGGTTTTCGACCCATCCACACCTTAGACTTTAAATAATTCATTTTTGAGACATTCTAAACCGAAAACGATTTTATTATAGAATAATATTTCTACCTTTTCCTATGGTGCCTATCACCCTCTTATAAAAGGACACTCCCCTCGTCTCTCTAGTTCCCACATTCTAATCCATTTGGATTGGACATACCCTTTCCGAATACCCTCTAAACTATCTTCACTTAATCCTAAAGGCCTTCTTTTAGTCATAAAGCCAACCTAAGGAGCCCTTTTGATCAAATCAAAAGGATGAACCTGAAGAAGAGGTAAATATTTCATCACCTCTTTCAAGTTCTTTTCGTCTTTGACATTCCTCTTTATTTGTTATTTACATTATAAAATAATAACAACAGTATCTTATATATACTATTATGTTATTATAAGTATGGTACAACCATATTCATTATTCTATCCATCCTTTTAATGACATGTCACCATACATGCGTACGTACGGCTTACCGTATCCACGTCGTGGTGTAATTTTTATTCGATACATTATTATTTGGATGGTTATAATAATGATGTGAAATTTATGTAAATAATAAATATAAAATTATAATGATTTTTTATATATGATATACCATCCAATTATATATTATTTTAATATCAAAAGAATTATATTGTCTCTTGTGCATACGTATGGATTACCGTCTCCACGAACGCGACATGATTCATATTCCCATTGTATCCATTCAAGACTAATTTTTATTAGATGATCAAAAATAATGTTTATAAACTTAATATAATTCTGAATATTAATAATATACATCCTATCCATAACAAATATTAATTACATTACAAATCATACAAAGGAAAACGAATCAGTTGACACCTGAAATGACCATAATACTAAGATATTATTTACAAAGAAATGTTAAAAGATCATATATGAAATCATATTAATGTATATGATTCTTTTATAATTTATTAACAATTATTTCAAGATTATATAGGAGGTTGACCTACTCTCGACCAAGGAAACGTACAAGGTAAGGGTTAATTCTGAAATCTCTTTATTATCTGAGGCTGTATATACGTAATTATCTACTGGGACCTCTTTATCATCCACATCAATATTTCATAAAAATGTATTTCAAAACATTTTTAATATTTACTAGAAAATGGGGTAAATTAATTTATACCCTTGTTTGAATTTTATAAGATTTTTACAAAGGAATCTTTCCGTCGTTTTCCAAACGAGGTTCTTCTTGACCTTTTCGACAAATTTAAGGTAAGAATGTTTTTTAACTTATATGTCTGGTGCAGATATTTTCCACCATTTTAACATCATCAAATCATCCCATAAACAATTATAAAATTATTTCAAAATATATATGTTTTCTTTTATAATTGCGTGACCTTTAAATGATTTCAATATTGAAAGATGTATTTCTATACAATGCTTTTCATTTCATCTATGTCAACATCCTTTGATTTATTTTATGTTTGTTTGAAGTCTATTTATTATGATAAGAAACCTCCATATTGTATTGATGGTTTATTGATATGTTTGACTATGGATTTGTTATTTCACACCATTCATGGTTTATGGATAAATTATTGACATTTCGTATGCCAATTTTAATAGGATTTTTTATGTTATGTTTAAATATTCTCATATGAGGAATGAATTGGACCTAGTAAGTTACGAGTGGAGCCTACTATATCTCCTCGATCCATCGGTAGTTCTAATGAGACAAACTAGTGTCTTGGCAAATGGCCTTGACAAAATCGTATTTGTAGTCTTGTCATAGGGCCTTGACTATGTTATTATGAAAGTCTGGAATTATGCATTACATCATTATGAAAATGGATATTGATATTGAGTTTGATTATTAGACTAGTAGAATATCAATGTAAATAAGTAAATTGAATTATTTGATTTTATATTTGTCATATAATTCAGAATTTCATGTCTAAAATGAATTTGTTTTAGTCTTATACATTTCCTCAAATGTTTATGAATATTTATGAATGTTTTCACTATATTGTTATCTTTATTGAGTATATGAGAAATCCCTTTTAAATGTTTTATTTTTCCCAGGATGTGAAGAATTATATTATGACTAATCTGTAGGGATAGTCTATGGGATCTCAGTGTTGTCTATGGAAACAATGTTGTTGTAGTTTTCCATTTCATGATGGAATGTAAACCTTATGAATTTATCTAGCACTTCCAAGTATAATAAAATAATCGATCTTTCGAGACCTGATCTATTGTGATAATACCAATGATACGTAATAATGCACCGACTCTGTGCTTCTGGGGTTGGGGAGTTATAGTTGGTATTAGAGAAATTTTAGTAAAAACCTTGGAATCTAGATTTAGGTAAACTCTGATTAGAGCACATTACCCAAAGATATAATTTGAGGATTAGTATAGAAGAACATCCAAGAATTTTGGTATTATAGATATCTTGTGATTTTTCCAAGAAATACATCCTTGTTTGGATACAAGCTGGTAGAGGCGAATCTGGCATAGATGTACCTATGTGTAAAACCCAAAAACACCGCTTTGAGCTAGAATCAAACGGGAACTCGTGCACGACAACGGGCCTTGCTGCACTCTAGGTTACAACACTCATGGGGGATATGCTTTGAATAATTCTCATTTTATTTAAAAAACATTATGAAGGGTTAAGAGTATATTATTCCTCAAAGAAAACATTTTTATTACTATGGATTATATCCATAAACTGTTCAATTTATGTTAAGTGTTTTACAAGTTTGGATTTATGTATTTCGGTTCATAAACTAATATAGTTCATTACATTGTTTAGAAATGGAGAATAGTGGATGGAATGGAAACTGTATTAATGCACGCACTCCATGTAGGGATTTCCCTCCAATTTAAGATAATTATAGTAGAGTTAGTGATGAAACTGGTTCTGATCAGCTAATCACCATACCTGGAAAACTCACTCAGGTTATGAATAATAACCATACCCATAGATAACACCCTGATCCACAGTGTGGAGGAAAATTGTTAGATCATTTCATGAGGAAATAAAAAAAACATTCAATGGGAGTACAAATCCAATAGTAGCTGAGGAATGGATAAATTTTTTAGAGAAAATATTCCACAACTTGGGGAGTTGCGAAAGGGAAAAAGTTGTCATGGAAATTTATCGCTTCACTAAAGATGCGGATCAATGGTGGTCATTGATTCAAAACACAAAGGAAGTTGATGAATTATAAAATATGGAATGGAGAGAATTTGATGAAATTTTCTTAGAAAAATACTCTCTCATGACCATCGAGCAGATATGGAAATTCAATTTCAGAGTCTGAGGCAAAATGAGGATTAGAATGTCGCAATGTATGAAGCTAACGTTAAAATGTTAGCGAGGCATTCTGCGGATTATATTCATACCCAATAAGTAATATTGATCGTTTATTTTATGTGTGAAAACCATTTATCTATCGATCGTTAGTCTTACAATCCTTCTCGTCATACGAAGATATTGTCTCATAAGAAATCATGACAGAAAAACAATTCTCTATGTCTTACGACTTTAAAGAAAAAGCAAGAGAAGAAGAGTTCTACTGAACACCCTTGAAATGGAAATAAGGGGATGAAGGGAAATGTTGAATATCCATCTTGTAGTAAATGTGGGAAGAAACAACCTAGTACTTTCCTGAAGGGAATGGGAGTCTGTTATAAGTGTGGTGAAAAAGGCCACCAAGCTCGTGATTGAAAGGGAAATAAAGAGGCTGTCGATGTTGAATTATACAATTGAAGAGAAATGGGGCATTATTCTAATGAATGCACTAAGTGTTAGAGGAACTTACCATAGAAAAGGACAAGGGATCAAGGAAATGCTTATGCTATAACTACTGTTGAGGTTGAAGCTCCGGAAGATATAGTGGAAGGTAATTTAATGGTTTCCTCATGTTTAGAAAATTATTTATTTGATTTTGAATAATCGCATTGTTTCATGTCTTCCTAGTTTTCTAAGAAAATTAGATATTTCCAATTTGATTTAATATGGGAGTTGTCTATTAAATCTCCTAAGGGAAGTATCATTGCAACAAAGTTTTGTGAATAAGTCCCCATTAGGGCATATAAATGTTCTTCGTCTGATGATCTCATCGTCCTACCCATGATTGAATTCGATATAATCCTTGGTATAGATTGGATTTTAGACCATGATGCAAAATTTTATTTTAAGAAGAAGGAGGTTACTATTTTTTATAATGATGATAAAGAACACCTTATCTTTAGAGCAGAATCGTCACCAGCTAGTCCTTATCTAGATCCTCCCCCAGTAGCTCTATTAAATTCTATTATTGGGGAGGAAGAGAATGGAATAAATTTTGGTGAGGAAAATAATGTTCCAATAGAGGATGTACCTATTGTGAAATAATACGTTGATGTGTTTCTAGAGGATTACCTAGACATCCTCCAAAATGATAAATTGACTTTACCATTGATTTAATTATTGGATCATGGCCCATATCGAAGACCCCTTATTGAATGGTCATTGTGGAATAAGTGTAACTAAATAAATAACTATAGGAATTGAGTAATAAGGTATTTATTCACCCTAGTGTTTCTCCATGGGGAGCCCATGTCTTTTTAGTTAAGAAGAAAGATGGATCTATGAGGTTGTGCATTGACTACAGGGAGATAAATGCTATAACAATAAAGAACAAGTATACCCTAACTCGCATTGATGATTTATTTGACCAACTTCATGGAGCTCAATACTTTTCAATGATTTACCTTCGATCTTGATATCATCAGTTGTGTCTGATGAAGGAAGACATTCCAAAAACACCATTTCGAACTAGGTACGGGCATTACGAGTATACAGTAATGCCTTTTAGATTGACTAATGAACTATATGTCTTCATGTATCTAATGAATAGAGTTTTCAAGGAATATCTTGATGACTTTGTAGTGATATTTATTGATGATATCTTGTTATACTTCAACAGCTACAAAGATCATGAAAATCAATTGCGCATTATCCTGAAGACTCATAGAAGACACGAATTATATGGGAGTTTTAGCAAGTGTGAATTCTGGCTTCAAGAGATTTTTTTCTTGGCCATATTGCTTTTAAGGATGGAATATCTACTGATCCTTCTAAGACCAAGGGAATCCAAGAATATCAAGCACTGATGAGTATAACTGAGGTATGCAATTTTATTGGTTTAGTAGGTTATTATCGACTTTTCGTCTAGAATTTTAACCAATTAGCTAACCGATTAATAAATATACCACTTAAAGGGGTTAAATTTGATTGGAAAAAAGAGTGTGAAAATTATTTTGAAGAATTGAATAGAATATTAGTCAACGATCCTATATTAAATCTTTCATCGGGGGATAATGGGTTTGTTATTTATAGTGATGAATCAAAGAAAGGACTTGGTTGTGTCCTTATGCAGAATGATATGGTTATTTCCTATGCATCACGATTGCAAAAAATTCATGAGAAAAACTATCCTACTCATGATCGTCAGTTAGCAGCTGTAATCATGGATTTGATGATATGGATACATTATCTCTATGGTGAAAAATGTTATATATATACCGATCACAAGAGTTTGAAGTATATTTTCTCATAGAACGAACTCAATATGAGGAAAAGAAGATTTCATGAACTACTCAAGGATTATTATTGCACAATACAATACCACCCGGGGAAGGAAAATAAGGTGGAAGATTCTTTGAGCAGAAAGGATCATGGAGTTTTGAACAAGATGATAGTTGAAAGAGATCCTATTTTCAGGGATCATGTAAAGATGGATATGGGAATAACCACAGAAGTTGAAAAATCAATAATTTTTCTAATGGTTTCCAAAACATATATACTAGAAAGGATAAAATGTTCTCAGACCGGTGATGAGGAGTTTCAAAAGAAGATTAAACCTGTGAAGGATGCGAGATTGAGTGACTTCGTATATGAAGATGTAATTTTGAAATTTGTGAAGAGACTTTGTGTTCTCGATATACCTAATCTAAAAAGAGGATGGTTGAATGATGCTCATTGCATCAATTTCTATAAACACCATGGGAGAATAAAAATGTATATAAATTTGAAGGAACATTTTTAGTGGGACAACATGAAGAGATAGATTTCTAATTTTGTGCAAAGATGTATAGTTTGTCAACAAGTGAAAGTTGGAAGGAAATATCCTGGAGGATTCATGCAACCTCTTCTCATATCAGAGTGGAAATGAGATAATATTATGATGGACTCTGACATGGGTCTACCAAATACTCCTAGAAGGAAAGACGCAATATGGGTAATTGTTGATCGTCTTACAAAGTCAGGACATTTTCTGGATACAAGAGAAGATTTACCACTTTAATTTCTAGAAAGACTATATATTAATGATGTTGTAACACATCATGGAGTACCCCTATCAATTTTTTTTGATCGTGATCCATATTTATGCACTGCCTACCACGCCCAAACTGATGGACACTCATAACGGGCTATTTAAACCTAAGAAGACATGTTGAGATCATGCTCACTTGACTTTTGTAGTATGTGGGATCAATATTTACCTATGTTAGAATTTTCCTATAACAATATCTTCAATTCAACTATTCAGATGGCACCATATGAAGCGTTATTCTGAAAGAGATGTTGCACACCAACTTGTTGGGATGATGTTGTTGAAAGAAATCTCGTAGGCCCAGAACTTGTGGAGGAAATGATGGAAAAGATGAAGGTAATCCAAAACAACATCAAGGCAGCTCAAAGTAAATAGAAGAGCTATGATGATAACCAAAGGAAGGATTCATAATTTCAGGTAGGAGATCATGTTTTCTTGAAGGAATCTCCATGGAAGGGTGTTATACGTTTCGGTATAAAGAGAAAATTAAGTCCTAGTTACATCAGACATTTCATAATTTTAGTATGAATTGGGGCTGTATTATACCATTGGAAATTGCTGCCAAGTCCCACAAAAGTTCATGATGTGTTCTATGTATCACTGTTGAGAAAATACTTGACTGACCAATGCATGTACTTACCTATAATGAATTAAAACTGGAACTTGATCTATCTTATTTTGAACAGCTTGTCAAGGTTCTTGATACAAGAGAACAAGTGCTGAGAAACCGGTCGACTGGTCCGGTAAAAGTTCTATGGAGAAACCATAAGATAGAAGAGGCAACATGGGAACCCGAGGAACTTATAATGGAGAACCACCCGAGTCTTTTTGTGCAGAAATATTCTAGAAATTTTGAGGAAAAAATTATTTGAAGGAGGGTATAATTTAATAACCAAGCATCCACAGTACACTTCCCTTTAAATAATATAATAGCATATGTTGTACGTAACTTCGAGTTCTAACACACCACAACCAATCAAACTAGCCATTATGAATAGTAATACCTAATTTTTAAAATTTTATAAATTTGATCTTTCAAAATGGACTTCATTTTTGGCTTTAGAGTATCGAAATTATCTTAGGGTGAATTTTTGGTATTATTCTAAAAACATTCAATTTTTGATGAATAGTGAAAAACATTGAGTTATAGTTTAAAATTGATTTTTTTATTTTAATAATCATTTATTTTATTTAAATTTTTTAGGTAAAAATAGATACATAATACTTATATAAGTTCGATGTAATTCATTGGAGTATGTTTATAATAATTTTAGATGTATAAAGATTTTATTGATCTTTTTATCGTCTTTTACCCACCTCCTAGGAGCATTTAAAAATTTGAATAAAACATAATTTTACCACTTCATTGAATTCAATTTAAAAAATCCGAATGACATGGTTGATATCAGTATGTAAAATGTGGTTCAATAAGATGAAAATAATTTTTGGCGAATAGTAACTTTTTTTCTTTTATTTACCACAGATAAAAGTAAACAGTGTAATTAAGGGTAAAAATGATATTATTATTATCCTAAAACATGTCCTAATTGTATTTGAAAAGTGTAATTCGACCATAAAAAACCTTATGAATAAAATAGGATCCTTTAGGTCTACTAGGATTAGATTAGTGAATTTATTATTACTTTATTTGAAGAATATTTAAAAGAGTTAAAATCAATGTTTAATAAATAAAAATTATTTATTTAGGGTTATACATAAGATAAATTAGACTATAAATATTCATTATAAATATAAAAATATTTCCTACATAATTTTATTTTATTAACATTTTTTATACATAAAATAATTTAAATTATTTATGACACAATGATGATGGATTAATTACCTAATTTTTTTAAATATTAACATAATTGATATTATAAATATCCAAATAAATGTAATTTGAGACTTTTTATGAATTAAACTAATTTTCTAGGTTAATATGACATGTTAGGGTTGGTTAGATGAATTTTTTCAAAGTAATAATGCTGTTATGAATTTAGCAAAAACAAAATACCAAATAGAGTCAAAATTGACATAAAAGAGTTTTTTAAAACAAATAATATATTGTTAATTGATATTATATTCCGAAAAATCTATGGTTCAGCCAAACGGCTTATATAATTATTGGTGTATCATTAATGAAACCCTTGGGGTTGTTTTGGGAGTATATATTATGTTTATTAACCATATAATATAAAAATACAAAGAGACATGGTAAATGTCAAACTATTTAACTAAGAGTTGAATCTAAAAGATAATGTTAATATAGTAATCCAAACCTGTCTAAAAACTATTGGTTTGTTCATTTATACATATAAACACCTTATATTTTACATAATTCACTTTGGATCCATTATAATCTGAAAATGGTTTTATTATAAAATAATATTTCTAGCTTTTCCTAAGGTGCCCTCACCCCTCTTATAAAAGGGCACCCCCTCTCTCTACTTCACACCTTCAATGATATTTGGATCGGCCAACCCCTTCCCAAATAACCTCTAAAATGTACTCCCTTAATCCTAAATGACATCCTTTAGTTATAAATCCAAACTATGGAGACCTTTTTGTCCAATCAAAAGGTTGAATATGAAGAAGAGTTAAATATTTCATCACCTCTTTCAAGTTCCTTTCTTCTTTCACATCCTTTTTCGTTGTTGTTTCCATTCTAAAATATTAAATAAATTATCTTCTATATACTATGTCATTATTCTAAAAATTATACAACCAAATTCATTATTCTATCCATTCTTTGAATGACATGTCCCCACATGTGCGTACGTACGGCTTACCGTCTCCATATCGTGGTGTAATAGTTATTCAACACATTATTATTTGGATGGGTATAATAATGATGTGTAATTGATGTAAATAATAAATATAACATGATAATTATTCTTTAAATTTTATATAATATCCAATTATATGTTATTTTAATATCAAAAAAATGATATTGGTGCTTGTGTGTACGTACGGATTATCGTCTGCACCAACGCAATTTGATTCATTCCCCATCATATCCATTCAAGAATAATTTTCATTAGATTATTAAAAATAATGTTTAAAGACTTAATATCATTATAAATATGTATAAGATAAATCATATCCATAAAAAACATTACTTACGTAACAAATCATATAAAGGAAAACGAATCAGTTATCACCCGAAACGATGATAATACTAAGATATTATTAAAAAAGCAATGTTAAAAGATCATATATGATATAATATTAATGTATATGAATCTTTTATAATTTAATAACAATTATTTCACCATTATACAGGAGTTTAACCTACCCTTGACATAATAAAAGTACAATATGGTTTTATTCAATAATCTCTTCATTATCCTGGGTTGTTTATAAGTAATTATCTACTGGGACCCCTTTATAATCCACATCCATATTTCATAAAAATGTATTTCAAAACATTCTTACTATGTTATATACTATGGTTTAAAGTAATTTATACCCTTTTTTTACTTTTATAAGATGTTTACAATGGAATATTTCATTCATTTTCCAAACAAGGTACTTTCTGACCATTTTGAAAAATTTAAGGTAAGAATGTTTTTTAACTTATACGAGAGATGTGGCTATTTTCCACCATTATAACATTGTTGAAGCTTCCCTAAAAAGATTATAAATTTTCTCAAAATATAAAAGTCTTCGTTTATAATTACATGACCTTTAAACAATTTCAAAATAAAAAAAGTTATTTCTGTAAAATGGTTTTGATTTAATCTATGTCAACATCATTTGATGGATTTTAAGTTTGTTTGAAGTTGATTTATTATGATACAGAACTTCCATATTGTATTGAATTTTTTGTGATATGTTTTACTGTGGATGTGTTATTTCATACCATTCATGGTTTATGGATAATGTATTGACATTTCATATGCTATTTTTAATACGAATGTTTATGTTATGTTTAAACCATTTCATATAAGGAATGCATTAGACTTAGTAAGCGACAGGTGGATCCTGATATAACTCCTCAATGCATCGGTAGGTCTAATGAGACAAACTAGTGTCTTGGCACAAATCCTTGAAAAAATATTATTTGTAGTCATGGCACAAGGCCTTGACTATGTGGTTATAAAAGTCTGGCATTATGCTTTCCATCTTTATGAAAGTGGCTATTGATATTGCATGTGATTATTTGACTAGTGTAATATCAATGTGAATAAGTATATAGCATGATTTGATTTTATCTTTTCTCTATTATGCTGAAGTTCATGCTTAAAAGGCTTTGGTGTAAGTCTTGTACATTTCCTTAAATGTTTATGATTATTTATGAAAGTTTCTGCTATATTGTTATCCTTACTGAGCATCTAATCTCACCACATTCTATGTTTTATTTTTCCCAGGATGCGAAGAAGTATATTATGACTGACCTACAAGGATAGTCTATGGGATCTCAGTGTTTTATATGGAAAAATGTTCTTCTAGTTTTCCATTTCTTGATGTAATGTAAACCTTATGAATGTATCTAGTATTTCAAAGCTACTAAACTAATCGATCTTTCGAGACATAATCTTTATGATCATGCCAATGATATATAATAATGAACTGACTCTAGGCTTCTGGGGTCGGGGTGTTAAAACTGAGGTACACAGTTTTATTGATTTAGCATGTTATTATCGATGTTTCATCCATAATATTGCCCGGTTGGATAACCTATTAACAATGCTCACATGAAAAGGGGTTAAATTTGTCTAGACAAAAGTGTGTGGAGAATGTTTTGATGAACTGAAGAGAAGATTAGTCAATGATCCTATATTGAATCTACCATTAGGGAATGATGGGTTTGTTATTTATATTGATTTATTAAATAAAGGAATTGGTTGTTTTCTTATGAATAATGATAGGGTTATTTCCTATGCATCATGACAACTAAAAATTCATGACAAAAACTATCCTACTCCTGATATTGAGTTAGTCGCTGCAATATTTACATTGATGATTTGGAGACACTATCTCTATAGTGAAAATTGTGATATATATACCGATCACATGAGTTTTAAGTATATTTTCTCATAAAAAGAACACAACATGAGGCAAAGAAGTTGTCTTGATCTACTCAATGAATATGATTGCACCTTTCACTACAACCTGGGTAAGGGAAATAAGGTGGAAGATGATTTGAGCAGAAAAGATCATGGATTTTTGAAAAAGATGAGAGTTTAAAGGGATCCTATTTTCATGGATCTAGTAAATATAGATATGGGAATAACATGGAAGGTGAAACATACATACTTTTTCAAATGGTTTCCAAACCATCTTTATTAGAAAGGATAAAAAATTATCAAGCTAATGAAGAGGAGTTTCCAAAGAAGATTAAAGCTGTGAATAACGGGATATTGAGTGACTTCGTATGTGAAGATGGAATTTTTAAATTTGGGAAGAGACTTTGTGTTCCAGATATAGCTGATCTAAAAATGGAATTGTTGGATGATGCTCATTTTTCCAATTTTTCTATACACCCTGGTAGTACCAAAATGTATAGTGATTAAAGGGAACATTTTTGGTGGGATAACATGAAGAGGGTGATTTCGGATTTTGTATCAAGATGTATGGTATTTCAACAAGTCAAAGCAGGAAGGCAATAGCCTAGAGGAGTCTTGAAACCTATTCCCATTCCTGAGTGGAAATGGGATAATATTACGATGGACTTTGTCACAGGACTACCAAAGACTTCTAGAAGGAACGATGAAAGATGGGTCATTGTTGATTGTCTTACCAAATCTTCACATTTTCATGCTATAAGAGAAGATATACCACTTTATCGATTAAAAATAATATATATTATTGAAGTTTTAAGACTTCATGGAGTACCACTATTTATTGTTTCTGATCATGATCCCCGTTTTACATCATGATTCTGGAAAAGTCTTCAGAAAGCCCTGTATACTGAACATCATTTGAGCACTACCTACCACCTTCAAACTGATGGATAATCAGAAAGGATTATTCAAACCGGAGAAGCCATGTTGAGATCTTGCTCACTTGACTTTCAAGGTGTGTAGGATTAATATTTACCTCTTGTAGAATTTTCCTATAACAATAGCTTCCATTCAAGTATTAAGATGGCACCATATAAAGCATTATACAGAAAGAGATGTCACACACCAACCTGTTGGGATGATATTGGTGAATGAAAACTCATAGGCCTAGAACTTGTGGAGGAAACGATGGAAAAGGTTAAGGTAATCCAAACCCACATCAAAGCAGCTCAAAGTAGGTAGATGACATATGCTGATAACCGAAGGAATGATTTTGAATTTCAGGTAGGAGATCATGTTTTCTTGAAGGTATCTCCCTGGAAGGGTGTTATATGTATTGGTAAGAAGCGTAAATTGAGTCCCAGGTATATCAGACCTTTCTAAATTCTAGAACGAATTGGGGCCATATCTTACCATTTGGAAATTCCACTAAGTCTCTCCATAGTTCACGATATATTCCACATATCACTATTGGGAAAATACATGACTGGCCCAACACATGTACTCACCTATGTGGAATTAGAACTAGAACCCGATCTGTCTTATTTCTAAGAGCCTGTCAAGGTTCATGATACAAGAGAACAAGTGATGAGAAACCGGACGACTCATGTGGTAAAAGTTATATTGAGAAACCAAAAGATGGAAGAGGCAATGTGGGAACCTGAGAAACTTATGATGAAGAAACACATGAGTCTTTTTATAAAGTAATATTCTAGAATCATTGAGGATGATATAATTTGAAGGATGGGAGAATGTCACACCCCAATCTTCCAAGGTTCACTTCCCTTTGAATAATGCAATAGCTTGCATTGTAAGCAATTTCAAGATTCTATCACACTACAACCAATCAAACTCGCCATTATTAATCGTAATACCCACTTTTTGAAATTTTATAAATTTTATCTTTCAAAATGGTCATCATTTTTTAATTCGTAATATTGAAATTAGCCTAGGGTGAGTTTTTGGTATTTTTCTAAGAACATTCAATTTTTGATGAATAGTGAAAAACACCGAGTAACAGTTTAAAACGAAATTTTTATTTAATAAATTATTTATTTTATTTAAATTTATTTTAGCTCAAAATAGATACATAATACCAATATAAGTTCAATATAATTCCTTGGAGTCAGTTTATAATAATTTTAGATATATAAAAATTTTATTTCAATTTTTACCTTCTTTTACCCACCTCCTAGGAGCATTTGCAAATTCACATAAAAAATAATTTTACCACTTCTGTGAGTTTAATTTAAAAAATGTTAGAGACATGATTGATATCAGTAAGTAATATTTGGTTCAATAAGATGAAAATAATTTTTTCTGAATAGTAACTTTTATACATTTATTTACAATGGTTAAAAGTAAATAGGGTAATTAACGGTAAAAAGGATATTATTATTACCCAAAAACATGTCGTAATTCTATTGGATAAGTCTAATTTGACTAAAAAAACATAGGAATAAAATATGATCCTTTAGGTCCACTTGGATTATAATAGAGCATTTATTATTATTTAATTCAAAGTCGAGTTAAAAGTGTTAAATTCAAAGTTTAATAACGAAAACATTTTTATATAGGGTTACCCATAAGATACATTCGACTATAAATATTCAATAAAAAGAAGAAAATATTTCCTACATAATAGTTGTTTTATTATATTTTTTAGACATTAAATAATTTTATTTATTTATGAAACAATGATGATATAGTAATTACCTAATTAGTGAAATATTAAAATAATTGATTTTATTAATATCCAAATAAATGTAATATGAGACATTTTATGAATTAAAATAATTTTATAGGTTAATATGAAATTTTAGGGTTGTTATATGAATTTTTTTCGAAGTAATAATGATGTTATTAATTTAGGAATAACAAAATATCAAATAGTTTCTAAATTTGCAGAAAAGAGTTTTTAAAACAAATATTATAATATTAATTGATATTCTATTCCTAAAAATCAAACGTTCGGAAAAAAGACTAATATAATGATATTTGTGTAATTAATGAACCACTTGAGGTTCGCTTAGAAGTTCATAATATGTTTATTAAATATATAATATAAAAATACCAAGAGACATGGTAAATGTCAAACTATTTAAGTAAGAGTTAAATCTAAAATATAAAGTTAATATAACAACCCAAACCTATATAAAACCTATTTGATGAGTGGTTTTAGACCCATCCCAACCATATCCATTAAATAATTCATTTTTGATCCATCAGAAACCGGAAATTAGTTTATTATAAAATAAAATTTATAGCTTTTCCTATGGTGCCCCTCACCCCTCTTATAAAATGACACTTCCGCCTTCTATCTAATTCACACCTTCAAAGTCATTTGGATCAGCCAAACCCTACCCAAATACTATATAAATTGTCCTACCTTAATCTTAGAGGCCATACATTAGTCAAAATGCCATCCTAAGGACCCCTTATTATCAAATCAAAAGGAAGAACCCGTAGAAGAGGTAAATATTTAATCACCTCTTTCAAGTACCTATCTTCTTCCACATCACATTTATTTCATTTTTCCTTTGTAAATTAAAAATTACAGTATATTATAAATAATGTGGTGTTATTATAAATATGTTACAATCATATTCATTATTCTAAACATCCTTTGCATGACATGTCACCATACGAGCGTACGTAAGGCTTACCGTATCCACGTATTGGTGTAATTGTTATTCAATATATTATTGTCAGGATGGGTATAATAATGATATGTAATTGATGTAAATAACAAATAAAACATGATAATGATTCTGTATATATGATATACCAACCAATTATATATTAGTTTGATATCAGAAGAATGATATTGTCACTCGTGCGTACGTATGGAATACATTCTCCACAAACGAGATGTGATTCATTCCCCATCATATCCATTCAAGACAATTATTCATTAGATGATTAAAAATAATTTTTAAAGATTAAATATCATGATGAATTTGAATAAGATACATCCTATCCATAAAAAACATTACTTAAATAAAAAATCATACAAAGGAAAACGAATTAGTTAACACCCGAAACAAAGATAATACTAAGATATTACTAAAAAAGAAATGTTAAAAGATCATATATGATATCATATTAATGTATATAATTATTTTATAATTTAATAAAAAAAAATTCAGCATTATAATAGATTTTAACCAACCCCCAACCAAGAAAAAGTAAAAGGTAAGAGTAAATTCTACAATCTCTTTATTATCCGAGGTTGTTTATACGTAATTATCTACTAGGACCTCTTTATCATACACATCAATGTTTTTAAAAAATGTATTTTGAATTTTATTTACTATTTACTAGAAAATGGGGTAAATTCATTTATAACCTTATTTGACCTTATATGTTTTGAAATGAATCTTTACATCATTTTATAAACAAGGTACTTTGTGACCTTTTCGACAAAATTAAGGTAATAATGTTTTTTAACTTATACTGCGGGTGCGGCTATTTTCCACTGTTATAACATCGTAAAAGATTCCATTACATGCTTATAAGAATATTTTAAAAATAAATATTTTCTTTTATAATTACATGGACTTTAAAATATTTCAAAATAGAAAGAGATATTTCTCTAAAAGGGTTTGGATTTCATCTATGTCAACATCTTTTGATGGATTTTAAGCTTATTTGAAGTTGATTTACTATGATACAAAATATCCATATTGTATTGAAGGTTTTTGGAAATTTTTTACTATGTATGTGTTATTTTTAGAACATTAATGGTTTATGGATAATGTATTTAAATTTTGTATTCTAGTTTTAATAGTAATGTTAATGTTATGTTTAAATATTTTCATATGAGGAATGCATTGGACTTAGTAAGTGACGGGTGGAGTCCGCTATAGCTCCTCGATGCATTAGTAGGTTTCATGAGACAAACTAGTATCTTTTCACAATTACTTTACAAAATCTTATTGGTAGTCTTGGCACAAGGCCATGACTATGTGGTTATGAAAGTCTGGCAATATGCATTCCATCATTATGAAAGTGGCTATTGATATTGCATTTGATTATTTTACTAGTAAAATATCCTTGTGAGTATGAAAATGAGATTATTTTGATTTTATCTTTTCCATATTATGATGAAGTTCTACTTTTAAAGGCTTTTGTTTTAGTCTTATACATTTCCTTAAATATTAATACTTTTTTATGAAAGTTTCCACTATATTGTTATCCTTACCGAGCATCTAAGTGGACCCCTTTCTATGTTTTATTTTTCTGATGATATGAAGAAGTATATTATGACTAACCTACAAGGATAGTCTATGGGATCTCATTGTTTTATATGGAAATAATGTTGTTTTAGTTTTCCATTTTATGATATAATGTAATCTTTATAGATGTATCTAGTACTTCCAAGGAGATTTGACTAATCGGTATTTTGAGACTTGATCATTTGTGATCATGCCAATGATACATAATAATGCACTGACAATGGGATTTTGGGGTCGGGGTTTCACATATTAGATCATCTATTTAGCTACTCAAAATATACTTGAAACTTTGGGTTACATTCTAATATCACCCCTCTCTGAGTGAGTATTTTCATGGACCACGAAATGAATGGGAAATCTAGAAAAAACCCCTATAATAACATTCTAGGGTCAAGAAGCTCATGATATGAAATAAATTCTTCATCCAATCATAATACATCACTACAATTATATTCTTGGGGTCCATTTAAACCCATTGTTCTAAGATCACATGGCCCATAAACTAAATCTTCATGATCCAGAAGGATGTTTTAGAGAACTTGGCATAAAATTTACGTCCCTTAAGAGTTCCCAACACAATCCAAAAATGTAACTCATGATCATACTTCATCCCACAATATACAAGGATCTCCTCCATGAAAACCATAATAAAATAATCGATATATTGGTAGTATTCCCTATCCCCGAGATCCATGAAAGATGTTGGAGCATTTTTTACCACAAAGGCATGAATAAATACTCAAAATGTCTATATCATATTCAAAAAAAATATTTTTTGGATATATGATTATCTCACTTGGAATTAGTGACCACTAAAACACATATCAATCTTGGAGAACCACCTCACCCATATAACTGGTAAAACAAGCCATCGATTTTGGGAATGAGATATTTGTTCTTGATTTTCACCTTCTTAAGTTTCTTTTAATCAATGCCCAACTGAAGGGATCCATCGTCATTATTCTAAAAAAAGTATGGGGAGGCCCATGTAGGGACTCTTGGGAAAATGAATCCTATGGAATCCAAATCATTCAGATGTACCATTAATTACCTTAACTCAATTCGGGAAAAATGATATAAGTGAAGAGATATGGGATGAATTCCATGTTCCAAGCCAATAGAGGACTCCAAATTTTGCTCTAGAAGAAACACAAAGAATTTCTCTGGAAACTCATCCCCCATAGGAGGTATTTCACACTCAGGAGACCCTCCATCATTCTCCAATTTTATTGAAAAAGAACTAAATATCTATATTACCCAACTATTTGAGTGGAGGTCTAGCATAACTAGATCATGGATCAAACTCTCCATGAAAAAGCTATGAACTTCCAATAGGTTCCACAAAACTCACTCACCACCTATATTAATCGATATGGTTTTGAAAGGGAAGAATCCAATCCATACTAAAGATTACATCAATGTTTTACATATCCAAAACCATGAGATTACATTACAGCTGAAACCCTAACATGGTGAGTGCACAAGATGGATAGATAAAACAATACCCTCACTTAGTAGGAGACAATGTTACTAACTCAGTTAACATGTTCAAAATTTGTGAAGAAATATATGAAAGAGAACCACCAGTATTAAAAAAATAGCTACCATAGATGATGAAATCAAAATGGTACCTTGAACTATCAATGGACCTAAATCTGGTTCTACTGCTGCTTGATGCACAACATGGAGATGCTTCGTCTCTTTCAGGGTCTTTGTATGACCACTAACTAGTCTCTCAACGCTGAATTGATTTTATCTAGAAGAGGATCTAGTTATACTACCATTACCACTGTATCGAGATCCCACCATCCTGGATGGATCTGACTAAGATGATATCCCTCCGGATTCTATAGATCCCGCACCACTATGATAAGGGAACATCACATTAAAAAAAAGGTTTCATGTTTCCTATAGATATGAATTGATGGGGTAGTTTGAGAGGAGATGTGAATGCTGGTATAATGTTCACTACCTTCTCACACTGATGGCATGTAACACCCCATGATTTTAAGAAAAATATTCTTTTTAATGTCTTGTGTTGTACGCTACACCAAAATTAGCTTGTGATATACGCAACACTATATCTTCTTCCAGTATACGCAACACTATTCTTGGCTCGTGTTACACACAATTTCAAGTTCATTTTATAGAAACTATTATACGCAACATTATGTATAGATTTTGTTTAATGTATAAATGAAATAAGTTTTGATTATGTTATACGCAACACCAAACAGAGCGTTCACTACACGAATCCTTGACTTGGCTTGCATTACATGCAATAAAGGCCTTCCTCGATAGCGTGTGTAGTACGCAATACCGAGTTTCACTAAACGATATATTATTATAATATTATTATGAACTATCCATTATGAATAGTAATACACACTTTTTGAAATTCTATAAATTTTAACATTCATAATGGACTTCATTTTTTGATTCGGAATATCGAAATTATCTTATAGTGAAATTTTGGTACTTTTCGGATAACTTTCATATTCTGATGAATAGTGAAAATTAATAAATTTCAATTAAAAACAAAATTTTTAATCGAAATAATTAATAGTGATAAATAATTAATTTTAGTGTTTTTAAAGTATATTTAGAATATATTTTTACCATTTAATACAATTTTGGTCATTGGATGTAATTTCACATTTAAACCAGACATAAACCAATGTCAATCTTTTGATAGTTATTATCTCTTAAAAACATGCTATTTGTTTTGAAGATGGGAATTAATTTTTAAATTAATTGAAGCAACAGATATGTTTTGAATTTGGTAAAATAGACATAATTTTTTAATTCATAATATCAAATATAGCTTAGGCCTAATATTTGGTATTTTTCTGGAAACTTTCATTTTTTTGATGAATAGTGAAACCACTAAGTGGTAGTTAAAAAGATGAATTTTTCATAAAACATAATTTTACCGCTTCTGTGAGTGAAATTTTGAAAATCCGAGAGACACCATTAATATCAAGGACTAAAATGTGGTTCAATGAGATGATAATATTTTTTTAGTGAATAGTAACTTTTTACTTTTATTTACCACGGTTAAAAGTAAATATGATAATTAAGGGTAAAAATGATATTATTATTACCCTAACACGTGTCCTAATTCTATTGGATAAGAGTAATTTGACCAAAAACAACCTTAAGAATAAAATATGACCATTTAGGCCCACATGGATTAGATTAGTACATTTATTATTAATTTATTTAAAGAAGGGTTAAAATAGTTAAAATCAATGTTTAATAAGTAAATAATTTTTAATATAGGGTTATACATAAGATAAATTATATTTTAAATATTCATTATAAAGATAAAAACATTTCCTACATAATGGTATTTTATTTATAATTTTTAGACATTAAATAATCTAATTTATTTATGACTCAAAGATGATGCAATAATTATATTATTAATGAAATATTGACATAATTGATGTTATAAATACCCAAATAATTGTAATTTGAGACTTTTTATGAATTCCACTAATTTTCTAGGTTCATATGACTTGTTATTATTCATTTAATTAATGTTTTTCGAGCTAATCATTCTGTTATGATGTTCACAAAAATAAATTACCAAATAGTGTAAAAATTGACATAAAATAGTTTTTGAAACAAATATTATATTATTAATTTTTATTTTATTCCTAAAAATATAAGGTTCAGCAAAATGACATAGATAATGTTATATATATTAATAATAAACAACTTTGGGTTCGTTTGTCTTGTTATAGTAAGCTTATTAACCTTATAGTGTAAGAAAACAAGAAGACACGGTAAAAGTTAAATTATTTAACTTAAAGTTAAATCTAAATGAAAAGGTTAAAAAAGAAAACTAAACATGTTTAAATTATATTTGATGAGAGTATTTCTACCCATCCACACCTTATCTTCTAAATAAATCAATTTGGAGCTATTCCAAACCGAAAATGACTTTATAATAAAATAATATTTTTAGTTTTTCGAAAGGTGCCCCCCTCCCCCCTTATAAAAGGGCACCTCCTCCCTCTCTTCCTCACACCACATTGAGCCTTCAAGCTCAGCCAACCCCTGACAAATTATCTTCTCCACTTCCATATAAATATCCTAGAGGTCTTGGTTTTCTTCAAAGACCAATTTTAGTGCCCTAAGTGGAGGTCTCAAAGAGGCGCTTCAAAGATGAGGTAATGTCCGTTACCGATTCTTTCAAATTTATTTCTTCTTCCACTTATTCTTCTTTAGTTGTTTCATTATGAAGTAATAACATCTGTATCACTACTATACTGATATGTTTTCATATTTATGAAACAACCATATTTCACCATCTATCCATCCTACGGAAAACGAAATCACCGCGCGTGCGTACGTACGGAATACCGTCTCCACGCCGTGGTGTAATCTATTTTCCACCACCACCTTACTTGGATGGGTATAATGGTTAAAGTAATGAATATATATGATTATTGTAAACTGATATTGATTATTTAATATTATACATACACTTTAATAGAATTCGACGATCATGGGAATGATATCATCGCTCGTGTGTACGTACGAAATACCGTCTCCACGACGCGATGAGATTCACGCTCCATGATAACCTTTAAAGAATGATTATAATGATTATATAATAAGTAATAATGAAATATATGACATAATAATTCTACTATATTTATGTATATATATATTTATGTCATCTACTTAATGCAATTTAATTCAATAAGGAAATGAAAACAACGTTCATGCGTACGTACGACCTACCGTCTCCATGAACGGTGTATTTCATTCCATTTATCGATCCATTATATATATGTATATTGTAAATATATATTATATATAAATCATGTTTTACATTCTGTATGTAAGTAATCAGGATCTATGTAATCATATGAATAATTACAAGTTAAAACCTGAACGACAAATGAAACGATTTTACCCAAAATGCTACTTTAACATGAATCTTCAAAAGAACGGGTAATATAAAGTCATAAGTGAACCATATATGATATAATAACAATGAATATGATTCTTTAATAAGTCAATTACATTATTTAAATCATTATACAGGAGGTTTGGATACGTACGAAGCATATCAGACCTAAGGTAAGGGATAATTTTGCAAATCTCATTTTTATCTGAGATTGCTTATACGTAAGTATTTACTGGGGTTATTGTTATCATCCATGTCCATGTTTTCTAAAAGAGTTTTTATGTATGTTAAATGTCTTTTTTTACCCATTTTGACTTTTACTACATGGTATGTAAGGAATCTTTCTTTTTTTTACGTACGAGGCACTTTTTTACTTTTCAGAAAAAAGTACGAGAAGATTGTTTTTTTAACATATACAACATGAAAAGATTTTTACGGTTTTATAAAGCCTTAATTTCATGACGCTGCCTCCCAAGGATTTCATGAATATTTTCATCAAAATCATTTTCTTTTAAAATTACATGAGATTTTGTGAAAAAAAATGATTTTGAAGAATAAAGGATATTTTCCTCAAGAATTCATTCCAAGTGTTTTATCAAAACCATTTTCCATATAAGATGACATTATTTCATATGTGTATGTTTCATGTATAATGTCTCTATGATTTACATGGTTTCAGTTTTCTAATTATGAAATGATACCCATTTCTTCTATATGAATTATGTGATGATGGGATGATGTTTATGAAACCCATTTTATTTGTTTGGTTATTATGAATGATGTATGTTTATTTTGTGGCACAAGTAAGAATGATTTCATTATGAGATGGGTGGGACCTATATCTCCCTCCAATGCATTGGGTAAAGATTTATATCTCATGAGATAGACATGGCTGGAATGGTAAGTTAATTCTGTTCAGTATTACAAGACTGGAACGAGGAATGAACTCGATTCAGAAATTGACTTTGTCCACTAAGATGGTCTTGGAAGAAATTCCATGGCTACTATGGAAATCATTACATGTGATTATTGGATGCCACAATTACATTTTTTATTACCATGCTACTTTATCATGATTTATGTTCCATTATGATCTATGCCTTATGTACTTCCAGGTTTTGTGTCGTTGCTCAAGATTTTGATGTTTAAACCATATGTTCATGTTTTTACGTTCAAATGTATATGGTATGTTTAACTTTATCAATGCATAACCTTACTGATCATTTGAGATCACCCTTTTTATGTTTTATATTCCCCCAGAATTAAAAGAAAGGTTTTTGGTAAGGAAACAAAAAGTGGAAGATCTTTATGGGAGATGTTGAAGATATTTCACCACGATTAGATGATTACATTCCATGTTTCCAAAGACACTAAACTATTACGGTCTTTTTGTGTCTGTTTTTTTAATGTATTAAGTATTCTGCAAAAGTAATGTAATGTCCATGTACGTCAAGCTTCGGGTCTCTACAGTTGGTATCAGAGGAAATGTTTGGTAAAACGTTGGAAACTAGGATGCGAAAACTTTAGTGAGATCCCTAGAGATATTTCTAAGGTATGTCTAGGGATGTCCCTATGGTTAAGTATAAGTATAGGTTATAGTCCTAGAATTATGGTAACGATATTAGATTAGACTTAAGATGTTATATATTGAAGTTACTCCCCCTTGATTATGATTTTTTTCTCTCACACTATTCTTTTTGGGTTTTAGAAAATGGCTGGAAACAAGATGATCCATGATAATGGAGGATATGATGGACAATGGAATGATATTATTCATGAGAAACCAAATGAAATGGGATTTTGAAGTCCAAACGTCATTATTATGCTGAATCAGAAATCTCATTATATGATCAATAAACTCAAATTTGCTAAGTTTTCTGACACGACTAATAAGAGAAACATGGAGTTTCATGATGATCAAGAGGAAAGAAAGTTCAATTTCCCCTATGTAAATCATGTGGGAAGAGGAATCAAGGAGAATGATTCAAAGGAACTGGAAGATTCTTTGGGTGTGGAAGAGAAGGACACAAAGCCAGTATGTGCAAAGGAAAATGTTCAGTTAACACCATGGATGAGGGTAATGGTATTGCTACGACATCAATAGTGGTTAAATATTTTAAATGTGGAATGTACGAGCATTATACAAACCAATTCCCTAAGGGAAAGTCTCATGAAGAGAATCTTTATGGTCATATGGGTAGTATTTATGTTGATGATGATGAAGAGACTACAAATGATATGTGAGATGAAAGAATTGTTGAAGCTCGATCAAAGGTTTAAGAAGGTAGTGGAATGATTACATGTCTATCAAGTGTAATGTTGTATAAGTAATCTCATTGTACTATGGAATAAAGAGACATTTAAGGATTGTTCCACTGTTGTCTCTCCTTAGGTTTTGAAAGTATATGATGAATGGTTCTAGTGACCATGAAAGGTTATTCAAATATTTTTGGAAAGTAGATGATATGTGCATAATGAAGGGATAAGGAGAAAATTAAATGTTAGATAATATTCATGAGCTCATGACTGATATAAGGAGAAGGTTATATCATGGTTTGAGTATATAGAATTTTTTGGATTTTGGTATGTTGAAAGAGTAAACTTTTGACAGCAATCATGTTTTCACTAAGGTTTAATGGGTATTCATTTTTCAAGAGAATACATGATTAAGGTATTCACATGATTGGAATGTGACCAACAAGATATATGGGGGATAAATGATGGTATTCACATGCTTGGATGATGACATTTCAAGTAATCATTTTCTTTATACTATGAGATTTGACATATGTATTTTGGATAATCCTAAAGATTGGAATGAATTATGTTGGACATAAGTTAGTATTGCTTAAGTCTAGATTTTTTTCGATATTACTTATAATGTAGTTTTAGAAAAAGGACAACCTGCAGGATGGGAGACAACCCGTCACGTCAGACAAGGCTCTGGGAATCGAACCCACAACTGAAGTGCGACTGGCCTTTATCGCCTACCAATGGCCTACAGGATGTCCCTATTTAGTATAAACTAGTTTTATTATATTAAGCAGTATGATATATGAAGTGTAAGTCCATTTTAGGAACCATATATGATTAATCTCGCTATATATGGACTTATGTATGTTTGATAACTTTTCAAACCTTTTGTTTGAGATAGATGGAATGACCCATCATTCTATAACATGATCTTCTAAAACTTTACAAATGAAAAATTCAACTTCATTTATTTAAGAGATGAAGTGGAAATTTTCCAAAGAACGACCAACGGTGAGACTGTACCAAAATCACGAATGTATTTATTATAATTCCAATTTCATCAACTTTAGGGAAATTATCTTGAAAACCAAAAATGTGGTCCTAGTGCCCTTATATTCAATGAATCAGAAGGTACCTTAGATCATCACAAATTTATGGTTTTGTGATTGATGACTTTTTCATATCCATGTTCTCTACCACTCTCCATCAGAACATGATGGTTAGATTTCTCCTCCATATCCATATTTTCAGCTATGTTCTCCTATGTGGAAACCCAGTGATGAGTTATTTGGGTATCCGTTATGTTTCTAATGTTCCTTTTTAAAATGAAGTTTTAGTAATACTTTTTATTATGTGGGTTTCTATGAAGGAAACTCTCATGTAGTAAACCATTTATAACCCTGAAGAATTTTGAGGGCGAAATTCATTTTAGGGGGGGTAGAATGTTACACCCCGATATTTTATGAAAAATATTCCTTTTAATGTCTTGTGTTGTACGCTACACCAAAATTAGCTTGTGATATACGCAAAACCATATTTTCTTGCAGTATACACAAAACTTTTCTTGGCTCGCGTTACACACAATTTCAAGTTCATTTTGTAGAAACTATTCTACGCAACATTATGTATAGATTTTTTTTAATGTATAAATCAAATACTTTTTGATTATGTTATACGCAACACCAAAAAGAGACTTCACTACACACAGCCCTGACTTGGCTTGAATTAAATGCAATAAAGACGTTCCTCGATAGCGTGTGTAGTACGCAATACCGAGTTTCACAAAACGAGATATTATTATAATATTATTATGAACTAGCCGTTATGAATAGTAATACCCACTTTTTGAAATTTTATAAATTTTATATTTCAAAATGGACTTCATTTTTGGATTCAGAATATCGAAATTAGCGTAGGGTGAAATTTTGGTACTTTTCGGATAACTTTCATATTCTGATGAATAGTGAAAATTACTAAATTTTAATTGAAAACACCTTTTTTAATCGAAATAATTAATAGTGATAAATAATTAATTTGAGTGGTTTTATAGTATATTTAGAATATATTTTTACCATTTAATATAATTTTGGTCATTGGATGTAATTTCACATTTAAACTAGACATAAACAAGTGTCAATCTTTTGATAGTTATTATCTCTTAAAAACACGCTATTTGTTTTGACGACGGGAATTAATTTTTAAATTAATTAATGCAACTGATATGTTTTGAATTTGGTAAAATAGACATAATTTTTTAATTCATAATATCAAATATTACTTAGGCCTAATTTTTGGTATTTTTCTGGAAACTTTCATTTTTTGATGAATAGTGAAACCACTAAGTGGTAGTTTAAAAACTAAATTTTTCATAAAACATAATTTTACCGCTTATGTGAGTGGAATTTTGAAAATCCTAGAGACATGGTTATTATCAAGGACTAAAATTTGGTTCAATGAGATGAAAATATTTTTTTTGTGAATAGTATCTTTTTACTTTTATTTACCACGGTTAAAAGTAAATACGATAATTAAGGGTAAAAATGATATTATTATTACCTTAACACATGTTCTAATTCTATTGGATAATATTAATTCGACCAAAAACAACCTTAGGTATAATATATGACCATTTAGGCCCACTTGGATTAGATTAGGACATTTATTATTAATTTATTTAAAGAAGGGTTAAAATAGTTAAAATCAAAGTTTAATAAGTAAATCATTTTTAATATAGGGTTATACATAAGATAGATTCTACTTTAAATATTAATTATAATGATAAAAAGATTTCCCACATAATTGTATCTTAAATATAATTTTTAGACATGAAATAATCTAATTTATTTATGACACAAAAATGATGCAGTAATTATATTATTAATGAAATATTGACATAATTGATTTATAAATACCCAAATGAATGTAATTTGAGACTTTTTATGAATTACACTAATTTTCTAGGATAATATGACATGTTAGTATTGATTTAATTAACTTTTTTAGAACTACTCATTCTGTTATGATGTTTACAAAAATCAATTACCAAATAGTGTCAATATTGACATAAAATAGTTTTTAAAACAAATATTATATTATTAATTGTTATTTTATTCCTAAAAATCTAAGTTTCTGCCACATGACTTAGATAAGGTTATATATTTTAATAATAAACAACTTGGGGTCCGTTTGGCTTGTTATAGTATGTTTATTAACCTTATAGTATAAGAAAACAAGAAGACATGGTAAAAGTTAAATTATTTAACTTAAAGTTAAATCTAAATGATAAGGTTAAAATAGAAACCTAAACATGTCTAAATTCTATTGGATGAGATTATTTCGACCCATCCTCACCTTATATTCTAAATAAATCTATTTGTAGCTATTGAAAACCGAATATGATGTTATAATAAAATAATATTTTTAGTTTTTCCAAAGGTGCCCCCTCCTCCCTTATAAAAGGGAACCTCCTCCCTCTCTTCCTCACACCACACTGAGACTTCAAGCTCGGCCAACCACTGAAAAATTCTCTTCTCCACTTCCCTAGAAAAATACTATAGGTCCTGGTCTTCTTTAAAGACCAATTAATGTGCCCTATGTGGTGGTCTCAAAGAGGCGCTTCAAAGAAGAGGTAATGTCCGTTACCGATTCTTTCAACTTTATTTCTTCTTCCACTTCTTCTTCTTTAGTTGTTTCATTATGATGTAATAACATCAGTATTTCTCATTTACTGATATGTTATTATAATAATGAAACAATCATATTTCACCATCTATCCATCCTACGGAAAACAAAATCACCGCGCGTGCGTACGTACAGAATACCATCTCCACGCCGTGGTGTAATCTATTTTCCACCACCACCTTACTTAGATGGGTATAATGGTGAAAGTAATGAATATATATGATTATTGTAAAGTGATATTGATTCTGTAATATTATACATACATTTTAATACAATTTGACGATCATGAGAATGATATCATCGCTCGTGCGTACGTACGGAATACCATCTCCACGACGCGATGAGATTCACTCTCCATGATAACCATTCAAGAATTATTATAAAGTATATATAATAATTATTCATGAAATATATGACATAATAATGCTTCTGGATTTATGTATATATATATTTATGTCATCTACTTAATTCCCTTCAATTAAATAAGGAAACGAAAATAGCGTTCATGCGTACGTACGACCTACCGTCTCCATGAACGGTGTATTTATTTCCATTTATCGATCCATTATATATATGTATATTATAAATATATATTATATATAAATAATGTTTTAAATTCTGGATGTATGTAATCATGATCTAAATAATCATATGAATAATTACAAGTTAAAACACGAACGACAAATGAAACGATTTTACCCAAAATGCTACTTTAACATGAATATACAAAAGAACGGGTAATATAAAGTCATTAGTGAACCATATAAGATATAATAAAAATTAAAATGATTCTTTAATAAGTCAATGACATTATTTAAATCATTATACAAGAGTTTTGGATATGTACGAATCATATCGGACCAAAGGTAAGGGATAATTTTTCAAATCTCATTTTTATCCGAGATTGCTTATACGTAAGTATTTACTTGGGTTATTGTTATCAACCATGTCAATGTTTTATAAAATTGTTTTTATGTACGTTTAATGTCCTTTTTACCCATTTTGGCTTTTACTACATGGTATGTAAGGAATATTTCTTGTTTTTACGTACGAGGCACTTTTTGACTTTTCTGAAAAAAGTACGAGAAGAATGTTTTTTAACGTATACGGAATGAAAGTATTTTTACAGTTTTATAAGCCCTTATCTTCATGACGCTTCACCCAAAAGTTTTCATAACTATTTTCAACAAAATCCTTTTATTTTAAAATTGGATGACATTTTGTGAATAGAAAATGATTTTGAATAAGAAAGGATATTTTTCTCAAGAATTGCTTTCAAGTGTTTTATCAAAACCATTTTCCATCTAAGATGTCATTATTTCATATGTGTATGTTTCATGTATAATGTCTCTATGATTTACATGGTTTCAATTTTCTGATTATGAAATGATATCCATTTATTTTATATGAATTATGTGATGATGGGATGATGTTTATGAAACCCATTTTATTTATTGGGTTATTATGAATGATGTATGATTATTTTGTGGAACTAGTAAAAATGATTTGATTATGTGATGGATGGGACCTATATCTCCCTTCAATTCATTGGGTAAATATTTATATCTCATGATATAGACATGGATGGAATGGTAAGTTAATTTGGTTCAGTATTACAGGACTGGAACGAGGAATGAACTCGATTCAGAAAGGGACTTTGTCCACTAAGATGGTCTTGGCAGTAATGCCTTGGCTACTATGGAAATCCTTACATGTTCTTAATGGATTCCACAATTACATGTTTTATTCCCATGCTATTTTATCATGATTTATGTTCCATTATAATCTATTCCTTATGTACTTCCATGTTTTATGTCGTTGCTCATGATTTTGATGTTTAAACGTTATGTTCATGTTTTTAAGTTCAAATGTATATGGTATGTTTTATTTTATCCATGCTTACCCTTACTGAGGATTTGAGCCCACTCTTTTTATGATTTATTTTCCCAAATGATTAAAAGAATGGTTTTAGGTAAGGAAACAAAAAGTGGAAGATCTTTATGGGAGATGTTGAAGATCTTTCACCACGATTAGAGGATTACGTTCCATGTTTCCAAAGACACTAAACTATTATGGTCCTTGTGTGTCTATTTTTGTTATGTATTAAGTATTCCGGAAAAGTAATGTAATGTCCATGTATGTAAATATTTGGATCTCTACATTGAATATAAATAAAAAAATATTAGAGGCCAAAGACGAAGACTTTCAGGAAGGATGGCCAGAACTACGACTTCAATTATTCAATTTCCCATCCCACCACCTCTTATTTTTTTTTGAAGAACTACCACTTCATATTGTAGATAATACTCTAAGGAATCCATATATTAATTTTTGATCAATATAACCCATACAAAAATGATAAATCTCTGAATTTCAAGTATTCATCTTAAATAAAAGGATCTGAGAGTAAATCTCATGCTTCTATCCCATCATGAACCTCTGAGGATTCATCTGTTCATCGAAATTAAACTCAGGTGTGTACCACACTAACTCAGAAATACAGTTAGCATAATCCATAATAGATCAGTTAGACCAAGTAATATCTATGTACTCTTGGGTTCTGGAATAGGACAAGACCTCATAAAAACACTTCTCAAGATAAATGATCTTGAAATATGTCCAACTCATCTCCTTGGCCTTCTGAGCTTGAAACACTGAGTTCCACCACCTTTGAATAGGAATTTCTATCATCAATGGTGTGCATTTAACACTAAATTCCTTATGACTATTGTAAAACTAAAGAATACACTCTATCCTTTAAAGAATCTTCTATACTTCATAAGGATTTGTATTTCCATAGAAAGAAAGATTCTTCTTCATGATAAAATCTTGAGCTTTGTCCTTCTGAGGGAAATATTTCATTTCTCTAACTAGAGCAGGGCCAGGATCTTCTCCCTATACCAATGCATGAAATGCATGAATGAAAGATTCTACAAACATATTCACAATTTGTAGGAGAGACCTATCTCCATCCTCCTCCGGTGGTTGAAAAATAATTCTCCAGGGGGAGATTTTACAAAAACTAATAATCACAAGAAAATTATCTTTAAAAACATTCCAAAAACCGAAATAACATCAAATACCAACATTTCGTAAATCCAAACAAATCAAACCCATCAAAACAACATAGAACCTAGAAAACACAATCTCCATCCAATGATGATATATATTCTAGATCTTATATATCTCTTTAAGAGTAGAAGTCAACCAAAAATACCAACATCCCAATGATACATGATTTCTCTCACGAGGGGTGATGGCCAAGAACCCTACTTGAAACCATAACATCTTTTCCTGACATCCATAGATCCTATATATCCAAACCTATAAAAAAAAACATAACCCAAATAGAGAATAGCCTCCTATAATACTATTTTATTCAAATAATAATCCAGAATTTCATCTGACCCGATGTTCGACCTTATCATTGGAATGGCCCAAAGGGAATTCTCGATTCCCACATGATGGAAGCTGGTTCTCAGGTATCCAAGAAAAACATTTTCAATGATTTTACATAATTACGTAAACATAAATGAAATAAATTATGAATATACAAAAACTAAATTATCACAACAAAGATGGGAATAAAAAAATTTAGTTTCAATATTTAATAAATTTATAGAACCCAAAAAGGGCTAAACAAAAAAGGGAAGAAGACACAATCCAAAAAACTACCATGTAGTAAGAGGAATATCATCTTCATGGAACTCACTCAATACCAGCAAAGTAAAACAACTCGCATCCTGAAATAACATATCCAAACATCTTGCTCTTACCCATGATAAACATTAACAAGTCTACTTACACCCATAGGTGGAAGTATGGTGCGATCCAAATCCCAATAAGATGAAACCTAATAAAAATATTCCATACTGTAAAAATTATAATTAAAAATAACATGAAATTTAAAAAAAGGTAGAATCATTTTTATAGAAAACATTTTAATGGTAAAACATTCCTTTCCTTCAAAATGAACCACCAAGAGACACGTATACCAATAGTAAGAGAAATTTCACAAAAGTGTGCTCTATCATAGGAAAACCTATAGGAACTATCTCAATGGGTAACTATTTACATAATATCTATGGGAACCATGTTATTGAAACTAGAACCAAAAAAGTTATTATTCAAAAGAAACTAGAATGGGACACCACATGGGCCCAGTGGTCTCTAATCATCATTATCATTTAGTTAGGTTTTTATATTTAATCCTAATAAATGAATCTGAAACATACCACTTATTATACAAATAGAATACTAGTTAGAGTCTACCCACCTAGTTACCTAGGTTTCCATTTGTGATCAATTTTTACTCTATATATCTCATATAAAATCACTATCACATATTCACTGGACATTCATTATATCACACATGATAAAACACCATTTCCATAACCCTAAAAACTCTTTTGAATATTAATTCAAAACAAATAATTTTAAAAACATGTTTTCAATAAATTTAATAATTTATTAAATAACAATCATAATTTTTAGAACACATTCATGGTCACAATAAGGGGTCACAATTTAAATACATGAAATTACATTTATAAAACCCACTTCTAAGCCATGTGAATGTTAAATTCAATAAAAATAACCAATCACACCCCCCACATAAATAAAATAACATAACTAAACATTAAATAATCCTCTAAAAATAATCAATTAATGTTTAAGTACATAACAACCTACCTTAAGTATAGATCTTTCTAATTAAACTATCCTAAACCACAACCAAACCAGAAGATAACCCTATTAAGAAAAGATTTGACCATACACATCAATACGAATAAAAAATAATCATGATTATGACCCAAAACTTTCCCCCAACCCACTACAGATATAAAACCCCAAAGAAAGAGGGAGAATCACTTTGAAAAGAAGGATAGACCAAGAAATGAGGGACTTAAATTAATAATCAGGAAGAAGTCACACCAAGATCACCTAAAAATGGAGGTCTAACAGTGACATGGGAGGGGGGGAGGCACCTAGGGTGGAGGAACTAGAGTGTGGGAAGAAATTATAGTTTTGTGTTAAAAATGTAGGGGGGAGAAAACATAAAATTCCAATTTTGAATGTCATGCACAAGCCACACTGTTTCCCTGCATGTTTTTCCAAACTATGAGGAAATCGTGCACCACTTACTATCCAAGGACATGTTTCACTATTAGCACATACGGTTTATGAACTGTGCACTATCCTAGAAATAAGTCCCCTTATTAAACACCACTTGGTCACACAATTACCTAGGCAAGGGTGCTTGGTTTTTTAAATCATGTCCCAACCATACAACACCTTTAGTTTACCCATATTTTCTCATTTTTCCCCAAAAACTAAAAGTAAATAGAAAGGGAAAAAATAATCAAAAAATAAATAAATAATATCTCACAATGAAATGAAGAGGGTAACAACAAAATTTTAGATACTATATAATGAAATTTGATTTTGAGAAAGATATAAAATAAAGGTTTTAATGTGATTTACAATTTTATTATCATATTTTTATTATAATAGGATGTTTTTTACCATAATCAATCCTAGTTTAATAAAGAATAAGATGTTTGGTGTCCTAGAGAATGTTCCAGATCATTTAATTTTATATGTTAAATGAGAAAAGAAGAGTAAATTTTTTATACTCTATTAAGAAATGATTTAAAGAATGTAGATGATTTTAGAGGAATCTTATTTTTATTTCTTGAAGGAGATACCATTAATCATGAAAGAGAACATCCGGCATGTTGGGAGATAGTTTTATCATATACATTCATGGAAATAACTTCACATTATAATTAATTTTTTATTTATAGTATATCATGAATTGATGGATAATATATCATCTTTCCAAGGATTTAGCCTTATTTTATTAAAGGGGAAGCATGAAAATCACAATGGTATCTTTTGTTTATATGTATTTGTAATTGAAATCACCAAATTAGACAAATTATATTCAAAATTGTTTAGTTTTATGTAAATAAAATTTCTTTTGGAATTCATATTTTATCAAAAGATACTGATAAAAGTTGATTTTTTGGAAAAATTATAATTTATTTTAATTAAAGGATTCACCCATCCTCTCTAAGAATATTGATTATTGGACAATAATATATTTTTAAATTTTCAGAAATATTAGTAATATAAAATAAATGGAATAAAAAATACAATGTAATATCACTCAACTAAGATCCATCAAATATCATGTATCACATGTCCTAATTCCTATGTACAATATCCCTTTCTTATTATTAACTATCACATCCCATGAATCGTGTATTTTATTCCACTTGGTTAAAATTTTGATTGTCCTAGACATAAAAAAAATAAAGACATTATCTCTTTAATTAATCTAATCCTAATTCTATTACTCGACACTACTATACCCAAATGTCAAAAAATAGACATATAATTTGATAGTGCTATCAATACTTCACCTTACATAGGATATCCTTCACAATTTCACAAGACCACACTTAGTCCAAACCAATATACATTTTTAATTTCATAATATTACTTGTAAGTGGTGAATATTCTTTTGAGGGTAATCTATAACTATTTATATACATGAAACCTATAGGAAACTCACTCAATAGGTGGTTAACCATAAGTCTAAGATCCATTGGTTTCCCCTTCTAATCACATTATTTCTCACAATACCATTTAAGACTACCTAGTGTAGTTCCATATACTAACCCTCCTGATGAACTTTGTTCCATGATAAATTCATAAGAAACCAATTATTTATCACACTCATTTCACATAACAATAGTGAAATGTCCAAAAATGTCATATAGAAAACTCCTATGTCAATTGATCAATATCATAGTGGTAGATACTATAATATTCCATCTTTAATAATTATACAATATGTTCTCTTTTCAATTAAATAATGTAGTGAATCTTAATTGATTATAAAAATATAAAAGATCATTAATTTTCCTAATAGGGTGGCCATATTAACTATTTTCCATAAAAGACCTACTAACTCTCACTTGTTCTATCAAACCTATATACACCATCTCACATATCACTGAATAAAATAATTTTCAAATCAAAATGAGATTTTATTGGGCCAGCTCCTTCAAATAGCACTACATAGTTAGTCCATGATCTCATAAACGTGTAAGATTCCCATATTCCCTAATCTAATTATAGTTATCATTCAATAATCATAAAAAATATATAAATAAAATATATACTTAATTTAATAATAATAACAAACTAATTAATTTCACTGTGTAGTTTCATACTGATTATATTGTATATAACATGTTTCGACAAATAATTGACATCTCCTAATCCCTCTAAATTAAAAATAAAGTTTTATATTTCCAAATAGTTAGTTTATTTAACAAAAAATTTATAAATTTATATTAATAATAACTAGGTGACTCACCATCACCAAAAAAAAAATTGAAATCACACAATCATCCTTTATAATCCTCATCAAGATATTACATGAAATTTACACATCATATCAATCAATTCAATATATTTTCTAGCATAAATAGAAAAAAATTTCATTTTTAATATCATTTTAATCATATTGGATAAATGTAAATAATAATCAGAGAATTATGAATGAAAACCTCATCCCATTAAGTGATCCAAGTTTTATATAATCACAATGGATCAATGAAGGGTAATAAGGTAAGAATAAGGTAAATTGAGACATATCATTCTAATAGATGGGATAGAGGTATAAAACCATGAAGATGTTTTGAATACCCCACCCATAATAGGATGATAATACCATAAGTTAATATGGGGGATGAGGTATACATCCCAAATTTTTGTGGACCCCATTTATAGTATGTTGGGAATATACATTCTATAAGGACCACCATTATATATCTATTGTAGGGGTAGTGGTATTCTACCACTTCCTCTCCCACTGAATTACTAGTATGATGCATTTTGGTTTTTAATATATTTATTTTATTCCCACCATGGTCGATGGACCCGCGTCATTAATAAATTATTTATCTACGTCTCTACATTAGTATTTCCAATAATAAAACCCTCAATAAACTCAAAATATTTGAAATAATATTATCATATTTATTTTATTTTAAAAATAAAATTCTTCTAAAATTACAACACATTAAATGTTGATATCATTTGGTTTTACCAACACACAAAAAAGTGGGCGATTAAAAACTCAAAATGATAATGTATCCCATCATTGATATACATAATCACATATCACGAGTGGATGATTCCATCCACTGAGATTTGTTTAATTAATCTCATCCATGGTATAATAATAGTTTATTTATGATACCTTCATAACAAAACCAGATAATTTTTTTACATTAGTTATATAAAAAGTATTTAAAACCAAAGGTATAGATTATAATATAGTGGAGACCAAAGGTTTTCCCTAAATTGGGATATAGAAATATGTTTTAATAAATATTAAAATATGGTTTTATTTGAGAATTATAATTTAAATTGTGGAAGAAAAATAAATTATTATTTAATATTAAGAGATATATCTATGAAAGGACAAATTTTTTATTTCAATTTATTATATGAAATTTACCTTATAAATGTTTAGTTATTAATTATTTATTGGTTAATGATAGAGTAAAAAATCACATATATATCGTTGTTTTTTATTGTTAATGAGTTTTTTGATCATGAAATAATAATATGCGATGAATCATCATTCTTATATGATAGTGAAGAAATCAGGTAGTTTCAATGAAATTTCAGTAATAAACTGTCCATTGAACCCTTATAAAACTTCTAATCTGTTGATGATACACCCAATTAATTAAAAAATAATTCACTCCCTTACAATAATATATCATCAATTTATATATACTACACCATATGACCATAAACATTCCTTCATATATAAAAAATATTTATTAGAGGGATAATTACATTTACCCACCCAATAAGTAAAATATTATTAAAAATATAAATCTATATAAAATTTCCCTCAAGAGAATATTATATCCATTAAAAGAAATATTAAAAAATATAAGATGGATTTATTATGTATGTTCATAATCAAGAATTAATTTACTGAATTGCATCCCACTATCTGAGGCTTCCTGATATTTTAACCATGTATTTTGACTATTTTCATTGATATTCCAAATTTAGTAAAAATATTTAGTTTTAATTTCATTCTTCAATGGATCTAATAATTTCTAGCCATAAATATTCCTACATTCATGATTAATTTGAGAATATAAATTCAACTACCTCATCAATTTGTTTTCAACATTTATGATATCTATATAACACTAAAATAAAAATTAGGTCCAATGTTATTTACTGGTGAAAAAAATCTATTATTACAAAATGACATGATTGAGTCCCATGTTTTAAAATAATATTCTCATACATATCATATTTGAGGGAAAATTATTCCACTATATACATATTATCCATACTTACTAAACCATAAAAACTTTAATACGACTCTAGCACTCAGAGTTATTCATACTTATCATTGAATTACACAATACAATGAGGATATTTTTTATATATCATTATTTAATTTTATGTTTCAAAATAGTTAAAATATTTAACATGGAGGTTTTTGAATAAATATTATGCGGCACAAGAAACTTAACTATATCAATATTAGTTGTAACGGTGAATTCCATATATATCAAGTTCACAAATACAACTTATAATTTATAGAAAATGAATAATTACCTATATATTTCAAGTTTCATCTTACATATCCTTACATATTACCTTATATTGAATAGAGTTAATATCAGGTAATTATATTTGGCCCCTCTAAAATATTCAAAGTAATAACAAAAGATATTTTTACTTATCTATCATCCCTATTATTTTTCATTATCCCAATTTATTTACTACGTAAGTCATATTTTACTTCTCCATCATAATAATAAACTAATGGGTTAAATATATATAGACATTTATTTATTTTTAGAAATTTATAAAATAATATTAATTCAAAATTTTATCCAATTTAAAAATTATTCATCATATCCAATGAAATGATCCTTTTAATTCATAATTTATTTAAATCTCTATTAATTAATAATTTATTGTATATAATATTAGTTTAATATAAAAAACATGGAATTTGTTCCACTATTAATTCTCTTATACCTAATTTCATGTACCCATACACAATCGTACTTCAAAAATATTACAATTGAGAAATTAAAAATATAATTGCAATTAAGATTTAATGCCAATATCCATGTCACTCAAGATTATCACTCCATCTACTTATTATTTATTAAAATTTGGAAATATGGAATATTAAATGCAGTTCCACTACTTCCATTACCCCTTGTTCATTTATATTTATCATCTTGAATTTATTTTTATCTACACAATGTTTCAATATTAAGAAAAATATTTCTCAATATAAAATAATGTTGGGGCCACTAGAAGATCAATGTGTATCTAAATCTATGTCCAATGAGTAATGTAATATTTTTAATCCTGATGTATTTGAGGGGTTTCTATAATTTTTATGTTTGGAAGGTTATGATGTGAGAAAAATATTATATATAATAATGGTGCATATATAAAAGTGTAGAAAAACTAATGATTAACATATTACAATTATGAACAGATATCTTTAATAAATTCCATATACACCGGATCCCCTAAAATATCGATTTTATTCTCATTATATCTTCACATATTTTTTTTGAATTAAATATTTCCTCACTCTACTCGTTAAAAATCATTTTATGTTTTTCCCACTATAATATTTCGTCATCAAATCTGATTATATTTATTTCATATGGATAGAGAGGAATATTTGAGAATAAAATAGATGTGTGAATTCCCTTTCCTAATTGGGAATGATATTTATCCTCCAATACTTCTTAATTTGTTTTCAAATATACTAGAAAAACCATTGATTCAAAATTTTTCTTATGAAAATTCTTATTTATATGTGTTTTTTAAATCACAAACAAATTCTTTGATAATATATTCTTTATATAACTTTAATTAATGTTAATTATAGTTTGACAATATTGGGAATCATTATCTTTGATATCTTTAATGTTGTTTTCTAGATATGTCTACCAAATTTCTTTACTGAAGACCAAATATATACTGTGATCAATGAAAATATAATCAATACTTATTATTAGAATCCTACAGTTTCATAATTCTAATTCACTAATAATTGTAAATTTGATTCTCACTATTTCTTAATCTTGATTCACACTAAATTTGGAATATGATTTTATATGTTTCTAAATTATAAATCTCAAAGACTTGAGAATATGATTCTTCATTTTTCTTAAATCTGATTCTCCAAAGTTTCATGAATCTGATTTCGACACTTCCATAAAACCAATTCGCTATATTTTTCAAATCTGATTGTCTCTTCTTTATCAATTATGATTCTCTAAAAAAATTTAATCCAATTTTCATTCCTCAATTCCAATTCACAAATAGTTTTCAATCTAATTTTTATCCATCAAATCAGATTCTTTCAAAATTTTGAAATTGATTTACTTTTCATAAATATGATTGTTTCATATTTTCCTGTCTGATTTAAATATTTCTTGATATCCAATTCACAAACATTCTTAGAATCAGATTCTTAATTTTCCTAGAATCTGATTCATTACTCTATATTTAATTATTCATATAATGGGATTCTTAAATATAATGTATATTAATGTTTCACATAATATTTCCCCTTAGGCTAAATGATTTATTCTAATATGGTATTATAAGACCGTTGTAAGTGCTAGTTGCATTGTTGCCTTTGATATTTTAAGAAGAATCGGACCATTGAAAGAACTTTTGACCGCTGGAGATATTCCCCATAAATACATGATCATTAGTATGAGATCAACACTTTTTAGAAATTTAGACATGTGGGAGATCGTCTAGAATTCCATTGTGTGAAATCATTGAAGTTATTATGTGTTGATGATGTTGTTTATATACTTTAAATCACCAATAAGCATTTTTTTCATTGTGCAACACTAATCTCAGTTAATTAAGATTGATGGATTCCAACTAAAGTAATATAGTGGTTCTAATTACTTTCTTAATCAAGGGGTTGTGGGGATTGAATGATAGAAGCATTATTTGATATTTTATTGATTGGGGGATGAACATGGGGTGAGTATGAAGGATTTTATAGAATGTATAAATCAGGTTACATTTATCCAATGTGGTCAGATACCTTACTATTTATGTTTAGATAATTTTATTCTAATACATGTACTTTAAATTTCCACTATAAGTTTTTACAAATAAAAAGTGTTTCTTATACATATACTTTTTATTAACTCTGATATAAGATTCTACACACTTTGAGGTAGAATCTTGTTTATGTATACCTATGTGATTATTTCATTATGATAATTATATTTATTGAACCTAATGTGTTTTTCATTAAATATAAAAAATAGGGTTTTTTGAATTCAATTTTCTTAACATTGTTAAAAAAATATTTCCTTAACGTTAAAAATGAATGTTTTTTACTATACAAGTCACCCACCTATTTTATTGCGATATCTTTATACATATTTTTATCTATCAATTGGTATTAGAGGAGGTTTTCACTACTAATATATTTTCATTCATTAATTTTGAAAGTTATATATATTTCCTTTATAATTTATTTTAAATATTCTTTTACACTAATGTGAACCATGGAGAATGATTTTTTTATTGTTATAAAGATGGCAGTTTTTAATGTTAGATCCATTGAAAAATTGAATCCTACATGACCAATAATTCTTTATAGAAATGACTATGAATACTAAAGAGACATAATGAAAACATTTTTTTATCAATAAGGATGTTCATATTTTTGTAATGATTATTGAAGAATAAAAAATTCATGATTAATATTTCAGAACATTTACTAATCAAGAGAAGAAAGAATATTAACTTAATTATAAGGTATGAAATAACTTCCATTGTTCAATGACTAGAAATATATTCATCCTAATACCATCTTTTGATGTTTCAAATATCAATTGGAAGAAACATGAGATAACTCATTTTGGTACATATAATGTCATCGAAACAAGATGATCCATGCTTAGAGAAGATTATCATACTTTTGTTTTTCTGTAAGGAGAACATATAAATAATGATAAATAGAGAATTATGGATATTGTGAATAACTTACAATCCATTGAATAAAAAGGCATATAAATTGTTTATTTTGTGGAAAATATCACAGGAATCATATCTAATTAATGGGAATAAATTATAATATTAGTTGGTGAATCAATAAGATTTTATTATATTACTCTTGATGAGTTATTTAGAACTCTGCTACAATATGAGAGAAGATTAAAGAGATAAAATGAAAACAAAAATAAAAATAATCTAACTGTTTCTTTTAGAACAACTTCAAATCATATTACATTTAAGAAACCTGATAAAATAGTGATGTCAACAAATAATAATGGGGATGTTCAATCAGACTGAAGTGAATCTAAACATTCAATGAAGGTGTTTTCAAAATATTTCTTGAATGAGGAACAAGATTGTTGGGAAAAAGTTTTTTCAATAGATATATATTAAAACAAATAAAATGGATCAGAAAGATTCAAAAGTCACATGAAATGAATTTAATAAAGGACACGTCAGACCTTATTATTCAAGGAATAAAAGGAAAGACATAAAAGATAGTCATTCTGATAGGAATCACAAAAAATTACTATATTCCTAAAGGAAATAAAATTCCAAAGGAAATTGATTCATGGGGTGCATATGGAGAAGATTCTTCAAATGAATCATTAGATATTTAAAATTCGAAACACAAGAATATTTTCTTATTTCTAGAATACCCATTAATAATCAATGGTTCATGGAAAAGGTTCACACTTCTAAATCCGTAACCAATATATTTTTAAATTATGACTCACTTGATGATAATGGATATATTTATTAAGATGAGGATTCTTCCTTAGTAGAAGATACATTACCCTATTTTTAAGAAGAATATATATTATCCATGTTTTTGGAAAATGAAAACAGAAACATCTAGAAGAAAACTCATAATGAAAATTCTAGAATCAATTTTTTAACATCAAAAGTATCTGATATTTCAAAAGATATTTAGGAAGAATATTTCAAAAAAAATTATATTTCAAAAAACTTAGAGGAATTAAATTCTAAAAATTATAAATTTTATAAGGATCTTGAAGAAGTTGTTTATAAGATAAATGATTTAGAGACAAAATATATTTTTAAAAATAATACTGATGAGTATTAGAATTTATTCGTTTGAAAAAAATATGAAAAATTGTCTCATAAGAATCATTAATAAAATATTAATTTAGTTAAGGATGAATTTGATAATACATATAAAAATATCATCCTCTGAGGAATAGTTTTAGAATTGGTTATTCTCTCTCAAAACTAGTTTTTAGTAATAATTATACTATTCTCAAAAGTTCCCCATTATACACTAATTGTTAAATTGGGGAAAATTGGAAAAAAATTGTTTTTTAAAAATGAAATCATGAGGATTTAATCGAGATAAATTTTCTAAAAAGATGTGGATTTTTATGATTTTACCTTTATTCGTATCTAGATTCATAAATGTTTGGATTCTACAAGACAAAATATTTCTTTATGAAAAAAAGGATGTAACAACAACAAAAAAATATATATGGATAGTGGATTCTCCTAGAATATGATTGATAAAAAATAATTCTTTGAAAATATTATTGAAATGAAAGTTGTAAAAGTAACTGTTAGGTATAATTCTCATGAAAATATCATTTTTATAGGTAACATTTTTCTTCTTGTAAAATCCTTGAATTCAAATGTTTTATCATTTAAGGGTAATAATTTCAAGCATATAAGAATAATCAAATTATGTGACAAAGTTTAACTAGTGAATTATATGAATGATGAATTCTTAGTACACAATTCCATAGATTAATTCATTCTTTCATTACATTGGCATTAGAATGTTTATATAAATAACATAGAATTCTGTAGGATCCAAGACATACCTTTCCCTAGTGAAATGGAAGATCAATCATGGTTGTGGAATAGAAAGTTAGGAAACAATAACCTTAAGAATATAGGTAAACTATCTAAGAAAGGACTTGTTAAGGATCTACCATATCTAATATTAGACTTATTAAAACATTGTGATACTTTTCTAAATGGTAAGAACCATTAGTCAACATTTAAATAAATTAGTTAAGTCATATCAACTGAGGCATTACAGTTAGTGCATATAGATCTCTTTAGTCCTATAAAATCAGTAATTATCAGATGAATATACATTGTATTTGATCATGATTATGATTACACTAGATTTCAATGGGTCTATTTTCTCACATAGAAATATGAATATTTCTATTTTATTGAAAATATTACAGCCAAATTTAAAAATAATAAAAACCTACCATTGATAAATATTAGTAGTTATTGTGGTAGAGAATTTGAAAATTCATATTTTGAAACATTTTGTATTAAAAATTGCATCACACATAACTTCTCATCTTCACGAAATCCCCAAAAAATTGTGGTTGTTGAAAGAATAAAATAAATACATCAAGATATAACAAGAAATAGGTTGAGTGAATACTCAATTTCTAAACATTTTTGGGCTTAAGATATTTATTATTCTTGTTATACTATAAATCATGATTCAATAAATTAATTTCATAATAAAACTCTATATGGATAGGCCGAAAACCAAAAAGTGTTATACATCGGTGTTTTTGGATGAAATGTATTCATTTTGAATATAAAAGATAATTTACATAAGGTTTCAACCAAATTCAATGTTGTAATTTTCATAGGATATTCTACTACTTCTAATGATTATAGAATTTTTAACTAAAAAAATGTTCTGTTGAGAAAATAGTACATGTTAAATTTGGTGAAACTGATCATTTTGTTTTTAAACAACCCCATCATGGCTCTGTTGATGTGTTTTAAAAAATTGATTATCAGAATTTGATGTATGGATCTTCTAATCCGTATAATATTCAAGAAAATGTTTCTAAATTATTTACTCTAGAAGACATTCTACACCATATTGATGAATAGGTTTCACAAAACCCTTGTCATTTGTTTCTGAGGAATAATCCAACACATTATATCATTGGTGATGTAAATCAACCCTTAAGGACTAGTTGTTATTTAATAAATGAAGTATAGCATCTATAATTTCTTTCCCAATATGAACAAAATATACATGACGAGTCTTTAGGTGATGAAGAATGGATTAAAGATATGTAATATGAACTAAATTAATTTGAAAGGAACAAAGTATGGACCTCAGTTCTAAGACCTAATATAACCTCTGTAATTGGAATAACATGGGTCTTAAAAAACAAATGGCATAAAAATTGAATCATTGTAAGAAATAAATAAGGATTAATTTCTAAAGTGTATAATCAACATGAAGTAATAGACTATAAATAATCATATAATCTGATAGGTTGAATAAAATCTATTTTTATTCTATTATCATTTTCAGGATTCGTTAATTTCAAAAAAAAATAAACTGATGTGAAGTGTTCTTTCCCTAATAGATATGTTCAATAGGATGTTTGGGTAGAATAATCTCATTTTTTTGAAGAGAAAAAACATTTAAACATGTTTATAAACATACTAAATATTTATATGGTATAAAAAATCCCCTAGATCCTGGTATTATTGACCTATAATATTTTTCATACAAAAAAATTATGTTAAGGGAACTGATTATCCAACTATTTTTATAAAGAAAGATAATAAAAATATTTTGATTATTCAAATTTATGTTGATAACATTATATTTGGATAAACTCAGTAATATTTAACCGATTCATTTGTGAATCTTATGAAATCTACGATCGAAATCAGGGCCATGGGTTTGGTAACATTCTTTCCATGTCAAAAAATTTCTCAAAAATAGTAGGTAACGTATATATCTCAACACATGTATATTAAATATATTATTAATATATAAGGATTTAAAAATAATAAAAGTATTAGTACTCCAATTGGATTCTCAAATACCCTAGATCTGATGAAGTTTGACAACCACTGGATCAAACAATGTTTAGAGGAATAATAAGAGGTTTACTATACATAATAGATAGTCATCCAGACATAATGTTTTTAGTATGCTAATGTGAATGATATTAGAAAAATCCAAAATAATCCCACATCAAAAAATGTTGTGATTTTTTTTCATTATTTAAAGGGAATTGTGGATTTGGGACATTTTATTATTCTTTTGTAAATGATTTTTAACACAATTTTTTTGTTCAGATTCTGGCATTGGTGTTTGTAGAATGGAAAGGAAAAATACTTCCAAAACATGAAATTTTTTAGGAGATTCATTAGTCTATTTTTCATATAAAAAAACTCAGAATCACATTCCTCTACGAAAGATGAATATGTGGTAGCTGGAATTTGTTGTTCTCATGTGTTATGGAAGCACCACAGACTCACTTATTAAGGCATGCGTTTTACTAAAACTCAAATACTATGTGATCACACTAGTGGCACAACTTTACGAACAGACCACACATATCAGCCACATGCAAAGCATACAGATATTAGGCTTCACTTTCTTAGAGATCACACACTTAAGGAGATTTTATTTTTTAATTTTTTTAGAATTCAATATTAATTTGATGAAATTTTTATAAAATTATTACCTTTCAAATGATTTTAATACATCCAAAAAATAGAAATGATAATTTTAAGTTAATAATTCACATAAACTAAATGTTTAAACAATCTCCTTACATTAAGACACTCATTTTTATTGGGGGAGTATATTTTATTTTCTTAATAAGGATTTTCTAGAAAATATTTTTTCATTTGAGAATATAATAAAATTTTCTGATTTTATCCAAAAAAATTATTACACATTTTAAAATTTCTTATTGTTATCAAATTTTCCAAGAATCTAAAATTTCTATACAGAATCATATAAAATACTAAATGATATTTTTAGAAAAACTAAAAAATTTTCATCATACCTATTACTTATTAATTTAAAATCTTTATGTTGGTATTTTCAATCATGTTTTAGAAATGTCATCAGATTCACATTTCAATAAGACCTATTTGTTTTCTTAAAACCTCAAAAGGTCGAACCAATAAAATCATCTTCAGGTGAATCTCAATCCATGAATCAGATCGGTTTATTTTCAACAGTATGTTTACTCTTGGAATATGAAACATCAACATGGTTCCTATATTATGGAGGGGACCCCCCCTGTGTCCCACATCAATCACCAGATAATTCTTCCTAAGTTGTTCCCCCCTTCATAGCCTTATTTTTGATCTCATCATTCTTCCTCAATTCCGAGTGTCTCTATTAATCTATTCTCATAATTTAATTCCTACCCATAAGAAGCAAAAATATTGGTTTAATTTCAAAGAGTGGTTAATTGATAAAATATTCATTCCTATGTATGATTATTTAATAAGAAAGATCATAAAATTCAAAGGGTGGGAAATATTTTGTATTGCAAAAAACAAGGGAGAACATTATCTAGTGTTTGTGGACATGAAAATTGAATTCAATGAATTAGTCAAGTTCTTCATGGAGAAAGGAATAAATAATGTTCTGATTAAGTGTAATGGGAAAATCAATTCTATGTATTATAATAAAGCAGAACATATCCCATTGATTCCTTATAATGGTGAAGCTTTCTATCCTTCATACATGATTCCAAATTTAGAAGGATATTTTGAAAAAGATAAGGCTATTGATTGATTTAGATAGAAAAATGTAAATAAGGGAAAGCCATGTTGCCACTCTAAAAACAACTGGATCGTTGAATTATGGATGAAAGGTTTGTTGATTTCAATAAATGTTGAAAATGACACTCTAAATATGACAAACATCTTTATGTTTCATTTTATTTTTGATCTATGAATTACTAACTTAGTGCAGAACATCATTCTTGAAATCAATAAGGAAAAGGATGGGTCGATCATGTCACAAATTCTTATGTTTCTAACAATCTTAACAATGTTTTTAGTAATCTTTTTAAACTCTTTCGATATTCCTTTCTAGAAAAATCCAATAAAGATCAAGATTCATATTTTATGTGATGACACTCATAAAGGAATGAAATATTCTTTTGATGATAAGACAAAAGTATTTTTTGATAAATCAGGTAAGGCATTCCAAGTGGGAGAGAGTTCAAAGTCAAAATCTAAGAAGAAAATAAAATAAATAAAGGAGATCCAGTGCTTGAAGAAAATTCATTAGAAATTCAAGAAGCTGAAGAAAATAAAAATCAAGGCAACCAGATAAATATAAAGAAAATATAATTTAATTAGAGTTAATTAATGATATGTCATATGATACAAATATACTTTAGAACAAATACAAGTTACAGAATCATTTCTCCAAGAATATGAACTACCTTAACTTTTACATTCTATGGTAGTAGAAGTTATTCCAAAAGGAAAAATAAATATAACATGTTTCATGATCAGTTTTGAATGTTGAAGAAAATTATCAGGTAGATGTTAAAGAATGTGTATAAAATTAAAGAAATTATGAGATAATAGAAAATAGATAAACTCAAAGGGAGAGTTAATTTGAAAAGTTATTCAAAAGAAATTCTCAAGCCTCCTCTTCCATGCTTGCTTCAGAAGAGTAGTCATTTCTTAAATTTGAGAGTCAGATAGAAAAATATTCTCCTACACAAAAATTCGACATAGAGGATAATCAAGTTCATAAAGTTCTTTTTATTAGTGATTTTGAGGATGATAATGATGGTGGTGATGGTGATTCTCATGGTGATGATAATGGTGATGGAGATGATACTTATGAGGATGATGATGGTGATGATGATGATAAAAATATAAGAAAAATCTATGGAAAAAGAAAAACATATCAGGGGTTAGAAAAATAATAATCTATGAAATGAAATAATAAAGAAAGTATATGTGGGAACATATAATAAAAATGCATCAGATTTAGAAAATTATTCCTCCCTTATAGAGAAAAATTCATTGATTAGTCATTAATGAAGCTGTTAACATCCATTCCATTCTTCCTAAATATAAAATCAAGCTGTCAGTTTATTCATGAATCCTTGAACAAGAAATCGAAACCTATAACTCTGTAGAAGGGGAAGGTGATTAAGATGGGAGCATATTTCAAAGCAGTCGTAGATAACTATGTTTATCATAAGAAGTCATGTAGATACATGACAATGTGGCCAAGTTAGATCAATATTAAACTTATGGTATTTGATAGTATGTTTGACTCCATCAATTTTTTTAAAGAATCATGAGGCTCACTAAAAGATATTTCAAATATATTTTTTGAAAATTTGAAGGAGGAGAAAATCATTTTAATGTCATAATATAAAGATATAAATGGGAATATGAATTTTTACATCCTTGATATCTAAAGGATGAAGGTTAAAAATGATGAGTTGGATGAAAAACTCAATTCTTAGGAAGAATTGTTTAATATTTTAGGGGAAAAGATACATAATATTTAGTGGATGAATCAGAATCCGGAATATCTCCTAGAAATGTTTCATGATGACAACAAATAGTTCATGAAATTGAAGGCTATGGTCATGAAATTAATTCTAAATAAGGATTGCTTTTTTTTCTGATCTTTTGTTGTATTTTTAATCAATGTATTATTATCCATTTTTTTCATATAGTTTGTTTACTAAAATATCAAGTATATTATATTTCTTCCATTTATTTTTTTAATCCCAAATGGGGAGAATGTTACTAATAACATTTTAGTCTAGGTAGTAGAATGTTTAGGAAATAAGGATAATTCTTAAAGAATAAAACCTTAAGGTGGAGACATTTCCTAATGAAATGAAGAAAGAACATAAAGATATAAATATGATCCTTAGGGGGACTTCATAACCTAAGGGGGAGTTATTTATATTTAGTATTATAAGAGATATAAACTTAGGGGGAGATAACTATTTCATTCAAGTTCAAATATATTGTTCTCTATATTTTATTATTAGGAATTTGTTTGTGCTTTTAGAAAACTGGGAGATTTTTAAGTCATAAGTTTCTTTATGACAATTCTTATTTCATTATGTTTTGGATAATAAAACACATTCCTTAATAATATTTTATTTCTATATGCTTCGTTAATTTTTTTAGTGCTTGTTCGACAATATTGGGAATCATGATCATTGATATCATTCATGAGGTTTTCTAGATTAGTCTAACAAAATCTTTTCCATTCATCCTAATTGATACATAGATCAATTAAAATCAAATCAATACTTATAATTGGAATCCTACATGTTCTTTATAATTATTAACTCAGAAATGGGAATATTATTCTTAATATTTCTTAATCCCAATTCAATCCGAATTGTGAATCCAATTTTATAAACATCTTAATTCTGAATCTCACAGATTTGCAATTCTGATTCTTTATGTTTCGTAAATTTGATTCTAATATGTTTCATGAAATAAATCTCTACACTTCAATAAATCTTATTCTCCATATTTTATAAAACATGTTCTCTTCTCTTCATCAGTTCTTTTTAATGATAATTTTTTTATCCAATTTTCATTCCGCAATTCCGATTCGGTAAAAATATTGAATCTAATTTCAATTCCTCCAGTCCGATTTGATCAAAATTTTGAATCTGATTTACTTCTCATAAATCATATTTGTCCATATTTTCAAATCTAATTTTCATAGTTCCTCAAATCCAATTCAAAAATATTCTTTGAATCTAATTGTTAATTTTACTATAATACAATTCATTACTCTATATTTATTTATTCATATAAATCATTTCTTATAGATATTTTGTAATACCGATTTTCATAATCATTTTTTTAATTCTAAATAATGTTGTCTAATCTATTATTATATGAATTTTGTGTGTTCTATCTATACAACTACATATGATATTTCAAAATAATACAATATTGGGGGGAAATTTTGACCATTGGAGATATCGCTTATAAATACCCAATCATTTGGATGAGTACAAAATTTTTTGGAGATCGTTAAATGAGAGATATCTGCAAAAAATGATTTTTGTGAATGCCTTGAAGTGATTATGTTATGAACAACCTGTTCAGCATACTTTAAATTGTTAATAAAATTTGTTTTTCAATGTTCAACAACAATCGTTGTTGATGACGATCGAGGGCATATTCCTGAAGGATGATAGAGGTTTTTATTAATTGACTAATCTAGTGCTTGCTAGGATAATAAGATAGAATCTGCATTTGATCGTTCATGGATTGAGGTATTACTGTAGTGTGGGTATGTTAGACATTTTTGAAAACATAAATCTAGGGACCTTTATCCATGTTGTTAGGATACCCTACTATTTGGGTTAAAAAATTTATTCTTTTACATGTACCTTAAATTTCCTCTAAAATATTTTACAAATAGAATATGTTTGTTATAATTCTTCTTTTTTATTAATCTTGATATATTATTCTATATTATTTATTATTGAATATATTTATGTATAACAGTGTTTTCATTACAATTATCATCTTTTACAAACATAAGGTGTTATTCATTAACTATACAAAACAAGGTTTACTGTATCTTATTTGTTTAACCTTATTGAAAAATGATTTTTATAATGGTAAAAATGAATGTTTTTAAAATTGCAATTTACCCCCTTGTTTCTTATGATCTTCATACATTTTTCAATCTAAAAAAACATATTCTTTCTTAACATATAATATCAACTATTTTAATGGATTTACATAAAGAATTGGATGGTTATGAATTTCATTCTAGTAATATGGATACCTAATAAGGTGGTTTATTGATCCGAGAAGATTAATAGATTATATGATATAATGGTAGGTTTAAAATGATTCTTATTATCAAAAGTATATTATTAAAATATGAAATTTTTGAATCATTCTTAGTATAATTTCGATAATTATCTATGTTTTCAATATAATTAATTTCAATTTATTGTAATTCAAGTAGGTTTTAGTTCAATAAATAAGAGGAAAAATTATGAATAATATTTAAAAATAGGTGTTTAAACCTCCCAATTATTTGTTTTTAAAAGTTGATACTCTAGATACCCTACTTTTCTTACATGAATTTTATATCATTTTAAGTAAAAAACATAAATATTTATAATAAATGATAAAAGGGTATGGTATATGAGGAAAATTAGGGATATATATCACTTATTCATAATAAAACACTGAAAATTTATCAATATATTCATGTCAATCCTTTAAAAGATCACATTGGCCTTAGTACATTTTGTCAGATGAGGATATACATCAATTAAAGGGGTGAGCTAAGAGAGCAATAAGAGGATAAAAAAGGACATGAATCAATAAATCACGAGTGAGAATTATATTCATAATCATTAAATAATTATAATATCATCCTTATATTATTGAGAGGAAATAGTAGATAAATAAATTTAATGTGGTAAGAATAAAAATTATTCATCATGTCATAGTGGTCAAATACCACACATAGTTTTGAACAATTTTATCATTGTGTTCATGCTTAACATGTGGGAATAATGATTGTGAGCAAAGATATCATAATTTTTTCTGAAAATTCACATCATCTTATGAGATACATCAAAATACCCAATGCGTTATAGTGCTATATAATTACATAACCACCCATCATATCATGATATTTTATTAATTGTTCTTGCCACATTGATTGTATAACAATTATAGCAAAAAAATTAACCATAGAAAGGAATGAAAATCATACAAATTTCATATAGAAAAAATTAATGAATAAAATTTTGGTTTCCCATAAAAAAATATAAAAACATACTTTTTACAATAATCATAAATATTGAGTGAAAAAGTAACAACCTCAAGAGGGGACGAGATGTGGTTTGGAAAAAAGAATTCTTTTTTAAAATAAATATATTACTTATAAAATCATGATGTTAACATTTATATCCAATAGAATTAGAGGGATAGAAAGTGAAATTATATTTAAAGAACAAAAAATGAGAATTCATATCAATTATTCCATGAAATAAGAATTACCCAATGAAAAGGAGTTGGGTTTAAGAATCCCCATACCTTATGTCTGAATGCGTACATACAATTAATGTCCAGGATAATGAAATTATTTTAATTAATTACATAATTTAGATCATCTTCAACATGTATTTTATTTTTTTACAATTTTATTATGTCTATTTATGTCCATTTTGACGAGTTGTAGAGTAAAATTTTGTCATTCCATATGTATAGTTTTTTTTAGTTGTTTCACTTAAAAAAAGTTATGCAATCTCATGTGATAAGAGAAAAATTCTCTAGAATTGAAATTATATTTTATCAATAAACATTAAAAAGAGTAAATGGTCTTATATTTCATTTTTTCTAATATGAAGATGATTCATTAGATAATTCAATAATAAAAAATGATTAGATTATTTTGTCGGTTATAAGGGAAATCACAAACTAGTTTCATTTTATTTAATATTATGTCTATAAATTAGTTAAATAACATTAAAAAATATAATATACATTTAATAATCATTTTTAAACATAATAATGGTTTTGTGAACAATCTTACTAGTCAAAATGGAGAATGAAAAATTGTTTTCCCTGAAGGTAGGGAATCAACACATCATGGAATACATTTTTGTTTTTACATTAAAATAATAAGAGAAGATATTTAATGATAGATATTCAAATAAAAAATTAAAATATCTTTATATATATGTAGTAATTGAGTTTTTATTCCAAATTGAATTAGGGAGGTGAGGGTAATGGTGATGAATGAATGAATTTCTAATACAATGAAGCTGGATTTTTTAACTTAAATATCATCTTCTTGAGAACCTACATAATGCACTTGGATTTGTTCTTTTGTTAAAAAAAATAGCTCTTGGAAATGGGTATGAGGATTGGGAAGGTATTTGGTCCGAATTTAGTGAAGCTACAAGGCTTTGGAGGTGTGAAGGGAAGGGGTGGGTTTGATATGGGGATGGGTCTTTTGATTATTATATGCATAATTTTTTTTTCAAGACTATCAATATTTTATTCACTATGAACAAATAGAGACACTAATTTATGGGAGTTTTTAATAATGTGCCATTACATCATCCATACATCATTTGTGAATAAAAAATTAATAAATTTCTAAATACCATAAATTATCGTATTTCACTATTCACCAAAAATTTAACATTTTTAAAAAATTCCAAAAAAATCCACCCAATTAATATTTAAAATTATATATTTAAAAAATGGACTCCATTTTTTTGAAAATAGTATTCTATATAAGTGAAATTTATTTTTAAAATTAAATAGTTATTTATTCAAATAATACAGATAATGATATTATAATTGATTCTATGACCCTTTAAAAATTTAATCAATGTATCATAAATATATCCCAAAACAAGAATAAAACATAATATTAATATATGATTCATTTTTATTTTAATTTTTCTTCTAACTATATATTAATTATAATATCGTAAATTGAATTTTACGTTTTACAAAAAATAAAAAATCATAATTTATCATTTCTAAAACAATTATTTATATATACAAAGATATAATTATTTCATATTTTCATGTTTAAAATACATATATTTTATTTATACATTAATTTTGGAGGATATTATTCTAACACCTAGATTACCATTCTTAATCGTCATATTACTATTCCAATGTTCATGTTACTATTCTCGTGGTATAGGTTGCTTGATTTGTATAAATACAACTTATTTCAGTATTAATTTATAATAATAAAGTATGAATTGGGTTCTCTATGTGACACATGTGTGGTACGATATAATTATAAAATCATAAATTCCATTTGTAAAATTCAAGTTTATTACATTCTTCCCCAATTTTTTAATTTCTTCATCAAAATTTCATTTGAAAAACAATGGTAACAATATGTGATGGAATTTCTTCTTCATTACTTAATCCAGTTCCCATGTATCATATTCATAATTATAGATTTTCCAAGGTACATTGACCAAGTAAGTGGTCTTGTTATGTAGAACCTTCTCTCTCTTGTCTAAAATCTCCACTATCTTCACCTTGTAAGAGATATCATTTTCCAACTGTACCAACTCAGAGTTCAATAAATATTGGGGATCTTTTAGGTACTTTCCCAAGAGGGATACATAAAATAAATCATGAAATTGAGACATGTATGGTTTATGTTCAACATGATTTGCTACTAATACTTTGTGATCATGGATATCAAAGGGTCCAATGTACATTGGGTTAATATCTCGTTTCTTTCCGAACTGCATGACTCTCTTCCATTGTGATATTTGAAGGAAAACATTGTCTCCAACATCAAAATCAATTCCTTCAAGGGTTGACAGAATATATCTTATACAGACACTATGATACATTTAAATGTTGTTGTATGTCTTGAACCATCTTGGTCAATAAATTTTTAGGATTAAATAGAATTATATTTCTTTCAAACACATCATCCCAACATGTTTGAGTTATATTTTTTTCTATATAGATATTCATAAGGATCCATCTAAATAATTGATTTTAATTTTTTGTTTAAAAACTAAACTAATTGGTTATTTTTATCCCATAGACCATTTAATTCTATTATTCATAATCATAGCACGCCCATAAGAATCTGAATAGTCCATTTGAATTAGTCATCTGTTTGGGGGGGATAGGTCATGCTGAAATTCAATTCATTAATGATAGCATGTTGAATACATCTCCATAAATTATATGGGATACTTGAATCACATTCTGATAAAAATAAAAAGAAAAACCTCATGTAGTCTCACAAATTCCATTAAATATATCTTGGAATGTTATTCAAGCGATAAAACCTAACTAGTAGTAATTAATTGGGAATTATTGATGAGTCAATCCACCACATCACATATTTCTTTGTTTCTATTGTATGACTTCGAGAGACTCATGATGAAGTCTATAGTTATATTTTCCCATTTACATTTGGGTATAAGTAGTGGTTTCATCATCAATTTGGAAATAATTCACACAAAATTACCTTTCTATCATACTAAACATCATAAAATATACTCTTTAATCTCAATTTTCATGTTTTCCAACACAATGTAATCTCAAAGATCATGGTACATCATGGTAAATATCAGTTGGGTATATAATGATGAATTATTGTGCATTATCTAATTAATCCTTATTTATCCCAGGTGTTGAAGGCACCCAATTCCTATATCCAAATAAGATAACAAAATACTCAGTAATTTGTAACTCATGTTTCTCCCCTTATATTACCACTTTCACCTTCTTTTGATGCTCCAAAACATCCCTTTATTCAACCTTGATATTTTATTTGATATATTTTTGGGAAATAAATTGGAAAATTTGAGATGTCTTCTATGCCATTATGATTTTATTATCCATTCCTTGAATATCTTGGAGGATGAGGTCTTTTTTAATTCATATCATGGAAAAGGCATAAGGTTAATTTTTCTTAAGATCATAAACTAACTTTCTATCCTTTCCTAGGTGGCAATGAATAAAGAAATCATAATCCTTGATTAGCAAAAACCATCCTATTTTACACATGACGTTCTAATTCTATGTGAAAATAAACTTTTGGCTCCTATAAACAATATATATGTCACTATTTTCACCTTATATGTAATGCCACCATATTTTCATGGAAAAAAATTAAATCCTTTTGCTCCAAGTCATGTTTCAGGTATTTCTTCTCATTGATGTTCCACTTTTATGATGTTTATGATATAAATTTATCATTTTTAATGAGTATAGAACCAAAAAATTCCATTTAATAAACACTATCTATCAGAAAACATTCAACACTTAATGGTTGGGTGAGTATTGGTGTAGTGATTAACCTCTTCTTGAGATCCCCAGTTCATTCCCCACGTTTTTCATCAATCCATTATTTACCCCTTTAGGTGTTAACTTATTAATAAGGAAGGAAAATTGTGATAACTTACAAAAAAATGTTTTTTAGTACCATACTATTACAATATTACTATAAATTTTTGTCTCACTAATGGGCCCAAAAAATTCCTCAATTACCTTTTTGTGAATGGCCCACATAAAATAAAACATTTTTTTATCACATTCCAAATTAATGTGACCAAAATCACCTAAAAGTAACACTTTATGAACATGTACAATTTATATTTCATTAATGTCACCAACACAATCCTATGATGTTCTCAATGTTCATCATTTATCATTGAGTAGATGAAATTATCATTGATAAACACAACCAATTATTTTCAAGGAATTATATAATTTTTATTTTCACCAAATCCATGAATATTTCTTTGGGATTTTTATGTAATTAGTGAATAAATAGGATCACATTATTCTCATATCTTGCACAGAAAGTAGACTTCTAAATATATTCCTTATTCACCATCAGTTGATGATATCCAAAATGAATATCCAGCATGGACAATTACTAATATCCTCAATGTTCGTCAAACAAGTCAATAATATGTGGAAGAGGATACATTTAATTTATGGTGATTATATTGAGCTCCACTAATTTTCACATGGTTTCACTGACCCATACATCTTCTTAACAAAGAGTACCATCACACCCAAAGGTGATGTAATAGGGAGTATTAAAACATTATCCAAATTTTGTTCAAGCTACTTCTTTAACTCCTATAGTTTGATTGCGGAAATCCTATAGGGAAATTATTAGATAAGGGTAGCTCCATTTTAATTTTCTATTGAGAAATCTACCTCATGATATGGGGGATGTTAAGGATGATTTTTAGGATATACAGAACAATATTACGTCAAAATTATAATTTCATCTATGTTGATACATTATTTTGACTCAGCCATTCATGTGAGGTATGATTCTTCAAAAGGAATCAACACTCACATCATTTGTGAATTTTTAGAAGGTGAATCATGATATTCGTTACATTTTTATAGGATAATTGGTAGTTTTAAAGTATGAAAACATGGTTCCTTTTAAAAAAATAGATGTGTTCATTATATAACGAGAGTCAATCCATTCCAAGTATAGCATCATATTCTAACAAGGGACATATTAGAAGATTCATTGGATGATTCTTCCCATATACACTAATAAGATTACAGCCCAAGACATAGGTTTCAAGGATCACACATGTAGATATTTTTTGGATATCTCAACTTCATGGTATCAGGGATTCAATTCATTATTCCTAGAAAACATGTATGATATAATGAAATGTGTAAATCCATAATCAAATATGAATTTTTATATTATATATTGAATAAAAGTTTACCATGCATGACTACATTTTCTTAATCTTCTTCAACCATATTTATGGAATAAGATTTCCCTTGATCTTTTGGATTTGGTGGCAGGTGATATTAATTACCCTAAATGATTAATGATTTAGTGAACTATCTTTACAAATTTTATTTCTACCTAGAATTAAAGAATTTAACCATTGGTGGTTCTCACCATTACTCCATCACATTATCAATATTATTCATTTCAAATTGATATTTATGAGCTTTGAGTCATTTTATACCACACTTGATGTATTTACTGGTCCCCTTGAATAAGTTTCCATGATGTTTCTTCCCACAATTTCGACACATGAAAAGATGGTATTTCATTCAAAATTTGTCATTATATCATCATAAATATTTATTTCATTGGTGATTCTATGTATTTCATTTCTTATCTCTATATACATGGGTCTATTCAGAAAACTCTACCTCCACTTTGAGAGCTACTCAAACCACTTCATCGTAACACCCGATTTTAGGAAATAGTGGATCATTTCGATGGTGTGTCTTGAAACAACTACAGAATTTGTCTTTCTATCTTAGTTGATTAAAAAAATCATGGCCTATTATGAAATCATTGTGATTTTTTACTCATAGTCCATGATAGATTCAAATTCCTTTTACTTAAGCTCTATAAATTATCCCTCTATATTTATACTAGGAGTTCAAGGGATATACCTGTTATAAAATGTTTTCATAATGTTTTTTCACCATATCTCTTCTATTTTATCATTTTGTTGTTTTTATTTAAAAATTCCCCGTATTTATTGGTTTTTTAAATCTAAATGAAAGTGGGATAGAGTCACCATCCCCTTCTTAGAATACTGGAGCACATAAAAGAGATTCTCTACTGAGATAGGCCACTATTTCACAACAAGTGGATTTGATGATCCACTAAATGATGGTGGTCATTTCCACATAGAGGACACAATGGCTAGTCAATAATTCTTAGGTAAGGTGGAAACTCCACGTGGTTCAGGTTATTATTTATCACATCAGATAACTGTGTTTTAATTTCTATGAATGTTTTATCTCCACATACTAATGCATTGGGGTTATCATTCAGGAAATCATTACATTGTCCTTTGTAAGGTATGTTGGCCTGGTTTCTTCATGGTTCCACAATTTTCTATAATTAATAAGTTTCAAAAAAAATTATGTAAAAAATTCAAGAATAAATAATTAATTTTTTGAGAAATAAAATCTAGAGTAATATCATATGGGATCCAAATGTTTAGAAATTTTCTAAAAAAGAGATTCATGGTTGTTTACATATTCTAAATCTTATTCTATGTGATTTCACTAAATTTATCTAATCATAATTTCAATATTAACAATATTGTACTCTTATACCAACAAAACTGAACAAACTTCACTTTCATGATATTTATATCATTTTATGATAAATATAAACATGTATTTGAATCTAGGATCCAAGTGTTTAGTATGATGGTAAAATTAGTTCCATGACTCACTAATGTATAATAAAACATAATGATTTATTTATAATCATCTTCTTTATCCTAAAATATGACACATTCTCCTTAGTGTATATAGTCACCTAAGCATACAGGTCAACGAAATGGGTGAGATAAAATCCATATAAGAGGATGAATAATGACATGAAAAAAATAAAACATGGGTGAGAATAATCACCATCAACCCAAAATAAGTATATAAACATTGTCATAATCATGATAAAAAACATTAGATAATTGCAAAAAATGTAGAAATGCATAAAAATTGAACACCATGTCTTAGTGGTCAAATTCCATAGATGGTTGCAAACAATTCTTGCGATTTTTTGTGCTTGACATATGTGCATAATCATAACATCATATTTGTGTAATAAGATAACATCTTTTTCACAAATAAGACAAAATATCTCATGAGATACATAAAATAACCTAATTACTTTTTAAGCTATATAATTCTTGTCCCACCTGTCAGATCATAATAGTTACAGAATCATGTATCCCACATAGAACATAAAACAATCGTAGTTATAAAGTAACCCAATGAAAAGAATGGGTTTCATAAGAATTATATAAAAAATATAGTCAGGAATAAACATTAGGGTTCAAAAATGAAAAATGGAAAAACACAATTGGTATAAGAACCCACAACTTTAGTGAGGAAGAAACAATCTCATGAAAAGTCAAGATGATGTTTGGAAAGAAGATTTATTTTATAGAATATTTATATTTATCATAAATACGAGTTGGAAACATGTATGCCCCGGATATTTAATTTCAATAAAAATAGAATTATATTTAAGGAACATTAAAAGATTATTCATAAAAAATATTTAATAAAAGTGTGATAACCCAAATAAAAAGAGTTGGGTTCGCGAATCTACTTAACTTATGATCAAATGCATTATGAATTTTCAATTAATGTCCAAGAAAATAAAATATTATTCATTAATTACTTAACGTAGAACCTTGTATACATGTATTTTATAAAAAATAATTTTATAAAGATAATTTATTGAAATTTAGATGAGTAATATAGTTCAATTTCATTGAACTGAGAGTGTTTGTTTTCATGGTTTTAAATAATAGATCAGTTTTATTCAAGTGTGGACATTTTTTTGAAATGAAAATTACTTTCTGGAATTGAAATTATATGTTATTAATTTACTAGAATAATATTAAGTGCTATAATATATCAATTATTTTGATATTAGGATGATTCATTAGATAAAAAATTAATAGAAAATTTTTAGTTTATTTGTTCTGTTTTACCACCATCACAAACTAGATTTTTTTATTTAATTTTATTTCTATAAATTAGTTTCAGAACATTGAAAAAGGAATAATTTATAAAAAATATTTTTTAACTATAATAATTCTTTCATGACCAGCTTTTAGGTTGGTAATGGAAATTGAAAAATTGTCATCCACAATTGCGGTGAATAGACACTTCACGAATTTTGTTTTTCTTTTTAGAATAAATCAACAATTGAAGTGTTTTAATGATATATTTTTCATTAATACAGTTAAATTGATGTATATAATTTAAAATGATATAATGATTCTTGGGATAGGGGAGGTAAGGGTAAGGTAGATGAAAAAATCAATTTAAAAGAGAAAGAATTAAGATTTTACCTTTTTGAATATCATCTATTTGAGATCCTCATTTTGAAACACGGGTCTGGTCTTTTTTTGAAAGTATCTCATGGATGTGGGGAAGAGGATTTTGAATTTAAATATTTATAATTTAGTAAATCTCGAATGGTTTGGAGTTATGAGGTGAATGGGTGGTGTGGGATGATATTTATAGGGAAGATGGGTATTTTTATTTTTATATTGTTTAGTTTATTTTATTTGATCAATACTATCAATATTGTTTGTAACAATGAATAAATTAATCAAATGGTTCAGGTTTTTTATAAAAATTGGTTCTTACATAATCCATACATAATTCATGAAATAAAAATTCATATATTGTTAGATAATATAAATTCCAACATTTCACTATTCACATTGAATTCAATAATCTCCAAAAGATCCCAAAAAATAACACAAACCATTTTTTACGTTTTATATTTATAAAATAGTCTCACAATTATGAAAATATGATTCTAAATATGGGAAATTTAATTTTTACATAAAATCTTCATTGATTTGAAAATTACAGATTTTACTAGTATAATTGAGTTTATGACCCTTTGAAAAATTAATTATGGTATCCTAATATTTAATTTTAAATAATATATGACATATAATTAATATTTAAATCAATTTTGATAAAAAAATTATATTAAATCCTCATATTAATTATAAAATTGTAAATAAATATTAATGATTTACCTTAAATACTAACATTTAATTTATCATTTCAAAAACATTTATTTACTTATACCATGATATAATTATGTCATATTTTCTTATATAAGATAGAAACATTTTATTTATACATTTATAGGTTACATTACTATTCTAACACCATATTACCATTCTTAATGGTCACATTACTATTCCAATAGTCAGGTTACTATTCCATTGATATAACTTCTTTAATATCTACAAATACCACTTATATAATTATTAATTAATGATAAAAATGTATTTATTGGGATCTCTATGTGATTCAAGTGCTGTGTGAGAAAATTATAAAAAGTGATATTTCGTTGATTAAATTATAGATTATTACTAATAGTGTTTCAATGCATGATATTAAATAATGAATGACCATTTAGTAAAATTTCATAAAAATGAATCTAGAAAAAGAACATTATAGTTTTTTTATATTGTGATATTTAGAGCTAATTAATTTAAAAAATATTAGAATATATTTTAATGGTAAAAAAATGGCATTCTATTTGAGGTCATCAGTTATCAAAATCACTAAAATAATTTACTAAAAAACAAGAAAAGAAAGTTTTACTATGTCATAATACAATGAATCCTCTCCATAAATAATAAAAATGTTCAATCATATAATTTATTCATTAATATTCCTTTTATTTTCTGTTTAAATTAAATCTATGTTAGAAAACCTAACCCTATAATTCTTTTTATTTGTCTCTAAATCCTAAACCAATAGTAATAAAATCTATCACACAAATGTTATCTTGGAATCTTTATAAATCATTAGAAATAGATGTTATAAATAATTATAGAAAATAGTCTCCTTAGTACCAAACAAATATGGTCCTAAGCCGTAAATGGAAATATATATATATATATATATATATATTAGTAGTTCTGTAGTGATTCAGAGATATATCCAGTGTTCTTCATGTATTTAAAAAACATGGTTTCATCCATAAATTATTTGAATTAAAATTGATCCAAAAAAAGGTTTAAAGAAACACCCAAGAACTCAAAGGAGTGTTTTGAATCTGGCTGACGTAACATAGGTTGTGTGGTCTGTATAAACATTAGCTCAACCAATGATCTCCCACAAATCTAAAAAAAATTCCAAATGATTAAAAAGTAACAAGAAATATAGTAATTAATCCTTACTGTAGACATTGGTAAATATTATAATGAATCCCATATTCCATAAAAAATATCTAACATTATTTATAATAGTTAGTTATTAAAAATAGGTAATGAATTCAATTTTTTTAACCACATTCCAATTAGTTGAAATCACATTTCAAAGAAAATTTACTTATTAAAACATGATAATACATTTTTGAATGTTTGTAAAAAGTTTCTTTTCAATTCTATTTTTAAATTTTTTTATATCTTTTCCAATTATTGATCATATTAATTCTGAAAAGAACAATGATATCATCAAGAAAAAAATCAAGATAAAAAAGATTAATGTAGAAAAAATGTGTACCATGAATCATTAAAATGATTATGGGGAACTAAATTATCAAAATATAATATATATTTTTCATGAAATTGTGCCATAATGATAGGCTAAAGATTCCTTTTAATGGTTCTTATGTTAAATATGCAGATGACGGTATCCTAATAATTATACTAAAAATTACAAATGGGGTATTTAAAAACTAATTCAAAGAAATTGGCTAATAAATGATTTTTAAGATGATTTTTTTTTCATTCATAAAAATTTTTATTCTGTATTTTATTGGAATAATGTTAAACTAGTATACCCTCTATGTATTATAAATATGGTTGATGATTTTCCACTTCTAACAAATTTCAAATTCTCTTTTTAACCACATCCTCCATTATTAGGTTATGTCTCTTATGTGGGTGTATAATAGGTTTTGATTTATTTTAAATAAATATTAAATTTATGAGGATGTTAGAATTGAGTGAATGACTAACACCTCATTTTTAGTCTATATCTTCGAAATTTTATCTCCGTTGGTCGAAAGTTTTTATTCTTAACAATAGTTAAATTTATTTGAAATAATTATTGTATTTTTGAATTATCAATTAAAATTTAATATCTTTAACTACGTAGAAATGCAATCATTACATGATTGTGGTTTTAATTAAAATGACAACAAATTTTATTGAATTTATTTTAGGGAATATGATTACATAACCCTAGATATTTTTAAAAAAATCCGTAGTTTCTGACAATTATTGCTACTGTATTTTCCATATATTATTTTATTATTTGAATTAAAAATTAATTAAAATAAACAATGTTCTCTAAATATAACATGTAAATATGAGAGTGAGAATATAAAAACAATTCTTATTCATATGGGTATTTATAAAATGTGAATCATAATAAAATGGATAGTGTTTTATCAAAATTACATTGTTAGAGAAGCATCATATATATTAATGGTTGCATTTTCTATTTTTCAGAATTGACTTCTAAATAATGTTGGTAGTTGAGCTAGTATCTAAACGTAATCTATTTTTAAAATATATTGATCAAATGGAAATATTAAATTTAATATACATGCAAACATAGCTGCATAAACTCCAAATAAGAAAAAAGTGGATCCATTTATTAGTTGAAAAAATGATCTTATCGGATTGAGGACATATATTTGGAAAGAAGAAAACAAAAAATATGTTATTATATTAATAAAATAACTTAAATAACATCATGCATCTATGATTGGAATTTATTTAATTTAACATGGAATAAAAAATGTCTCGAGAACATAATATTTTGTGGGAATTTTTAGTGTGATCAATATTAAAATAAACTACCATAAAATTCACACTTTTATTACCGAAGAATAATTATTTAGATTGAGAAAGATACCTAGAGTAACATAGAATATTCTAATTTTTTTAAGGGATTTAATAAGAGGTATATTGATTACTAATTTTTTCAAGAAATTAGAGATTAATCTTTGAAATTTTTCTTCATGAATTTTCTCTCATTGAACTACTGTTCAGTGAAATGGATTGGGATTTTATATTTTTATATCAATTATTTTTCAAAACCAATTTTTTATTTTTTTTACAAAAATTAGATATCTTTTGCCTCCCACTTCATATATAGTTTTCATGGTTTATATGGAATATAGATTTTTAATAGAGACATTATTTTTAAATTGGGTTTATAAAATGATCAAGTTATGTTTATGAATTAAATCTTTTTTTGGATGATAATTTCCTATTAAATTAGGTAATAAATTTAGCTTTACTCCATAGCCGTCTTTTTAATTATTTTATGTTATTAACTCCTTGATGTTCATAACCACATGGATTAAAATTTTTCAATAGTTACTTGATGTAGGATATTCATGAAATGTAATTTATTGTAAGGGTGTTGTTTTGAATAAATTTCAAATATATTATAGATTTGTGTTTTTTATAATGGAAGCGGCTCTTTAAATTTTGGTTGAAATTTTGATTTGGAAATATTTTATTCTTTTCAAAACCCATACTAGAATTGGGAATTGTCTATCCAACCTTGGTTATTCTATTTTAAAGGTATTTATTTATAGTAAATAGAATAATACTCATTACCATGAAATATAACACATTTATATGTGAAATTACTTGGTGAAGAAAAACAGAACATACCTTTATTACTATGGGTTTCACATACATACATGAAATTGATTTTTTAATAAAAATTGACCATGTGAGGGATTAGAATCATAGTTCCTATAAAAATGGATTCCAAGGGAATCTCCAATAACATTATCAAAACTACCTAGTCGTAGAAAGATAGTTCTAGAAATTGTCACCAAAGTGAATCATGATAATCCTTTGAATCTAGTAAGTATACCAAATGGATTCCTTCACTCTACATATGGTGAATTTGGGGTCCATTTTTATTGAGTTATTTTAATTTATAAATTAATTAAATAATTTTCATGGGGTTGAATAAATGACTTAAAGGGAGTTTTAGATGATATTTTATTTCATCTCCACTGATTTCATCTATATATGCATTACGTGGCATAATTCAAGTTCAGGAAGCATGGCCTTCCCCTCCACCCTGAGACAATAAATATTCCCATATAATAAACTAAATGAAATCACAACTATTCCTTTGGAGTCTTGAACAATACCTCCAACAAAAATATCCCATTAATACATGAAGGTGTGGGTTTCACATTATATTTCACATGATCCATATCGATTAATTTTTTTTTGACCTTTTATAGTTTTTATTCTAGAAAGGGTGATTCAGTGTATCACACCTAATAAACTCCCATAATGTATATACATCCTATTCAAAATTATTTTTTGTTTTGAGGAATCTTCTCATGATTACTTCTTTCTTTATTTGTAAAATTTTCAATAAAATACTATCCTGATGATATAAAAAATATATATCACAATCAAGATTTATTTGGTTGAAAAACATTATGAAGTGGAGTTCAAAAATTTATTTATGTGGGATGATTACAAAAATTTTGTTTTAAGACACACAGTACTAATGGATTATATCTCATATTGATTTATTGATTGAATATATCCCTTTTATTAATGAAATATTCCATGAGGTTTTGAAAAATATTTGAAGATTTGTTTTTTATAGCTCATTCCAGTTATTAATTTTTATTGATAAAAAATCATACTACAATTCCATAGATACTCATTCAAGAGGGAAGTTGATGGCCCTATATTTCACATATATTTCTATTACTACTATTGTCTACAATGAGTCAAAACTATGGTTAATTCCTTGAAATTATTATTTGTATCATCTCTTGTAAAACCATCATAATTCTAAATAATATGGATGAGACTAGTTTATCATTTAGAAATATTTTACATTGAACATATAAAACATTTTTTGGTTTTTATTATAAAATAAGGTGCACACAGTTCCCTAAGATAATGGATAGTATTCACATCCATGATTTCATATAATGAATTAATGTGACGACGATATTTTTTTTGTTTATTCCCTAAATATAATTCCCTCAAATTTTGATGGAATGTTATCATCATTTTTCAACTCATAGTGTCGAGACATCTAGGGTCTCTCTATATCTAGATTAAAAATTAATATATATTTATTGTTAGATATATTCATGTGAATTAATGTTTCATTTTATCAATTTTGAAAAACACTCCATGTATTGGTTCCATGTTTTTAACAAATTTATCACTAGGTATAGAAAATAAATCATATCCTCTGGTCTAAAGTATAATATAGTGTGGTGAAAAGGATGTGTCCAATGAGGTGTGTAAATACTTGCAAACACAATTAGTAAAAAATGTTTTGTACATTATTTATTTTAATGGAAATAATAATGAAAATTAAATAAGTTTAAATTGTTAAAAAATTGATTAGTGATAGGTATGGTTTTAGATTACTAGTTGTTATACTATCCATTTATTTAAAATTAATAATGAGTAAATAATTATTTTTAATGATATAATCTATAATAAATTATTTCTCACCTAATTTCTATTGTGAATTGGAGCCATAACCAAGAATGTAATCATGTCCGATTTATCCCTATATCATCATGAGTGGGAATAAATTATTAAATTCCCATAAAATCTGAATAAAAAACTATCTATTAATACATAAGGAAACTCCCAATATTTTAAGATATTACCATGAAATAAAACAATAATCCACTTTATTCCACTCACAAAATCATAATTTTTAAATAATTCCCTAGAAAACCATTCCTATTCTGTCATATATATAAAAAATATTAAGTAGTGGGAGAATTATTTTTTACAAATCAATGAAGTAAAAAATCTACATGAATATAAATTTCAAAACAATTATATCCAATAAAATTTAATAACACTATGAAATAACAAAAAATAACTGATAAATAATTTTTTTATATGGACTGACTAAAGCATAAAAAATTATCTCCTTCCCACTTCCCTGGTATCCAAAATTGTATTAGCGCTAAATAAGAATGACCAAAACCATAAAATGTCTATGATGAATAAAAATCTATAATTAAATGAATTCGTAAACAAAATCATTTTGAAATGTAACTCTTTTAATAACATTTCAATTCCATAATGGAAAATAACTAGTCTTCATTAGATTACCGCCTTGTAGATCATGAATATTTCTTTTAATATTTATGGTTTCTTAAAAATATGTACTTTTTAATTCTTCCCATGGATTGGATGATATATAGAATTTGAGAATTTTTATTTTTTAATTTGATTATGAATTTTATTTTCAATTTATATTCTAAATATTATCATATTGCAAGAGTTTCACAAAGAATAATGATGATATTTGTTTCAAATGTTCATTTTGAGTGATAAAAAATTATTCATTATTTAAAGAAATTACATTATATTTACTTTGAAATGGAAATGATTTTATGTATCATGTTCATTATAAAATTATTCTTTTACTTGTTGTGGATCCATATTACTCATTGAATAAAACATTATGTATCTCATTTCATCCCCTAATAATTTTCAGATATATCACCAAATCATTTATTTTAGAAGAGAATATTTCTTATGTATAACCATTAAATGTAATTTATGAGAAATTTTCATATGTACCACTTGTAATTCATTTAATTATTATTCCATATCACTTGAAATGTAGATCCTTCTATATTAGTGGTAGGTTCAAATTTCATATTCATAAGCTTCATCTTGTCCTCTTTTATTTTATGTTCATGTAAAATCATTAAGTATCAAAGGTTTTAGCATAGTTTTTCTTATATCATCCCATAGAGATATCAGAGTTAATATTATGTAAGGAATTTATCTTTGTTTTAATTTTGTAAAGGCATGAATACAACTATTCTAACATGTCAAGGATCAATATTTTTTCTTTATCATGATTTGTCCACTAATTTAGAGACATTCTCTTTAATCTTAAAAATAATATATCTATGGATTAGAAATAAACATCCATCCATTTTATTTGAAAATTTTGTAAAATATAATTTTTTAAAAAATTAAATTTAACAATTATATACAATATCAAATAAACAAATCTAGTAATTAAAAAACTCTATAAAATGTAAACAATTAATAATTACGAGGTTTAATGGAATTTAATAGCAATTAAATATTATGATTTATTTTTTCCTTTTAGTCATATAATTTCATAAAAGTTATCATTCTCAATTCTATAATTTTATGTTCAATATTCCTCAAATGTCACACTAAAATAAATTTCCATTTTATTATACTCCTTCTTACCTTCATGTTTTTTTTCTAATAATCTAATGTATTAACTGAATTTGAAAATTAATTTAACCATGCATTTTGGAACCAAAATGTTTCATCATCATAATGATGAATGTAAAATCTATGTGGAACACATTAGATATGTAAACAATGGTGTAAAAATCCAATGAGTTATGTTATTGTTCTATGCTAGAGAACCATCCACATAGTGTCACATTTAGGAATCATTTGATCCTTCACATCCTAGAATACATAGTATCCTTCCAGAGAATATAATTCTCATCTAAAACTCACATCATTTTACTTGTAACCATACTTCCTTGGATATACCAATATTTTTCCAATTCTAAAAAAATTTAATTTTTTTATATTTGATATAATTGTTATCCATTTAGAAAGTAGAAAATAGAAACCCAATTCACCCTATTACATAAAAAAATAGCCGTTAAACCTCTACATCACTCATCCATGTTATCCATGTGCATCTCCCTAGAATTAATTGAAATTCACCCAACATCTATTAGTATTTTTATAAAATTAATTGTTTTATACACAGAATTTGATTTCCCATATCAATTCTTACTGTACAATTTCTAGTCTAAATAAATTTTTGTTATAATAAAAAATTGTAACGATCCATAATAATAAGAACTTGACTTTTCGAAATCTGTGAGCCGAACATTAGGGTTTAAAGAAATATTAGTGATCAAGGATACCACTATATGATAAAAAAGATCCTAAGAATATTTTGCAATTTGTAGGTCAGTAACCCCTTATACCTAGTATATGGGATTCATATTTTAACCAGTTATAGACTTGGTTTCTTCAAATGATATGTCCTAAAACATTCAACTATACGCTACACACTATTGTTATGTTACTCATTTGGGATTACATAAGCTCTACATTTATCTATAAACCATTTTTCACATTTGTATTTCAAAAGGACATACTAACACCCTATTATTATAATTAATATTCATCACCTCTCCATTACAGATAAAAAATAACTCATCGTAGTACCATTCTATTGAAACTTTCAGCTATATCACAAAACATTAAACCAAAAACAAGGAAATACCTCACACCCATATGAGTTGATAGGTGTAGTTAAAATATCTTTTTAATGAACCCCTTTTCCAAACCATGATAAAACCTTAGATATTTTATCTCTTACCATGATAATATCTTTTTTAAAACATCCTCTAGAACAAGTCAATATTCAAAAATATTAATCTACTTATAATAGTCACATATAAAATAATATTAAAAGGGTTAACTCCCTCATCCAATTCTAATATAAAATGAATTATCTCACTAAAGTGAATAGTTTGATCCCCTATCACAATCACTACCCTCAAGTGATCACCTGTAAATGTTTCACTAGAAACCCATTCCTTATATTCTAGTATTTAATGAAATATAATGTGTCATAAACGATATCATAAGTATATTTGAATATTTAGAGGCACTATTCGACATATAGGGATTGAGATAATTGAAATTCATCATATCCATTCGAAAAAAAACATATTATGGATTTACTAACTATAATTAATATTCATTAAAATGTCTATTTCCACTTCCCTCTTGTAGTCATATTATTATCTATACTCTTTCTCACTCTCCAAGTTATTTTCCACCTTCTAAATATGGATATGTATCACATGATTCTTGAGACTAATCAAACAAGAAAACAACATAGTAATATCATATTCAATAGATTTATCTTATGACACATTATCCAAAATATCATGTATTCCATAAGAATACCCTATCACTTCAATACCAATATAAAAAAAATGAGATTTTGAAGAACCAATATGACATTAATTCATAACTAGAATCAATTATTATCAAATTCTATCCATGAGCTAGCATATACACTCATATTCCCCTATTATGTCACTAGACTCTTGGTTTCATGTGTTACTTCCAATAAATACAATAATTAATGTCCTAATTAGCACAATAACAATAATTTCTTGCACTCTCATATATATTAGAGGAATCATTATGCCTAAAATAAATCCTATTATGGTTAATCAACACAGATTTAAGCATATCATGGTATCACAATAACAATGGATATTATAATCATTCTTGAGTAAAATGGGGGAATATATATTTGAAACACTAATAATGTAGTCAACTCAGACATCATGTGTCATAAATCATCTTTATAATCCTCCCCCTTCTATCTTATTAACCATACATATCTTATAAGTCATAAATAAGGATGAAATTTCCATGCTTCCTATAAGAACCTGGGTTTCGAGCTTGTAAGACTTGGAAATTTTCTTGATGTTATTCAAGAGCAAGGCATTCAGAAGGCATGTGATTCTGAGCCTTGGTGTGGCCAGAATTAAATTTTAATTGCATTCACACTAGATAGGACAAATAAATAGAATAACTCCTAAAAGGTTTATGGGATTAGAAAACTGAGGGCACCGTTGAGTCTGGAGTGTGCTGTTTACCCTAGGAGGGGTGTACCTTTCATAGGTGCGACCCTTCAGTGGAAAACGCCACAAGGGGACTTTTCATAATTTAGCGTCCTCAGGCATGATCTTTATAACTTTTGAATGGAGGCTGGGATTAAAATTTTGAGACTAACGTTGCACTCAGAACGTGGATTTTACCCTAGGGACAGCTTAACCCCAACCCCATTGAATGTTCTGGTACGGGCCTACTGGTGGGTGTTTAAGTTCGTTTCCCTACTTAAACACATCCCAGACTCTCCATTCTCACCCTTGGCATTCTATGGAGAATTCTTTTCCAACAAGGGATCAAACTTCTTCATGTTCCTCCCTAGAAATGATGTGGTGGATCCGGCAGGTCGTTTGTGAAGAGACGAGCTATTCTTTGCGAGGTAGGTTCATGTGTCTCATTTTTTAATTTTTCATCTACTTTTAACTAAATTAATAGCATCGATTTGTGGTTTAATTTTCGAGTGAAGGACATATTTTAGTAGGGCTCAATCCGAGATTTCCAATGAGTCTTTCTAACCAAATTTTTGAGTCCCGGAGTGTCCGGGGTGACCCCAAAATGTTTTCTGGCCAAAACCCCCAGTTTCCAAAAGTTCCAAGCTGGTCTGGCAACTTCGTGCAGTGGTCTGGTAGGAAACGACAGTGGGGCGACTCACTGGTGGCAGTGCGGGCTTCACCAGGTGGGGACGCAGGCTTCCCCGGGTGGCGGCGTGGCATTTCAACTGTCGTCACGGAGAGAGGGATGGCGGCCCAGCGGTCCGGGCCATGGGAGTGTGCACTGGATGGCTTCGCAAGTCGGCTGGTAGCATGCGAGCCCTGGGTCGTCGCGACCATGAAAGCCGACTTAGAGCCGCAAAGCACGAGTCTCGTGGAAAAGGATCTGGACTTGCTCGTGCCTATCTGGGTAAAGCCGCATGGCTCGCACGGTGAACCATGAACCACAGTGGACTAGGCGGTCCGGGAAACCGAGCCGCAGACCGCCGGTCTAAAGGTGGTGGACCGGTCGAACCGGTCCCCACCCCTCTCGTCTATGTCCATCAGTGCTAAAATGTCCCTAAATATGAAATTGGATGTCGGATTCACATGCTGTATACGGCGATGTGATCCTTGGATCAAGATAGAGATTATGAGATTGGCTTAGGGATTTTTTTTATTTCTCATAAGGGGGCTCGGTGGTGTGATAAGCCCGTTATGTATTGTTTAGTGCATCACCAGGATTCTTATTTTGGATGGCACAAGCACATCCGGAGTCCTTTTTAGGTGTCGTCAGTGGTGTTGTGACCCTGGTGTCATGATGTAGTAGTCCTGGGTGGTTTCAGGTGTTGAAGGTGGAGTTGATTCATGGGCCCCATGAGTCATCTTTTAAGCTATGTGTAGCGTTTTTTCCACTTTTCACCAGACGTCCGTTCAGGGTGAATGAATAGTTGATTTGGCAAATTTTTCCAAGAGTATCGCATTGGCGTAGTTCACCCGACCCCTTTTGGGACTGAGGTGTGGGACCCATGAGACGTCTTACGGGCATAAAGGAGTGTTGAAAAAAAAATTTGTCAGGAGTCCATTTCAAGTGAGTAAATAGTCTATCTCATGTGTTTTTCCACGAGGATTACAATGGTGTAATCTGTTGGGGGCATGAAGAGCCTCTTTAAAATTCTCATTAAATGTGGAAACATGAAAGGGAGTTGGTCAGAGGTTTCTTTGACGCACTCTAAACCAATGCATGGTAGCCATGTTAGTGACACCCTGTGATGGCATGGGCAGGGTGGAGTTATCAGACCAGTTCTGGGTTTACCCTCCAACGGGGCTGGGATGTGGGTTATCCACTGGCGTACTAGGGTTTACCTTCCAGTCGGGCTAGGCAGTGGGTTACCCATTGATAATAGGGTTTACACTCTACTTGGGCTGGGCAGTGGGTTACCCGTTCATCTTAGTCTTTACCCTCCAGCTGGGTTGGGCAGTGGGTTACACGACACCCTCTTAGGGTTTACCCTCTAGTTGGGTTGGGCATTGGGTTACCTGATGACTTCTCTAAGACTCACCCCTTTCTATACGGATAGTCAGTGAATTTTCTCTATGATTACCACAACAGGACTCTTGGTTGTACGGTTCTATGATGAGATATCTTTGGCGTGTGGGATATTGGGCATCTGTGATGAGTATCGTTAGAACTATTGCTGACTTTTGTTGGGATGAGATTGGAGACAAAGATCCCCTTATACACTCATTCGGGTTTCATGTTGAGAATATATATATATAAACTCTACTTTTGTTCCCACTCCATGGGTTCATTCACTCTCCTTCTAAGTGGGGTGAAGAAATGTGGGGTATCCCATGTTCTTTCCATGACTATCTCATCTTGGTTGGATGAGTCTACTTCTTTTCTTTTGTTGGGTTGAGCTGCACCCTATTTACTGTATTCTTTCACTGTTCTTTGATTTTTGGACTACTCACCATTTTAGTACCTCCTTAGTTACTCCCTCAAGCTTTCAGGGCATCCGACTGAGTATCTTTATACACACCACTGCTTGGCCTTTTCCCGCACTTTCTGTGCCATTGTAGAAGATAGACAGGTCAATCGAAACTACGGACGAGCGTATATGACATAGGAGCTTGGGCTGCGTTCAGTGGTCATAATAGGAATTTCATGTGTGAGACTCACCAGGTGTTTATTTTGGTTTACCTGTTGCCGAGTTGTGGCACCTTTTGGGTTGGGCGCATGTTTTTCCCTTTTTTTGTTCTGTTATCTTGTCATTACTTTTCAGCACTTTACTTGTTCTATTTAGAAGATGATTCATGACTGTGGTTGGGATATAGTTGTTTGTCCATTGGTTTTCTTTTTTACTATGCACTTCAACATTGAGTGGGTTGTTTGTGTGTGTGTATACAGGTATTTAGGTGAAGGAATACCTGAGATCATTATGCCTTCGGCACTCGTCGCCAGCCCCTGGCCTATGGTGGTGGGCCTGGGGTAGTTGCGGCTCGAGACTAGTAGGGTCGGGTCATGACAAAGTGGTATAAGAGGTGGTTCATTACATGGGGAATTGTTCGGATGTCCCTAAAAAGTAATTGGTTGGGATTTACGGAATTAGTGTCAACGTGTCTCGAGAGTGGCTCTTAGTCCATGGAGTCTAATGATGGTATGGTAGGCCAACAAACCCATTCACAAGGACCCTGATAACCTTCCTGTACACTCGGCCCACTATGACACTTGTTGTAGGGAACTTTGGAACATGCATCCGGTAGGATTGAGTCTTTGAACTTCCTTGTTGAGTTATCTCCCCTTTGTGATTACTATTATATATATATATATATATATATATATATATATATATATATATGTTCATCTGATCAAGGTAATCCTTGATAATGTTCAGGATTTCCCCATGACAGCTGTCATCCATGTTACCCTCTCAAGTTTGTGATGAAGACCTGGTGAGTGATGAGGCATCAGTTCAAGGACCCTCACGTGATCCCCTTCCACCCAGTGGCTCGGTATTAGCTCATCCATCTGAAGAGTGGCAGTTAGTACTGGCAGCATAGGCTGAGGTTGAGAGTAGGATGAGTGAGCTCATAGAAATCCATCATCATCGTCCGTATAAGTTCTGTGGGGACAGAGAGCCTCAGGCAGTGGAAGACTGGAGAGAGTCTGTGGACCTACTTTTCAGGCCGGTACAGACACCAATGGACCAAATGGTAGCTCTAGCTGCTATCATTTTCCTCGGGATGGTCGGGCCTTGGTGGGGGTCTGTTATGCAGACCCACAACGAGTCGTCTCTCACGTGGGATAGCTTCCAGTAGCTCTTCTGGGAGGAGTACTCCCTCTCTTGTTTATGCTCCATTCAGGTTCAAGAGCTTCTAGACTTGAAGCAGGGGAGATGACTGTGTCATAGTACTCAGCCTAGTTTACCGATCTGACATACTACTCGCACGATATGGTCGATGATAGTTACTTTCGGGCACGGAAGTTTGAGCAGGGTCTTTACAGGGAGATCTATGCTAGTTTAGTGACCTTGTGTATCCCTATTTATGCCGGGGTGCTAGAGAGGGTGCTCGTGATAGAGAGCTTCTTGGCTGAGGGATGCCAGCTGGTAGGGCCTAGCCATGCCTGCTTCAGAGCAGAGTCATCTATAGTAGGCATGCATTAGAGATCAGAACCTCAGTTGAGGAGAGCCTTCCGTGAGCATACTCAATGGCAGGGTCGTACACAACAGTGGCATCGTAGAGCACCAGGGACGTCAGGAGAGTGCTAGTTCTATGCATGTTGTGGATGGGGTCACCATGCATGGGACTACCCAACCAAGTGTAACAAGAAGCCATGGAAGGTAGTGGGTTCACCACAATGGTAGAGGCAGCACCGTGATCAGGGATATCCTAGGAAGGGATAGGGTGGTACTCAGGGAGGAGGCACTAGCAGACTGGTAGGACCTAGTGGTGGGGGACGGTGTTTCGAGGTCCTTCCACCGCCACCACTGGGCAGGCCACACCAGGCTTGGGGAGCTGGTAGAAGGGGCCGCAGACAGCATCAGGCTATGGGTGTTCATGACCCCCCAGAGCATGAAATGGTTCGAGGTACACTTTTTTTACTCTACAATTGCTTCAGTACTAGTAGACACAGGCACCATCCACTCTATAATTTCACTACATTAGGTCTGGGAGTTGGAGCTCCCAGTAGAGGTGCTGACACTTGCGCTTAGCCTTTAGGTTCCTACGGGAAGTGCCTCGTCAGTGACCTTTGTCTACAGAACGTACAAATTATCATTCGGAGGAGCGTGTTTCACGTGGGACCTACTCATCATCACGATAGACCCTTATGACATAATCTTGGGCATGGATTGGCTTTCCATGGTTCACTCCCAGATTGACTGTCAGCGCAGACTAGTCAGATGCATCCATTCTCATGGGATGAGGTTCACCATTATTGCTAAATGAGACCTCATGGTAGAGCAGACGTGTACTCTGAGTAGGAGACGACGTCCTTTTTCTCCCCAGTTAGCATGCATGGATCTCGGAGCAGCAGACTCTACAGGCACCTAGATCTTTACCGATGTAGAGTACTACATGGATATCTTTCCCGAGGATGTCCTGGGACTACCTCTGAGGCGAGAGATGGAGTTTTTCATTTACATGCAGCCGAGGAAATCCCCGATATCATGTGAAACATATCAGATGACACCCACAGAGCATCGAGAGATACAACTTATGTTGTAGGACCTTCGTGAGGAGGGATTCATTAGGCATAGTGTGTCCCCATGGGCAGCTCCAGTTTTGTTTGTAAAGAATGGAAGATGGGATCCTACGGATTGGTGTGGATTATCATCACCTGAATCTGACCACGATAAAGAGAAAGTACCCTTTGTGGAGGATTGATGACCTCTTCGACCAGTTGAGAGGTTTGATGTGGTTCTCAATGAGTGAACTTTGATCCGGCTACCACGTGTTGCGGGTTTGTGAGGCTGACATCCCGAAGTTGGCGTTCCGTTGTCGTTATGGGAATTATGAGTTTCTAGTGATGCCCTTTTCCGTAATGAATTCCCTAGCCATTTTCGTGGAATTGATTAACCATATCTTCCAGCCGTAGTTGGACCAGTTTGTGGTCGTCTTTATTAATGACATACGCATATACTCCGTGACAGAGGAGGATCACGCAGAGCATCTTAGGATGGTCATATACATACTCTGGGAGAACCATGTGTATGGGAATCTCTTGAAGTGTCGATTCTAGATACATGAAGTTCTCTTTCTAGGGCATGTCATTTCTGAATAGGGTATAACTGTAGATCCCTCAAATATAGAGGCAGTGCTTTCTTGGAAGCCACCAAAGAATGCGTTAGAGGTGCAGAGCTTCTTTGGATTGGCGGGGTACTACATGAGGATTGTGGAAGATTTATCTAGGATTTCATCCCCTTTGAATACATTGAAATGGAATGGACAACCATTCACTTGGAATAATCGGTGCCAGAAGGCCTTCAAGGAGTTGAGGCAGAGGCTGACTAGTGGTCCATTGTTAAGGCTGCTAGAGGAGTGCATTGAGTTCGTGGTGTACTGCGACGCTTCAGGAGCTGGGCTCGGGTGTGTGTTGATGCAGCAGCAGGCAGTGATTGCATATGGGTCAAGGAAGTTGAGGTCCCAAGAGTAGAATTATGTGACTCATTATTTAGAGCAGGCAGTAGTAGTCTTCGCCTTGAGGCTATTGAGAAACAACCTTCTGGGTGAGCGTTTTGTGGTCTACTCAGACCACTAAAGCCTCAAGTACATCTTCTCTCAGAGGGATTTGAATATAAGGTTGAGGCGATGTTTGGAGTTCCTACATTACTATGATTTCAAGATATTCTATGCTCCATGGATGGGAAATGTAGTAGAAGATTCTCTTAGTAGGATGTCCCAGGTTCACCTAGTGTGGGAAGATTCATAGAAGTTGGCTTCCCTATATCTGAACTTGGAGGAGTATGAGGGTACAACATTTATGTAATCGATGATGTTGTCTCCTTTTCTCCATGAGAGTGTGAGAGAGTCCCATCTTGGGGATATCGAAAACAAGGTACTGTGTGATCGAATTTCCACGGGCGATGCACCCGATGGGTATTCTGACAGAGGGAATCACGAGATCTTGTTCTTGGAGCGAGCTGTAGTACTAGTGGAGATGAGGGATCAGGTGATGCAGGAATTCCACACTTCTCCCCTGGATTTACATCTCAGTGTGGGGAAGATGTACAGAGACCCTCAACGGTAGTTTTGGTGGTTTGGCATGAAGCAGAGCATAGTTGAGTTCATTTCTCAGTGTCTTACCTACAAGAACGTGAAGGCAGGGCATCAAGTTCTGGCAGGGTTGTTGCAGCCCCTTGATATCCCGAAGTTGAAGTGGGATGATATATATATAGACTTTATTACAGGCCTTCCGCACACATCGAAGAGCTACGATTCAATTTGGGTGATAGTTGAACAACTCATGAAGTCGGCACACATCCTTGCCATCAGGGTGCAGAGTTCGGTAGAGAGTCTAGTGCAGTTGTACATTCGGGAGATCATCTGCCTTCATGGAGTACTCTTTACGATCGTCTCTGACCGTGACATGCTATTTACGTCGCGATTATGTTAAGGCATGTAGAAGTCATTTGGGACTCGGCTGCGGATGAGTACATCATTTCACCCCCATACGGATGGGTAAACTGAGTGCACTATCCATGTGTTAGAGGATATGGTCAGGGCGTGCGTGTTAGACGTTGGCCTAAGCTAGGAGGATCACCTTCCATTGGTGGAGTTCGCGTATAACAACAGTTACCACTATACTATCGGCATGGGACTTTTTGAGTACCTCTATTGGATAACTTTCTAGTCACCGTTGTGCTGGATGAAAGTTGGGGAGACTTCCTTTGTAGGCCCAGATTTGGTGTGGGTGATGACAGAGAAGGTGCAAGTCATTCGTGAGCATATGAGGACGGCTTAGAGCAGACAAAATTACTATGCAGACCGTCATCGCAGACCTATGGAGTTTGAGCGGGGAGGACCATGTCTTTTTTAGAGTATCCATGTGGCATGGAACATGGAGGTTCGGCCAGGGAGTAAAGCTATCACCGAGGTTCATCGGGCATTTTGAGATCATTTACCGGGTTGGTGAGGTTGCCTACCATCTTTCTCTTCCCCCACAGCTGGAGAGGTTGCATGGCGTCTTCCACGTGTCGTAGTTGAGGAAATACGTACATGACCCCACACATGTCATTGACAGGGGAGAGCTATACATTGAGGATGGAGCCACCTTTGCGGAGCACCAGGTGGGGATTGAGGACCGGTAGGAGACAACTCTGCATGGACGTACCATTACATCGGTTCATGTGCGGTGGCGGCACAGGCGGGTGAAGGAGAGCACCTGGGAATGGGAGATCTAGATGCAGGCAGAATATCCTGAGTTTTTTTTTGTAGTTTTGTTTTTTAGGGATGAAAAATTTTAAGGAGGGAATTATGTAAGAACCCGGGTTTTGAGCTTGTAAGACTTTTAAATTTTCTTGATGTCAGGGCATTCAGACGACGTGTGGTTTCGAGCCCTGGTGTGGGAGGAATTAAATTTATGTGTGTTCACACTATAAATTACAAATATATAGAATAACTCATAAACGGTTTGCTCAGACAGGAAAAAAGAGGGCACCGTTGAGTCTGGAGCATTCCGTTTAACCTAGGAAGGGTGTAACATTCATGGGACACAACCATTTTTCAGAAAACGGCAATAGGGGTGTTTTTTTAATTTAGCGGCCTCGAATGTGAACTTTTAACATCTGAACAGAGGGTCAGATTAAAATTTTTAGACTGCCATTAAGATTAGAATGTGGATTTTATTCTAGGGGCGACTTAACCCCGACCTCGCCAAAAGTTCGGGTATGGGCCTACGGGTGGGTGTTTAAGTGCATTTCCCTACTTAAACACATCCACCCCCTCCCCCTTCTCCCCCTTGGAATTCTCTGGATAATTCTATCCCAATAAGGGAGAAATATTCTTCAAGTTCCTCCCTGGAAAGGTGGTGGCAGCTCCAACGGGTCGTTCTTGAAGCGACGGGCTACACCCAATGAGGTATTTTCGTGTCTTTTGTTTTCAAATTCTGCTACTATTTTGAACTGAATTATATCGTCGATATGCTATTTAATTTTTAAAAGAAGTCCATATTTGAGTAGGGCTCGATCCGAAAATTTCAACGAGTCTTTTGGATTGAATGTTCGAGTCTCGGGGTATCTAGGGTGACCCTAGAATGTTTTCCGGCGTAAAAACCTTGTTTCTGTCGGTTCCAGGCCAGTCTGGAGGCTACACGCGGTGGTCCAGTAGGCAACGACGGCGGCGCAGCTCCCTGGCGGTGGCGCGGGCTTCACCATGTGGCAACGTGGGATTCCCCAGGTGGCGGTGTGGCCCTTCGGTGATCGGCACGGTGAGAGGGATGGCGGCCTGGCGGTCTGGGCTCCTGGTGCGCCCCGGTCAGTGGGCGACGTGTGAGATCAGGGTCGCCACGACCCTAGTAGCCTGCTGAGACCCACAAAGCATGGGTCTCATAGAAAATGAGCCAGACCGGCTCGTGCCTGTCCGAGTAATGTCGCGTGTCCCACAATGTAAACCACAGGCTGTAGTGAACTGGGCGGTTCGGGCGACCGAGCCGCGGACCGTTGGTCTAAAGGGGTGGTGGGCGGCCGAACCGGTCCCCCCTGCTCCGTCCATTGGAATTAAAACGAACCAAAATTGAAAACCGGATGTTATATTTGCACACCGTCTACGGATAAATGACCCTAGGCTTGAGACAAAGACTTTAAGATCATCTCAGAGATTTTTTAAATCACGAGACGGGGGATCGGTGGCGCGACATGCTCGATATGTATTTTTTAGCGCCTCGCCGAGATTCTTCTTTCGGATGGCGTGAGCACATCCAGAGTCCATTTTAGGAGCCATCAGTAGCGTTGTGACCCTGACATCTAGATGATGTAGTCCAGGACAGTTTTAGGAATTGAAGCCGGAGATGAGGTGTGGGCCCCACTTGCTGTCTTTCAAGTTGTGTGCAGCGTTTTTCGACTTTTCATCAGATATCCGTTCAGGGAAAATAAATAGTCAATTTGACTTGTTTTTCTATGAGCATAGAGATGGAGAAGTTTACCAGACCCCTTTCGGGAATGAGGTGTTGACCGCACGAGACGTCATACGGGTATAAAGCGGTGTGGAATATCATCTTCTTCAAGAGTCCATTTCTAGCGAGTAAATAGTCATTCTCGAATGTTTTTCCGAGAGGATTACAGCAGTGTAATATTTTTGGGCGTGCAGAGACTGTTTCATGATATCATTAAATGTGGAAACTTTAAAGGGAGTTGGTCAGAGGTTCCTTTGATTCACTCTGAACCAACTCACGATAGCGATGTTAGGGACACCCAGTGAAGGCACGGGCAGTGCGGAGTAATCAGACCAGTTCTGGGTTTACCATCTAGTGGGGCTGCGCAGTGGGTTACCAATCGGCATACCAGGGTTTACCATCTAGCGGGGCTGGGTAGTGGGTTACCCATTGACCTTAGGGTTTCCCCTCCAGATGGTCTGGGTAGTGGGTTACCCATTCATCTTGGTGTTTACCCTCTAGTTGGGCTGGGCAGTGGGTTACCCGACAACCTCTAAGAGTTTACCCTCCAACTAGGCTAGGCAGTATGTTACCTGATGACTTCTTTCAGACTATGCCCTTTCTATGGGGCTAGTCAGTGACTTTTCTCTGTGATTACTAGATAAAGACTCTTGGTTGTACGGTTCAGTGACGAGACATCTTTGGCATGCGAGACTTTGGGCATCAGTGATGAATATACATAGAACTGTTGGTGACTTTTCCTGGGCTGATCTTGGAGATAGAGATCCCCTTACACACTTGTTCGGGTTTCTTGTTGTGTGTGTGTATATATATATATATATACCCTACTTTTGTTCCCACTCCATGGGTTCAGTTACCCTCCTTCTAGGAGGGGTGAAGACATGCGGGGTATGCCACGTGCTTTCTGTGTCGAGCTCTTCTTGGTTGGATGAGTCTACTTCCTTTCTTTTGTTGGGTTAAGATCCACTCTATTTACTGTACTCTTTCACTATTCTTTGTTTTATCTATTGCTCACTGTTTTAGTACCTCCTTTGATGCTCCTTAGAGATTTCAAGGCATCCTAATGAGTTTTTTATACTCACCCCTGCTTGGGCTTTCCCGCACTTTGTGTTCCCTTGCAGACGACTCACAGGTCGATCAAAACTACAGAGGAGCATAGAGGACACAGGATCTTGGGCTGCATTCAGTGATCATAGTAGGACATTTAGGTGTGAGACTCACCAGATGTTTAATTTTGGTTTACCTGTTACCGGGTTGTGGAACCATTTAGGTTGGGCACATGTTTTTCCCTTTTTTTGTTCAGTTATCTTGTCAGTACCTTTCATCACTTTACTTGTTATATTTAGAAGTTGATGCATGACTGTGGTTGTAATATAGTTGTTTGTCCTTTGGTTTTCTCTTTACTCCAAACTTCTACATCATGTGGGCTGTGTGTGTGTACAGGTACATAGGCGAAGGCCTCCCTGAAATCGTTACACCTTCAGCGCTCATCGCCAGCCCCTAGCCTATGAAGGCGGGCCTGGGGTAGTTGCAGCTCGGGACTGGTATGGTCGGGTCGTGACACTTCCATTCTTATATGACTCATTGAATCACTAGATTATGCACTCTTCCTAGTGTTACCATTTATATTGGAGTATACACATACCCATAATACCCACTATATAGACATGATCAGATCAATTAGAATAACATTATTAGTTATCTATCTTTCAATAAACATCATCTAATTTATCGCTATTTGGTTCATCTAAAAATTCATCATCAACTGGAATTACCTATAGCCTTAGCCATGCACCAACATATTAAAACTACTTTTAAAAAGAGAATAGTATATGATAATGTATCATGGTGTCACTGTACTATCAAATATTATAACACTTGACAATAAATAAATGACATAATTGTTTTTAGAATATCAACATCATAACTCTATGGATTCACAAAAAAATGATAAATATAACAAATAATATATACCACGTTATAAAAAATGAAGCCAATATCATTCCATAAATGTCACAAATAATTCCAAATATCACCCAATAGGCCAGTCACATGTAGTACATGTACAAAAAAATAAAATAAAAAATAATAATTTACACAATAACAACTAAATCACACCATGATATTGTCTCTACATCCCTATTGAACACCTCTACCTAAATCAATTATGTTTTGAAACATAACATTACCCGTAAGAAAAATCAACGGTATGTATATCTACTGATTTGTCATAAAGGGCATGAGAATTAAAACCTTTAAGTAACCACCGACAATCACCTAATATTATCCATAAAATATTTTTAAATATGAAAGGTATGATATGTAAGGGATAAAAAGCCCATCGATCACATATGTTTCTACGTTTAACACTATTTAATCCATAATTATTATAATTATTAATTGATTAATCCCAAGATAGTAAGATGGTAAAATGTATTCCCTTTCCTAAAAGGGACACCATACCCATGTAATGACTGGAACCAGCTAATAATGTGTTATCCTATGACATAAACAACTAATATCTTAATAGTATGTTGGGGGAGAGGCTTAACCTGAAGAATCATTTTCAAAATCAATGGCTAGTAGAAATGACAATAGTGAATAATTTAATGAATCATCTAATAATAGAGAACCCATCCTAAAAATATTCCCTCTAAATTATTTTAAAGAGTCAAAAACTATAAATAATCTCATGAAATAAATGATTACCAGAGTACAACCCCTTGAAATTGACTTTTTAATCATAGGACAACAATAAAATACAACTTGGTAATACTCTATTAAATCACAAGTAAATGAAGGAATCATCCTAGAAATAATATCTCGTAATCATAGGTTGTACAAAAACCTTTCCTGGAAATGCTTATTCAAGATCATTAGTAAGTATAGTACCCATCCAAAAAGTGATTTTGGAAATATACGTGGAATATTTTAATCAATTTATCTTATATTACCCTAAATATCATGTGCACCATATTCATTTACTTCATTTGGTTTAATCAGTAGTGGAAATTATAGTTTTACATTTTTGGATAATAATATCAATTAATGTACATTTACTTCCCAATGTACAAACACGTGGATAATAATGCTTCACACATTATTCGTGACCGGTTATGATGAACTGATAACTTATCCTTCAACTATTTTAATCTATCATGTCTCATATAAGAGGTATCCCAATAATAATAGTTTAAATCTTATTCATCCCAATTGTAACCCAACCTCTTACTACCATCTCTTTGATGAACATGGTCCCTAGTCTATAGAAAATCATTCCCATACAACTCATTCATATAAAAAATACATAATTTGATAGTATAACTAGTACACTACCTTCAGTTTGTCATCTATCATAGTTATATTGTTCTTCATTTGGTCTAAAATAGTTTTCCATGTTAATTTTATAAGTCATCTATCAAATAATAAAAATGATTAAAAGGATTTTTCAAAATTATACTATGTAATAACCCAACATGCTATTAACTCAATCAGTTCATAAAACACTATTATACATTCAAAAATAATTCATTTATGATCACACTATACCTCAAAATAGCTCTCACACCTATTAATTTTCATAGTTCACGTTTTTTGGTGAACATATTTCCAAGATGGAATCGTGATCAATATTATAAACTATCTTACATTTTTCTCAATACTCTTGATAGAACATCACTTTGCATTTCACATTAACTCCCAAGGATACTTGATTCATCACTCAAAGATATTCCCCCACCATTAGTTTCATCAAAAAAATTACACAAGGTATATTTTTTTAATATGTTTTTATATTACCATTACTCAAGGAAATGTATTTTGAATTTTTTTATTGACCTATCTCATCAAATAAATTTTATCCTATGAATCTTAAAATCATCACCTCTTAATAAAATCAGAAAAATATTCTAATCTACTCTTGTATATGACACTACAAATGAAATTAACTATAAAACAAGAGAAATAACATGGGACTACCAACCACACACATCGTTACATAATTAATACTTACATTGGAAAATTTACATGTTTCCAATATTCTCTAATATCATCCAAAGGATTAATTTATAATCTATGATAATTTATATGTAAACCAGCTAAATAATTTCATAATTTATATAGAAAAATTAAATTCAATAGGCAGTTCCACCTAATAGAATCACATTTAATGAAGTTCATGTGACTTGTAGATGAATTGATCCCCCCTAATGAGATATATTCAAATTTTTATTTTTGAATTAATTAGTTAATTTCATAGAAAATTTACCAGAGTCAAAAAAATAATAACTATGAAACTTAACTTCAATAAAACATTTATCAGTGGAATTGAATCATCCTTCCCAATCATCATAAATATATAACATGTGAAAAACATCATATTAGATTAATATACCATAAACTATTATTGTATGTCATATAAACCTGGAAAAAATAATTACATCAGATTAGGATGAAGAAAAGTAATAATTTTAGAAGATGGAAGAAATGTCACCTCAAACACTAAACTAAATTGACTTGAGCCATCGTCAATCAATATAGGTAATGAATAAAAAGAATAATTCAAAAGGCAGACCTCCTTGAATCATATTAAATGTGGTTAAAATATAATGGTGTTCTTAAACAACAAATGTAGAAGTATAAAGAGGATCCCCGTAAATATTGGCATTTCATTATACCTATAAAATATTTTTGCACTACTACTAGGAAAGTGTGGGGATACCACTAGATTGTTTTATTGAAAAATATTACATTAATATAGGGATTTTTCTATAATCCACTCATCATAATGCTCCCATACCATGATAAAATTTCTCCTATGGGATTTCTTGAGACCATATAATGTTCAAAACCCCCCATTTAATGACTCATGATTATCTAAAAAATAATCCTCACCTTTACCAAATTTATAAAATTCAAAAAACTTCCTGGTTTTACAATATTGGACTCCAATATTTATATGTATGACTATTTACCAACAATACCAGCCATTAAAAAACCCAATAATCACTAAAAAACAAATGAATTGAAATAAAATATCCACGTTTTTTTAATCTTAACATAATATAACTATCCAAAAATATATTTCCTCCAACACATGAAAGTATAAAAACAAAATATTATAACTTATTAACTACACAACAATTATTAATTTTAAAAAGTTCAAAATATTCATCTAATTGATTAATTACAATTCCCCATTCAATTTTAAATTAATTGGTTGTCATTTAATTATTATATCTCCCTATTAAACCTATATTAATTTTCATAAAACTTTAACTACATTATATAAAAAAATTAAATTAAATATATAAGTAAACAAATATATTTAGCATGGTTTTTAAATATTGATATAAAAACTATGAAATAAGCATCATTAAAGTGGGTTTTGGGTTTCATATATATATATATATATATATATATATATATTTTACCCAAACTATATACAATATTATTCTCTATAATGAAACAATACAGATCACATTTCTCAATTTATTTATTAAAATTAACATTGTGTATAAATATAGAAAAAAGTTTTCAAATTCTATGATTTCTCCCATCAACCATCCCCCAAAAATTATTTCTCAATCAAATCATGGAAAAATAATTTTTGTTATTAAATTACAACCAAAATGTGTTCCGGATATTTTAACTTTTTATAGTCCCTTCCCCTAGGTATAAATTATACTTTTCACTATCACAATGTAATGGAACGACATTATGTTACTTTAACATTTTTATGCCTCACAATATATCTTAATGTCATCTATATTTATATGATATTGCAATATGATTTTCTCATATCATTAAACATTTTATTTATTTATAAATTCACACCATCACATGGATTATGTTTAAATGTTCATTGAAAATCAAAATTAACATTCATAATGGAGATTTAATATGGTATTTCACAACAAATGGATTTCAAATAGGGTGTTTTGAGATGTTTTATGATTTTTTAGCTCCCAAATATATTTTCAAACACCATGTGATATATAAAAATTGATAAATCTTATTTAAAACATTTATTTTTATTAAAAAACTATCTAAAACACCACTCTTCAAAAAAATATGATACCATTCCCCACACCATGCACACTACTACAATATTTCCATCTTGATATAAAATTCATCAGATAAAATGTAAATAAAAAGTATAAAATTAATAATGTTAAATTTATAATGTTTTTTAGAGTTATAGTAATATTATATTTTTAATTTTAAATATACTTTTCAGTATTACCCTTATATAGAATGTGATAAAATTTATTTACAAATTAGTATCACAACAACACCAAATTACATTAACACTAACCTATAAGTTTCATGATATTTTCTACTTATCTTATGTATGATATTATTGAATTGAAGGTGTATATAAATTTTTATGAATTAATATATGTTGTTGGAAATATTAAGAAATGTTGAAATATAGATCTTTGGAAAATATTAGATATATTGAATGAGGTAATCATTTTAGTTGGATTATATTAAAAAAATTCTATATTAAATACTTATTAAATTTAACAACCATATAAAACTTATTTATATTAGATTATTTTACATGAAAATAATTTGTTTCACTATGATCAGCCCTAAAAAAATTTATTCATGACATGGGTAAAAGAAATTATCCATACATTACACAGAAGTGTTTATGTTAATGGAATTAAAAATATGTGTAATTTTCTAATGTTAGAAGTCAATATCGTTAATTTGACATAACAAATAGTTGATTCATATGAGGATTTGAAATTTAATTTTAATATAACTATTGGTTTCTTTATTAATTCTAAACAAGTTACTATATATCTTATATATAAATAGTTTTTTTATTTAATGTTTAATAATCATAAATTTCATTTTATGATATGAAAATGGTTATTCAAAATGCATAAATATGACGATTTATGTCATCAAATATCTAATTTGAGAATTATTAAATTTTTTCCAAGATAATATAGTATATTAAAAATAGTATAATATTTCTTATAGTATTATGATACATTTTTTCATTTAGATAGGGAAAACATGACTCTAAGAGTTTTCAGATAAACTTGTAATAAAAATATGTCTCATAATATGACGAAATGGGATTTCTTATTTCTTGAGTTATTATTCTTTAACAATACACTAAATTTAATCTAAATATATTATAAATGATACTTTATATTATATTAATTAAGGATGACATGATTTATCATTTATGAGTATTTGAGACTTTAATATTTAAATTTTATATAATGCTTCCAATAGTCCTAATCCAAAATAGTATAAATATACATTTTTTACATAACTGACAGATATTAAGTGTTAACTCATAATGAATTTTGTGCTTAATATGATGTATTTTTTTAATAATAAATACATATTTTTGGAAACTAGTTGGAGGAAATTGAATATTTGACATTCAATTTTAAAAAATATAAAAAAAATTTTAGATAAAAGTTGTTTTTTTAAAAATATATTATGAATGTTAAAATTACCCATACAAAAAAATCATATAAAAGTGATCTATCCAAAGTGATATTGTCTTTATGGTGTTTTATGTTGTAATATATTTTTTAATTATATGTAAAATTTAATGTGGAATATTTTCAAATTATATGTTTAGAATAATACATATTATATTTGAATATATATTGAGATGGATTGGGTAGAACATAATTCATGTGAATATATTAATAATTTGATCCTTGTGAAATTCATTAGATCCTGATGAAGGACATCTATGGATACCAGATAAAAATTAAGAATTTCTATATGATTTAACTAATAGATCATTGTAATGATTTAAACGAATGATAAATGATCTTAAATCTATTTCATATTTTAAATATTAATTAAATAATAATTTCTCATAGTTCTAGGTAGATTTTAATTATAAAATATAATTTATGTATAGTATAACATTATATGTGGTGAAATAAATATTTTTTTCTATATAATTTCATTATCAAACTAATTATTATTCCAAAATTGTTATAAATCCATAAAATAACCATTAAATACAAATATATCCTTCCAAGATAACATTTAATTAAGGTTGTTATGTGCAGGGTTGATGTAATATTTTTTTAGGTGGCAACATGATGTTGTTTCACATGTTTTATATTACTATAGTGTGTTCTTTTCTAATCCCACTATTATGGAAAATATATATTCAATATTTAATAATTTTATATATATAAAAAATGATTAGGTCTATTATGTGTGGGATTTTAGTTATTCTAAAATCAATTAATTTGAGGAATGTGTTTCAAAATATAAAATATATCCTGACATAAATGTTATGAAATTAAAACCACGTAAGTCATTAACATGTCCTAAATTTATAGCAGGATGATTCTTTTATACATAACTATTTATAGATAACCAATTAAGTTTTACCAAGTTAATAATCATAATGGAAATTCATGGGTTATGAAAATATTTTAAAATTTGTTTGATTATGGGTTTTTATAGTGAAATAAATATCACTCATCAAAACAAATCATCAATTATTGTTTTTAAAGAAATTATTTACTATACCACATGGGGAAGTACATATATAAATAAATTTATAGACTGATGTGTTCTTATAAATATTGGGGTACCCATGAAATATTGAAGGTATTTTTCAATTAGTAAATTGGAAATGGGGATATTAAAAAATATATGGATATATTATGTTGTATCTTTTTTTCAAAAAACAATTTATGTTGAATGTTGAAAAATATATTATATTTGAATTAACAAAAAAAATCAAGTTCCACTTGACAAAAAAATACCATATGGTAATGAATATTTGGTGGTAATTATTTGTAAATTTTATTAATACTTCATTAGAGTCTACGAAAAACATAACGCATCTCATAGAATATTTTATTCCAAAATATAGAATTTTTTCATAGAATTTTTTCTTGATATTCATTTTCATATATTTTTTTTCATATAAACCAAATGAGGGTGTAACAACCATACAATAGTTTTTCAAACCATAAATCCTTCGAGAATATCAAAAATAAATATTTCATGCTCATCCACACTTAGTATATAAAAAGTAAAAAAATGTTACTAGGGAAGATAATATCATTTCTTAAAAAACTCTGTACGAAACCCAATAGAAAAACATGTGAAAATTATACTGTATAATTATTTGAGAGTTGATAAGTAAAAATATGATCAAAAAAAGTCATCCAAAAAATTATCTGATGGATCAACCCTTGATGTCCAATTAATACCTATTGAAAATTCATAATGCTGCCATGTTATTCCATCATATATTATAAACCTTTAGACTTGCATCCACCAATATAAGGAATATATCTTTATTTAGAAGAATCATCAATAATTTGTATCCACAATCATCACTGAGAAAAACCATAGGAAATAAACCTATAAACACCATATGAGTCACCACCACTAGACTATACTGGGAACTTCACAGACATGAGTAATCAAAAAACGAAACATCATTATTAAAATCCAACGAAGGAAACCCATGCTAACCCTAACTAAATATAATCAATCAACATTGGAAAACTAATCCTTAATATACCTTCAATCATAGACGAAGAAGATAAGGATCTAATATTGAAACTATACTACCCTAATCCAACAAGGATGGTTAGATGAATTTAGATCACTCATTCTAGTATTGATCCATAACACATAAGGATGATAAAAGAATAAAAAGATGAAATTAATTTGTTCAAGATAGTGCGACCCGAATTTATAGAGATAATTCATTAAACCTTTTTTCATAATAAATCCATTTTATTCACTCAAATTTGTTTTCAGGGTGATTCATTAATATTTTAATAATTAATCGAAATTTCATTGGGTTTAATATGTACTAATTAATGTAGTTAATTTTTTGACAAAATTTATCATCCATGTTTCAGAAATATAATGAATAATATTTTTGTCCAAATAATTTTATTTTATAATTTGCATGAAAATATATATTTCAAGTTGTGTAAGATGTTATAAGTTGTTGTATATTTTAAAAAAGACATCGAATCCTTATTAAGGAACAAATATTTTTCTCGAAAGAAAATTGAATCAATATAAGGTCCTAAGGATTAATAAATAATTCAATATAGACCCATGATTTCATTTTTGAGACAATATCATGCGATGGAACTATCTAATGTTCCAACTCATGAATATTCCAGAACCATAGTAGATCATGTGTCATCGTCAAAACACTATGCCTGAGATAAAATAATAGGTTATCCCTACATGAGGCAATGTTGGCTCCAAAAAAAAAATAGTGTCCATTCCAATGAAATTTTTTCTAACCATAATATAACACCACAATTCTTCACCAAACTACAAACTCATGAAAATGAAATGTTCCAATATTTGGAGATTCTACGTGGATGGGAATTTTAAAAGTGCAGTATGATGCTTATAATTTTGGGAATTAAAATCATCACCAAAATGAGAATCTATATTATACTCAAAAAAATTCCATTTTCTGCCTATATATACACAGGATGGCCAACACAATATATAATTAACCCCCCAAATTAAACTATACTATAATGACCATGCATTGACTTTCGTGTTAATTTCATGCATTTTGGTACCTCAAAGACCTCTACCTCAATTTAGTTTCACTTATAAATGATATTATGTCCACATTCTATTTATAAATTTACCCTAATGACAAAAAAACACATAAAAATTTAATCCAAAATCTATACAACATGGTTATAATTATAATACTCTATATATAATTAACCAATATATTCTATGGATGAATTAAAATATAATATTATCACCAACCCAAACAAACCAACTTTCATGAAACAAATGAAACCTTATGTTTTAGTTTATTTTTTCCGACTAACTAAAGTAATTAAAATATTAAATATGGAAATATTCAAACAACATCATATTTTGATATTGAAAAACAATGAGAATCAAAACTCAAAACAAGGTGATCCTTGGATCATTAAATTATCACATGTGGAATATGTGAATGAGGTTTTAGAAAAGATGAAACATCATTAAATACATCTAAAAATTTCAAGATATGAGGAAGTAAATTCGATAGGTGGAACATGAACATATAAATTGGATGAACATGCCGAGAATTTGGGTGTGTAGTGTTTTCATGAGTATTTAAAGAAGAATAATAGAGTCTATAAGGAATAAATCTAAGGTATGCCAATAATATATATAATGATTGATGTCGAAGGAAAATATTATAAATTTTTATGTACATTTTTAACAGACGATAATTCTAAAATTATGATATTTTTTTAAATTCATCTTACTGAAATAGATTTACATGGATTTTACCATCAACATTAATGGATTAACCAACTTTTATTATTGATCCAGTATGGGAGATTCATTTAATTTCAAAAGATAAAATTATATTTTTGATTCCTCTCATTTTTATAATATCAATTTCATTTTTTTACCCACTGTTTTTCTAAAATAATAATCAATATATATTTAATTTTTTTTTATTTCATAATATGGTGTTAGCCAATTCTCCGACAAATCTCAATCAAGAATTTATATGGTGAAACAATTTTGATTCAGTGGTGATGGTTTATCGATTAATAGCAGATATGTGGAAGAAAAAATCTCACATGTAGATAAATTTTATTGACATACCCTAATTTGGATGTTCCATAACATATGAAGGTGAATCCTCTATTAGAAGATTTGGTGATTTTATAATACTCTCAAATGGGAAGATAAATGAGATATAAATAAAATTTATCCTTATTTTACTATAAATCACTTTTCCTTGGGACCATAGTTGAGTGCATTTTGATTGTGAACTCTCCCATTAGTCAAATTCTATGAGAATAATTCAACATTATGGAACTAAAATAGTCATTCATTGGCACTATAGTTACCCAATACAACCTAAGTGTTGGGTAAATTCGGGTGTAAGTAGATTTAATCAGTTTTTTACTATTTATATTTCACCATAGATCTTGATCCCTTCATTGGAGGAACACATATTTGATATTTTCTTATTATCCATTTCAAATAAATCCCAAATATATATCAATAATATTTTTATAATGTAAGTTCTTCTATGAAACAAATGTTTTATTTTATTGACCTACGTAGTGCTATATCCAAGCGATATACCCTCAACATTATACTGGTGTACCAAACCATTATGAGTCACTTTTTTAGAAGATACGATGTTTATGTGACGTCACTCTATAAAATGTCTCACTAGAAGATGATTTTTATGGATGATAATTCCACATCAATGATAAAAAAATATTTAATGGTTTTGGAATTAGATTAAAACCTCCCAAGGGCCACTCCCTTTTTATATTATTATAACTGCTCCATAAGATATCATATTGTAGACATGTATGCATCTTCTTAGTTTTTTGACATGAAGGTGTTCTAAATCATAAGAACATATGTCGATGATAAAATGAAATATATGTATGATCCTCTAAATTCATGTATATAATATAATCAAGTCCTTATTAAAAGAGATAAATATTAGAATAGAAAATAATATACAGTTAGTATTAATAACTATTCTCCAAAATGATAATCAAATAATATAATGTATTAAAAATAAATTATTTTGTTCCATCCGTTCTTCGACCAACTGAGTGTATGTATTATAATCTAAATATTTTATCTTTAATAAAATTAAATAGTAATAACTCAATCCTTTCAAATTTAATTTTCAATGAAGCACTAGTTTATGACGATATTCTTTTTATCTCATAATAGATAGTTCCTATTCATATATTCAATTTTATCTACTCATTTCATTTAATTCGTATTATCCTTAACATGTATAATGAATTTGTAATTAAAATTAATATGTGTAACTACATTTATATCCTAAACATTCTATAAGATCCCATTTTTGAATAGTTTTAATGATTTAGAATAAATTTAAAATTTTGATTACTCAAAGTATCAAATTATGATTAGATTTTAAAATTTAAATTTTTATATAGAGGAATGGAAAATAGAGTGTTTTATAGGTGGTTTGGGGCACAAGGGTGTGAGTTGGGTGCTCATATATGCCTTTATATCATCAAATTATAGAATTTCAATTTAGTTTTAAATAGTCCATGGGTCACAGTCAGTACGTTATTAGTGTTAAACACACTACCAAACTATGAAAACAAATTTTTGAAGATGAATATTTATTCTAAACAAAATAACAGTTTCTCAAAACTATATAACCTCTATAATAAATATTTGAGGAATTCATAATGTTTTCACATAGATTAGAATATTGTGTGCATTAACTTTGGGAAGGGATGACGCTAAGATAGTGATGTACACATGGTTGGTGAGTGTTTGTTAAACCATGTGGCCTAACTTTATGCCTCATTAAAAGAGTCAAAATTACCATTTTCCTCTCTAAGGTTTTACGTTTTCACTTTATTTGTTCTCCCTATTAATGCAGTGCCCTCTGTGAATGCCCCTCATTCCACCTATACTCCCATGGTGGTTTCTCTATTGTCAGGAGTCTCTTCAGAGTACCTTATATGGAATTGGTAATCCTCAGGCAATTCAATTAATAAACATCATACTTTTTCATACTATATCATATAGTGTTTTTATTAGGTTTTATAATATTCCCAATTTTTAGGGTGATTGTCGAGTTTTTTGTGATCTTAATGTTCATGAAAAACTGGTGGGTAATAAATAATGAGTGATGTTTTTTAGAATATGGTATGTGGCCACTTACATTTAACCCAGTGTCACAAATTATTTATGCAAACATGATTGGTTCATCTAATAGGTATATGTCATGCATTAACATTAGAAAAATTTAATTATCCAAAAATCATTTTTGGATTTATTAAATTCTATTACCATCATGTTTATATCCTTAGAGGGGATATCCAAAGAAATAAACATAAAAAAGTAGTCGACTTTCAGAATTTTTTGTATAATTAGATCTTTGTTTTTGGAGATGAAATTGAAATGGTTTTGTAAAGGGATTCATGTTTAATGGATAAAATAATAACTTATGAAGTAAATAAGTTACTGTGAAATGATATTTCACAATCGTAATTAAGGAAAATGGAATCACATTATATGATGGGTAATGGTTTGGTAAATGGTAATTCCCATTTTAAGAAATGAAATTTGGGTTTAAAAAAGACTTTTATATAATAGAAATTCCATTCAAGTGATTAATTTTATATTATTTGTAGAAAACATCCGTATGGGTTGTATTATATTATATTACATCGAAACGAACAATAGGGGGTTGTATGTGATAACATTAATAAAGACACCTTATGAGGAGGGCTATGATTAATATAAAGAACCCTATAAAATGGGATGTTCGTGATACATGATGGATTTTGAATTTGTGAGAAAAGACAGCGATTGGGGTTGTTTTAAATAATTATTGAATACTCCATATGGAGGTCAGTGATACCTCTTTTCCTAAAAGGCATTCAAAAAAAATGCTCATATTGGTTTATTAGTGATTACGTTATTATTCATGAATACTCTGATGTGGAGGTTTTTGATAACATGAATTATCCTTAGGTGTTTGTGAATAATGTCAATTTTATACTACCATATAGTGGGTTTGTGATACTGTTATAGAATTCACCCTCTCGGACGTTTGAGTGGCTATTGTTGGTATGATTTCATAATGTTCATAGAGGAAACAAGAAACTATCTGGAGTTGTTATATTAAATAATTTTCATTTTCCTAGATATTGAAAATATTATAAATTACCTCATGTGTTATCGAAAACATGGGGATTCAGTGTTTTAATAAAAAAAAATTAAATTTTTTTTTATTGCGGTTAAATTGTTTACTTTATAACTTCTTATGAAGATCCTTTTAAGACTTCTTATTTTCATTATTTCATTGATGGTATCCTAAAATGTTATATTCACAAACTTATTGGGCTGACATGGAACTTCGTAAACTAAGAACACACGTCAAATTTTAACTGATTAAAGGTATCATGGAAATTACTTATTATACATGCTTCTTCATGGAATGTTAAAGCGGAGAATGGTATATGAGACCAAGATGTTATTGGGACTAGTTTGAGAATTAGTCTTAGTTAGTCTATTATACTCATCAATTGTTCTATATTCATGATCCACATATATGGTGGCCTGCTCGATGTATATGATGTGTTATTTTATTATCGAATTTGTTACTATTTTTTTTTTGTAATTTACCATTTTTAAATGGAATGATTGTATGTAATAATATATTTTTTTTTATTTCTCTATCTATTATACTATAATAAATAGCTATATTCCTCCCAATACCCTTCCTGATACATGTTCTACTATTTGGTGGCCTATGGTATAAGGGGAGGTGTGCCTTTCTTCATACAATTACCATCAGTCAGCCCACCGTGTAGTGACTCATGATGTTGAGTGGTTATAAATCCTCTATTTTAAATTCATACCTTGGATTATTTGAAATAGTTATCCAAAATTTTTATTTAATTATATTATTAATTCTTGACCACCAACCTCCAAGCAATTATAATATGTCAAAATATAAAAATTGGATAAATCTTATTTATTTTCATACTCCATTGAAGTATCTCTAAATAAAATTTTAATAAAGGTACTTTCATTAAACTGATCATGGAGTGTAACGTAAATTACCCGGGACTAGTAATTTTCTAGGTATAAATTTTCTTTACTATGGTTGAATCTATACTCACACAATCAAATTCTCTTTATCAATGAAAATATCATTCCAAACACACCTTCCTCTATAACATAGTGCTTTTGTGTTTTCTATTTTTACCAACCTTATGAATGATAAATTACACCTACATGAGGTTCGCCACTACTTCCACAACACCCATTATGGGTATCCCTTTGTTGAAAATAGATATCACCAACACAGAATAGTATTTTACATAGTGTTTAACTAACATACTCTCAATTTTAATGTTAAGGGAGTCTAGACCATGGTGAGGTAATCCTTGTGTTCATTTCAAAAAATATAAAATCTCTAATAAAATATTATTTATGTCCTCCCATAAATTAATTTTTTGGGAGTTTTCATTGAATAAGAATAAAAAATATACAAGTTGTAGATATTGTGATTTTTATAATAAAAATTACGTCAATCATGGAGACCATTATTTTTACCATGGAATATACATGCTAATGAATTTCCCATAGTTGAAATTTTAAATTAAAACACAGTCTTCCATAGAATTGAATAAAATTAATGTGAATAAAAATTAAAAAAATAAAGTATATTCATTTCTATATGACTAATGTAATGAGGAAAAGTAAAAACATATTCTACAATTAGAAATGTATAAAAAATTTAAATTATGACTAAATAATATTAAATATTCATCTATAGTATATTCAAAAACTGAACAATTTGATTCAATTAATAAAAATCATAAATGGTTTAAATAAATGTCATATGAAAGTTTAAAAAGAAATTATGTTCGCCCAAAAGATATTAGGTATCCATTCAAATATATTACATATCCTTGTGGACCTTTGGGCATTTAACATTTTCTAAGAATAATAAAATCATCACTCCAAAACCATACCCACAAAAAATAAAACATTTTTTATCCAAATACTTCTATAACATTATAAATACTCAAAAAATATAAATATAGTTAAAATATTATAACCTTTCTACAATTCAATAAAATTCTATGAAATTTATTTCACATTCCATGTAAAAAATATATATTAATCAATAAGTCCATCATAAAACCTCTATATCCATCAACAATTTTCAATCATCCTTTTATACTTTTACATTATTGATATTCAAAACATAAAATATACACACTCCTTATTTTAAAAATACACCCCTTTGTATTTTACTGATAACAAATCTATAAAATCAATAAACCCTCAATATTGATATAATCTCTCTTCCTTTATCATTCAATATATTATTATTAAAACATATTGGTTTTATAGTATTCTCCCCCAATTGTTCCATAAAATATAAGGGGTTAATATTTTCATAAAGTATTTAGAATTTTAAATGAATTTTTCATAAATAATAGTGAGTTACATTCACCAGTTCCTTTCCTCGTAGTCAAAATTCTTCTTGTTACATATTTTCTTATATAAATATATATCTTATTATCTATCCATTAACTGAAGACAGAGTGAGACACTACTCCTTCTATATATATTGTTAAACAATTCCACTGAATGGACATTACTGAAGATAAAATTAACTATAATATCTTGATTTATAATGTTGGAGTTATATTTCATCATAATCCATACATTTATAGCCTTCATCCACTTTCCTTCACCTCATAAAATATACCTTTTTTAGTAAACTATATAGAATCATCAAAATATTGATATAAATTCATCCATTATTCATTTAATTAAAGTTTAACCATTATTATATTTAGTTTCATTCTACTCATGGAATTATAGTGATTGGATTTTTCCACATAGAAATGAGTCTTCAACATATACACTAAGCCTATTGAGATATAATATATTTTTTGAAATAAGACCCTAATTTATTAGATATAATATATCCATGAGACTCAATTTCATTCTTTAAACACTTGTCTCTTATGAAATAACTCTTGTTCAGAATTAAACTTCTTTTGATCTCAATCACAAAAACACATGACAATAAGTGTCTATGAAATAATATAGAGGATTATATTAGAAATACCATATGATGATCAAATTAATATAATATATTTTTGATAAACTATTTATGAAACTTGATATCCATGATATCTTGTTCTTCATTAGATTTAATCATTTTTAGAAAAGGTGAATTATAATTTGAAATATCATCATAAATTACACAAAATTTTATGAACTCCTAAAACCAAAGAAATTATCATTTTCATCATAGGGAAACTATTCGTTTCTTATAATACATTATAACTTGTATATTTTCATTTATTGGAAGAAAACTAGATTATAAAACATTTTTTGTTCAGAAAAATATTTCACAAGTAAAACTAAAATAAATCATTTTTCCCTAAGAGGTATATTATATTTCTATTAAAAGGATCCAAAGTAACAAACATTCCTTATCATCATATGAAAGAATATTTCATTTTCTATCATGTTTAGAATTATATGATTACTATATATAATCCATGGGGATTCTTAGGAAAGCTTGGTAAACAAAATAAAACTATTTTAAAAAAGGAACAACTATTTTATTTACCATATGCACAAAATATATGAATAAAAACACAATTTTAAAATAATTATGTAATAGGGAAATTCAAATAAAAGTATCACACATAGGGATCCAACCCCAAAACACATGACTTTGGACGATGGAAAAATAAAAACACATTGAACATAGACATATATAAACCTTCACACACAAACATATATGTATATATATACATCCCTAGACCCAATATAAATATTACCCTCACCATGGGGGGATATGTACAAGGAGGATTTATATATATGTATTTTCAGTCATATATATATATATATATATGAATGGTTCCATTAATGAGTAGAATGATACTATAAATAAATATATGTAAGATAAAATTTACACTTAACCTAATTAAAATTGGTAAAAATAATTAAAATGGAATAAACCCTACTCAAAACCAAATGAGAATCAATTTCCTTCAATTCTCTAGGAGAAAACTAACTATAATGTGACCATCAATCCCAATACATCCAGACTAAACCAAAACCACACCTAAAAATTAATTTAGTGTGTACCATAGGTTCAAAAAACACATAGAAGAGAAATAAAACCATGAAATTTAGAAATAATCATCATGTAATAAAAAAACTACACTTAAAATACTCATACAATCAGATAATTCAAATTAAAGGGTCAAGAATATGGGATCTACCAAAAAACACATGACCTTAGATGATGAAATCCTGAAACCACTTCACACTTACACACATATAAACCTTAATATATATATATATTCATCCCTTGACCAAATGTTCATATTCCCTTAATCATGAATGAATTTTTTCATGGAAGATATAGATATATATTTTTCTACCAAAGTATATACATGAAAGTCACCTTCAAAGAGATACATGATACCCTAAATAATTAAAAGAATGCTAAAAAATACAAATGACCAAATTAGAATTCATCAAATGAATTAAAATGTAATTAACTGTACATGAAACAAAAAGAAAATCCACATTCATCAAGGTTATTTTTGAAAATAGTCCTCAATGGGACCAATGAACCGTAAACATCAATAATAAACCAAAATAACACCCAAAATATGGGTTATTTTATACCATAGAAACAAAAAACACAAGGAAGAGAATGAAAAAAAATGAAATAGAGGAAGAATAAGGAAGTGGAGGGGATATTGAACTCACGATATTTGATTACAAAACAAATAGACATGAAAAAAAAAATTCTGGAGGGAGAGGGGAGGAGGTGGCGGTGTCATCCATAGGGAACCCCTATTAGAATCAAACGCAAGAGGGGAGGGGTGAATCCATCCCCGATAAGGAGAACCCCCTTTGAGGGGTTAAAATATAATAATAATTGTAATAATAATAAAATAATAAAAAATAATAAAAAATAATTGTAATAAATAATAATAATAATAATAATAATTTTTTTAAAAAAAATACAAGATGGTCACATAGTTTAGAAACATAGTATAGCAGACCATGTTGAAACCATTTGGTGTAGTATGTCCAATAGAACAAAGGGGAAACACAATTTACCTGGATGGGTGTACACTCGGGTTCTAAGAAGTGTTCCCTGGACAATGCCAGATTCTAGGCTACATAGTTTGCACTAGGTTGGAACATGGTTCTTCTTTATAATGTTCCACATAAAAGCCTCATTATGTCCCACAAAAAACAGTAATTTGTTTTGAAAAAACACTGGGAAAGCCAAAAAATAAAATGTAATTTCAAAAAAAACAAATAATAGAGAAAATTTAGGACTGGGGTGATAATAAAAATACTTATTCATGGTAAATATTTTTACTAAAATTGATAACAGAGATATTGTTTTGTTACTAATATAATAAATATTATTATTCAATATTAAATATGTTATAATACTGAATGAAATCTTCTTAATATAGAACGAAATGAAAATTAATTTTTGTTTTAAAAATATATAACATAGGATACAAAATGGAAATAATAAGATTATAAATTCAATATAAATATTTAAACAAAATTATTTTATAAATATTTAAATCATTCTTATATTGCCATTATCTCATTAAATCTTCTATATATATAAAAATTTTATTTCACTATTCAAATAAAAATTCATTTTTTTTAAAAAATCCTAAATATTCTACCAATGATAATTTTAACATTATGAATTCAAAAATGATCAATATTTTTTCAAATTGAAATTCTAATATTTTATAATATTTCATTTAAATAAGAAGGTAAAATAAAATGGAAAATGGTTTTTATAGAAAAATGACCTGTTAATACAATATGTTCTTCAAATTATCACATAGAAATTAATTATTACATGGCTGTTAATTTTTCTGTATGATGAAATTTTTAATAATAATTGTCCTTTTAAATTTATAAATTATATTTAAGATACAAAACCCATAAAATAATATATAAATATCACATTTTGATATATTATTACTTTTATTCACATCCAATTATATTAAATTATTTCTCACCAATCCTTTATATTTAATCCATTTTCTAGTATTTGAACATAAAATATTATTAATTAAATAATTCGTATTGTTATATAATGAATACGTCATTTTAGTTATAACTTTTATTTACATTACGAGGTTTTACCATATTATTATTTCTTAAATGATTTTATAAATTTTATTAAAATATATCATTATTATTTAAGCTTGGATCCATGAATGATAATAGATATTTAATGTTGTATTCATTTAAAGGAAAAATTACAGAAAAATATAGAGGTGTTACACACTCTCCCTTAAATAAATTGAATCCTTTTTTTTCTCATCGAAGAAAGTATATAAGGGTGATTTCAATATTTCAAAACTTATGATATAGTTTTAAATTATTAATTAGTGAAGCAAACTTTATTATCAATTAACAACTAGTTCACCACAAAGAATAATGTTTTTCTCATTATTTCATTTTTTATAGCCATTTGTGGAAAATATACTTTGTTGGAAAACATCATATTTTATAGAAACATATCATTCATAGAATCATTTTCATTATTCTGTACTCAATAAAATACTAAAAATGGTTATGATAATAATAGACAAACATATAATTATGAAATATAAATCATAAATTTCTTATCCTTTAAAACATTCAATTCTTTTTAAGATACATACAGTTCAACAATAAAATAATTTGATCAACCTATTTACAATTATAAAAATATCTATAATTTTTACCCTCTTAATATTAATAATAAAATCCACAGAAATAACAAAACACAAATTTATCATGATATTTTTTATGAAATTTCTATATAAAAGTTAGTAAAACCCTATGCTCATGTAATTAAATCATAATAGTTATCCCATAAAACATTAATCCTATACTAATTAATTGAAACCATATTCATATATATGATCAAAAATTTATTAATCATTTCCAAAACCAATCCAAATTTCATTTAAGTAAATTTATATTTCAATCCCAAATGTTATCTTATTATTTATTCTTGAAAAAGTGATCTGTTTATTCCAATTTAGTTTAATTTCGAGGAAATGAAACCACATACTAACAATATGGAATAATAATGACTATATTATGAAGAAATCATAAAAACCCACTAATAAAATCGAAAAATATCATTAATAATAACCAAATTAAAAAATAGTAGACAAGAAAAAGGAAATATATTTCTTTAAACATATATTTAATCATAAATTGGTCAAACCATGAATCTATAAAATACTCTTAAAACCTGATCATATGATAACATCCTAATCCATTAATTTTATCTAATTATCTCTCTGAAAAAATAAATTTAGATTCCCCGCACCCACACTCTAATATCTATTGTTAAAAACAGATTTCATAAAATGTATCAATGAATCAAATTGGGACATCATAAACCCACACAATTTTATTTGGGGCCAAGAATATATTTTTTCATTCTAGTTTGGTGCTAACTACAATTATCCAAAAATAATCATTTATGATTATAGTATTAATAATAAATATTAATTCACTTATATACCCAATAACATTAAATATTAGAGTTTAAGAGAATTTGTAAAATCATTAAACTATAAAACCATGTATATTTCTTTTAAAATTGTAAATTTTCTTATTAAACAAAGACTTGTTTATTCTAAAATATGTCTAAAAATCTCGCATAACAATTTAAAATGCTTTAAATCTATCTAGGAATATCACATGTAAAACTATTATGCATAAATTAGGGAAGTGGAAACAGTATAAGTGTGATCTCAAATTCACATTAAGGGTAAACATAAGTGATAAAAATTGTAGTAAATAGGTAAGAATTTGATAAACAAGAGTGAAAAAATATAATGAATATATAAGAGGGGAATACTAAGGAAATCATGCATGATAAAAACTTGATCAAAAGTAATAAATAATAACATATGGATCATGGTATAAAAGAGTAGATATCATTATATCCTCATATAATAAGAGTACAAAAACAAAATAAAATTGGATGTCATGGTTATAAATGAAAGATCACTATCAAAGAAACCTTGTATAGTGGAATGAGTCCCATGGTGGATTTCATTTACTATTTAGTTCCATACTTGATATTTTATGAGATATTAATATTTACTAAATTCACTAGTGGACTATATAGTTATAATAGAACCTGTCACATCATTATATGTACATTATTATGCATCCCAAATATGAGATCGTTCATTATTTCATCATATCATTGGTATCCCATAAGAAAACGGTTTCATAAGGATTTATAAAAAATATCTTCATAATATATTCAAATAAATAATATGGATTGTATTATTATGTTATGTTCCATGAGATACATAATAAATATTAAAATATTTTTATTAAAAAAATAATGAATGTAGACACAGAAAGAAACAATACCTGACAGAAAAGAAGAAATAAGGATGGATCCACTTAAATGAAATTATTATATTGAATTTTAAACAAAAGATAATTGATATTTTAATCATAAATTTAAAAAATATATAAAACAAGAGGAGAATAAAATAGACGTCCCTAAAAAGAGAATGAAGACTTAATTCCAACAAAGTGAACTTTTGATATAAACAATCTTGGATTTAAATTAATATTGAAAAAGAAACCCCACCCACACTATAGAATTTTAATCAAAAGACTTTTAAAATAAAAAATGAAATAAAAAACCCAATACAATGAATAAAATTATAATCATGACATAATATATAATATTTGAGCTATATAAACCTTATAAATTAAAACAAATTCTTAATATGAAACATTTCTTAATGAATGGAATTTAAGATAAGAAAAACTTATGAATTATTTATTGTATAAATTAAAATAAAAAATGGAGATCATGAAATGGAATATAAAATCATATATGATAAAATATTTTTAGTAAACATAAATTCAATAGAGAAATAATTGAACCATATTAAATAAATCATGCGTCCTGATATTTAACTTAACAAAGGGAATTAAAATATAGATTAAAAACCCATACATTGTAGTACCACTAACTAGAAAATAGTCTAAGATAATATATAATGAAGAAAATCATTTATCACCAATTTTATAACATATTCATTTTAGTAACTTTTATATTAATATATTGTATAATTATTACATTTTTGATTAATATTGATCATTAGTCTTAATAATTTTAATAATTAATTTTATATTTAAATGTAAATATTTTAGTCATTAATTCATGTTCATGAGTTAATTATTTCCATAAATATATATTTTGAGATTATTAATAATTTTATTCTCATAGAGTATATATATCTCAATTGATTGTGTAAAGTAGATTTCACTTAGGAAAGATTTCTTTGTATATACTTTTTAGGATGTTAAAATAAAATTGATTAGGTATTAAAAATATCATTAATATAATATTAATTTATCATTCCAAATTATTAATAATTTCATTAATATTTTATTTAATCATTTAATAAATTTTTCAAACAACTTATTTAAGGTAGTGATGAAAAAGCCATTACCTTATTTGTGGTTGTGGTAAACCGACCATAATATGGGTAATATTTTTATCTTAGAATGGATATAATGACCATAGATAATGCTTATTACATTTAAATTTTAACCCGTTAGTATAGAAAATATCATTATACAATTATATTACGATTTTTATTATAGACTATGATGTGGAATATGATGGTTATTTTGTGAAATAGTTTTGATAATGTGGTCGGTGTTCTTAACTAACACCTTCTGTAAACTCATATGATAATTGGATCAAGCATTTAAAAGGTTGTATTATGATGAGAAAAGAACTCATATGACGTGAGTAGTATTTTTGAAAATTTGTTTTGGTAGATCATGTTTAATATAAGAGTCTTATTGTGTGGGGATTATTGGGGTGGTGAATGGTTCCATGTATAAGTGTAATATGTGGAATATTTGTTACTATTATTTTCATAATTTGAAATGATATGTACTATTCATAGAATATGGGTCAAAAAATTATTTAAATTTATAATCACACATGATAAATCCTCATAATACCACATACTTCCATTTTATGTTGTTTTTTTTCATATTTTGGGAGTTTACCTCTTCATTCAACTATTTTACCAAATTTTATCTATTACATTGGTCACAAATTTTTACCATTGTATCTAATTATATTCTCTAAAACAAAACTGAGCAAATTACATAATTGTTACTATTATAATTCCAAATCTAAAATATGTTTTCTTCATTTAATTTTAATAGAGATAAAATTAATCTTTAATATAAGTACACAAAACATAATAAAAACAATTTTTAGAGATATTTATTTTCGGCATAAAACAAATTATTTTGGAATATTATTATAAATTAGAATATTGGCCATGATATTTATTAGTTTTTTATTAATTAATATAGTGTTGTTTTATTTTAAAACAAATCATACATCAAATTGAATCTTTTGAATAGTTAATTAATGGAAAATGTCCAAAAATAATTTTTTATTAGATTTTAATATAATATAGGTTCCAAAATTTCATTCATAGACTTCCAAATTCAATTTATTATTGTAAATGAATTAATTTAATAGTGAAAAAAAATATTTATTTAGAAAAAATGTGTCACAAATTTTTATTCCTGATTATATCATGATTATTTCATAAAAGATGTGATATTCATCAAAATTGATTTTTTTAATATTCAATAAAATATAAAGTGTTAAAAAATTTTAAAATATTAAATTAATATAATTCTGAAATATTAAATTTAAAATAAATTTAATATAATAAAATTCAAAATCTAAAATTTTGGAATGTAATATTTAAATAAAAATTTAATTATAATTATAACCTATTTTTTAAAAAAATAAAATTTTCTTCTGTAATTGTAAAAAATGATATTGAATTTCAATTTATAAAAGAATGAAGTTTAATTATTTTAAAATTGAATATTTTTTTATAATAATACATTAACTAGGATTAATTATACTTATAACATGAAAAAAATAAAAAAACATTATTTGAAAGGTATTTATTTTTAAAATTAATTAATTTTAATCAAACCCCGTTAAATCTTAATTTTTACCATATATAATTTAATTTTTTTTCAATTTTTTTAATAATATATATAAAATTCTTAATTATATCATTAATAATACTTTATAAGTATTAAATCATTTTATTCATTTTTTAATTTATTTATCTTTTATTCTTCCTATATAATTATTATTAATATTTAACATTTATCTAAAAATATATAATTGTTCATTTTAGTTATGGGTTGCAAGTGATACAATCTATTTTTCATAATAATTATTTATAGGAAAAATCAATCTAAATTCATTATTTGTTGAAATGAAGAGATGAAATTTTTGGAAATATTAGATAGAAAGGTTGAATTAGGAGAATTACATGAATAAATTTTTGGTTACAGTGTGAAAAACAATAAGGATAATGGAATTGTTTAGGATGCCCATATTTATATGTTGAAATAAAGAGAATATAATTTTGTGTTTAAGGGAGAAAAGTAATATTATGTATATATATATATATAAACTTATAGAATAAGTTTGAGTATGATCTAAATATTTATGAACATACTAGAATTATTAATATAATGACACCTAAATTGAAGGACATAGTCTATATAATTGATGAGCGTGAAGAAGGGATTATCCTTTTATGAGGAAAAAAATTCATCCTGAAGAAAGGCTCCTTACTCCCTCTATGTCATGAGGAAATATGAATGTTTTCTATAGGGATAATGTGGAGGGAAACTTTTTTACAAAAATGGTAATTTTGTATATTTATAAAAAACATAACATTTCGAATATTATGGGAAAATTGGCGGTGGAATTTTTGTAATAAAAGAATGTAATGATCGAATATAAAAATGTAGATTAACCCACACCTTAGATGAAGATCAGCTATGGTGAATCTAAAAAGACCAAAAAACATTCAGGATCATAAAATACAAAATAAAAAATACACTGAAAATGTAGTGTTATGGGTTTATAAATAAATGTGTTATGTTGAAATGTTTCACACCAAGGCACAAAATTAACAGACAAAGATAAAAATAAATTCATGAACTCTGTATTTTTTAATTGATATCGTCTTATTATCATGGTTATGGAATTGTATTTGTTAATTTTTCCTAAAAATACAGAAGAGTGTGGTAAAATAATTATACTGAAGGAATTCCTAGAATTTAGAGTCATTATGATGTGGGTTGAGAATAAAAAACCAATTTTCATCAATGTATTATGAAGTGATATAATAAAACTAGTGTTACAAAAATTGTGTTCCTCAATCAATGTTGTGAAGTAGTGGATGTCGATCAAGAATGGTTGATCTCTGATGTTCAATGTGCAATAGATTTCAATGAAAGCATCAAATATTGTAATTGTATATATCTTTAACAATTGGATAAATTAATATATAAGGGGAAATAAATATGTCATCATAAGATTCTTGTACAACAAGTAATTTCATAGTTTATTATAAAATGATGTGGAACATAAAAAATACTAGCTTTAAAACATCTTAAATTGTGTGAAAATAATCATGACACATAGATTTATAGGTAGTTGATGGCCATTTTAAAAAAACTATAAGTGTAAGTCAAATATATGACTTAGGTAATGTAGTTAAGTTCGCTATGATTTCATATATTTACAAGGTAATATATTACACAATAATGATGTAAAAGAATAGAAAATAGGGGAATCTATTCCTCATAGCTTGATAAAAAAATTGAGATTTAACAATGGATGGGGATAACATGTTTTGGAAAAAACATTCATGTCATGAAATGTTTTATTATAAGATATTGTTATGAATAATGAGTATTTTGATATCTATAAACACTCATTTAACATACTCACACATCTACTAATTTTAAATAAGGAATGAAAACTCAAAAAATACAAGAGAAAAATTTATAAATAAAAAATGCTTCATAATACATTCACATGTATGTGTTTGGGACAATATCATCCAAAACCATGGATATAAAATTCTCCTATGTTTTTTCATTGATTATTAGAGTCATATTGTATGGATAATAGTGTCACTCAAAAATTTAAATTGTTTAAATTTATTAAACATTAACAATTATTGGGAAAAAATATTCATATTCTATAAATTATAAATTTACATTTTGATAATAGAATAAAACTTTCCATTTTTCATATAGAGGGATATTCTATAAATCCTAGGATTGAGAACCATGTTATGGAATTCAAAACTTCATCACCAAATAGTGTTCCTGATTACAGTAACTAGATCATTAATTTTATTTCCAATTGAATTATCATTGAAATAAGTCTACTGGTGATTTATTTAATGTAATAAATCTTTAAATCAATATATATTTTTATTGGTGATTGTTTGTTTGTGAATGGAAAAAATTCATAGTATATGATTTGGTAAAGGAAGAATAAATCATTTAAATTGTTTTGAATTTTTGAAAGTGTGTTATTTACTCTCAATAAGGGTAAAATTTATTTGTTTCAATCACATGGGGATGAAATTATATTTGTTAAATTATAATCCAATAGAAGAGAATGTAAATGAATCAATTAAATTCTTGGAAATTCATTCAATGTTAGGATTATACTATTGGTGAAACTAGGTTATTTATCAACAAAATATCAAATAAAAACTACCAAAAAGTGATTTCAATGTGATAATCTTAGAGGGATATCATTGAGAAAAAGTTGATTCAAAGAATACACCATTTATTTGGATATATAAATATGTTAGGAAGCTATAAGTATGTCAATAAATGTTGTTAAATTCAATACGTAAAACATTATCAGTGACTGCAGAGCATTGTAGTAAACTGGAATGATAAAAAATATATAAGAAATAACATTCCTATATAAAATACAGTAAATAATATCAATGATACTTTTTCTAATGAAAATTTGGTCAAGGAAATCAATTAAGTGTATGATTAAATTGAGAACACTAAATTCTATAAAATTATTCCATGGTAAGAATGTAGAAATGGTATTGTATGGGAGTATTCTACAAGAGACATAATGAATATTAAAATTTTATTTAAAAATAAATATTTCTGGTCTGGAAGAGGTATTTATGAATTGATAAAATTTATTTACAGTAGACGTTATGTATTTCCAAATGGCTATAAATTATTTCAAATATCATCACCATTAATTTTCAATGCAGATGCAATGTATTTTACAAGGATAAAAATTTAGAATTATATTATAGATTAATTGGAAAAAAAATTCCTTAATGATGAAGATAATATCATGGATTTATAGTTTTATAAGGTGTTGCATGTTTTTTAAAATTCACTATGATAAAGGTATTTAAAAATCCATTAATATATGAAAAAGATTAGTATTTCGTATAATGGAATCGATCACAAAATTTGAAAATTGAGAATGATTAAAGGATGAATGTTAATATTTATGATGATGAATTATTAATCTATGTAATGGATAAAGAATATTTAAAGAAGTTTATTTTTTTAATTAATGAGGTGATTGTTAATACTATCGATGATTAAAATGTTAATAGTTTTTCATGGGTTTTAGTTGACTCAAAAAAGGAATAAAATATTATTTCCAAATATAGATATTCCAAGGAGGTACTCAAAAGTTTTAAGTGAATACATATAGGGAAATAAAACACCAATATAAAAAAATTATAATATATGATGATGGAATAAGGGTTGTTTTGATAGAATAATGGATAAAAATTAGAACAGATTATATTAGATAGTTGCATGGTATGAAATTTTTTATTCCATATATCCATCTACAAACAAAAAAAGTAAATCTCAAGAGAATCACCATACAATTGGTAAAAAAATATATATTTTATTTCAATATAATTTATTATTTTTAGTTGATTCATAGTTCTATTGCATATTATGATTTTTTTGATATTTATTGATTCAGATCTAGTAGGTTTAGTAGATTATTTTATATGGATATCGAGTGGTGTATTCTATCATTTAAGTTTATTAATTTATTGGATATGAAATAATATTTATTATATTTCATTAATAACAATAAAACATCAGTATATTTTGGATACTCCATCATATATTGAGTAGATATAAATTTTTAAATAGATTTTTTATATTGGGATTAATTTCAAATGCCCAATTTCAATTATAAATTAAAACATGAGTGCTATCATAGTAATAAAAATATTATTCATCTCTCAAACATGAAAAAGTAGAGATAAACTATCTCTTCATCAAGGTAATGTATGAACAATGGTTTTTTATGTTAGAGTATGTGTCAAAAAAATTCATGTTTTGGTCTTCATGAAAATGGCCTACTATTGGATTTAAAAGGCATGAGTAAGATCTTATATTCTATCCATCTCTATCTCACTTGATGATTTAGTAAAAGTACCACATACCGTATTCAATATTATATTTATATAATGGTATGAAGGTTATCTTGAATTAATTTTTTGACTAACAAGACAATATTTTGATGTATTGGTAAATTTCACTTTGGGTAAATTGAAGAAGGGGAGAAAATTTATATGATTTGGATAAATTTTCCATTATCCAGAGAATTCAAATATGATATTATGGTTTTTTAGATGGATTGAATTACAATCTATTATTTTAAATGGGGGAGTCATCTCATGAAAAAGATTAGGGAATATGGGAGAGTTTCTTAATATCTAATCAATGAAAGATTTCCAGTCAAATTTATTTTAAATCGGGATGAATTAATGGGAAAATATCATTTTACGCTTGTTTCTCCTAATGAGCTTTACTCATACATAAATTGAGCTAAATAATGCTTATTCAATGTTAAAATATCTAAAGGTAGGTAGTTTTTATTGGTTTTGATGATTTATGAGAAATGATTTAGTTAAATATTTATTTAAGGGCATAAAATTATTGAAAATGAAGAAATTATTATAATAACCCCACATATGAAATATTTAGGATGTTTTTGTTAAAAAATAAAATGAGGAGATGTAAAATGATTTTAATGGAGAAATGATGACATGATACAATAATGTTTAGAGATTATAGGAAGAATCTAGATATACTTAGATTAGTTGGGTTTGTAAGTAATAAATAATGAACCATCATATGGATCAAACAATGCTATGATTCATGTATGATTAAATTTCTATGTATGGCAGAGTGATTGAATTATTTTGAGTGTAGAAAAACAATAAAAATACTAATGAAGATTATATTCGGGTCTATATAATCTGAGTTCATGCCAATGTGTGGATCGATAAAATATGTTGTAGATTGATAGATAGTAGATCACATAACAAATTGTTATTTCATGTTGTAATATATTTCTCTAGATTAACATATTATGAAGGTTTGTACTATGAATGATAACTCAAAGCCTAAACCTAAAATAGTATAAGGTTTGTATAACATTTTGGGAATTGTAAATAAAATCATAGCACAATATGTTTTTATGTTCGATGAAGTGGTTGTAGTTTATATCTTGTTATCATCCATTATAATAGGTTCTACAATATGGGATAAGGATAATACCATAATATGTTAATGAAATATATTTCATATTATTTCACAATACCATGATTTTAAAATTATGACCATTGTATCTAATAGGTTATGTGATTTATTCTGGAGAGCAAATAATAATGTTTTAATAGTGTTAAAAAGTTTTGAAGCATGAATATGAGTTTTCAATTGAGGGGAAGGATTAATTCCAAATACATTGGTCTATGGAATATTTTTCATAGTCATGAAAATTACTTTTAATTCAATTATCTAAACTTTCATGGATTTTGTGTGCATAAAATAATGTATTGTTGAATTATAATTATAAGTATGTTTTAGAATAATAATGAGGTCCCAATAAAGTTGATTATATATAAATTTCAGTGGAAATTTAGAGATTCAATTATAATGTAAAATATATTATTATGTACAAAAAGGTGAAGGAGGTTTATTGATGAATAATGGGATTTTGAATTCATGATATATTTTAGAAAGAAGTAGAGTTGATAAAAGAAGAATACAAATGATTATTTCACCTTAAAATTGATGAATTTCATGATGTTGATATACGATTATTTTATTGATACAATAATTTTAGTGTAATCTGATTCCAAATTCATAAATATCAAGACTTCTTCACTTAGAGGAGTATTAATATTTCAATGTGATCGTGAGAAGTGTGTTATCTACCTTACGTGGGTTGTAAAATAATTGGGTTACTATGACCACATTAAATTATATTAAAAATATATATCTACTCAGTGATTTTGGTTTATCAGCTCAATATTGTTGTATACATCTTAGAATATACTTCAATGGTTATAATGAGCCAATAATTTTAAACAAACATATTATATATAAATAAAAGAAGATTCATTAAATAACATATCGAAACCAAACTATAATCATATGGGTTTAGTGTCCTGAGAATCATGAAAAGACAAACACCTAGTTTATATAACATATAAATCCTCTCCTCACAATTTAATCATATGTGAAGCCCTTTTTGTCATTTCATACTCAATACCTTTTTTCATATCTTGGGGGTAAAAGAAACATAAGATATGAGTTAGATCAGTTACTTAGTAAGTGTAAAAAAGAGATATGTGAATCTTACAATAAACATAACGGTATCAGATGATGAACATAACATTTGACAATTATACCATGAATGTATGTGATTATAATTTTGAGTTATAGTATAAATAAAAAAATTAATAAGACCTAAAGAGTAAAATAATAATATGGAAAAAAATTGGAATTTTAGAAAATACACAATGATGGAGAAAAATATCCCTAAGTGTCAAGGCTCTTTTACAAGTATGTCATAGTGGATTGGGTTCACCCCCCAAACCATTATTGTTGTTTGGGTCCACTCTCAATACTATCATGGTTTACATAGTCTGTTACTAAAATGGTTTCACTCCCTATTCCAGTACCATCTGAATTGAGGTCAGAACCCATTCCTGTATTGTCTATCTCATAAGAAATAATATCATTACCTAATGAATTGGTGAGAGATATAGGTCTCACAAATCACATAATACAACCCCAACATATGTGTTCCACTAAAAAATAAATTATTTATCAAATGAGAACCAATAAAAATAAATAGATTTCATAAATATTACATAATAGCATAACCCATGGAAAAGAAAATGGGTTCAAAAATATAATCATAAACCATCTATAAAATAACAAGGATGACATCCTGGAATAATATATATACTAAATCATATGTCACATCAAATAATTCTCTCTTAGATGGAAAATAAATTTTAGTGATCACTAGAAGTAATTCATGAGGAAAATATCCTTCCAATTATGAAAAAATTTATGTCATTAGAATGTAATGACATCATAATAAAAAAATTCCATTAAAAATAATATTGGCTGAATTTAATGGATGCATCAATGAATTATATTGTCATGATAGTGAGAAAATATGTAAATGCTGAAGAAATCAAAAAAACATCTGTTTTTTTATTTTTTTCTTAAAAATTTAAAAATATCCTCCTTCAGAAAAAGTTATGAATAACCATTTATTTTTCATTTGTAAAACTCAAAAAATGATTAAAAATTTCTATAAAAATGATAATAGAATTTAAAATTCTTTATAGAACAAATTTTAGGAAACAAGGAAATGGATGAAAATTTAGTTTTTAATTGAAAATTAGATTTTTTTTAAAATAATGCCCTTTATAAATATCATATAAGTGAAATAAGAATTAACAAAATGATTAATATATGATTATGTGAAATAAATAAAGGTAAAAAAAGTTTAAATAGAATATAAAATATTAATAACTCATCCCACACAACATAATTATATGATATGTCAAATGATGTTGAAGGATAACCCAAATAAAGGAAATTGGGATAAGAATTACCTTATTACATTGTAATTAGTCAAATCATATGCCCCACAGAAGTAATAAATTGAAAATAACACCTATAATAACATTAATATTAGTAGATTCATTATATTATATATCAAATTTAGTACACAAACCACACACATGAAATATGTTTTGACTAAATCATATATCTCATAGAAGAAAAAGTGATACGCTAAAAACATACCTCATTCTTCCTTATTGTTTTACATACTCTAACCACACGTATAATGTATTAATGGATGTTATTAATTAATTCTATAATAATATTAATATTTATAATACCTTATGTGATACTATTATAACATCTTACCACCCATTCATTAATAATATTTTATTATTTTCATTATTAAGGGTGAGTTTGATTCATGGTTTCATCATTGATAATTTTTTTTATAATTATGTATTTTCATATCAAAAAATAAAAAATAATATACCATTATTGAAATTAAATGGTTTTAATTAATTATTATAATTTTAACTACTCCCATATATAAGTTTTATTTCTTATATGAAGATGATTCATTAGACCAAACAATAAGAATAAATATGCAATTTAATTTGGTAGAGTTTTCGACCTTCAAGAACCGTTTTTGTTTAATTTCATGTTATGTCAATATATTATTTATAGAACATGAATTTGGTTATAATATTCCTTTTAAAATCTGATTTAACAATTATAATTGTTTTATTACCATCCACAAAGGTCTTAATTGAAAAACAACCAAATCATTAATCACATAGGTGATTAACCGACGTAATTTGGAAATTTTTTTTGTTTATTTAAATAAGTTGATGTAATACAAGGGAGGAGTATAATATAACATATAATAATAATAAAATCCAATAATTTAAATTATTCTAGATTGATCATTCATTTATGTATAATGTAGGTGACAATAGAGTATAAATGAAAAGAAAATATGTAACACCCCAGGTAAATAAAGAATATGACATTTTCATATTTATCCATATTTTTGAATAAATTATTAATATTACTTTAAATGGAATTCTATGCTCGAGGGCGTACCCAATACGTAACAATGAGTTTCTTTGAAATCGTACGTTGCACTATAATAATAAAATAATATTATTTTAAAAGGTAGTTAACGCCTAGCCATTGTAATGGAGGTAATGAACAGAACTAACTACAAAATGATTATATATTTTTGTCAAATATTTTTACTTTTATCCAATAAATTTTGGAGGCTTAAAATGAAAATGAATCCAATTTTAAGCATAAATCTTCTAATATTCTCTAAAAGGTTGATTAACCACCTTTTGATGGATAACCCTTGTTAAATATACTTTTTACAATTTTATATGTTGTATTTGAAAAAATAAAATCTGTATTTAGAATATGGACATCAAAATTTACTTTGTGTTAAATTTTTTTATTTTTCTGATAATGATCATTTTTATTGAAAATGTTGCATTTTAATTCAAAACCTCCTTTTAATATGATTTATTTATATGGATAGATTATATTTTTAATTTATATTAAAGTGTATTTAGAATATATTTTTACCAATTAATCTAATGGTGTTCATTGGAATGAATTTCACTTTGAAATTGGACTTAAACTACTTTCAATCTTTTAATAGATATTGTTTCTTAAAAACACGCTATTTGTCTTGACAGTGGGAATTAATTATTCAATTAATTAATGCAACATATATGTTTTGAATTTAATAAAATAGTTATCATTTTTGAATTCGGAATATCAAATATAGCTTAGGGTGAATTTTTGGTATTTTTCTGAAAAACCTAATTTTTTGATGAATAGTGAAACCACTAAGTGGTAGTTTAAAAACTGATTTTTCATTTAAATGAAACTTTACCACATCTGTGATTTGAATTTCAAAAATCCAACATAAATGGTTGTCATTATTATGTAAAATGTGGTTCAATGGGATTAAAATAATTTTTTTGGTGAATAGAAACTTTTATGTTTTTAATCGCGATTAGAGATAATTAGTGTAATTTAAGGTAAAAATAATGTTTTATAATATTAAATGACCTAGAAACATGTCCTACCCTCATTGGATGTGTCATGTTCGACCAATAAAATCTATGGGTCAACTTGAGGACCCCATGGATCCACTTTGGTAGGAAAATGATATAAGTAACTTTTTATTTAAAGTTAAAATAAAAATGTCACAAGCATGCGTTGTTTTACTAAAACAATTTTTAAATGAGGTTATACAAGACATATTTTCGACTATAAATATTAATTAGAAATCTAAAAATATTTCCTAAATCATGATATTTTTTTATAATCTTTAGACATTAAATAAATTAAATTATTTATGACATTATGATGATGCAGTGATTACCTCATTAATAAAGGAATTAAATAAAATGAAAAGATAATGTTAATGCTATAACATACACTTGTCAAAGACCTATTGGATGAGTATATTTCGAACCATTACCACTTTATCCTCGAAATACATCAATGAGTAACCTTTAAAAATAGAAACTCATTTGAAAATAAAGTAACATTTTGTAACATTCCAAGAGTGCCCCTCCTCTCCTCTTATAAAAGGCCCCCACCTCTACCACCTTACCCACACCTCTCAAGCCTTTGTCTCGGCCAAAACCTGCTCATTGTGTCTCTCAACATCCCTCTCTTACTCCTAGAAGCCTCACTTTGGGCAGATGTATTCCCAAGGAAGCAATTGAGTTCTAATCAAAGAGGGATACCCGATTTTAAGGTAATGTCTTCACTTGTGTTCTTTTGTATTATTTTGCATCTCCAAACCCCTAAAATATTTTTATTAATTTCTTTTGTAACAACTCCAGTATCTTAAATATACTAGGATGATGTTATAAGAAGGATTAGAGCTACACTTACACACACCTACATCTAATGGTTAAAGAACATACTGTTTCTGTGGATGGTGAATTTCTGCCTCACGAAACGATGATTGTTCAATATTCTTTTAACACCCTCAAAGGTGGAAATTAATATGTCATTATATTTATATATGATATATAATATGTTTATGTTTTACTTAATCTTCTGTATTATTCATTTATGGCATACCTTTATGGTTTCCATTTTGGTTAAACACGATATCTTCATTTTAGGAAGTGCGGACTACCTCCCTTTCAAAGTGATTTGATTCGTTAATACCATATCTGGTAAGATTTAATTATGTTATATATGATAAAATACTGGATTTATAATACTATTATGTATCATTATGCTTTAATTACATTAAATAATAAATAGAAATGGAAGTAGCGTTAATGCGTTCGTACGGCTTACCATCTCCATGAAGGGTGCTTTTCATTTCTTACCTCTAAATGTTATGTAATATTATAAATGAATATATATAATGGATATATATGATATATATGATATCTATATAATTAATATTATTCTGTATATAATATATATTTTACCACATGAACAACTTGTAATTATAAAGAGTTTATTTTTGACTCAAGTAGCAATGATCTACAAAACGACCATTATTACCTTTAATTATTACATAGTGTTCATAGCATGGTAGTAAGTGATATAAAAGTAATAGTGAACTTGAAAAAGATTCTTAAGCAAGTATAAATTAACTCAAGTTTATTATTCAGGAGGTTAAAGAATGATCGAGTCAAGTCGGACCCGAGGTAAGGGATCCTACCCCTCACTTTCTATTTAAGTACACTCTTTTCTGTAATTCATTTTAAGCTCATATTTATTATTATTGGGATGTTCTTTTATATTACTCTTACTGTACTTTTTTATTATTAGAGACCCTATTTTCTCTCATCAATCCAATTTGGATGTTTAGAGTGGCGCCGTTAGGCTGCCGGATTTTTGTAAGAGATTCATCCTCTCTGTTTCTTTTTAAGGACACTCCTTTTTGTCACTTATTTTAAACTCATCTTTGTTATTTTCTGGGATGTTATTTTATATTCATCATTCTTTACATTTTATTTTAATATGATTAGAGACCCTATTTGATCTCATCAATCCATTTTTGGAAGTTTTAATTGGCGTCGTTAGGCTGCCGAGTTTTCGTAAGGGATTTTTCATCTCACTTTTATTCCCAAGAGATTTATGCTACATTTTCCACCATTTCCTTTGAGTGGTATATGTACTTCCCATTATTCTACTCTTTCTGTAATATACATTCGTTTATGAGTATTTACAGCAATGTTTTATTGTCATTCTTTCATGGGATGTATGTTTCGAATGATACCCAAGTCGGTAAGGGAACCTTTCACCCTCCTCTTTTTAAAAGACTTCTTTTGTTGGGTATTTTAATTTATATATTGTAATGTTGGGATATGTTTTTCTATATCCTTATTGGTGTAAATTTTATATCCAAGTGAATAGTTACCCTTTTATCTCTCATCAACTCATTTTCTGAATTTTGAAGTGATGCCATTATGCTGTCGAAATTTTTCAAAGGAAATTCTTAACCCAATTTGGATTCTTTGGGATAAACTTTCACTCATTGAATATGTAATTATATGAATATTTGTGAATAACCTCTGATTTTTTTACACTTAATATCCACTTATATTTGGTGTATTCGTTTGTCACACATAATTATGTAATTGATTTGTCCTTAATCCAAGGATACCGTCTTTGTATGGGACTTCGTCTCAATCTCCTTTCATTGAGGCATGTTTTTTTTATACACAACATTATTTTATGCGTTGTATAAACCCCTTTTAATTTTATGTTTATTCAAAAGGAATATTTTTTATACAATGAATTTTACTAAATGACAAAAGGGAATGTTTTTGTCGTACGTATGCGGCGACAACGACTTCTCTGCCGCTGTGACCATTATGTGAGTTTCGGCTTCCTCTACAAGCCATAAATTTTATTTAAAATGAAAAAATAAATACCATGTTTTAATTTTCTTTTATAATGGTATTTAAAATGGTTTTCATAATGTGTTTATTATATCAATGTGTTGTATTAATATCTTGTGATTGAAATATGGAAATGTTATGTTTCATTTATGCATGTTTTATGTGATACGATTATGTTATGGTCCATGGGAATTATTATGAAGATGGGTGGTTCCGTGATAAACTAAGGGCGGGTGAGCCCGACATAGCTCTCCAATGCATTGGGTAACGTGAAGGACATAAACATTAAGGTTTATCTGAAGAGATTTAGGGAATATACTGTGACGGGTATTCCAAACGTAACCAAGAGGGTTACTCCCTATGTAAGAATGTTATGAATGCCTCATGTTACCTTTATGTCTTATGATTTCTATGATTTATTCATGATTTTATGAGGTATGTTAAACTGCTTATGTTTTATGGGTAAAGTATTATTTCATTCTTATGTATATATATACTCATGTTTCCTTTCCATACTTTTTATAACCCTTACTGAGCCTTTTATGCTCATCCCATGTTTTTGAAATGTTTTTCACAGGTCAAGGGAATAGAACATGATATGATTATAGTGTCAAGGAAGTTTCAAGAAAGAATCCATGTTTTATTTTGAATATGTTTCTATTGATGGGAGAAATGATTAATATCTTTTATGTCACCACTTTGTTTAAATGTGGAATGTAATGAAAGTTTTATGATCTTACTCTCTAAAACTATAAACCTGAAAAGATCCTCAATGTGTAATCTTGTAATAACTCAATATTAAGTAAGGTTTAAGGCTGGGGTCTTATAGTTGGTATCAGAGGTCGGTTTAAGTAACTTTAGAGGTTAGAGTGTTGTTTAAGAAAAAGTGACAAGTTGTGTTTAACCACAATGGTTAGTATATTAGATGGAGTCATCATTTTTTTTTGAAAGCTAGAATGATATTGAGATAACTTGGATAAGTATATCTTGGTGTTTATCTTTTTCTTTTTTATTTAATGATTTAACTGATATACTCACACTGACCTTTTTGATTTTTGTAAATGGCTGGATCTAGCAGGCCCCAAAGTAACAGTGGATTTTAAGAAAACTGTGACGGTTTTATGAAAGAACAACTGAATGATATAGGGGCTACAATTAAAACTCTTGTGGTTATCCTAATCCAACTATCTGGAGTCATTATTGACCACCTGAACCTTGGGGATTTTTATAAGGCATCGCATATGCGAGAAACAAATCCATACGGAAGTTCAGGTAATAATCATAAAGCTATGTATGTTCAAAAACCTATGTGTCAAATATGTGGAAAGAAACACATAGGAATATGTTTCAAAGGGACAGAAAGATGCTATAGATGTGGAAATGAAGGTCATAAAGCAAGAAACTTCCATGGAAAAGGAAGCATCTAGTTGAATCTAGGAAAGGGAAAGAAGTTCTTTCTGAAGGATCAATTGAATGTTTTAAATGTGGTGTCCATGTTCATTATGCAAACACATGTCCTACGAAGAAGTTTCGGGAATGGGGTCACCAAGACCGTACAAATATTCATTTACCAATACCTAATTCCATTCCGATTGAGGATGAAGAAACTGACAATGATGAATAAAAGGTATGGATTATTTCTTGACATATGTTTTCCTATTATTGGAATCTTAGGATACGATTCATGATTTTTTTTGTAGGAATGAAGTATTCCAGAAAAAGCTAAAAAGGAATGGCTTATGGATCATGATTAATGTTGAATTATTAAGAAGTCATAATACAAGGGATCCAAGAGTTATGGTAGATTTTTGGATGGTGAAATTTTTAGATGTATTAAGTCTCTTTTAATGATGGGGTTATATTAGAAGACTTTTTATAGTAACCCTGATGTTTGATATACGAAAATTTTATTCAAGGAATAATTATCCTTTCTTTTGTGGATATAGTTCTAAAGAACCATTTGGGTTTATATGATCCTTGAATTTGAGGCAATTACTGGTTAATACATTTTGGGTTGCAAAATGGAAGTTATCAGATAACCATTATGGTTAAAATATGTTATGGTTATTTTTGATGAATTTATCTCTTTTTGAGGAATGTTATAAAATTATATCGTTTTTTGAAAAGGGACAACACACAGACCGTGTGACAACCCGTTGCGTCGGACGAAGCTGCAGAAATTAAACCCAGAACCAAAGTGCAACTGGTATTTATCACATACCATTGGGCTATGTGAAGTCCTTGGTTAGTTTTAATGATTCTTTTTAGTTATATTATTTTATGAATTAAGAGTAAGTTGATTTTTGGTTATCAATGGAAATGATTAGCCTATCATGGAGGATATGAGATTAGGTTAATTACTTTTCAGTATTAGACTCTAAGAGTAACTGATGTTATTTTGGAGAAAAATGTTAAAATTTATCTTAGGAGACTATGTGATTAAATCCTTCAGAGAATCGGGTTTCAATATTAGTTTGGTTTACTTTTTAGAATTTTATGGATAGATTTTTATTGAATGGTCTTTGTTGAACTTTGGGTTTTTTTGAAAAATTTTGGAGATTAAGAATAGATTTTTTTAAAGGATTATCCTTTTTGGGTATTATCTGATATCATACTAACCTTTTTGGTTTTAGTTTTGGTTAATGTCTAAATACATGGGAAGTATATAGTTCTCTTTTTTGGATTAGGTGATTTTCAAGAAGTTGATTATATCTCTCTTAATGTGAACAAGTCATCCTCAATACTCATCTTTTGGAGAAAATATGAGTTCGTGTAAGAAATCTAGTGAAAGTTGAATGTCAACAAGACAAATAAGTAATCTTACTTATGTTTTAGTTAAGCTCCTAAATAAATTCCTCAATGAAAATTAACTTAAAACATAAATGTTTTCTGTTAATTTTTCATATTGGGGAATCAAATACCGTTTAACCCATCACAAGTTTGTGATTTTGTTGTTGTTAACTTTCTCCTAGACATGTTTACTATCACTCTCCATCAAAACATGACCCTTTGTGTTTTCCTCCATATCCATATTTTCATACTTGGAATCCTAGTATGGGTGAACTCGGGTGACATTTGTACTTATCTCCCATTCTTTTAAAGTGATATTTTTACTAACTCTTGTTCCGATGTGGGATTTCCAATGAGGCTTCCAAGCCTAATTTTAAAATTGCGAGGACACAATTACAAAAAGGGGGAAGGATGTAACACCCTAGGTAAATAAATAATATGACATTTTCATATTTATCGATATTTTTGAATAAAATATTAATATTACTTTAAAGGGAATGCTATGCTCGAGGGCATACCCAATACGCAACAACGAGTTTCTTTGAAATCTTACGTTGCACTCTAATAATAAAATAATATTATTTTAAAAGGTAGTTAAAGCCTAGCCATTGTAATGGCGGGAATGAATGGAACTAACTGCAAAATGATTATATATGTTTGTCAAATATTTTTACTTTTATCCAATAAATGTTGGAGGCTTAAAATGCAAATGAATCTAATTTTAAACATAAATATTCTAATATTCTTTAAAAGGTTGATTAACCTCCTTTTGATGTAGAACCTTTTTAAATATAATTTTTACAATTTTATATGATTTATTTGATAAAATAAAATCATTCTTTAGAATCTGGACATCAAAATTTACTTTGTGTTAAATTTTGTTATTTTTCTGATAAAGATCATTTTTATTGAAAATGTTGCATTTTAATTTAAAACCTCCTTTTAATCTGATTTATTTATATGGATAGATTATATTTTTAATTTATATTAAAGTGTATTTAGAATATATATTTACCATTTAATCTAACGGTGGTCATTGGAATTAATTTCACTTTTAAATTGAACTTAAATTAGTGTCAATCTTTTAATAGATATTGTTTCTTAAAAACTAGATATTTGTTTTGACAGCGGGAATTAATTATTAAATTAATTAATGCAAAATATATGTTTTGAATTTTGTAAAATAGTCATCTTTTTTGAATTCAGAATATCAAACATAGCTTAGGGTGAATTTTTGGTATTTTTCTGAAAAACATCAATTTTTTATGAATAGTGAAACCACTAAGTGGTAGTTTAAAAACCGATTTTTCGTTTAAATGAATCGTTACCACTTCTGTGATTTTAATTTCAAAAATCCAACATACATGGTTGTCATTAGGATTTAAAATGTGGTTCAATGGTATTAAAATAATTTTTTGGTGAATAGTAATTTTTTAGTTTTTAATCGCGATTATAGTTAATTAGTGTAATTTAAGGTAAAAATTATGTTTTAATATTATGAAATGACCTAGAAACATGTCCTAACTTCATTGGATGTGTCATGTCCGACCAAGACAATCCATGGGTCAACTTGGGGACCCCATGGAGCCACTTTGGTAGGAAAATGACATAAATAACTTTTTATTTATAGTTAAAATAAAAATGTCACAAGCATTAGTTAATTTACTAAATCAATTTTTAAATGGGGTTATACAAGTCATATTTTTGTCTATAAATATTAATTAGAAATATAAAATGATTTCCTACATCATGATATTTTTTTCTATAATTTTCATACATTAAATATATTAAATTATTTATGACATCATGATGATGCAGCAATTACCTCATTAATAAAGGATTTAAATAAAATGAAAAGATAATGTTAAAACTATAACAAAATCTTGTCAAAGACCTATTGGATGAGTATGTTTCGAACCCTTACCACCTTATCCTAGAAATACATCAATGTGGGACCTTTAAAATTCAATACTCATTTGAAAATAAAGTATCATTTTGCAACTTTCCAATATTTCCCCTCCTCTCCTCTTATAAAAGGCTCCCACCTCTACCACCTTACCCAAACCTCTCAAGCCTTTGGATAGGCCAAAACCCTGCTCATTTTGTCTCTCCACATCCCTCTATTACTCCTATAAGCCTAAAATTGGGCAGAAGTCTTCCCAAGGAAGCCTTTGAGCTCAAATCAAAGAGAGATACCCGATTTTAAGGTAATTTCTTCACTTGTGTTCTTTTGTTTTATTTTGCCTCTAAAACCCCTTAACTCTTTTTATTCATTTATTTTGTAAAAAATACAGTATCTTCAATATAATAGGATGTTTTTATAATATGTATTCGAGCTACACTTACACACACCTACATCTAATGGTCAAAGAACATACAGTTTCTGTGGATGGTGAATTTCTGCCTCACGAAACGATGATTGTTAAATATTCATTTAACACCCTCAAAGGTGGACATTAAGATGCCACTATATTTATATATGATATATATTATTTTTATATTTTACTTAAGCTTCTGTATTCTTCATTTATGGCATACATTTATGCTTTCCCTTATGGTTAAACGCGATATCTTCATTTTAGGAAGTGCGGACTACCGCCCCCTCAAAGTGATTTGATTCGTTAAAACCATATGTGGTATGATTTAATGATATTATATATGATACCATAATGTAATTATAATACTATTATGTATCATTATGTTTTAATTCCATTAAATAAGAAATAGAAATGGAAGTAGCATTCATGCATACGTACGGCTTACCGTCTCCATGAACGGTGCATTTCATTTCTTACCTCTAAATGTTATCTAATATTATAAATGCATGTATATAATGGATATATATGATATATATGAAATCTATATAATGAATATAATTCTGGATATAATATATATTTTACCACATGAACAACTTGTAATTATAAAGAGTTTATTTTTAACTCAAGTAGTAATGATCTACAAAACGACCATTATTAACTTAAATAATTACATAGTGTTCATAGCATGGTAGTAAGTGATATAAAAGGAATAATGAACTTGAAAAAGGTTCGTAATCAAGTATAAATTAACTCAGGTTTATTATTCAGGAGGTTAAAGAATGATCGAGTCAAGTCGGACCCGAGGTAAGGGATCCTACCCCTCTCTTTCTTTTTAAGTACACTCTTTTCTGTAATTCTTTTTAAGCTAATATTTCTTATGATTGGGATGTTATTTTATGTGACTCTTACTGTACTTTTTTATGATTATAGACCATATTTTCTCTCATCAATCCATTTTTGATGTTTTTAGTGGCACCGTTAGGCTGCCGAATTTTTGTAAGAGATCCAACCACTCTCTTTCTTTTTAAGAACACTCCTTTCTGTCACTTATTTTAAGCCCCTATTTGATATTTTGGGGGATGTTATTTTATATTACTCTTGCTTTTAATTTTATTTTAATATGATGAGAGACCCTATTTGATCTCATCAATCAATTTTGGGAAGTTTTAATTGGCGTTGTTAGACTGCCGAGTTTTCGTAAGGGATTTTTCATCTCACTTTTATTCCCAAGAGATTTATGCTACATTTTCAACCATTTCCTTTGAGTGGTATATGTACTTCCCATTATTCTACTCTTTGTTTAATATAATTTCTTTTATGAGTATTTACACCAATGTTGTATTGTCCTTCTTTAGTGGGGTGTATGTTTCGAAAGATACCCAAGTCGGTAAGGGAACCTTTCACCCTCCTCTTTTTAAAAGACTTCTTTTGTTGGGTATTTTAATTTACATATTGTAATGTTGTGATATGTTCTTATATATCCTTATTGATGTAAATTTTAAGTCCAAGTGATGAGTTACCCTTTTTATCTCTCATCAAATCATTTTTTGAATTTTGAAGTGATGTCGTTCGGCTGTCAAATTTTTGCAAGGGAACATCGTAATCCAATTTTGATTATTTGGGATAAACTTTCACTCCTTGAATATGTAATTCTATGAATATGTGTGAATAACCTCTTATTGTTTTACAATTAATATCCACTTATATTTGGTGTATTCTTTTGTCACACATAATTATGTAATTGATTTATCCTTAATCCAAGGATACCATCTTTGTATGGGACTTCGTCTCAATCTCCTTTTATTGAGGCATATTTTGTTTTATACACAAATTTATTTTATACGGTGTATAAACCCCTTTGAATTTTATGTTTATTCAAAACGAATCTTTTTTTATATGACGTGTTTTACTAAATTACAAAAGGGAATGTTTTTGTCGTACGTATGTGGCGAAAACGACTTATCCGCCGCCGTGACCATTATTTGAGTTTCGGCTTCCTCTACAAGCCATAACTTTTCTTTAAAATGAAAAAAATAAATACCATGTTTTACTTTCCTTTTATAATGGTATTGAAAATGGTTTTCATAATTTTTTATTATATCAATGTGTTTTATTGATACCATGTGATTGAAAGGTGGAAATGTTCTGTTTCCTTTATGCATGTTTTATGTGATACAATTATGTTATGGTGCATGGGCATTATTATGAAGACGGGTGGTTCCATGATAAACTAAGGGCGGGTGAGCCCGATATAGCTCTCCAATGCATTGGGTAACGCGAAGGAGTTAAACATTAAGGTTTCTCCAAAGAGATTTAGGGAATATACTGTGATGGGTATTCCAAACGTAACCAAGAGGGTTACTCCCTACGTAAGAATGTTATGAATGCCACAAGTTACCTGTATCTCTTATGATTTCTATGATTTATTCATGATTCTATGAGGTATGTTAAAGTGCTTATGTTTTATGGGTAAAGTATGATTTCATTCTTATGTATATATGTACTCATGTTTCTTTTCCATACTTTTTTATAACCCTTACTGAGCTTTTTATGCTCATCCCATGTTTTTGAAATGTTTTTCACAGGTCAAGGGAATGGTACATGATATGATGATAGTGTCAAAGAAGTGTCAAGAAAGAATCCATGTTTTATTTTGAATATGTTTCTATTGATATGAGAAATGAATACTATATTTTATGTAACCACTTTGTTTAAATGTGGAATGTAATGAATGTTTTATGATCTAACTCTCTAAAACTCTAAACCTGAAAAGATCCTCAATGTGTATTCTTGTAATAACTCAAGATTAAGTAAGGATTAAGGCTGGGGTCTAATAACATAAGAGGGGCGTTTTGAGAAAAATACCTCTTCAATATCAACTCTATGAAGGACCCCTTGAAGATATTGGAATTCATAATATCTTGAGAAAAATTTACTTAGACGTGGTTAGGGTGAGTGTAAGAGGGTTTTGATGATATCTTAGGATCTAAAAGGCTTTTAAGGAAAAATGTCGAGGTATTTATACTTGCTGAGGGGTTATTTTAAGTGATTAATTAATGATTATTTTATATTTAAATCCAAATGCATTGATTTGGAATTAATTTCCACGAATGTTGATTATAAATAAAGTATTAAATGGTATTTAGGCTCTATAAATAGAAAACACTTCAATTTAAATCGGTATTAAGTAAGTAATTTAATAATTTAATATTTATCTTTTACCTATTACATTATTTTACCTATATCACGATAAATAATTTATTTATCAAGGTAAAAATTTTCTGAATAAAAATTTAATATTCCGTAATTAATAATTTTTTTCTTCTAATTAAAATATTTTATCCATTTTACCATATTAAATTCATATAATTTTCAAAATTAGATATAAAATTAATCTGGCAGATGCAACAAGAACGTGGGTTTTTAAAGTGAAAAAATCAAATGCTTGGAAGGTTTTTATATCCAATATCAATGTTAAATTGATTTAAATGACCAAAATTTGATTGAATTATTTATAAATGACCGAATTATGTTTAATTAAATATTTAAAATATATTATTACTATAAAAACTATTTAGACAAAAATGTAGTCATATATTTAAATTCAGTATTTTAAATATTCATCCAAAAATTAAATTTATGCAAAAACATAAAAATTGAACCTTAAATAATTTTGATAATCTTATAAAAGATATTATTTTGAAAATAAAATTATAAATTTTTAAAATTTTGTTACAAAATTAGTGCACCATTAAAAGGAAATAAAATTTCTTTTGAGAATAAAATAGTTTTTTATAACTAAATTTTGATTTTATTTTTATGATAAAACTATCAATATTATTGATTGAATTTAAAAAATATTTATTGGATATTAAAAATATAAATTTAGTTAAAATATCTCACTAATAGTGATTAATATAATTTATTAAAATAAAATTCTATTGTAGGTATGAACATTATTTTTTTATAAAATACTTTTTTATGTTCAATTAGATTTTAATTTTAATTTATATTTAATTGGAAACCAAGATTTTATTTTATAAACATGTGTAAAATATATTTTCATAATTTATATAATCTTATTCATTCCATATATTTTTATTTATATGTGATAATGGTTGTGTTAAAATAATAATATTTTTCTATTCATTTAAACTCATAGTTTTGTGAAAGGTATGTTATCGAATATTTTATATTTACTTCAAAAAATAAATACCATAAGACCTTGTGGTGTTACATTATACCCCATTAAAACTAATTTCTCCCTCAATATTTATTATATGAACACAAATAGTTGAGGCTACCTCTACCTCATCACATCATCTAGCTCCACATAACTTCCTCAAATGGGTGGTTTCACTACAAAACATTTACCAGGTGATTAGTCTAATTTTGTAGGACATTATCTCTATAACAAATAATATCCACTAATATTTATATATAAAAAATTCCTAATCCAACAGTATGACTTTGAGTTTTATACATGTTAAGGATTATTTACATACATCCTTAGGAACTATACATGGAAATCATTATGAACTTGAGAGAGAATAGGTGGAAGAGCCAATTGATAAGGTACCATCCCGAAATGATCATGAATTTAAAAAAAATTAAGACTTTAAAATTTTAATTTCCACTTGAAAATAAAGGATGGTTGTTCGAAAATAAATTTTTGGGATACCAACATATAAATATGGATTAATAAAACATAATCTAAAAAAGACAAAATGTATAAGGAGAAATCACCACATAACTATAATTCTGATTACGAGAACATTAGAAAAAAGTGAAAAATGGAAAAAACAAATAATTATAACTATAATGTTATAATGGAAAATGATATGGAACATGGTCATGAGAATTTAATTAAACATACAAATAGAATAAATAGGTTATAATAGGGTCATTTATATATAATTTATTTCATCTAATAAGTACTATATCACACTAAGGTTATCCCTTGGTCAAAATATAATTCATTTCATTCTCTATGAAACAAAGATTGAATTAAAGTGCATGCAGAACCAGTGAATCATAAGATCCATAATTGGATGAAACATAACTCATTCCATCTTTATCTATCATCACAACAATTGGTTATAATAGGTTATCCAATATGCATAAATATTCATATCGTTATGTAATACATTAATTTCTATAACCTCATCCAACATTCAATGTCATAAACTTCATAAATGGTTACCCTTGCCAATCATCCAGACATTTAAAAATACTTTCCAATGAAGGCCTATAAATTTTCAAAATGAACATATCATTATTGACCAAATAACATTATTTAGATCTTTATTTTAACACCACAGACATGTGTATTTAATTATGGTGTATTCTTTTGAAAAATGGTAGTAACTCAAATTACCATCAAACCGTAAATAAAATATTCATTCTTTCAAAATTTATCTCTTTCCTCATACCATATATCCATAAATTCTTTAAACCTTATTTATAAACCATAGTGTTTTCATTTTACAAACTAGATCTAAAGTCATAAATACTATCAAATTTATTTTACCTCAATAAAATATGTATTTATGCACATAAGAATGATTAATTTTACCTTAATCATGTGTCATAAAAAATATCACTATAACAGATCAACCACTCTTAATGTTTAACATTACCATTCAAAATATACTTCTATTTTTTTTTTAAAACACGTAGTGAAATAATCCCTAGATATTTCATTATTCCACAATATAATTAAATTACTTATAAAAAATATTCTTGATTTCAAATAAATAAACACTCAACCATTCCACAGACTTCTAAAACCAGTAACCATGTTTTTTCATTTTATTCCATTACACTTATTCCATATCATATTTCATATAACGTATCTTCATCATTACTAATTTATGTATTACTCTTACATCCTTTCCAATTCACTTCAAGTTTCCCCCCATAGGGGATCCATTTTCATAATTCCAATACATTCCACATTCAAAACAATTTACTATCATTGAGGACTTAGGAATAACATTATCCTTGTTTATTGCATTAACTATACATTTTCAATTTCAATTAATTTATTCAGATCCTTATTTTCCACACACAATGTATGTTAATGTTTCATTGAAACATTCTACCTGAATGCTCTTCCCACATTATTCACATATGGAAAATTGAACTTTCATTCCACTATGGTCATTGTAAAACATCATCTTTATTTTTTTATATGGGTAAGAATACTCACTAATGATTATATATTTGATCATATAATGAAATATCTAATTAGGCATAATTACAAGGTTTCAATCCAACTCTCTTGTAATTGAGTTTCTCACAAGGATGATAATTCCATTGTCCATCCAATACACCATTAACATGAATCCTCATGGTTCCAACCATTTTCAAACAACCAAAAAGAATAATGTTGGCAACAATAATCACACCAGGAATTCTACATAATTAAGGGAAATTACTTTTAATCTACACTATCTTAGGTTAAATCCATAGTTATTCTTGATAATTATCAAATTATAGGATTTTAACCTATACGTAGGCTTGTCCTTAGGGATCTCACTAAGGTTTATCATTATAGTTTATAATGGTGGAAAAAAACATTTCTATGATACCAACTATAATGAAGAACTCTTTTCATAATTATATATTATATATTAATATATGAATATTCATTATGTAGAATAACTAAATGAAACTATAATTGTGTGGGATTATTATTTTAATACATGGAAGAAAAAAACGGGTTCATATAACATCTTTCTTATTTAACCAAAACTATAATCTTTTTTGACATTTCATACATAATACATTCCTTTATATACTTAGTGAAAAGGAAACATTATATATGGGTGGTCTCATATGCATAGTAAGGCTAAAAAAGAGATGTATGAATCCTAATATAAAAATATGGTAATAATAATATAAAAATTAAAAATTAAAAATTATACTCTGTATATCAATGACCATAATCTTGAGTTAATGAATAAATCATAAAAATTCAAAACATAAAGATGATAAAACAATAACATGGAATAAATCATAGAATTATTGAAAGCACAATATAATAGAGAATAATTTCATGATAAGTAAATGTATTTACCAAGACTATAATAGTTGATTGGGTTCACTACCAAAACTGTCAGAGTAGTAAATGTTCACTCCTAACACTATCATGGTGGATAGTGTCTTTTACTGAACCAGTCTCACTTCCTCTTCCAGTCCTACCTAAATTGAGTTTAATACTGATTATTTCACTATATATCTCATAAGATATAATATCAATACCTAATTAATTTGAGGGATATATGGGTTTCACCAATCACATAATGCAAATCATGCGTATGTATGATAGGATAATATAAATCATTCATTATATCATGATTTATTAAAAGAAATTGTTTTCGAAAACATTTTATTTCAGAATAACCCTTGAAATGGAACTATGGTTCATAAATATGAAAATAAACCAACCAAAGAAGAATAAGGATAATGTACTTGAATAATGTCTCTATTAAAGTATAATTAATTTCCAAAAATGTTATCTCAACTGGAAAATAAATTTGAATCCTCAATTGAAATAATTCTTAATATAAATATCCATTCTATTTTGAAGATATATATTTATTAAAATTCCAATAAAATAAAACATATTCCTTGAAAATAAAAATATAGTAATTTAGTTTAATATTCAATTACTTAAGGTATAATTTCAATGGAAAAATATTATCATGTAGTATATGTTGAAAAATCATTCCTTCTATATTTTGGTCAGAAAACACACAAAGACCCTCATTTAGAAAATTTATAAAAAAGAGACCATTCCAAAAAAATTAAAAAATAACAAAACAACAAAAAAAGATGCTAAATAATCATTGTTTAATAGTAAAAACAATTTTGTATGAAATTTTTGAATACATTTACATGAATAATAATTAATTGTTTTTCGGGATTATTAAAAAAATAAAAATTTTAATGAATGTCCCCTATAAATATCATATCATTGAGTTCAGAATTAATCAAATGTATTTATTATGATTATTAGATATAAATAAACATAATAATGGGGAAAAAATTTATAGTCAAAATTTATCCCACACATATTTGTATAATTATATAATCAATGGATTGTAAGGTTAACTCAAAGAATGGATATTTGGTTATGAATTCTCTTACCACCTTGTAATCAGTCAAATCATATTCCACATTAATGTAATAATTATCAAATGATATACTAATAGCATTAAGATAATTATATTGATGATATTGTATATAAAATTTATTTATATTCTCTGGGCACACGTAATAATTCTTGAATAAATCATATATATTACATAAAAAAGTGATACAAGAAACACATTCCTAACGTTACCCATTAGTTTTTTCATGCATTAACCTCAAGTATAATCAGTTAGAGGATGTTATTAATTAATTCAAAAAACATATTCATATTTATAATACCTTTTGTGATACTTTTATAACATCTTAGCGCCCATTAATTAATAGTATTTCAATATATTCATTGGTTTCAAGAGCATTCATTTCCCGATTTCATCGTTAGTTCATTGTGTATAATTATGAATATTCTTATGAAATGGAAACAAAACTACAAAAGTGAAATGATATTTTTATTAATTAAAATAAATAATTTTAAATGACCCCATATATTTTTTTATCAAATGGGGAATATTCAATTTATAAAATGTTAACGAAAAAATTTTAGTTTAATTTGTCATTTTTCTGACCATCACGAACTAGTTTTGTTTTATTTAATATTATGTAAATATATTAGTTAAAAAACAAGAAGATTGTTAGAATATATTTAATAATTTTTTTAAACAATTACATTAATTTAATCACATTCTAATATACTGTTAATGGAAGACGAACAAAATCAATAATCAAGGAGGTGATTAACCAACATAATTTGGGTAATTCTTTCATTTCATAAAATAAGATGAGGTAATAAAAGGTATGAATAAAATATATTCCATTAGAATAATAACATTCTAGTATGTACCTGACTATTTATTTATCATTCCATTTAAAATAATTATGTGATAATAAATTAGAAGATGTACGGAAAATAATTGAGGTGTTTTGATAAAATTGCCACTTGGATATCACCTCATTGAATGAAATTTTGAGGAACATGGATTTGAAATTGTGGTAAGACCAAATGTAATTTTAAGTGAGTAGGGTGAGTAGGATATTTTTCTATAGATATTTTATAATCTCAATTTCTTTTGAAGAAATTTTTTTGGTGAGGGGTGGTATTTAAACTTGAGGAGGGGTGGTTTTAAGTTATTAAGTTATTATAATTTTATATTTAAAGCCAACCCCATTGATGATGAATTAATTTACTTGAATTTTAATTCTTATTAAAGTTATAAATGTATTTTAGTGTTGATAAAGGCCTCGAACAACCATTCATTTTTTAATCTTTTATATATTTTAATCTTTTACATTTTTTACTTTAATTACTTACCTACCATTACATATATTGTGGGAAGTTATTATTTTTTCCATGATAATTTGTTTATTCATAAAAACGAAAATGACCTTGATAACTAATTTGGAACATAATATTAAAAATATGGCATCCATTTTATCAAATTAGATTCACGGAGTTTCTAAAATTATATTTAATATTAATCCCATAGACGTAATGAGAAAGCATTTTTTGAAAGTGAAGAAGTTCAAAAGTATGAAAATATTTTATATATAAATTTAATGTAATATTAATTAAAATTACATACACTTGATTTAATAATGTATAATTTAAAATATTATAGTTAAAAACCAATTTAAATTATTATTTTTATATATAAATAATTTATATGAAAAATAAGTTTTCAATTAAAATTATATATTTTTATTATTCATCAATAAATGAAATTTCTTAGGTGAATATAAAAAATTCACCATAAGATATTTATAATATTTAAATATTAAAAATAAATATATTTTTTTTGGAAATTTTTATAATTGTTTCAAATTTTATTTTTTAAATAGGTTTTACATTAAATAGTGAAAAATTGCATTTTATAAAAAATATATATTTTTATGCTTATAATTAGTTATATTATTATCATAAGACCATAAAACAAATAAATTGAATTTGAAAACATTTTATTTGTTTTAAAATTTTTAATTTCATTAATATCTTTCACTAATCATTAGAAGTTTTTTATGAAGATTAAATGTCGTTGTGGTCGTAAAAATGTTTTTTAAGAAAAAAAATCCTTTATGTTCTATTAATTTTTTATTATCATTTATAATTAATTGTTAGATAATGAATTGGATTTATAAACATGTGAAATATATATTATAATAATTTGTTTAATCACATTCACTCTTGTTATTATATCTGCTATGTGATAACCATTGTGTTAAGATAATAGTATTTTTGGAGTTCGTTTAAGCTCGAAGTTTTGTTCAATATCAGCTATCAAACAGATTAAATATATTTCCATAAAGACATAACATAAAATCCTTGGGGTGTTACATTGGTTTAATAAAGTAATAAATACACACATACCTCTTTAAATTCAATATTTCTTTACATTTTTAATGAGGTATATAAGTGTTTCTACTTATATTAGAACATGATCATTAGTTATTCCCAGTTAATGAAACCATTATATGCATATTCACCCCCATCTCTAGGTATTTATATTATTTGGGGCCACAACACATGAATGAAATTAATTTGTATAATTGGACATCATTATGAACATATTCCACTATTGGATATTTTACTCAATAATTACTTCATTTTGATAAGATTAATGATATGTTTTTTTACCTATTTTACATATATATTTTATGTTTCCTGTTATTTTTGGTATATATTTTATTTAAAAATTATTTAGATTATGGTGAGGGTTAACATTACTATGGGGTTGAAAAAATTATTGATTTGAATATATATATTTTATTAGACTCAATATTTGACGTATTGGAGGTTGAAATTACAGTCCGAGACAGTTGTATTTAGAATTTAGAACCAATATTTTTCTATCATTCAGTACTCTGATATTAAGAACATGAGATTTTATGATATGTTTATCATTTAATTAATTTTATGTTTTTGGTATAATTCATTAAATACAACACTTACATCACATAAATCATGATAAATTATTGTAATATTATTATTATATCACATAATATGCATAAGTGAGGCTGAATATGAAAAACATATTATTAAAAATAATCATAAATTTTTTCCTTAATGGAAAACTAATTATTAATTATTATGATGGAAGTAGTCAATTTTAAATGATAAAAATAATAGCATTTCATGTTAAAAGATCAATTTTCAAAAGTATTTTATTTTATTGCACATCATGTGCATTGATCAGCAATGAAATATTATTTTGATGACATATACATGTATTGAATGTAAAAAATGAATAATCATTCCTAGATTTATTATAATTTGGTTTTAAGTGTAGATAAAATTCGCTTAAGGGAAATAGAGTAATTTTTTATAAATTTTTATTTATGAGAAAATATTTTTTTATCATTGTAAAATAAATAAATAACTATTAAAGAATGATTTTATGTACCTTTTTGGATAATTTTTTCAATAAAATAATTATGAATTTTACAAATAATGTTTACTAGACCTGGGATTATAGGATATGGTTTCAAATTGCATAGTGTGTAGGGACTATAAAATCACATTAGTAGGGGAACTGTAGTCACACTATAATAGTGTTGGGGATTAGTGGCAATAATACTATAGCAGTCAGGGTACTGTAGCAGTACTACTCACATAATGGGCCTTGGGGAAAACATTTGGGCTGACAGGAAATATAATGGGCTTCATGCCCACTAGCCCTTTACAAAAATATATATAATGAAATAAATTAGGGGTTTTTGTGGTTTTTCCATTGGGGGTTATGAATTTCCTTTTAAGAATGTGTGTGTGTGGTTGGTTTGTGTTCAATGTAATTATACCCCCAATCTCCTAATATAATATTATGTCACATTTTGTAAATATAAATTAGATTAATTTCATAAATTCATTAAGTATTTAATCTTGTAAAATGGATTCCATATTTTGAATAATAATATTTAATACTAGGTAATATGTTCAACTTAATTTGTAGGTATAACTAATACTTACCATGGTAAAAATATTTTTACCATGATAAGAGTAGAAAATGGGTTACAAAATTGATAACCATTGAGATATGGTCTGAAATATCTAAATAAGTAACTATTACATGATATTTCAATTTTTTCTACACTATAATTATTAAATTATATTGTTTATAAATTTGGATTCACTTTATAAATGTAAGACATATGTTATGTAATAATGTTTCATTTATTTACAAGTCTCTCATCCACCTCACTTATTAAACAAAACATCTTTTTTATCACATATCTACACCACATGATCCCACCATCATTATAAATATCACCCAAAATAACCTCCCAACATCTTTATCAATGGAATTTTTGTGCCAGAATTCCCAAAATACCCATCCAAGTCACCATAAGATTATTTTCATAGAGTGATAATCGAAGACAAGGTATTAGTTTTGAAAGAAATTTATCTTATTTCATTCTCATTAAACATACAAAAAATATTCAACAACCATTCCAAAATTATTAATTATATATATTTAATATAAAAAAAATTTAAATTAATTTTATAGTTATTTTTAATCTCAATTACATCTAACATGAAATGAAAACATCGCACAGGTGAACATAAGGACTACTGTCTCCGGGAAGCGATATATTTTATTTTTAAAACCTATCTCTATTATATTTTTAATTATAAAAATGTAATGGATATATTTTATTTATAACATAATTATGATTCTATAGATAAAACATATTATCTACCTTTATACCCTTTTGTCAATTGGAAAATGATAATCTTTCTAATTCGTACGTGTGTAATAGTACCTCAACGAAGAGATGTGATTATTGTTTCATTTATTATTTACATAAATAGTAATAGGTAAATATTTTCTGAAAATATGTTATATTGAAAACATATATTTATTATTATTGAATGGTTAATTATTATATACGTCCCATTCATTACATCTATTGAAAAGTAGAAACATCACTCATGGGTACATCCAGACTACTATATCTATGAGATAATGTAATTAATTTTTAATCACCACTATATATGGATGGTTAAAGAAGTTTATAAAAATTATAAACACAGTTTTATGAAATTATTTAGACTCTGAAGAAGATGATATTATGACCAAGGTGAAAGGACTGCAATAGTCAAACCAAAACATGCATGGAACACATACATGTTTTCACCAGAATAATGAAATTAATGAAATCTTTTTTATAAATTATTATCAATATATTATAAGGGAAATTATATATCATAATATATATATATGTATACAGTTATATTATATATTTATAATAAGTCATTATTTATTTTACATGAGGTTTTAATTTGTACTAATTAAGAAAATAATTGGGGTAAGGTTTTTGTTACTATTTCAATTGTTGATAGGATTATATATATTAAATTTTAATCATGGTAATTTATATTATACATAACTTTTATATCACATATAAATTATTCTCAACTCTTTATATCTATTTTTGAAGTATTTTAATCATTATTATCTCTGTGGTTCTCGGAATGGTTAAAATTTTCTTTTATGAAATGTCAACCTTATGTATTCTTTTTGGGTTAGGAATCCCTATACTCTATATCTATAAAATTAAAATAATGTTATATTAGTTTTATGTACCATTAAATTTTTTAAAATGTTTAATTTTATTAAATTTTAAATTCATTATAAATTATTAAAATGTTCATAATAATAAAAATTCTCTATGGAAAAATTCTAAAAATTTTAAACAATTGTAAATGGAATGTCTTATATTAAATTATACATAATGAATATATATTAAAAATTTCATGTACTTTATTCATTAGGAATATTCAGTTAATTTTTTGATGATTTTTTAGGAAAAAAACCATTTACATAATTCTAGAAAATTTTAAATTTTAAATTATAAAAAATTAAAGGATTTTTTTATTATGTTTTCAATAAATATTTTTAATTCTCTAACAAAATATATTTTCCATCTATGAAAGTATTTTCTGAGGAACATTATCCATTACTAGGGATATGAACTTATGGTACTATAATATTTTATTATTGAAATGAATAATGTTGTTGATTTTAAAGGATGATTCAATGATACTCATTACATTCCCATTGGTTAGATAAATTTTATCGAAATATTTATGAAACCTGTTTGTTTTATGATGATTTTGTATTTATAAATGATTCTATGTTCCTATGTCACACCTATGTGTGATTTTATTTATGTAATGGGTGGTACCAAAATTATATCAAACTTTAGAAAATTAGGAAAAGAATGCTATTTGTGGAGGTAATATGAACTATAATAGATAGTGAACTGAATTTGGTAAGGTACTCTATCCACTATGATTTTCCTTGATAGAAACCATGAAAAAGGAAATGATGTATTGTGTTCTAATCTCAATCAACTACAAGACATTTACATAACTATCATATTTTTAGTTAGCCTTAAGTAGTGGAATACTTTTCTATGTTTATATATATGCAACATGCTTATGTCATATACATGTGATATGTGAACATGGATTATTATTTAATGGTGAAGATTTTTCACTCTTATGACTTCTTTATTTTTTAGGAAACAATGGTATGCCATGTCATAACCCGTCCTTAGGGTCCCGTGCCATGACTACCCAAAGCCCACCTTCCATAGGCCAGGGGCTGGCGATTAGCACCAAAGGCGTAAATCTTGATAAAAAGGGAAGGAATTGCATTTATGAAACAAAAACACACACAACCAGAGTAAAAGTGGAAGAAAACACTAAGTAATGTAGTATAACAAGTGTGCTGAAAGTACAAGGGGCCGAAATACATGCCAAATAGTAAAGTACAAGGAAAAGACAGAAACAGCAGGAAGGTGTCAAGCTGCTCCTGGATCGTCCTCCAGAGTTTCTACCAGAAGGGTAGGTATAGTTGGCCACCTCAGCTCTCCACGCCCGTTTGACACCTCCGAGTACGATCTCATAGTGAAGTCCACCTCCGGGTACCGTCTAGCTATACAAGCCCCAACCATGATCAGTGTTGTCTGTTGTCTTCATTCAACACAATGAGGTGTTGGCATAGCCCGTGTAGGGTTGAGTATAACGATACTTAGTAGAGACCCGAATACCCTCAAGGTCTCACTAAATCCAACAAGGATAAACCACAAAGAAAGATCTCAATAGATAACAATTACTTAGGTATATGTCCATACATATACCAAAGTTATCAATTAACCCATCTCAATCATGGGGTAAACACAAAGTTCATTGACTCAGCTCAAACCAGGATTTTTATTCGTGATGAAGAAAACATGGCTGGTGGAGAACTCCTCCTCTGTCGAGAACAGTAGTCCTTCCAGGACATCGAGGTGACACTCACTAACCTTAGACTGCTGAGGTACTCCTCCTGTCGAGTACCGTGGGTCTTCCACCTCACAAAGTAGTGCCCCTTCGCCATGGGTCTTCCACCTCACACAGTAGTGCTCCCCCTCATAGCCTACAGAGGTAATCCTCCAATTGAGTACCGCGGGTCTACCACCTCAAAAAGTAGTTCTCCTCCGCCATGGGTCTGTTACATCACATAGTAGTGCTCCCCACTGGTCTATACAAGTCATTCCGGATCAAATTGGACAAATAGTCATCAAGTCTCATCCAGCTACAAGGTCACCGTACTCCGTATGCTCATCTCCTGGAGGATCCGCTCCATGATCCACTGTTCAACACTAAAAGTGTCACTAAGCCCCATGAAGAAGAATCACAAAGATCCTTCATGTTCTAGGGATCTACATGCAACAGATGGCACGTCAATCAGACGCTCGGTCTATGAGTTATTATCATTTCCGTTCTAGGGGCCCGGTTGGATTTCAAGTACAATCCAACCCAATCATATTCCAATTGCGTCCAAACCTTGGGTGAAGTATTAAAAAATAACTGTCTCATCAAGAGGAATCCAACAAAGTCGACGGTATGTCAATCGGACGTTCGGAGCTCATGTTATAAGTGTTTCTGCTCCGAGGGCCCGGTTAGTTTCGAGTTCGATCCAACCCAGCCATACTCAAAACTCACCGAAATCTTGAGTGTAATATATCGAAACCACCGTCTCGATCCGAGGAATCCTACACAACTAAAGGTGCGTTGATCGGAGGTCTGTAGCTCAAGATATGTCCGTTTAACTGAAAAATGTCCGAAAATAGGGGGTCTGGGCCCGATCCGACTAGGCCCAACACCCCCTGGGTCGGCATGAATCGGGTCAACCTGAATAGGGTCTGGATCCAACCTGTTTGGCCGCAACCCGTTGCTGCCAGCTCAGCCCGGCGCTGTCGGCCCGGCCGACGTGGTCTGGTCCACGCAACCCACACGGTTGGCCACGTCGCTAGGCGACTGGGGGGGGGGGGTTACACCCCCCAGTTCTTCGAAAATAGCCAACCATTAAGGCCGACCTTTGGTAACCATCAGACCCCCTTGGGTCCCACCTCTTGATGGAACCGACATCCGGCACAACCAGCCATCCTCCCCGGTCTACCGCGGTCTTAGGCCGCAGCTTTGTTCTTCCGGCGCGGCGTGACGACGCCGCGCCCCCCCACAGTGGCCACCTTAAAGCGACGGCACCGAACGACAGCATCGTGCCCCTCTGCCCCGGCCCACCCCTGGCCATGGTTCGGCTCTACTCCGCATAGCATGACGGTGTCATGCATTTTCAGTGACCCGACAATCATGCGCTGATGATCCGCTCGAGGTCGGCCCGACACCGGCCGGTTCTTCGCAGTCTGCCTCCATCGTCCACAAACAACAAATGGGAGGGGAAGGGTCAGACCGTGTTCGTGTGGTCCGAACCCATCCTCATCATGAAGGTATACAGCGGCAAACGGAACTCAAGAATTGAAGAACGATGATGAATGGTATTAAAACCTTAACATAACAACCCCCACATTGTAAAATAGCATTAAACGATGGCGAGTCGCGAAAGACAGGTGTCACGGAAGACAGGCGTCGTTTCGTCAACTTCAGGAAGGAAGGAGTCGTGGGTGGCTTCATTGTTCTTCGTTCTTCGTTGGAGTAAGAGGAAAACTCTCCAAGTGATGGGTGCCATGCTTCGCTGCTAGCATTCTGCCGCTTGAAGAAGTCGTCCAGAACTCCTTCCCCAAGACTCCAATATATAGGAGTGGGAGGGTTCGTCGTTGGCACACAAGTCATAAATGGAGGATTCTTGACAGATGGCTCCACCGAATTAATCCACTGGGGTGGCATATTAAAATGGGGAGGAAGTCAAAAAGGGGGTTATTGGCCCGGGTGGTCCCCATAGAAGAATATCCTCCGAAGGGAGGATATTTCTTGGTGGGCCACCATTAAATAACAACAAAAATGAAAGGGGGTGGTTAATTCTTGGGTGGTCCCCTCATTAAAAATGGAGGTTTCATCCTCCTCGATTAATAGGGGGATTTAATCCTAGAGGCTCTTTGACATAAATGAGGGGGAGTCAGGGAGTTATGATTCCCCTCCCATTAATGGGAGGCCTCGTGTGGTTTCCACCACAATTAACCTCACATGGGAGGCTGGATCTCAGTGGGCCCCACCACCATAACCTCTCATGGGAGGATAGGGTGTGGAGGTCCCACCACTAACTCCCAAGTGGAGCATCTAAACACTTTATCTGCATGACATGTGTTTAACAAAATAAAATAAATTGTTCACTTATTTTTTTTATTAACCCACGTAAAACCCCAAAAACTAACATTCATACCCGATCATCTGCCATCGAGGTGAAAGTTTTCTTAAGAGAAAACTCATGCTGCGTGTTCAATGGTGCCCTCAGATTTCAATTCCGAGAACCAGTTCAAAAGATATAAAAACCCGCTCATTCGTTCACTAAACGTAACCGAGTTAAACTATGGAAAATGATTCCGGTCACACCGGGCCTCACAATCAACTTCCTTCAGAAGCCATAGGCTCATAAAATTCAAAAAAAAACTAAGAAAAAAAATTTCTCAACATTTTCAGGTCTTTACATTACTCCCACCTCAGGGATTTACGTCCCCGTAAAGCTACAGGATAAACTATGGAAACTAAGGGAGATACCGAGAACTCATCTGATCCTCCTGCACCCATGTGCTCTCCTGGTGGTTCCCATACTGCTAGCGAAAGCGCACAAGAGTAATCGACTATCCTCGTAGGACCCCTCCTGTCGATCCTCAACCTCTACATGAACCCCGTGAAATTCGCACCGTTATCGATTTCTATCTCTTCGTGGTAAATGATGATGGATAGGTCATGCACACATCTCCTCGGATGAGATACATGGATGACGCCGTGCACCCAGTGCATCTGAGGTGGAATGTCCAGGTGGTAAGTCACCTTTCCCACTATTTTAGGGACCTGGAAAGGTCCATTGAACCTCAAAGATTACATACCTCCTCGGCCACATCTCTGTAGACCTCGTCGAGGTGAAGCCCGTATAAATATTTGGTCTCCATCATGAAATCCAGTGGTCCCATCTCCTATAAACATATGATTTCTTCCCACTCTGTGCAATCTTCATCCACTCCTGGAAGATCTGTACCTTCACCTTCGTAGCTTGAACCATCTCTGGTTCTACACATGCTGACTCTATCACTATCCACAAAGGATATATGAAATGCGGCTAGCTACTATCTCACCTCTCTTAATAGATGAATGCCTAATCTCCTACTAAGAGCATCTGCTACAATGTTCCCCTTCCTAGGACTATAAACTATCTCGAAGTAATAGTCATGGAGGAACTCAAGCCATCACTGCTGTCTCAGGTTCAGGTCCTTCTGTGAGAAGACACACCTAAGACTATTGTGTTTTTAGTAAACTGTAAACCATTCGCTCAATGAGCAATTCTGAGACCATCCAATTGTAAGAACTCAGGTACACCCGTCTTCTCTTACGTCCCACAAAAGCTACTAAGATTTCTCCTTTACCGATAAGAGAAATCTGGTCTCATCTGCTGGATGAACCACGTTCTTTTCCTAACACATTCAATCCTGACATGAATAATACTTTTTTATTCCATGGGTGACGTTGTAAGGACTTGACTCTACTACAATGATATCCAACTGTCACTCTCATATCCTTGGGTCGAGTCACACTATCGACATTAGTGTGTGGTCACTAGGTCTCCTCTACTAGGAATCTCAAAAGTGAGGGTCAAGTCAATAGTTTCAACCAGAACCTCTCCGTATCAACCATACAAAAGGACAGGAAAGTAAACGTCACAATGATAAGTGTATTTTATTACTGCAGCTTGAAGTACAAAGATACAAAGCAAATTCCACAATGACAACATGGAAACTAGATGCACCAAAGACAAAGGCCTCCATGCCTAGAACTAGTCCTGCTCCTGTCCACCTGATTTCGGAGCTCCAATTTCATATGCTTCAGCTCCCTGAAGATGTGCTCTCCCATATCCACTTGTTCCATGCAGTCGGGGTGGACCTCTGCCTCTACCTGGGAGGTCCTTAATCTATCTGCTGATTGTCTACACGGCGGGTCAGACAGTCACGTGCCATGTGACCAGGCCCGTCGTAGGAGAAACACTATCCATTTCTGGAACTCCTGTCTCTAACTCCACCCGGGTGCCCCGCACTACTGATCTTGAGTCGCACGGTCGACCACCCTTTGTCCTAGTCCGCTTGTACTTCTGTGTCATCTTTCTACTGCCGGCTGCAGAAGACTCCGCTACGGTCGGAAAACCCTGTGGAAAGGGTAGAAGCTCCTAAGCATGCTCAAATTGTAGATTCACTGGTATAAACTCTACCCTAAATAAGGTCTCTAAGTCTCCCCAGGTGAAGGTCATCTCATCTCAAAACTAGAGCATCTGGCTCCACCACCTCTCAGCTGCTCTCTGAAAGAGACTAACATCTAGGTACACCATCAAGTCAGCGGGTGTCCCAGCTATGTAGAAATCACGCGCTAGAAACTCCAACCAGTACCCAGCCGTCTGAAAATCCGAATCGCCTTCAAAAATTGGAGGCCCCTATTGCTAGAATTTTTGCAACGCGCTCAAGCGGTGTGCACTCTCTCCTGGTGTCTCAACTGGTGGAGGGCCCAGTACTGAGGCCTCGCTGCTCGGTGGGCTATCATCGCGCACCCCACATGGTACCCACGCTGACTGACTGGGTGAAGAAATCCTGAAAGAAACAAATGTGACATGGTCAAAAGACTATACCTGGTGAGCTGACCTGGTTTGAGCTGACATAAAAGATACTTTTGAAAACACACACACAATCATTATTTTCATGCATTGAGTTAGAAATCAGAAGTCAGGGTCCTGGTGTATGGATACATCGGCCGCCCACACAAACATTGGACTCCCTGAACTAAGAACCACACTTAGTACCCTTAACACTATTGCTTCACAGAAAGGAAATATCAGAGTTCTATGTTCTGTAGTAGAACTGATGTCCTCTGATAACAATTTTTCACGACTCATTCTCAAGGCCTGTGCCATGACTACCCCAAGTCCACCTTCCATAGTCCTGGGGCTGGCGACTAGAACCAAAGGCGTAATTCTTGATAAAAAGGGAAGGAATTTCCTTTATAAAATGTAAACAAACACAACCAGAGTACAAGCAGAAGAAAACACTTGGTAAAGAAGTATAACAAGTGTGTTGAAAGTACAAGGGGATAGAATACAAGTACAATATTAAAGTACAAGGAAAAGACAAAGAAAAAGGGAGGTTTCAAGCTGCTCCTGGATCATCCTCTGGAGTTCCTACCTAGAGGGTAGGTACAGTTGGCCACCTCAGCTATCCACGCCCGTTTGTCACCTCCGGGTACTGTCTCATCATGAAGTCCACCTCCGGGTACCGTCCAGCTCTACAAGCCTCAACCACGATCAGTGATGTCCGTCGTCTGCATCAAACACAATGAGGTGTGGGCATAGCCTGTGTAGGGGTGAGTATAAAAATACTCAGTAGAGACCTCGAGACCCTCAAGGTCTCACTAAATCCAACAAGAATAAACCACAAATAAAGATCTCAATAGATAACCATTACTTAGGTATATGCCAATTCATATACCTATGTTATCAAGTAACCCATCTCAATCATGAGGTAAACACAAAGGTCATTGACTCAACTCAAACCAGGATTTTTACTCATGATGACGAAAACACGGCTATTGGAGAACTCCTCCTATGTGGAGCACATTAGTCCTGCCATTACTTTGAGATTCCACTCACTAACCTTAGACTGTTGAGTCACTCCTTCTTTCGAGTACCGTGGGTCTACCTCCTCACAAAGTAGTGCTCCTCCGCCATGGGTCTGCCACCTCAAACAGTATTGCTCCCCCTCATAGCCTACATAGGTACACCTCCTGTCGAGTACCGTGGGTCTACCACCTCACAAATTAGTGCTCCTCTACCATTGGTCTGCCACCTCACAAAGTAGTGCTCCCTACTGGGCTATACAAGTCACTCCGAATCAAATCAGACAAGCAGTCATCAGGTCTCATCCAGTTACAAGGTCACCGTACTCTGTATGCTCGTCTCTGGGAGGATCCGATCCACGAGCCACTGGTCGACGATCCAAGTTTCACAAAGTCCCACGAAGAAGAATCACAAAGATCTGTCATGTCATAGGGATCTCCACGCAACAGAAGGCGCGTCAATAGGATGCCCGGTCTGTGAGTTATTAGCATTTCCGTTCCAGGGGCCCGGTTGGATTTCGGGTACAATCCTACCTGAACATACTCGAACTACATCCAAAACGTAGGTGAAGTTTTCCAAAAAAAACTGTCTCATCATGAGAATCCAACAAAGTCGACGACACGTCAATCGGACGTATGGAGCTCAAGTTATAAGTGTTTCCGCCCCGAGGGCCCAGATAGTTTCGGGTTACAACCAAACCGGGTGTACTCAAATTTTACCAAAACCATGAGTGTAATATACCGAAATAACCGTCTCAAGCCCAGGAATCCTACGGAACTGACGATTCATCGATTGGAGGTCTGTAGCTCATGATATGTCCGTTTAACAAAAAATGGTCAGAAAATAGGGGGTCTGGGCCGGGTCTGAACCGACCCAACACCCCTTGTGTCGGCCCTAACCGGGTCGACCTGACCCGGGTCTGGATCCGACCCAGTTGAGCATGGCCTAGCCCAGCTAGTGTGATCCCGGCCCGTCGCTGGCGTCCCGGCCCGGCCGACATGGTCCGGTCCATGTGACCCACGCGGTTGGCCGCCTGGCTGGGCCACTAGGGGGGTTACACCCCCTGGTTCTTCAAAAATGACTGGCCATTAAGGCCAGCCCTTGGTAACTGCGGGACCCCCTCGGGTCTCGCCTCTTGATGGCATTAGCGGCCGGCACAAACGGCCGCCCTCCCCGTTCTGCCGTTCCCCACTGCCACGGCCCGCCCCAGCCGCGGCCCCCCTTGTAGCTCTGGTGCGATGCGACAGCGCCGCACCACTCCGCCACAGCCCACCCCTGGCCGATGTCTGGCTCTACTCTGTGCGGCACAATGGTTCTGCGCCTTTGTGGTAACCCGGAAATCATTCACTAATGATCCACTCATGGTCGGCCAGACGTCAGTCGGTTCTTCGCAGTCCACCTCTATCGTCCACGAATGGTCAGACCATGTTCGCGCGGTCTGAACCCTTTATCATCATAAAGGTATCGAGTTGCCAAATGGAACTCAATAATTGAAGAATGATGATGAATGGTATTAAAACATTAGCAAAACAACCCCTACCTCGTAAAATGGCATTAAACAATGGCGATTCGCAAAAGACGGGCGTCGCAGAATACAAGCATCGTTCCGTCAACATCAGGAAGGAAGGTTCTGAGGGTGGTGTCCGCGTTATTCATTATTCATTGGAGGAAGAGCAAAACTCTCCATGTGTTTGGTGTCGTGCTTCGCTTCTAGCGTTCTGCTGCTTGAAGAAGCCTTCCAGAACTCCTCCCCCTAGCCTCCTTTATATAGGAGTGGGAGGGTTCATCGTTGGCACGCAAGTCATAAATGGAGGATTTAAGATAGAGGGCTCCACCCTATTAATCCGCTGCAGTGGTGCATTAAAATGGGGAGGAAGTCAAAAAGGGGGTTATTGGCTCGGGTAGTCCCCACAGAAGAATGTCCTCTAAAGGGAGGATATTTCTTGGTGGGCCAAAATTAATTATCCACAAAAAGGAAAGGGGGTGGTTAATGCTTGGCTGGTCCCATCCTTAAAAAGGGAGGTTTCATCCTCCTCAACTAAGAGGGGGATTAAAATCTAGAGGATCTCCCTCATAAATGAGGTAGAGTCAAGAAGTTATGATTCCCATCCCATTAATGGTAGGCCACATGTGGTTTCCACCACAATTAACCTCACATGGGATGTTGGATCTTGGTGGGCCCCACCACCACAATCTCTCATGGGATGTTAGGGTGTGGCAGTCCCACCACCAACTCCCAAGTAGAGCTTCTAACCACTTTATCCGCACGACATGTGTTTAAAAAAATAAAATAAATTGTTCACATATTTTATTTTATTAACCCACATAAAACCCCAAAAACTAACTTTCATACCCGATTAACTACCATCGATGTGAAAGACTTCATAAGAGAAAACTCACGCTGCCAGTTTAATGGTGGCCTCAGATTTCAATTCCGAGCACCGTTTCAAAAGATAAAAAACCCGCTCGTTCGTTCACTTAATGTACCTGAGCTATGATTCGGAAATTGATTCTGGGAACACCGGGCCCCGGAATGAAATCCCGTCAGAAGCCAGATACTCATAAAATTCCAAATAAATTTAGAAAAAAAATTCCTCAAAATTTTCAGGACATTACATGCCATGATTTATGATTGAATACTTTTTATTGATTGTGTATGACTTTGTTTCTTTATGATCATGTCCTTATACCCTTATAATTATCTTTTTCTTAGTTATGATCATTAATAAATGTATCTTATTTTTACCCTTTCTAAGCATCAATCCTACCCCATTTATTTATTTTCTTTTCCTAAGGTTATTAATAATGGTTTCAAAGAGAGTATGTGTAAGACGAGTTTTATTTTAGAAGAAATATTTGGGTTATATTGATGATTTTTTATAAAATAATGTGATTATATATATAGAATCCAATGAAACTACACCCATAATATTTTGGAAATGTATTAAAATGTGTTTTTTTTTTTTGAAAATTCATTTAATAATATCTAATAGAGAACAATCCTTTTAGAGGTGGGACCCTATTTCCTCAGCGTGCCTAGGGTTTCTTCATGGATTCTAACTACCCCCTCCTCTAGCATGGTCAGCGGCTAGGCACTAGATTCTGGATATCTCATCTTGGTGGAGGTGGGGCTCAGCGACAACTTCTTCAGGATATCTTCTCGGAGGTGGTGGCGGCGACGGCTTTGGTCTAGTACTGGTGCATCTCAGGAAGGCCCCATATCTCTTGTCTTGGTGTTGGTGAAACCTAGCGACGGTTTTGTGGTCATTTCTCAGCATAGAGAAGGAGTGTTTGTAAGGCTCATGTGGTTTGGTCTCACCGTCAGCTCACGGTGGTGGTTTGGCTTGGGTATGGTGATGAAGGGATTCGATGGCTTCTAGTGTCTTGGCTTAAAATACATTGTGGTTGGGTGCTGGCTTCTAGAATCGAGTTTGGTTCATGGTTGTCTACTGGATTTGGGCATGTTCTAGTAGAGCTCGACATCTTCTCAGAAGCAGCTCAAAGGGGGAGGTTTTTTTGTTTTGGTTTGATTGCACTGTTTTTTACAATTCATTGTTGATTTTTCTTTCGGTGGTATTATCATTAGAGGTTTCCCAGTTCTTTTCACTGATCCCTTCTGGCTTATGTGGTCTAATTTAGAATCTAGAGTGGGTTCTTCTATGGCATCAATATGATCTGCTCCAGCACAGAGTGGCTTTTCTAGCTCAGACCTGCTCAGTTCCCTACATCGGTGATTCTCTATTGATATGCTGTTGGATCTTCCAGTCCATGGTGATGAAGATTTGGCTTCATCTCCTTGGGTTTTCATCCTTTTCTGGTTACTACGGATGTGTTTGAATGGTATCTTGGGGTTCTGTTGGGGTTCTTCTTGTTTTGGTCCCAGTAGTGTTTTCTATGAGAGTGTTGTCTTGGCTATAATGGTAACATCCCAAGTAAGTAAAGAATTATGGATTCTCCTATATATTTCTATTTATGAATTAGATAGTGTTTTAGAGGCTTAAAATGAGTATAAATCCAATCTTAGGCATAGAATACTCTAATATTTTTTAAAAGATCGTTTTAACGCCTTTTAATGGAAAAAATTTATTTAAATCAAGATTTTTAATATTTTATAAGAACTATTTTTTAAAAAAACATATTCTTTAGGATTGGGACATTGAAATTTACTTTGGATAATTTTTTGGTATTTTTCTGACAATGTTCATTTTTTTAATGAATAGAGAAAAATACTGCATTTTACATCAAAACTGCCTTTTCATCTAATTCAATTATATAGATAGATTTTCATTTTATTTGGTTTTAAATTTTAATTATATTATATTATTACCATTTAATAGAACTTTGGTCATTTTAATTTATTTCATTTTGGAATTGGGCATAAACAAGTGTCAAACATTTGGTAGATATTTTTTTCTAAAAAAACCCGCTATTTGTTTTGACAATGGGAATTATTTTTAAATAAATTACTACAATTTCTATGTTTGGAATTGGGTAAAATTGATTCCATATTAGGAATTATAAGGTCCAAATTATTTCATTATTAATCTTTTGTTTTAGGACATGACGAATAGTAATGATGATAATTATATTTAATTATTATGATTAATTTGTAATCGGGTAGTTAAGGGTAATAAAATAATATCATAATAATATAAAATGACCCTGACATGTGTCCTAATTCTATTATTTCTGTCATTTAAGACTATGGGATGCCTTGTACCAACTTTTGGAACCCATGGAATCACATTAGTGTGATAGTGACCTTTTATTATATTATTTTCTTAAAAGGAAGGTATAACCAAAGCATGTATCAACCAAGTATACAAATTTCAGTTTTTTCTGTGTAAACGATATCTTATACTATAAATAGTAATTGGAAAGCTAAAAATATTTCAAACATCATAGTATTTTTTTTCTAATTTTTAGACATTAAATAAATTAATTTATTTATGACACCATGATGATGCAGCGATTACCTCATTAATGTACGATTTAAATAAAATGAAAAGTTAATGTAAAATATAAGACTTAAACTTGTCAAAAACCTATTGTATGGGTGGATTTCGAACCCTTATCACCTTAACCTAGAAATATATCATTTTGGGACCTTTAAAATCCGAAAATCATTTTTTTAATAAAGTAACATTTCATGACTTTCCTAGAGTGCCCCTCCTCCCTATTATAAAAGGCCCCCACCCCTACCCCTTTACCCACACCCCTCAAGACATTGGCTCGGCCAAAATCTTCTCATTTTATCTATACACATCCCTCTTTTTTTAATATAAGCCTTAAATTAAACAGAAATTTATTCAAGAAACCCTTTTGGTTCAAACCAATGGTAGTTACACGATTTAAAGGTAATGTATTCTCTTATGTCCTTTCACTTTATATTGCTTCTCCAACCCCCTAAATTTTTTTTATTCATTTCTTTTATAATAACCCCAGTATCTTCAATATACTAGAATGTTTTTATGAGAAGTATTTGATTCAAACTTACACACACTCCCATCTAATGGTTAACGAACATATTGTTTCTATGGGTGGAGAATTACTACATCACGAAACGATGATTGTTCAATCTTCATTTAACACCTCTCATGGTGGCCATTTAGATATCACTCTATTTATATATGATATATAATATGTTTATGTTTTTCTTATGATTATTTATTTTTAATTTATGGCATACTTTTATGGTTTCCTTTATGGGTAAACGCGATAATTTCATTTTAGGAAGTGCGGACTACCGCCCCCTCAAAGTGATTTGATTCGTTAATGCCATATGCGAGATGTATAAAAGATGGAGTTAATGATATTGTATATGATATTATACTGCAATTATAATATACCTTTATATAATTATGATTTAATTCCATTAAATATGAAATAGAAATTAAAGTAGCGTTCATGCGTACGTAAGGCTTACCGTTTCCATGAACGGTGCATTTCATTTCTGACCTCTAAATGTTATGTAATATTATAAATGCGTGTATATACTATATATATATGATATATATGATATATTCATCATGAATATAGTTATAGATATAATGGATATTTTACCACATGAACAACTTGTAATTATAAGATTTTTATATTTAACTCAAGTACAAATGAACGAAAAAACGTCCGTTATTAACTTAAATAATAAAATAATGTTAATAACAAGGTAATAAGTGATATAAAAGGAATAATGAACTTTTAAAAGGTTCTTAAGAAAGTAGAAATTAACTCTAGTTTTCTATTCAAGAGATTAAAGAATGACCGAGTCAAGTCAGACATGAGGTAACAGACATCGTCTCAATCTCCTTTCATTGAGGAATATTTTGTTTTATACACAACATTATTTTATACGGTGTATAAACCCCTTTGACTTTTACTTTTATTCAGAAAGAATATTTTTATATGAAGTGTTTTACTAAATGAAAAAAGTGAATGTTTTTTTCTTATGTATGCGGTGACAACGACTTCTCCGCCGCCGTGACCATTATTTGAGTTTCGGCTTCCTCTACATGCCATAACTTTTTTAAATGAAAAATACATACCATGATTTAATTTTATTTTATTTTGGTACTGAAAATGTTTTTTATAATTTTTTGATTATATCAGTGTGTTTTTGATATCTTTTGATTGAAATGTGGAAATGTTATTTTTCCTTTATGCATGTTTTATGTGATACGATTATGTTATGGTTCTTGGGAATTGTGTATGAAGACGGGTGGTTCTGTGATAAACTAAGGGAGGGTGAGCCCGTGATTTCCCTCCAATGCATTGGGTAAGGCGAAGGGGTTAAACAATAAGGTTTCTCCGAAGTTATTTAGGGAATATACTGTGATGGGTATTCCAAACATAACCATGAGGGTTACTCCCAACATAAGAATGTTATGAATGACTCAAGTTACCTTTATGTCTTATGATTTATATGATTTATTCATGAATCTTATGATTTCATGAGGTATGTTAATGTGCTTATGTTTGATGAGTAAATAATGATTTCATTGATTCTTATGTATACATGGACTAATGTTTTCATTACGTATTTTTATATCCCTTAATGAGCTTTTTATGCTCATCCCAAGTTTTTGAAATGTTTTTCACAGGTCAAGGGAAAAGTATATGATCTGATGATAGTGTAGAGGAAGCTTCAAGAAAAAATCCATGTTTTATTTTAAATATGTTTCCTTGAATGGGAAAAATGAATATTGTCTTTTATGTAACAACCTTGTTTAAATGTGGAATGTAATGCATGAATTATTATCTAATTATCTAAAACTCAAAACCAGAAAGGATCCTCAATGTTTACTCTTGTAATAACTCAAGATTAAGTAATGTTTAAGGCCGGGGCCTTATACTACCCATTTATTTCCTTACTCTGTAGTTGTTTTGGCTCTTTAATGGATTTTTATGGTTTTGTTTTATATTGTGTATGTTCGGTTTGATCATGAGTTGGGGAGATGTGCAGCTGGACATGATCCTTAGAGGAGTCCCAGAAGAGGATTCAGAGGTGGTGGTTCACCTTTGTAGTTAATTTCGGATTTAGTTGTTTGAGAGGGTATGGCATCACCCGTCAGATCAGGCCTTTGATTTGGCACTGGAAACTTCCATGTCAATTAGTCTTGAAAAATTGGAGTGATTCATCTTATTTCTATGCTGGGTGGGGCCAGTCTAGTTTTCAATCAAGCTATATCTCTTTTTGTACTTCGGTTGTGATAGTCATATATCCAAGAAGTCATAGGGTTTCCTTCTTATTCCCTCAATAGGAGGACTTATCAACAATAAAAATATTTGAAGGCCATCAGGCCATTGGATGGATCTAAAATTTATTTTTTGTAATTATTCATAAATCATAGTGGGTTCTAGGAAATGGTTTAGTTACATTTGGAGATTAAGTAATATGGAATATATTTATAGAAAATAACACAAACATTAATGAAATAAAAAAGTGATAGGATGGCCCTAAATTTCCAAAGGTTCATAATATGGTTTTATAATTTAGGACATATTTTGAATGATTATTAATATATGATTTATAAATATGATTAATTATTATAAATTATTTAACGTTGATTTTCAGTTTTATTCAATGACCTGATCATGAAAGAATCATGTTAATAATGAATTTAAGGATAATCCAACAACTTTCCACTTACGAAAAAAAATGAAATTAGAGATGGGATGTGAATTATTTTAGCTATGTACACTCAAATATCTCAATGTATTAACAGTATCATGAATTATAGTGATATCTAAAATGAACAAAGGAATTCAATATAGAACATCATTTTTTTAATGCATCAATTTATTCCACACAGTAGTGCTTCCACTGAGAAGCTAACCAATTATATAGAAAATATCATCTTCACTCTATAGTTCATAGTGAATTAGAAAGTTATTTTTGGTCTTTTATCATTTAGATGTTGAAACTGATTAATGGTGGAGGCCTATGAAGAATATATGGAAGTAGGAGAAAATTTAACCCAATGCCTGGGAAGAGTTTATGAATGTATTTTTTCATAATTTATTTTCCCACTACTCTTCACATGATAAAGTAAAAGGAATTATTTTAACTAAAGGAGAAGGATGATGTATCAATGAGTTCCTATAAGGATAATTACACCCATTTAGAAAGTAATGATTGATGATTTATCATTGACCCCGAATAACAAATTTATTAGTTCTTTTTTGAATTTTTTTTCCAAATATCCAAAATTAATTGGATATTATTGAATTTAATATCTATGGATATATCATTTGATATTATCTCAAGCAATAAATAGATATTGGGGACTCCCTTTATTCTCATGGTTTTTAGGACAAGAAGAGAAGTATAAAATATTTAGGGATTTATAATTATAAAATATTAAAATGATACTAAAATAATATCCCATTATTCCTAATGTGTGTAAAGTATCATGAATGATTTTTATTAGATTGTTTTGTTATATTATTTAAGTTTACAAAATAAGGTCACCATGTAAATGATTAATGATATGGTGTGAATAAGTCTTCCAATAAAATTTATTGATTAAATTCCGAATTGAATGTTCCACCAACCCTATAATTCTTTAATTATATAGAGTTTAGATATTATGCTAATTCGTGAAATAATCTAGGGGTTAACGAATAAAATAAATGGTCGTAATATCATAAAGAAGGAGATATAGAGAAATATTATGTGCTGAAATTTTTTGAAGTATTGAGAATTATGTAGTGAAAGGCGCACTTACCCTCCACTTAAGAACCATATTTGTCCTATTATAATTTAAAAAAACTCTATCTATTATATCTAAAAAAATTCCAAGGGTATCACAAGTCTATAATTGAGCTAATATATTGAGTTTAAAAAATATGGTTATAATGATCACATATCTAGTACATAACTCACCTCCAATTTAGTATATTTGAAATCTGATTCCTATAAAATATTTCAATTGCCTATCCAGATGAATTTGATGTTATTTTTTTGAATGTACTGACATTATATATAAAGTTACCACAATAATTAAATAAGTCTCAAACCCAAGAGACACTAAAAGGATCCAAGAGATGATGGGTCACATGGCCTTAATAATGAATCCCCATATGGTAGAGGATACTAACAAGCATTGGTTTTATTGGGTGGTATAGTGGGGAGACTATATCCTCATAATAAATGTGTATCATACCTATAAAATGACATCTATCATTAGCAGAAACATTTAAAAATCGAATAATTTAAGACAAAACATCTTGAATAATATACTAATAATGATTAATCCAATGGAAATATCATATTTAAAAATAATGAATAATTCATGAGTCTATAAAATGTTAATAAATAAATGGAAATAGGAATATACTATAATACGTGTATCAAAACTACCAATGAACAAAATTTATATCTCTTGAAAGCATCACAATCCATAACTCACTGTTATCCTCCCCTACTACTATGTAGGATCAATGAGGCATCGTAATGCGGTACATTTACCCAATACCTACCTATATCAATGATATCTACTTTGGTAACCAATGGTGGCATGAATAGGGTGAAGATAACACTCAGTAGGCCACCACCAATGATGTCTATATCAAACCCAACCTATGTATATTTGCGGAGTGGTGTGAAATATATAATATTTATATAAATTAACATTTATGAGTGATACATGTACATGTGATACTTTTAACCATACCTAGGATTGTTGTAAATAAGAAATAATTACCATGATCTATTTGTAAATAATGGTACGACGTCCACTACTACCTTTTTCTATGTAATCAATTTTCTGGCCAACATGGGCCCGTCAAAGCTATAAAATGATTGAGTTATCTTCATCTATTATAAAGAGTGTCTCTATATAAAAATTGATAAATATATTTTTGAAGCCAAAATAGAATGTCTATGGAGCATTAATAATGAGTTTCAATAATGCTAGATCCCTGCAATATAAATATCCCAAGCATGAAATTAAATCTGGATCCAACAAGTTAAAATGACCATGGAATATATTATAATCTGGATCTATAGAAGGAAAATTTCAATTAAATGAAATTTAATGTAGATCCATGGAGTATAGATATAAACATCATACAATATAATCACAACCAGATGATGAATGAATTCATAACTCATTATGATAATCAAATATATTCCATGAGTTCATCCAACCTAGTCATCATTTTTAATTTCACCCAGATTACCATTTTTGGGAATTTCATTACACATCAATGTACGTGTAAACCCTATGTTATATATCATTATTTTTTGAATGTTTACACATAATATGGTGATCTCAAAAAAACACCTAATGGGGTTGTGTACCGTAGGTAAAATACATAAACACACCCCATTTTTGGTCCTAGTTGAGGTGGAAAACCTTCAACCGTCACATGGTGTTAAGTGGGAAACCTAAAAAGGCTTCAATAATTTAATCAAGAAATTTAATTAATTATAGATCAATACCAAAACGAAAAACATGTAAAAAATGTAAACAGAGTATAAAACAAAAATTATTCAAGGTAAGAGGTATAGACCACATACCTTATTCCAATGGTAGAAAACTCTATAGTATTGACTCCCAACTCAACCAATATTGAATGAAAATGAATGAAAAAAAGAATACCATGGAAATATGTAATATTATATTACACAAAAATAGTGAAGTTCATATGAATATGAATACATGATACTATTGTATAAAAAACTCATCAGTATATTTCCAATAAGACCTAAGGAGAAAGAATCAGAGGTCGGGTAGAAAATCATCACCAGAGTCTATGTGGTGCATCAAAGGGGATGTAACAATCAATGGGGGAAATAACCTGTTGGGAAAAATAAAAATGGAATTTGGTTTATACGGTTTTTATGGAATCAAATTTATTTCCCCTATAAAAGGTGGTCATCATGGATTGCGTGTACAATTGGCCAAACCATGTACCAATCGTGCAAAACACTCTTCTTTAAGACCTCTTATGAATATTTCACATGCACAGTTTAGGAAACCATTCATAATCCATGACATTTACATCTATAAAAAACTACATCAACCCTGAATTGGTGAGTTGACCAGGTTTCACGTTTTATTCATACCATGTAGTCCCCTTCTTCTCCTTGAATCACCCTTTAGGGTTAGCAGTAATCATGCACCCTAAGTTTCAAGGTTTATATTAACCATGTTCCTCAGTTTCTTATACATAAACCAAATCTTATGGGCCTAGAATAAATCTCAAACACCCCTAAAAATTCCATAACCTATTTAATCACTCACCTCATTCCAAATTAATTTAATTAAATAGAAATTCATAATATCTTTACCTCAATGAAAAACATGATATCTTAATATCACCCCTCATAAGGAAAAATCATCCTTGAGTTTCCCTTATGAGGTTTGGGAACCACCTAAAAATATTGTTCAACACTAAACACACATATCAGCTTCTCTCTCATAGGTCTCATCCTGTACATGATCATGTTACCATACCACCCTACTTACATGTAGTGTCCTACCTCGGTGAGATTACATACTCTATTCAAAGATACACATTGGATTATACTTAATGGTCGCATCAACCTATAACTTAACCTCATTTCGATGAAGAGTATGATATGATTCTAATTGATAATGAAATACCTAAGATACATGGAATGTGTCATTTAGGGATCAATTTATCTAAGGTAACTGCATCCATAGAATATTGGTCAGACTCTCAAGATAATACCAAGAGACCTGATATATAATGGTTTTAACATACCCTATCAATGAATCCATATTTTCTCTATTCTCGATGTGAAATTTGGAAAGATCTGATCCATGGCCTTGAACATTAGATGTAATCAATGGTGATATCATAGGATTTCTGTATAGATTGTACAGTATGCATCCACATTTTAATCTATTCGAATTAAATCGTGGTCTCCTGCACAAGACATGGTCAATGGAGTGTTACCTCCCATACCTCTAACAAACATAGAGGTGATTTTCGTGGAATTATATTCGAATCTTTATATGATAAAATCATTATATTCAATTAATATCTATTATGGTATTCAAATTCAATTATTAATATATGCCTCTACCAATATCCCCAAAATTTTGGTTACCTCCTCAAATTATGTCTACATGAAGTTGTATTATGTTCTCTAATTAGACACTAGTTTGAGGGTGGTATTCCATGGTCAACATAACAAGTTAACCCAGTTTTCTTTTTTATACATTCCAAATCTAAGATGTAAATTGAGAATTTTTATATGGTAAAATAATATGAATAACCCCATGAAGGCACCCAATGTCACAAATATAAAGTATCCTATGATCATCTATTTAGAAGGTCTCTTTAATAAGAAGTGAGAGGTTCTCATAAGCCTATCCCGAAAAAATATAACATCACTATCAGGGGTGACCTCTATAACCCGATCATGAAATACTTCACAATATCATTCCATTTCCACTTGGGAATGGTTAATTGATTTAATATTTTTTTGGTCATTGGTTCCCTATCATCCACTCCTAACAGGTTGTACAACTCATAAAAAACCATCTAACTCCCATTTAGTACTCATCCACCAATACTAGTGATGTATATCCAATTTTTTTTTGGTAATGTCAGGATGTACTATGAATGATAAGACAAGAGACTCTTGAATCTGCTCCTCGCATATGTCTGCTGGAACCCAAACAGAACTATATATGTGTAGAATATCATCCATTCCAATGGTCTAACTAGAATGACGGTCCTCACTTGCCACTCTCACCATTAGGAATAATTCCTCATAATATAACAACTTTCTCATACTCATCATATCTAAAATAATTGAAGTCATTATAATAGATTAGAGTAAAGTTCTCTTGTGAATATCATACACCACCTAGTGCAACTCAAAGAAAAAGTCCATAAATATCCCCTCACTAAAAGACTCCAGAACTGCATGTGTATGTGTCTTCTATCCTAGAACATTATGAAGGGAATTTTCCTGACCATTCATATGTGATTTTTGATAATATAATGACTGGAGATACTCCACCCACCTTCTCAGCTGAATATTCAACCCACATATTGTGAATATATTCCTAAGATTTTGTAGACAATGTACACAACCAATTTCTCTCCCACCAAATAGTGCCCCTAATAATGTAAGGTTCGAACTATTTCTATCATCTCAAGGTCATGATTCAAATAATTCATCTTGTGATCTCCCAAATAGTGAGATATGTATACCATGAATCCATCCCCATGCATAAAGACATCTCTATGAAAAGTAGTCAATGAATTATAGTAAAATGTATAATTTCTACCATGCACTTGAAGTATCATTATTGGTAATGAATTAAACCATCCAATAAGATACATAAAATATTTTTCACATACTTCATGCCATACAAATTTCAACCATTTGTTGTCAATACTGGTTGAGGAAAATCAAGACATAAAAATTATTAGATAAAGAGACAATAGTATTTATCCAATACAAATAATATCTGAATATTAATTAAATACATTGAATGATCCAATTAAACCACAAAACTCACATTATCTGGTTTAAAGAATATTTAAGAATATGAGATGTTGTGACCTATGGAATGAACTTAATCTATACATAATCTAAAGTTCCCATGCTTCACATAAAAACCATGCTTTCTCGGTTTATTTTGAATGATTTTGATTTGTTTGGAATAACAATGTTGTATCTAAAAATACAACATGATGTAATCCACAAAACCACCATGAATGAGTAAACATACAGGTCGCAAAGATGAATCATCATGGACATGAAAAATTCTAGAGTCTTTTCTTAGACTAATACACATATCTAGATACTCATATAGAATATATATACTAAAAATGGTTGTGTGAGGCATTTTTTCTTCCTAATACTTACCTAGTGGTAACCCTACCTCAGAAAAATTAGATAAAACTAGAGCTCCCCAAAGAATGTTGAAGAGGAAATCAAGATGAGTTAATGGATATTGATTCCTAACTACAAATTGCTTCAATTTTATATAATCCACACATTTCTCGAGTGTTACATATTCCTTCTTGGAGAAAATTTCCAATGATACCCATGGGGAATTAATGGGTCATACAAACCACTATTCTTATAATTCCTCTAGTTTTATCCTGAGCTCCTGAAGCTCAGTAGTATATATCCTATATACAGGAATTGATATCAGTGCAACACCAGAAACCCTCTCAATAGATAAATCCATCTATGATTCATAAGGTAAACCAGTAATGTTTTTTAGGAGGAAATATCTAAAACTCTATTTAAATTAAATGAATTTTGACTTTAATATTCTATAAACTACCAGATATAGGCTAGTATTATGGGGTGTCACTCCACAAAACATATGAATCATTGCTCATTCTATACCTACCTTGACATCCCACTCACCTTTGTGGATATACTTACCTCGATCCATTTATGTGAATGATACCATTTGATGATATCAATCAACAAAGTCATGATAAGGAATCTCTTAATTCATTTTATGTTTAATTTAAAAGATCGACATCTTGATAATATAGAGATTCCAAATTAACTGATAGCCAACTATCTCAAGGGGAATTCCTTACACCAAATTATAATCTATAATTAAATACATAATGAATTATTGAGTCGCAAAAAAACATAAAAATTTTACATTTATCCCATGGATCTCCACAACATATACAAATATGAATGACTATGATGAACCAATATCAAAAGAGAAGAATGTAGAGTTGAATATAGTAAGATAGTACATCTATATGTAGAAGACCTGGTTCTTTCCTATATTGGTATAATATGTAATGAATATATATGACCTAAAACATGGTCCTGAGAAATACTCGGACTACACTAAGTAGTCACAATATATAGTGGTGGTGTTACTAGTGTCAGGCTCCCCCCGAAACAATCTTCCCATTGTCTTGGATGAGTGGTTGAACTCTTGATCCTACCCTTATGTGGAGATGCGAATCATGATCCTAAACATAGAGTCTGTGTTCACGCCCTCCCATTAGATATTAGAGGAATGTTCCTTCAAAAACATTGTACATGGTACATCATACTATAGGCTCTACACTTGACTAGCTGTCAATCACACTAGATTCTTATGTGTCCCCACATTCCTCGACAATTATAGAATATTGTACTAGAATTAATCCCAACATAGATGGTATTTCCCTCATGAGTTTTCTCAAAATTTCAATCCCTACCAACTATCCCTGAAATGCTATATCAAGAAGCTGGAATACCAATCAATGGAACTATAACATATATCAAAGTATTCCAAGTGTTAAGTGAATCATATACTATATATTTTTTTTATTAATATTAAAGTAAATTCATAAATGATTGTATGGAAAGCATGAGGTCATCCTAGAATTTTCTCACCATAGATGGATCATTAGAATGATAGATAGGCACAAAGTGGTGAATCTATGTAACATGAGATGAATAATCCAAAACAATAAAAAAAGCCTGCTCTTGACTTATAATCCCACTGGCATGTTCAATTCATGTAATTTTTGGAAAGAAGAATTCATAGAATCTATATTGGATCTAACCATATCCATAATACAATGTATCTGGTTTAGAACATCCCACCAACACATGGAAGATCTTTGAATCATATTCTTTGTGAGCTTAATTATCTGCTATATGGGAGTCTCCATGTGGTCAATGATCAAAATATAGTCTCATGCCACATCAATGCATCCTATGGGCCACCATCCTAAAAAAATAATTGTTGGATTCTTCTCCTATAACACACGGGTCCACTATTCAATATTCAAGGTAGTCAGTAGGGGTCCCTAAGTGCTATAAATAATGCATAGTAAACTCTATTTGAATTAAGAATCATTAACAATTTCATGAACGATCAGACGTGGTATAAGTGTCACCTCTAGATATTCTATTGGTATCGTAGGCCCACAAATTCTGAAGCATGGTTAGTGGCACCACCATGTTGCTTGACTAGAATTTATAATGGTGGATTATATATAAAAAGGGGAAGCACACACGTCAATCAATTATTTAATAGCAACAAGATAACATATATAAACATAGAAAATATATAAGACTTCCTATAAAAAGAAACAAACCACTTACTACATATAAATCATGGACTGGGTTATATAAACAATCATAAAGAATACGAGAGACAATACCAAATTCCCACTACTAAATTTTGGTATGTGTCATGCTCTCTTTTTCATTTCATGGTTAATGGTATACAGACTATCAATTAATATTATCAACTCCTTTTGATAGAGACCATTCAATTCTGTAATTTTAAATAATATTTTTATATTTATATTAAAATTCTATAAAAATAGTATAATTATATAGTTCAACATTTCCAATTTATAAATTCCTAGACATATTATAAATTGTAGTGTGTTGTCCATTTAATCGCAAACATAACATGTTCCATCCCATGGGCCCAATGGTCCATAACTCAACATTCCATAATTGAATACATAATGTGTTTACTACATCATCTATAGTAAAACACTTTTTATGGTATTTCAGGAAAATTATGTAAAAATTATGCTTCTCAATCTCCTTTATGAAACATTAGTCAATAACAATTTTATAACACAAGGAACATATAAAAAATTTCATGTAGTGAAGCAATTCATCCAATAAGAAGTGACATATTAATGTCATGTGAATCCAATAAAGTACCTAAAATTATGCATGATCCATGATTCCTTGCCATATCTATCTAATGATAAAAAATTACTAACTCATCGAAATAATAAAACCACATATAGAAAAACAAGTCACATCCCATGAAAACGAACAATAATAAGAAAAAAAATATTGAACAACAAGTCCTATCACAAGAAATTTTTCCTTTCCCAGTAGATGGGTTTCCTACTCCCAGACACAACAAATTTACAAATTCTAAAACATTCCTAAAATCCAATTTAATATATTCATATGATGTGAAAAAAATGAAATCTCCAAGATAAAAATTTGTAACTCCCCAACCAATGAGCCACGAAACGGTGCCCCAATCTAGTAAGTCACATGGCCTCAAGCAGGCCTCCCCATATTCTGTGGGATTTTAACTAATAGTAAGGGTCTTGGGTGGTATAGTGGGGAGAATATACCCTCATAATAATAGTGTTTCATAGTTTTAATGTCGCATCTATCTATATAGTATGCATATCAACAAAAAAACATTAGAGGATAAAACATATTGACAGTTTTACTAATAGTCGTCAATCCACAATAAATTTATTATACAACATAAATAATATTATAAGATTCTATACATAATGGAGGAAATAAAAGTAAAAAATATATTACAATACATGTATAAATAGTAAAAAAGCTGAAAATAAGTATCTCTAGATATCATCACATTACACAGCTCAATCATGTGTTGCCCTTCTTCTAAGCCTGATCAATCCAGAATCATAATGTGAATTCTTTCCCTAGTCTCTCCATAAATCCATGAAGTGTGTTTGGGTACCCAATAGTGGACCAAACATTATGTGAGATAGCACGCAGAAGGCCACCACCAATGATGTCTATATCAAAACTATTTTGTATATATAAGATGAGCGGTGTGAAATATATACATAGTAATTTAAATTTATAATAAGGAGTGATATATGTAAATGTGATGCTTTGTATCATACCAATGATGACATAAAAATGGTAATAATGATCTATAGCCAATTGAAAATCATTGTAAGCATCCAATAAGTCTTATTATGTGTAATCATGTGTCCGACTTACTTTTGACAAATCCAAGGTATAAAATGACCAAGGCATACTCACCGAGTGCAAGGTGAATCTCTAATGAAATTCTATAAATGGATTTACTGATTACAAATAAAAATACCCATAGATCATTTCTAATGAATTCCAAGAAATATGTTTTCTAGGTGTAGTAATATCCCATAAATATATAGTAATCAGTATCTAGGTAGTAGGAATGTCCATGGAATCCAATTTCATATGTACACATTGAATAGAATTGTGAATGGTTTATAATATATTTTTGTAACAATAGAGTAGATATATCCAAAACATCTAATATAATCATATCCCTTTCATTATCCAATTCAAAACTCATTTTATAATCATATACAAGCCATGGGTTCATCCAATGCAATCTCCCTTTTCCATTTAACCCATTAAACCATTTTAAATTATATAATAACATGTAATATGTGGAATAAACCCTATGATAATATCCCTTTCAATTAAATAAGTTTTTCAAGATGATGGAGATCTCACTCACAAACCTAATGGGGAGGTATACTGTTGGGAATATTTATAAGCTCACATCACGAGTGGTCTAAGTTGAGGTTTACAACCTCCTACCATCATATGATGGTAGTTTAAAATATAAAAACATTACAATAATTTAATTAAGGAAATCATTTAATTTTTGATAAACACTGATTTTTCAATATTGAGACACAATGTCAATAAGGTATAAAAACTATTCTTTAATGGAAAAGTTATAGACCACCAAACTTATTCCCGTTGTAGAACACTTTTCTATTATCGAATATATACTCGAACAAGATTTGAAGAAAACTAATAAAAGGATGAATACCCATGATATAAGGCATAATAGATTTCTAAAAAATGGTGCAGTTTATATGAAGAAGAAAAAAATAATCCAAAGGAATAGAGAACACACTTGAATTGATCCAATAAGACTAACGACTAAGTAATCCAAGAATTTATGGAAAATCATCAACAAATATTAAGTGTATAGTCAAAGGGGACCCCCCCCCCCATTAAGGGGGATACTGTCAATAGGGTAAAAATAAAATTTATTTAGTGTTATAGTTTTATTAAAATAAAAAATATACATTTACCCTCTAAAACTGGGTATAATGATTTCACTCCATAGTTGGCCAAAACATGTGACAACTATGTGCCCCACTCTGCCTCAAAAAATCTCTCACATGGATAATGTGAACTATTTTGGGAACCAAGATTTTTTTTTGGAATTTCCATCTATAAAAAACTACAATAACCCGCAAAATCATGCATCCATGGTTTCAAGATTTCTATAGAATCTACAACAAACTTTTGTTTCCCCAAATCACCCCACGTGGATAGTAGTAACCATGTGGAAAGGTCTTCATGGATTTTACTAATCATGTATCTATTTTTCTTCTTAAAAAACCAAGACTTTTATCTTTTAACAAGACATGGACACCCCATATACTCAATTTAACTTATTAGGTATGCACATTTATCCAAAAAAGTTTAATTAAAATGAAATTTAGATGATCAGTAACACATGGAAAAACCTATGATACTAAAAATTAATAAGGATGAAAATAAACATTTCATACATAAAATAAAATTAGTATATTATATGTTTTATTATATTAATATTATATTCTAATAGAAATACATCAATTTTATTGTTGTTAATAATTATTAATGATGAAAATTTATCTAAAATGGTTGGTTAGAAGCATAAAACTCACTATATGTTCATATTTTTCCAAAAATACTTATATATTTCCCTAATACATTTATTTTATTCCTCTAAATCGTGAATATGATTTTTAAATAGAAAATATACCCAATGCTACCTCTATTTTATGGAATTTTTATATAATGACTCTAATTGAGCTATAGTAATTGAAGAATAAAATCAAAGAGAATCTATAAAATGGATTCATACTCCAGATAGCATCACCATAGGTTATGAAAATTCATTTTATTGAGATGAATGATGGGTCAACACATATATGCATTTATTATTTGGAACATAAAAAGAACAATATTATGAGAATGTATAATCAAACCCATGTTGATGACATCATTTATATATGGATATCAATTCATTTTTTAGATTGAACTTAATTTATGATAACATTAATTTAGTGTTAAAAATGAATATATTTCCAAGAAATCCATCCAAATTAAGTATGGATATTATGAGTTTATGGTCATTCCATTTGTACTTTACAATCCCCCCTAATATCATTAGTGATCTAATAAATATATTTTTTTATAATACCATGATCAGTATATGGTAGTCATTTCTGATTATATTACTATATTTTATAATAATAGGGAAGTTTATAGAGATAATTTAATAATTGTATTGAAGACCCTATTGAATTATATGTATAATTAAAAATTTACCAAGTGTGATTTTTCCCATAAAATGTTCCATTCATGGGTTATATATTCTCATTATAGTGTTTATAAATATATCATTCAATGTGTGATGTTATTGTGAAATGGCCTAGACTGACCATCGAAACCCAGATCATTACTTTGGTTTGGAAAGATAGATACTACCGATGGATTTTGAAATATATCTCATGGTTTCCCAATATAATAACCATGTCTAAATATAAGGGAGTCTGGTTCACATGGAATGATTAATTTGAGTAAAATTTCCTTGGGATTAAATTAAGAATATACATTTGTCCTGCACATACACTACCCTATAATTGAGATGGAATCTTGATTTTAGTGATGCATCAATGAAAGGAATATGCTATAATCGTTTGAAAAATGATAGGGCAATAGAATATGCCACATGAAAAATACAGGATAATTGAATAAATTAATTGATTTTCAATTTGGAGTCATTATTGAAAAATTATTATATGAAAATATAATGTCATTAAAAATATAATGAAAGGTGTGATATATATAATAGTAATAAAATCTAGTATAAAATTAAAAAGAGTTGATCGTGTAGCAATGAGGATATTTTTTGTTGATTAAATATCATTAATTTTCAATACACAGCCACCTTGGGAAGGAAGAACAATTTCATATATTGTTTGAGTCAAAAGGGAAATACTATTTTTTACATGATTAGGATTGAAATAATTTCAATAAATATTTATTTTTTAATTTTATATCATGAAATAATTATAAAAGGGGATATATCAAATATTTCTAAAATAAATCTTTAATTATACATCCCTAATAATTTTAAATATGTAAAAAACAGTGATGTAAAACAGTATAATTATGGGAAAAATGATATGGATTTCAACCATGAAATTGATGGAATGATCATGATTAAGAATCATGTTTGGTTACATTTCTCAAGTTCTTGTTGTAGTTGACTTCAGTAACATTTTTCATTTGAATTTGGTTCTATAAAATCAGAATGGTGACCTGAATATTTGTGTTGAATATGAACACTTATATTCATTTGGATATTTTTATAATTAAATTGGAATTTCTAAGAAATCATGAAAGAAGATTCTAAATTGAATGATATTACTCATTATTGGTCATGATTCCACTATTTGTAATAGAATTAATAATAAATCATCTGATGAAAAAATGTCACTCATTTCATGTTCGATGCTTTAAAGGGGTAGGCCTCTTCCTCAGTGATGAGGTATATAGTGGTTCATTATAGGAAGGCCATTTCTAGTGGAATTTTGGAATTTTTTATTGGATCATGAATTTTAATTCCTGACACGAATAATTATTCTAAGAGTAAAAAACATCTGAATCCAGCATGTCGCATGTTGCAGTAGGTGGTTATTGGTCCATTCACATTTGGGAATATATAGGGGCTCCTATCTGTTAATAACATGAGTGGTTCTGGTTTGCATTAGATATGGAGGTTTTGGATACTATCCAGACTTTTGTTCTATCTTCCTAGGTTGATGGTGTTCAACCTAGTGTATTTAAATTGGTGTTTACTAAGCATTAATCAGCTATCATTGACATATTGGGGAATTCACATGACCACTATGTTTGTTACTAGAAAGGTTCTGTGAATTGGAAATTTTTTATGGTTTAGCAAGCTACCCATGAGGATACTCAGTTAGTGTAATTAAAGTACTACTATACAAATCCTCTTCTTTTGGGGGATGGATGCATATAGTCTGTGGCTTCTGATATTTCACAATAGGCCCCATTGGATGGTGGTATCAACCAACCTTATTCTCAAAAAAATGTTAATCTCTATCAGGAGAACTATAAAATATTTAATTCATCATCAATAAATGATAAGTAGGGAAAAATATCTAATGATGAATTGGTGAGTGATATCACTCTCTTCAGGGCGTCAGACAATGGTCATGTGTCATTTCAGTGTTATTTTATAAATGGCATGAAATCCCTTGTGGACAGAGAGGGTTTCTCTATATCCCTTTTTGATGAGAAGGCCATAGAAGGAAAAATCCTACCTGCCAACGGATATATCTACTAGATCATATTCTAAGGTGACAAAAAAGATAAATTTATAGATCCTAATGTTCTTAAATAATGATAATTCCCATTTTGAGTGGGAAACCACCAATGATTAGGAATATGAAAATGTATTTTCATATTTTGATCACTAACTCTATTATTTATTGGATGACAGAAATCCCTTTGTTTGACTCTGCCCACTTCCTTTTTTACCATTAATTTAATCTTTTACAAAATGTAAGATTTTTCTTCTTCTAGAAGGAATTATTTGGCATTGTTTTCTACTATGATTTATCATTTCATTATCACTAAATGTTATAAATTAATTATGTGGCAAGGATCCATGAAATACCACATTCTACTGTATCTAATTGGGATTTGAGGAATACCTTGTATTTTTTGGGAAATTATTCCTTATAAATTAGATACAGAGTTTAATAAAATAACAACATATAATCCATAGGCAAATGTCTATTATTATTATCCCATTAAAAACATATATTACGGGTTTATTTCTAATTTAGTTGATATCATTGGTTATTGTGATCAACACATACCTCTAGTATATTTTTCTAAAAATAATAGATTTCAATAGATAATTCATATGGATAGTTATGAAGTGTCCAATGAAATGATGAAAAATCCACATTAATCACGATTGATGTTAGGGAAATAAATATATTGGTACATGTGCTAGCTTTGAAAATGGAAGAGAATTTTATATCCATTCATCATCACATAGGTTTAGTTTAGAGTTGACATAATGGTTATGTTGTCTTTATTGTGTAATATATTGAGTTCAAATTTAGTGTCTAGTTAATCCTATTAAAATCTTATGAGATGTGAGTTATGATATTTTAAAATAATGGAAGGTTGAATCCTATATATATAATCCTTATAACTTTTTTTCATAGAAGGTTGTTTTCTAATTTATATGAACATCAACGGAATCTCTCCGATGTTCATAATGTTTCCACATATTGATATTCAGAATGTACCTACCAAATCATTCCCATATATTGATCTCAAAAGGCATAGAATTTGAACATGCTCTATTATGAGATAAAAAAATTGTAAAAATTTTGTATTGAAGTAAGGTTTTATATAAGAATATGATGAATCACCTAATCATTGTTTTTGTGAAACCATGAGTTTTATGATGCTATGTGGGAACCTATGCATATGATAAGGTAGAAGAATCCAATTAATTTTTATTATAGGAATCGAATTTGAAGGAGTAATTATTATAAGAGGGTCAAATGTAACAACCATGTATTTTATGATATATTTTTCTTTCAATGGATAATATTTTTTACAAAATGATTTATGTGGAACACCGAGTACGAAAATACCGAGTCATTCCATTGAAATATTATTATTATACTTCATAAATGTTGGATTTTTTGGAATGAATATAATTAATTAAATTTTTAAAAATAAGAAAAAATGTTTTCTCTAAGGGAAAATTATTGATTTATTCATAGAAACTAAATCCACAATTTTATGTGTGAAAAATATTATAATTTTATGATTAAATTTCAAATTTTCAATATTTTTTATTTGCAATATGTTATGTGTATTTTTCAACAATTAATTAGTTTTTTAGGAAATATATTGTAATTTAATACTAAAAATATTAATTATCATTAAAAATTTTATAATCAATTTATTAAAGTTGAAGATAAAATCCTATAAACATAAAATATTATAATCATTACAAATATTGTATTAGGTGAAAAAATGTATTTTTTTCATTATAGATTAAACAAATCCCCTTTTCTGATTTATTTATATGTATTATTTGGTTCATTTATTTTGATAAATATATTTTCATTAATCTAATGGTAATTACTAGGCATAAAATTAAATGAAATTAAATTTATGAGTGAAAAATTCATTTTCCTTAACATTTTCTTGTCACATTTTGAGAATTTAAAAAAGGTTAACCAAATACTAATTAAATATCATAAAAAAATAATTATACACAATATTGAGGTGCTTTTACTTCCAACATATAAAATTTTTAATCCTTAAGTTTCATTTAAGAGGAAACAAAAAGAATAATTATATATTCTTACTGATTTTTTTTGAATCATTCACATTAAAATTAAACAACATGGTGCATAACCTTCATAAAAATTACGAAATATGTATTGTTAATAAAATAAAATATTTTTATTTTAGTGTATTATCCATTTTATATTTTCTTTCATATACTGGGAAATGAAAATAATTCTCATGCATACATTAAGACCACTATCTTTATGAAGCGATGCATATTATTTCCATCATCGTACCTCTATAATGTTTGTCAAGATAAATATAATATATATATTGTCTTTATATCATAATTATAATTCTGTAAATATAATATATTTTATAAATTTTACCCATCCTTCAGTTGGAAAATGGTAATGTCCCCTCTATGTACGTGTGGACTACCAACTACATGATGCAATGTAATTAAATCTTCATTTAATATTTAAATGGACAGTAATAATATTTATTTTTAGTAAATATATATAACATAAATATGAAACATGAACATTGAATTAATTTTTTACTTATTTTCATTCCATATATTGAAAAGTGGAAACATAAATCTTATGTAAGCACAAATTCCTGTGTCCATGAAGTTATGTAATTATTTTTCCCTCATTACCATGGATGGATGGAAAAAAATGTAAATATGTTCAATAAATATTATATTAATGGAATAATTCAAATTTTTATGATGGTGACACCATCGTAATTGTAGGATTACTTGATCTATCAAACTGAAACATGCATTGAAAATAGATTATTTTGAACCAAATAATGGCATTAATGAATAATTGTTAATAAAAGTGTCAAATTTTTTTGAAGGAATGACATATTTTATGATATATATAAATATGGTTATAGAATAGATTTATAATAACTATATATTTATTATATTATATGTTTAATGGTCTAAAAATAAATATTGTACTTGAGTTAAGAGTTTATGCAACAATATCATTTCCTTTCGGGGTTATTTATATTAAATTTCAATCAGTTGAATAATAAGATTCTTATATTTTAAGACCAATTCATTTTATTCTACTATATTAATTTCTATGGTATTGAAGTATTTTTTTTATTCTTCTATCTTTGGTATTAAGAATTATTGATAATGTTTCATTAGAAAAGTACATATTATTAATTTTATTTGGGTTGAGAATCTTTCACCACCTTGTCAATATTAAATAAAATGTCATATGAAAGTTTTTATCTATGATAAAATGTTTTAGAAGGTTAATTTATAAAAATATATAATTTATTTAAAACTAAATAAAATGAATATTTTCATGTATTATTTTTAGGAAACACTTTTAAATTTTAGTAAAATGTCAAACTGATGGTTTTCATTTTGATTATACAATATGAATGGATTTTACCACAATCATGTGTTTTCATCATCGTGACACTTAAGTTGAATTTTTCGTTAGTATTTGAAGGAAAAATATACTACCAATATTTAATGAAATTTTTTATTTTAAAATTCAAAAAAATAAAAATATTTTCCCTCTTATTTGGAAGCATATTTTTAATGTATTTATAAAATAATTTTTTTGTCTATGATAGTATAAATACATTATTTTAATGCTTCATCAGGAAGTTTATATTTTGATTCCATCCACTTTTTACCATCATAAAATATTATTAGAATATTTTAATGATCATTTCATAATTATTTAATTTTACATGGGTTAATTATGTTATAATAACATCCTTATGAAACCCATTTGATTTTCTTGATTTATGATATGATACATAATTTATGTTTCTCATTATGTGTTGGGTGGAACTAGAATTACATATAACTCTAATTACATAGGAAGAGAATCATATCCTCTGAGATAGTTTTTAATATAATGGGTAGTGAACCATATTTTGAGATGTAATTTTTCAACTGTGATATTCATTATTGGGAGGAATGACTAAAAAATGATGCAAAAGAGAGTAAAACCAATCTAATATTGGAAATTCAACTAAAATAGTCCGTGTTATGATCCTTTACCAAGGGAATAATTTTCTATGATTATGTACATCCCATGAACCTAGGTATTATTATATTAATATTCTTCCATGTATAATGATTTATTATTGATTATTCCACACTCTTATGCGTTTAAATTTTTTAATGTCAATCCTTATTACACGAATCGTTATTAAAGATATTTAAATGAGTGTGAATGAATTTAATATGTTATGGTCATGTTCTCAAACCCTTATGATTATCTTCTTCTCACATGAGATCATTGATTGATGTGTCCTATGGTTACCATTAGTTAGAATCTTAGCTCAGACATTATTATGTTTCATCCCCTCAGGTTATGAAGACTTCATTTTTGATGCGTTCGTTAAAGAAAAATATTTTCTGAGAACAACATTAAGGGATTTAGTGAAGATATTTCATGAAATAAGTAGATTATGTATCTATTCTCTAAAGATAGTTATCTTTTACAGTTTTTGGGAATGAATTATTATGATATGTATTTAATATTTATCTTAAATGAAGTAGTACTTATGTATATAAAACTTCTCCACATAATTTATTACATAATTTGATCTCATTTATAGATTAAATAGGAACTAATTATTATCAACATTTATGTATTGTGTAATTGTTTATTTCACTATTTAAAATAGGTTTGATTATTGTTGAAATTAGGTAAATTTGAATTCATTAACAATAATCGATCAATTGGGCTAAAGTCATTAGGTTTCATGTAAAAATATTATCTATAGATGACCCTAGACTATGAGAAGATAATTTCAAAAATGTTTCACAAGGGGGAATCCATGTAAGGCAGTATCAAAAGAAGAATAGAGACTCATAAATTATTGGAATACAATGTATGATATAACAAAGCACTAGAATGTCAATACATGATATGTAATATAGTAAATTAATTTCAATCGGTTGTTCTATGGACTCTAATGATGTTTAATGTGAAAAATTTGAGGCGTAAAATATATTAAATAAAACAATTATCTGAATAAATATAATATTGGATGACAATGAACTAATCATGGGTCCATGTCAAATTGAATAAAAAATAGTCAGACATGATCAATTCCTATATTGATATTATAACATAATAAAAAATATAATTTGAACAAAAATATTGTAATAATATTTTATCATATTTTTCCTGCGCCACTAACTATGATATGAAATTCATTTGGTATCATAATGTGCGGATGAAATTTAAATATATATATATATATCATATAATATTTTTTAAACCACGCTAGATCTAACCATTGATTAAGAATTTGAAAGCATCATGGGTTGAGGAATGAATGAAGAATATTATATAATTGTTCTATAAATAATTTTCAAGGGAAAAAAATAAAAAATGGATTTTATTCTTTCATTAAGTATATATTATTTCTATAATCTACTTTAAAATTTTCATCATGTTAGAACTTATACCCCATGAAATACATAATCTGGTTTATACTTTTCATCATAAGAGAACATATTATTTATTTTATACATTCATAAATGGTAGGGGTGATGAAATTTTCTTAGCCACAAGAACTATGGGAATACCATGTTCTGGACAGACCTCAATTAGAAATTCTATGTTGTTAGTGGGTTTTGACTCCACTTGAAATGTTATCCCTATAGTAATATCTATATACTTATTTGATTTTATTTTTTTGAAGAGTAAATATATTATAATTGAGATACGAAATAACATAAAATCCAATGTCTTTTATTTATAATATTTTTTTATTTAATATTTTTACAATTCTTCACCATTTTCTTTCAACCATATTGAAATCTCGGTGATCAATTGGTAACAAATAATTTACTCTGTCAGATTATTTTTTTTTTCTATCCATATAGAAGGATTAATAGTTGATTAGAAATGTCATATTATGTTGATGGTTAAAGGAAAAATGATGGATGTATCCCAAAAAACCCACCCCTATTTTATTGGATTCATTGTCCTTAATTGAAAACACAGATTGAATCCTACTTCATGAAGTTTGGAATTTGACATTAGAACTTCATATTAAAACCATAAAAACTAAATCAATTATAACTTCATACACTCCCTGGTAATTAAATGAATAAGATTATTCTAAATTATAGGATCCTTAATATTTTTTATTGTGATGTTAGCTGAAATGTTATTAATCGTGTATTTAAATGTAAGGATACACGTGATATTTTGGCTATTTTAAGAGTTTCAGATTCGGAATCGATTATTTTAAATGAAATACACATGGAATATTTCTAGATTATTACCATGAATTACATATTGTATAAAACAATATTGTTAATCAAATAGTCTACAGGATCCAAAGAATTGTGAATAGAATGGGAGAACATTCTGATTTTTGGGAAAACACCATCACTCATGAAATAATTCATTTATAATTAAAAAATAAGTGAAATTAATAGAATTTACCCATCGATGAATGTAATAACTTCATACAAAAAAACTTGACGAATGATATTTTCACGTCAAAAAATTGAATTAAAATTGAGCTATATATATATAGAAGAGAAAAAAAAAATGTATTGTTTAACACTTAAATATATAAATATTATTTCATATGAATAATACTATGATGATATATATGAGAGAGAAAAATAAAATTTCATATTTTTTGGATGATTTAAAAAATAAAAAGAAATTGAATAATGTTTTGTAAAGATTATTTAAAAGTCAATATCAAAGATATGTTCTCTTTTTTAATAAGAACGGTTGATCTAATTTTTTTTAATACATCAGATATCACCTACGATAAGTAAAAAATGAGAGGGAATATCTAAATTCCCAATTTTAGAAAAAATAATGAATGAATGGAAAAATATCAAGATAAAATAGAAAAGGTAATTGGCGGTGGGAGAGAGTTGAATGGAACTATCTAATTCATTTTATGTATCTAAAACATACAAATAATATGCCAATATTTTCATCACAGAAACCATTAATGTGGTTAGTGACTATGGTTTGAATTTTGACATTTATTATAATATTAAATATGATTTTGATAACCAAATTTTTTATGATTTTATTTAAAATATTAATATTTTTAGAAGATTTGTTATTATATTATTTGAGTTGTACATGTACCTTAAGGGAAATAGTGTATAACATATTAACAATTTAAAGACCTGGAATTTCTGTGGAATTGTTTTTTCCTAAATACATGGGAAACTTACGAGTTCCCGAAAATTTACAGCGCATGATTCCGAGGCCCGTTGTCCCTAGAATCAATTTCTGATGTTTTGTTAAGGTACGTTCAGTAAATGTACGAGAGGGATTTTATAACTTTAGAACAGGTGCTGGAGATTGAAATCTGAGGGCACCGTTGAACTCGCAGTGCCAGTATTCACTTATGATGGCTTTCGTCTCGACGATAGATGTTTGACAATGGAAGTTAGTTTTTTTATTTTTTAAGAATAAAGTTAAATAAAAATAAGTGTAACTAATTTTTTATTTGTGGTGGTTAAACCCTCCAAGGGGTGGTTAGTGGTGGGGACCACCACACCATAACCTCCCATGAGAGGATATTGGGGTGGGGCCCAACTGAGCATAACCTCCCTTTATAAGATAATTTAGGTGGGGACCACCTGAGCTTCTTAACATCGTGAACTCTCTATAAGTGGGGGAAAACTCTTGAACTCCCCTTATTAAAGTGCCACTGCACTTGAAATAGTTAATGAAACATTAATTAACTAAATTTGAAATATTTTTAATCCATGCCAATAATTTAATAATAGAAAAAGCAATTATTTCATTTTGGTTGGCATATATTCATTTGATGGAGCCTTGGAAGAACTTGGAGAATTATTATCCCAATGTAGAACGCATCTTCCGCAAACACGGAACCTTCGATCGGGGAACAAAACCATCGTCCATGAGGAACGCTGAAGAAGTTGTCTTCGTCTTTGTATTCTCTGAAATCTCCTTCCACCATTAATGATCAATGAACTTGAGTTTGGGGTCATTTTGATTGATTTAGAGCTTCATTCTTCATCGTTCTTGAGCTTCTTTAATAGCCGATTTCTACCACCCTATCTCAGGGGGGGCAGAGGCCGAAAAAACACGGCCTGACCCCCCTCTGATTTTCTTCATTTGGTTGATGATGAAGGTGGATCTAGGGCAGCCGACGAAGGGCTGGCTGTGAAAGGAACCTGTAGTGCAAGGGCCACCGGGTCGCCGGAGGAGCTCGACACCGTCTCGCCGCGCGTAGCACCAGGCCGCGACCAAAGCCTGCCGCGATGGATCAAGGCGGTTGGACGACCGCCGGAGGGGCACAATGTCATTGTACCGAGCGAGCAGAAGGGCTGCGGCCAGGAGGGAAGCGATGTTCAGACGGTGGATGTGGCGCCGTCGTGCCACGCAATGTCGTGGCCAGGCATGCCTTGACAGATAAACGAGTGCGTTTGACTGAGACGGCCGCCGGAGGGCGTGCCAAAGGTGGGACCTGAAGGGTATCGTGGTTACAAGGCGGTCCCCACATTCCTGCCATTATAGGGGGACGGGGGTGGGGTGGGGGCTGACCACCCCCCCCCCCCCCCCCCTCGCTCGGTCAGGGCGGGCTTCACGAGGCGTGACCATCCACTAGCTTCGGCTGGCGGACTGCCTCCCAGCTACGCGAGCAGCGCCACCTGCGGGCTGGGCAGCTGCGCAGGCTGGGTCACCCGTCATGGTCCGGGTCAGACCCACAGACCGGGTAGGACCCCGATCCAGATCCAGAACCTAGTTGGGTGGACCCGAACCGAATCGGGCCCGGTCAGCCCAGTTAGGCCGGAACGGACCTGGACCCCATTCTGACCCATTTCAACTTTTTCCCATATCATGGGATATGGGTGTCTGATTGAAGAACCGTCTATGCCTACAGGAATCTTGGAATGATACGGATCTTTTAGAATACCCCAATCATGTTTTGGAGGTAGTTGGGGTATGACCGGGTTGGATTGAACCTAAATCTAACAGGGCCCTCAGAGCAGAAACGCCAATAACTCACAGAACGGGTGTCCAATTGATGCCCCGTTTGTCGAGTTGAGTTACTTATTATGAGAGGTAACTACTTTATACATAAACTCAAGACTTAGTGGTTTTTGTTGCATCAACACTTCGCTCGAGGAGCATACCCTCCCAGAATCGAGCGTGCAGTGTGCGGGAATCTTATGGCTGGCGACGACTGAGACGATAATATCCTACGTGGACCTACAACTATACCAGGATCCTTTGTGGGTTCGATAATGACGATACTGGACTTAGATATTTCATGGGTTTGATAGCGATGATACAGGACCGGGATCCTCTGTGGGTTCGCATCGATGACTTTTGTACCGGGATCCTACGTGGGTTCGACAGCGATGATTACTATTCCAAGATCCTACGTGGGTTTGACAGAGGAGATTATTCAATGGATACATCTAATCATCTATACCCCTATAATTTAGTTAAATACCTGTGTGAGTTGAATCTTGACCTAAAGTTGTTATAAATGAAATGAATGAATTTATTTCCATTGTGGAATGGGTTGTGCTTGGGCTCGAATGTCAGAGTCAGACCGTAATTCGTAACATAGGTATATGTATGGGAATATACCTTAGAAGGGATGTTTGATAATTCATGACTGTATCTTACTACTGTGGTTTATCCTTAGTGGATTCTGGGAGAACTTTGGGGGTCTCGAGGTCCCTTACTGAGTATCGTTATACTCATCCATGTACTAGCTTCGCCCGCACCTTATTGTGTTTTGTGCTGACAACGTTCAGCAGTTATCGAGGCTGAGGGAGAAAGACAAGATGCTGCTTGGAGCTTGACTAGATGGGATATACCTCAGGGATGAGTTGATCGAGATCTGTACCTACCCATCAGGTATGATTTCCCCGGTGGATGATCTAGGAGATGTTTTTTTAATTGTACTTGTACTTGTACTTCAGTTGGGTTTGTATTCTGGCCCATTTACTTTCATCACTCTTCATATACCGGTATTTGTTTTACTACTACTTGTGTTTTAGACTGTGTGTGTTACAGGTTTAAATACAATGCCTTCCCTTTTTGGGTTACGCCTTTTGGTTCTAGTCACCACCCCCAGGCCTATGGAAGGCGAGTTTGGGGTAGTCACGACATGGGCCCTGAGGACGGGTCGTGAAAAATTGGTATCAGAGGATACAATTCTACCATATAACATGGACTCTGATTATTTTAATGGAAATAGTGTTAAGTGTTTTGGGTGTGGTTATCAGTTTAGTGAGACTGGTGTTGGTGTGACAGCTGACGTATCCATACACTATGACTCTGACTTCTGATTTCCAACTCAGTGCACGAAAACACAGATTGCATGTGTGTTTCCTTTGAAATGTTTTCTTCGTGATTACATTGTGTCATCTCACCCGGTATATTTTTTTAAATGTGGCACACTTGTTTCATTTCAGGATTTCCCCATGTAGGGAGCCAGCCATGGTTCCAGGTTTTGTAAGAGATGGTAGCCCACCGAGCAACAAGGCGTCGGTGCAGGGCCCCATCACATCGGAGGTACCAACGGTACCACTACCCGCTGGGCCACTGATACCACTAGCTCCATCATCAGAGAGTGCACACCATCTGAGTGCGTTGCATGAGTTCCAGCGCCAGAGGCCACCCAGGTTCATGGGATAGATGGACCCACAGACAGCTGAGGATATGATGTAGGTTGTTGTGAGAGTTCTCAGATTAGTAGGGACCCCAGCTGACCTCCAGGTGATCCTTTCCGTGAGTCTCCTATAGGCAGTAGCAGGAAGATGGTGGAGCCTGATGATCCAGGTGCATGACGAGGCATCACTTCTCTGGGCAGAATTCTAGAGCCTCTCCCGGTCATAGTTTGTTCCAGCCACCCTTCATGGGGTGCAGATTCAGGAGCTACTTCATCTACAGTAGAGCAGCATGATGGTGGCACAGTAGGTAGGTTGTTTCAATGACCTCTCATACTACTCCACAGATATGGTGCGGGAACCGTTCTTCAGGGCCCAGACCTTCGAGCAGTGACTCAGGCATGAGATCAGGGCTTCAGTGATCTTCTTCAGCATTCTGACGTAGGCGGGTGTGCCAGAGCGAGCCCTTCTTTTGGAGAGTTTTCTTACTGAGCAGTCACCAGCAGCGAGACCCACCACAGGGTGACAAATAGTGGAATCTTCTGCTGTTGGTAGTAGACAGATGTCACAGAGGTCCATGTGGACCAAGCCATGAGGTGGGTGACCCCAGGATACAGGTTCGGTTGTGCAGGGCACATGGGAAAGAGCCATCCATACGAGGAGCAGGTAGTGCTATGCATGCAACGAGTAGGGTCACATGGCCCGTGATTGCCCGACCCGCCATGCAGATAAAGGGTAGACAGTAGAAAGACCTCCTAGGAAGAGGTAGAGGTTCAACCAGGGTGGTCCCCTGGGAGGAGGTAGACATGGTAGAGGAGCTGGCCGAGGAGTAGGTGGTGGACGACGTTACAAAGTCCTACCCCCACAATCACCATGTGGTACACCCTGACTACAGGGAGCTGGTGGATTGGGGTGGGCTCAGCTCCAGGAAGTCAAGGCCTATAACCACGACGCACCTGAGATTATTCGAGGTACTATCTAGTCTACTCCACTATTGTTGTAGTACATATAGACACATGTGAGAGTCATTCTTTTATTGCTGCTGCCCGCGTGCAGAGCTTAGAGATTCCGGTGGAGCTGTTGGATCGATCCTTATGGCTTGAGACTCCTATGGGAGAGGATTTGACGATTACACACTTGTGCCGGCAGTGTGAGCTCACTATAGGAGGTGAGAGATTTTACTGTGATCTTCTAGTAGTGGTGTCGAGGCCTTATGACGTCATCTTGGGTATGGACTGGTTGTCCATAGTTCAGGCTCATATGGATTGCATTATGCTGAATGTGTGGTGTGTTTGTGAGGATGGGATGAGGTTAACCTTCACTGGTGATAATAGAGCCTTTTTAGCGTAGGATGGACATACCTAAAAGAGGGGGCCTTGATCAAACATAAGTTCGATAGCCTCATTCTCAGAGCGGTTGATGTGTGGAGTCCGAGTTTTTCTATTTTGCAGGATCAGTACATGGATATCTTCCCTGATGGCGTTCCAGGACTACCTCCTCGCTGAGAGGTAGATTTTTAAATTGACATGTACCCCGGGATGACACTGATATCCACTCCAGCATATCGGATGGCTCCCGCAGAGCATCGTGAGCTGCAGGTACAGATGGAGGACTTATAGGGGATGTGATTTATCTTTCCCAGTGTTTCACCAAGGGAATCGCCAATTTTGTTCCCCAAGAAGGTATATGGTAGCTTGCGACTGTTTATTGAATATCGGCGCCTGAACCTGGTGACCATGAAGAAAAAGTACCCACTCATGAGGATTGACGACCTCTTTGATTATTTGAAGGGATGACGTTGGTTCTCGAAGATAGATCTTCGATCGAGCTATCACCAGCTCAGATTACGGGATGAGGATGTGAAGAAGACGACCTTGAGATGCCATTATGGCCACTACATGTTCTTGGTTATGCCATTCGGCCTAACCAACGCACTAGCTGTGTTCATGGGACTCAGGAACAGGACCGTCCTTCCATACCATGATCTCTTTGTGGTATTCTTCATCGATGACATTTGGATCTACTCATCTACTGAGGTGGAGCACGCAAACCAATTTCGGGTAGTATTGGACACACTCTGAGAGCACTAGCTTTATGGTAAGCTCTCTAAGTTCCAGTTATAGATCCGAGTAGTACACTTTCTGAGAAATTTCATCTCAGAGGCTGGAGTTGTAGTGGATATATAAAAGATTGAGGCAGTACTTTCATGGGAGCCACCTAGGAGTGTGACAGAGGTATGAAGTTTTCTAGGTCTGGATGGGTACTATCAGAGATTTGTGCCAGACTTCTCCAGAGATGAAGCACCACTTTCAGCATTGAAAATATAGGGGAAACCCTTCATGTGGTTAGAGAGATGCCAGCGGAGTTTCTAGGAGAAGAGGCAGAGGCTAACTAGTGCGCCCATCTTCAGGCGACCCGAGGAGGGCATTGGGTACGTAGTCTATTGCGATGCATCAGGGACCGGGCTCGGATACGTCCTTATGGAGGAGTGAGTAGTGATAGATTATGGTTCTTTTCAGTTGAGATAGCATGAGAAGAAAAATGCCACTCATGACCTGGAGTTAGAAGCACTGTTCTTCTCCTTGTATATGTGGCGGTACTATCTGAAGGGTGAGCGTTTTACAGTCTACTCTGCCCACCAAAGTCTCAAGTACATCTTCTCGCAGAAGGACCTGAACCTGAGAGAATGGTGTTGGCTTGAGTTCCTCTAGGACTATGAATTTGATATATTCTATATTCTCGGGAAGGGGATCGTTGTAGCGGATGCCTTAAATAGGAGATCATGCATTCAGCTACTAGGAGAGGTGATGGAGCAGTTGGACGCATTGCAGATATCCTTTGTGGATCGAGATGGAGCAACCTTTCTACAGTCTCATGCAGTCACACCTCCACTTCTATAGAGAGTCAGCGAGGCAAAGCGTGGGGTCGTTTACTATGAGGCTTTACGTGAATATATATCCACAGTGTAGGCACCTAATTGATTTTTTGTAGGTGGTGAGCTTGTCATTCTCTTCGAGGGACGTATAATGGTACCCATGTCACTTCGGGAAGAAGTGTTGAAGGAGTTCTACACATCTCCTCTAGCGGTACATCCAGGTGCAGAAAAGATGTATCAGGACCTTCGACGGTAGCACTGGTGGAAAGGTATGAAGAAGGAAGTATCTGAGTTTGTCTCACGATGCCTCACTTGTCTGCAACTGAAGGCGGAGCACCAGGTACCAGCAGGCTTGGTTCATCCCCTTGAGGTCACAGAGTGGAAGTGGGATTCGATATCCGTGGACTTCATGACAGGTCTCCCATGTACATCCAGAAGTCATGATTCAATATGGGTGATCGTTGACTGACTCACCATGTCGGCCCACTTCCTATCAATCAGAGAGAATGGCTAAGTAGATTGCTCAGGATGCCTCTATGTGCAGGGGATCGTTCATTTTCGTGTAGTACCTTCTACTATTATATCTGACTATGACACACAATTTATTTCCTTGCTATGGAAGTGTTTGAAAGAGGATTTCAGGAAAAAGCTTCATTAGATCACCAAATTACATCCTCATATGGATGGTTATTCTAAGAGGACCATTCAGAATCTTGAAGACGTGCTCCGTGCTTGTGTCCTCGACATCTATCAGAGGTGGGAGGAACACATAAATTTGGTGGAGTTTTCCTACAACAAAAACTACCACTCCACCTTTGGTATGGAAACTTTTGAGGCCCTGTATGGTCGACATTGTAGATTGACACTATGCTGGACACACCCAGGGGAGTCAGCACTAGTGGGACCAGAGATGGTATGGGCTATGACAGAGAAGATGCAGATCATCCAAGTGTGGATGAAGACAGCACAGAGTAGGCAGAATTCCTATGCTGATAAGAGATGGATACCTCTGGAGTTTGAGGATAGTGACCACACTATACTACGGGTCTATCCTCGATGAGGTTTACAAAGATTTATCTGGGGTGGCAAGTTATCTCCGTGTTTCATTGAACCCTTTCAAGTCCTCAGCAGAGTAGGTGAGGTGGCTTACTTCTAGGCTCTTCATCCTCAGTTGCATAGGGTGCATGACATCTTCCATGTATCTCAGCTGAGGAGATACATGCACGACCCATCCAACAACATCGACCATGAAGAGATGGACATCGATAATGGGGAGAATTTCATGGAGGTTTCAGTGGAGATTGAGGATCGATAAGAGAATGTCCTTCGTGGAAGGTCGATACCTCTAGTGTGCATTCGATGGTAGCACATGAACCTCCAGGAGAGCACATGGGAGCGGGAGGGTCAGATGCATGCTCAGTACCTCCATTTGTTCCCATAGTTCGAGTTGTTGCTTACAAGTATTTAAAGCACTGAGGTGGGGAGAATTTAAAGACCCGAAATTTCGGTGGAATTTTTTTCATAAATACATGAGAATTCTATGAGTCTGCAAAAAATTACGGTTCATGATTCCGAGACCCGGTGTTCTTGGAATCAATTTCTGATGTTTTTTTCAGGTACGTTCAGTAAACGTACGAGTGTAATTTTATAACATTGGAAACGGTTCCCAGAATTGAAATCTGAGGGCACCATTGAACTCGCAACGCCTGTATTCTCTATAGAAGGCTTTCGTCTCAATGGTAGATTGTCGAGAATGGACGTTAGTTTTTGGATTTTTTATGAATATTGATAAATAAACATAAATGTAGCTTATTTTTTATTTGTGGTGATTAAAACGTCTAAGGGGTGTTTAGTGGTGGGGGCCACCAACCCATAACCTCCCATGAGAGGTTATGGTGGTGGGGCCCACCTGAGCATAACCTCCCTTGAGAGGATAATTAATGTGGGGACCACCTGACCTTCTTAACTCCTTGAACTGCCCATAAGTGGGGGAAAACTCTCGAACTCCCCTCATTAAAGTTCCACCCCACTTGAATTAATTAATGGAACATTATTTAATTAAATTTGAAATCTTTTGAATTCATTCCAACAATTAAATAATAAACAAATCTATTACTTCATTTTGGTTGGCATCTATTCATTTGGTGGAGCCTTGGATGAACTTGGAGAATTATCCTCCCAATGAAGAATGGCTCTTCCGCCAATGAGGAACCTTCGATCGAGGAATGAAATTGTCACCCATGATGAACACTGACGATGTTGCCTTTGACATCGTCTTCTCGGAACACTCCTTCCACCATCAATGATCAACAAACCATAGATAGGGGTCATTTTGATGGATTTAGATCTTCATTCTTCATCGTTCATGAGCTTCATTAGCGGCCGATTGCTACCACCATAACACGGGGGGGGGGGGGGGGGGGGGGGGGGGGGGGGGGGAGCACGGGCCGAAGAAATAGGAACCAACCCCCCTCCGATTTTTGTCATTTTTTCTATGATAGTGGTGGAGAAATGATGGTCAGCGTCGGGATGGAAGATAGATTAACCGACGGCGCAACAGTCGCCAAGTCGCTGGAGGAGCGCGGCACTATCACGCTGCGCAGAGGTTCAGGCTGTGGCGGACCAAGGGGGCCGGACAACCGCCAGAGGGGTGCGACGCGGGTGCACCGCACGGGCGGAAGAGCCTCGTCCAGGAGGGCCATGGTGGTCAGATAGTGGGAGCAGCACAATCGAGTCACGCAAAGCTGTGGCAGGGTGGGCCACGACGGACAGAGGAGGGTGGCCGGATGAGCTAGCCGCAGGCGGGACCCAAAGGGTCCTGTGGTTACCAGGGTGGCACCACGCACTGGCCGTTAAAGGAAGATGGGGGGGCACTGAACCCCCTGGCTCGGTCAAGGCAAGCCTCGTGAGCCGCGACCAACCGCTGACTTCGGATTGCAGACCACCTCCCAACCACGCAGGTCAGACCACTGCGCGGGCCGGTCCTGTTTTCAGTGGGGTGGGTCTTTTCCAGCGGTCCAGTTTCTAGCGGGCTGGGCCTATTCTAGCGGACTAGGTTGGACCTGTGAACTAGGTCAGGTCATCCCAGACTGGGTCAGGTCGGGTCGGCCCGACTGGGGCAGGCTGGACCCGGACCCAGTTCTGACCCATTTCACCTTTTTTCCAATATCTTTGGCTACAGGTGTCCGAATGATGAACCGTCTATGCCGACGTAAATAATGGAACAAGACGGTTCATTGTACATTACCCACTCTAGGATTGGATGTAATTGGGGTATTCCCGGGTTCGATTAATCCTAAATTCAACCTGGCCCTCGGAGCGAAAATGCCAATAACTCACAGACTGGGCGTCCGATTGATGCGTCGTCTCTCAAGTTCGGTTTATTATGATGAGAGGGAACTACATGATACAATAACTCTATACTTCGTGTTAGTTGATTTATAGAAACCCGGCTCGAGGAGAGGACCCTCCCAGAATCGAGCATACTGTGTGCAGGAACCTTATAGATGGCTGTGACTGAGATGATAATATCATACGTGGACCTACTACTGTACCAGGATCCTCCATGGGTTTGACAGAAACGATACTGGACCAGGATCCACTGTGGATTCGATAGTGATGATACTGGACTGGGAAACTCTATGGGTTTGACCATGATGACTTCTGTACCAGGATCCTACATGGGATCGACATCGATTATTACTGTTCCAGGATCCTACGTGGGTTCGACAGAGGAGATGCGTCATTAGAAACATCTAATCATCTCTACCCCTCTACTTATGTTAAATACCTCTATGAGCTGATTCTCGACTTTATGTTGTTATCAACGAGATGAATGACTTTACTTCCTTTTTGTAATTGGTTGTGCTTGTGCTCTAATGTTGGTGCCAGACTGTAATTGTTAACTTAGGTATATGTATGGGAATATACCTAAGAAGGGATGATTGATACTTCATGATTGTATCTTACTACTATGATTTATCTCTAAGAAGGGATGGTTGATACTTCATATACCAGTATTTTTTTACTAATGCTTGTGTTTTAGACTATCTGTGTTATAGGTTTAAAGGAAATGCCTTCCCTTTTTGTTTTATGCCTTTTGGTGGTAGTCGCTAGCCCCTGGACTATGGAAGACGGGCCAGGGGTAGTCACGACACGGGCCCTGAGGACGGGTCGTGACAAACAAAAAATGCACATTATCAAGAGAATGAGAATTGGAAGAAAACTATATCTAGTACAATGATAATTTTTTAAGATTAATACTACTTCTAATTATAATTTGGACCCTACAAATATGTTTTTATTCACCCATGTTCAACCCTAACTATCATTTATTAATTTATATCTTTATTTTTGAGGGTGTTAGAAGATGAGAGGAATTGTTATAAATTTATTTTTGGAAATTGTGTATGTTAAGGACTCTATAAATGCATTGTAAATGGGATTGTTGAATATTTTGGTTAAAAAATACAGGTGTGTTGTGGGTTTTGTACGATTATAAAAGGGAAAAAAAGTGGTGGGTTTAGTTGTAGACCACTAAAATGAACCGTTGTTTATGTAGGAAAAGACCAACCTCTTTAAAATACTTGGTCCTAGTGGTGGTATCCCTTCTCACAGGTGGTTGATGTAGTGGGATCCACATCTCATCTTTCATTACATCCATATCCTAGTCATATAATAGGGGATTAACTAGGTGTGTGTGTGTGTGTGTTGTAAAAATTTCCACTAATGGAGGGATTTATCCTCATGGTTTAAAAATGATTCTCTTCAGAAAGAGAATGAAAATACTAAAATAGTTACTAAAATATTAAATGAATTCTTAAAAAAATTAATTCATATAATAAAGAGTTATAAGAAGATAATGTAAAGGAATGATATGAGAAATAAAAAAATTGTTTCGTTTAGAATATAAACAATATATTAGATTTATCAGTACATCTATGTAAAAAAATGAATGAATTGTGTAGGGGAACTATGCTATTTAAGGATCTCAAAGAAATCCATAATCCTTGGGGAAAAATCAATTATATATATATTAATCTTTTTCATTTAGATCTTATTTAATAATGTTTTAAATAAATATTTTGGAAAAAATAATACCTTATCTAATCTAATTGGACCCAATGTTTCACGTGTACCAAATTTTTCTCATGTTTGACTTTTCGAAAAAGATTCTCTAGAATTTTCAAGAAATGTGTATTGAATATTTGTTGACACTCCTTTCATCACAGAATATAATGTTTGGAAAAGGATAATATCTTATCTCAAAGTGATTAATCCTTTGGACAAAAATCAAAAAATGACAAAGGAAGGAATACGAAGAACATTGGGCAAGGGTCGCGCAAGTTATAGAATGGTCATGAAAGGACACATGTGCGCTAAAATGGTCGTGCAAGTACACTTGCACGCCGCCATGGTCGCGCAAGTACACATGTGAGCCCTATGTAATAACCAACTGGGGTCTTCTCCAGCCTATAAATACCCCCGGTGGGCCCCCCATTTCGGGAGGAATTTTTTCCAGAATCCAGATTTGAGCTCCCGACGCCCTAGTCTCTTCTCAAAGCTTATGAAACACTTATAAGGTAATTTATTACCTAGAATAGAAGATCTAAATAGGGTTAGGATGGCCTAAGTGTTGAAACTCATCAACACATGCACGCCTGAGTGGACAGACCATAAGGGAAATGGCCACACTTGCGTGCCGCCTAACTCCTTCAACAGAAATTGCGCACCACTCTTCTGGGGGAACCTCAAGATGATTCTAAAGGCTTTAACCAAGAGTCACTCAATTATTACCCTATTGGTTAATAGTCGTGCATGTACCCATGTGTCACGCATGTATACATGCGCTACCAGGACTTACGCACCCACGCAGTACCTGCGCGCCTGCAAGTACTTGTCTGCCCCTGCCTTTATTGGTGCCCTTCTTGCCCATTTCACCCCTCTTAAGCTATTCCACCTCTCCTATTCAAGATTAAGTCTTCAAGAAACATTTCAAAGCTATTTATAACATGATTTCTTGATTTTACTTCCTTATCTAAAAGGAACTCTGTGGAATATCTCTCAAAACCTAGTGATTTACACATCATTACGTCACTAAAGATTGAGATTTCATTCATTCAACCTCATCCATTAAGATGAGAGAACCCCTTAACCTGAGACACCTTTTTTGGAACAATCCCCAGTAATAATGTCAAATCTGGGCATCCTCCTTTGGAGTAAGCCTCAAGTCCCTTAATTTTTCAAGTCTCTTAACCTGGGCTTCCTTTTTGAGAGTAAACCCCTAGTCTTAATTTCTCTTAACCAGTCCTAATTTACATTTGATTTGGGATTCCTTCTCAGGAGTAAAAACCCAATCACAAGTTCTCTCCTAATTTGGGCCTCCTTTTGATTAGTAAGCACCAAGTTAGAGTATTCAAATGTCCATGAAGTACATATACCTTTATGGACCCTGTTCCTGGATTTCGTCCCTGAAGTAAATCCTAATCTTAATTTATCTGGGCAGTCAGACATACATAAGTGCCACATTATTTCTTATGATTTCATCATTCATGGCACAATTTTATGATTTTTACCAATACCTCTTGTTTCTCACACCGAGCATGACCCACGTGAGCTTAGAGTGTAAAAGTAATTATGGCATCCTTCTTTGAGCCATCAATCATAAAATTCAAACTCCCTTACTCGAACTACGTGGGTTCTGATTCCTTTTTCTGAACAATGGATACTTAGGTAGCCCATCTGGGGGTTCGATCCCATCTCTGAAATAATACATGTCCTTCTGAATGTCAATAAACATCAAGTGCCCAACTGAGTGGCTTTAAAACCAGCAAGGTCATCATAATGACCAAGAGACTTCTATTAAAATGTGTCAAAGGATACCATTTATTAAGAATCTCTAACAAATATAGATGATTCTCTATCAATGAAGAACCTAGAATACATATAAAAGGTTCTCTAAATTTCCTACATATCAATCATTGATTTTATGATCTAAAGGAAACCTCATTTTTTACGTGGTAATGTAATAAGGATTCACAAACATAACATAAATCTATAAATAGAGTCCCGGAGTAGACGATAATTTCCCTAAAAAAGGTCTGATGAGTCCGTCCTCCCATCCTATAGACCAATGAAAATTCCTAAGCCTCATCAGTCCACAAACTAATGAGTGCCTACCATTGGAATGTAGGTCCAAATAGATGTGGAATCATTGGATGTTTCCTGTTCTACGAACAAACCTGTTAAAAACCGATTGGAATTTTTGAACCTTCAAGCAAGGAGGTCATCCCCAAATTCTGAGGAAAAAAAATGGTGAACCCAATGTGAATCCTTAGACACGTTAAAATGATGTTTTACCTATATGTTAGGCCCTATTTAAAACTCAATGAGAGGGCAAAAAAAACAATCATTGACATATGTTCTCATCCAAAAGATGTAGTGTCTAAATTTAACTTGATTACTTCTGTTATATCAAACAGGTACTCTTTTCCACGATCCTCTGCATTTCCAGAAAGGCTACTCTCATGTTCACACCTGTGAATACTCATGCTGAAAATGCCACTGCTGCTACTCCTGTTGGATCGTCATACGCTCTAAAGATGACATCACCTACTCAGCGTCTTCAACGCTGGGTATCAAATGCACTGGTTAAGGAGTACCATCAACACGGTACCATCCCAACTATGGAGGCTGCTCGAAAAGCCCTCTAAGTAAACAACTCACACCATTCATCCGAAAAACGATGACCAGTGATCAGGAAGCAGGCGGTTCTAACCACTATCTCCAATCGTTTCGGGTCATTATCCCCGGAATGCAATCACCATTCACTCCCATATTCTGGGAAGGTGAATGAACAGGTCCCTCATGGCCTTAATTCAAAGAAGATGGAGTCCTTCTTGAGGGATCTTATCAACAATCGCCGCCAGACTCATGCCGCAGTGTGCCCTGAACATGATGAGGGTGTCGAATCCAGGCATTCGGCTCAGGTTCCTCATACTCGAGCAGGCAAGACGAATCGCCAGAGTCGAAATCCGGTTAACAGTGAGAATGTTATCAAATCTTCCATCTCCGGAAAAGTCCACCAACCTAAATTTGTGGCAAGAAACGAGCGGGCACACACACCTTCCCATTTTAATTATACTATCCAGAAGACTCATCTGGCAGCATCACGCCAATCCCGCCAGGCAATCCCGGTGGAGTACTATAGGCAGGAACATACACCTGTTTATACATCATCATCTAGTCAGCAGGCTCGTCTTCCTACATATGATGGAGCTCGTCAACCATGTTTGCCGAAGTTCAATCAGAAAGAACATACACCTGCTAAAACTAATCAAGCCTACCAACAGTCTCTCTTGGTAGCACACATAGAAGTTAGTCGGAAAGCTCCGGCGACAAACAGGAGGCAGACTCAACTCTTTGCCCCCACATTTGAGTACTGTTAGGATTCACTGACAGGAAAAGGAGGACAGGAGTAGGCACATACACCTACACCAATCACGGAATGGACGTCTATCCCCATTCTGGTAGCTGAAGTCACCATGCATATTTTATCAATGGTGAATGAACAGAAGAAAATTCTTACTCATATTCTGGATGCTTGCCAGGATATTATAACAACTTCAGCAGCATCTTAGGGAAAGACACATAAATCTATCCCCACCAGTGGAGTGACACATCAACAGTTCACTCCGGAATGGACACACACATTTTTTACAGTGCAAGAGGGTTTTGGAGCATACTCCCCCATATCATACAGAAAACAAGTCAGGCACATACACCTGATTTCAGTGCAGATTGTCAGCCTTACATGACCATCTTTCCTGATCTGGAACAAACACCTTCTCAGAGCAGCCACTTTCGTCAACAAGTGGTTTCCAAGGTGAGTAAGAAGGCGTCTATGAAAAATACCCACCCATCACAGTCAGGAGATCAAGAGCCAATCTATAAAAAATCCTTGCTCGATGCTGGAGTTCTTGAATCCTTCAGACAGTTATCCGTTGGGATTCAAGATTCTAATCCCTCATTTCCCAATAGTGGGAACATTAATTCTGAAGGTCTTCAACAGACACTTCCTCATGAAGGATTGCATCATGACAATTCAGTCGATCTTGATGTTTCATCTTCAGATGAGAGCTACAATAACCCTCTGTGTGGCCAGAAGACCAAGGAGTAAGAGATCTCATCTTTTGTTGTAACCCATTATGGTGGTCCTCCCCATGATGATGAATTTCTCTGCGAAAGCCCTCTCCGCAATAGTGATCACATTGCCCAAAAAATGCCCCAGTGGAAAATGTAGTGCCGAGAAAGTGCTCTTATCTTGAGGCACTTGAAAATGAGAAACCAGCCATGTCTGATGTTTCATCACTGGCAGGTGAAATACTTTCTCAATCAGAATATAGCCCAGGGTGTAGGTCATTCTCAGAACCACCCCTAAGTCACGAATCTTATTGTTTAATCAGTGATTTCTCTACAAATCCTATTAAATCCAATGAAGCAACAAGGAAGCACCAGCTCTGGTCAAAACAGGTAGAAGAATATTCATCAAATGATAAATAGAAGATGTTGAACATGAGAAAACAACTGGCGAAAGGTGAAGTGCTAGTCATGTTTTGGCTTCTGGCTAACTCTCAGAATGACATTCTATAAATGTTTACGGAATATGGAATTCATGATATTCATCTCAACATATGGAAAACTCATTTTCAGTTGAAAAAGAAAGTATTATCTTATGATGAATATGAAAATCATGTTAAGATAATAGAAGGGTTACAGCGTCAGATTGATTTGGCATCTCTATCAGTCTCTCGATATTTAAAGGCTGAAAAGCAGTAGAGAACCCTTCAACGTACATGCCTGGGCGCACTAAGAAGATTGCTTCAGTTAATTGCCAATGCCCCATCTGGTATTCATTTCAGAGGATGGGGTGTTCATGGAGCACTACATTTTACAGTACTCTCCAGTCAGCAAAGCCCGCCGAAAATGGTCTCATGCAATGATATTTCCCATGGTCGTCCATAGTCAATGGGCTTTGTTTGTAATCAAAAGCTTTTCCAAGAACAAGCCTCAACTAGTTCCTCTCAAAATCAAGAATACAGAGAACTTGTTGTTGAATTACTCCTGCATCAAGCAAACGAGCATATTGAACAGGCCTCTCGTATAGAGCAAGCACATCATCAAGTGACAGAAGTGTTGGAAATCATCCAACGGTATTTGAACCACATGATAAAAGTGGATACAGGTTAATGCATCGAGCTAATTTCAGGACTAAGGTTTGCAAGATCATGAGAGATTTTAAGAATGTCTCAGACATAGCAAATCCAGAGCCACCCCAGCTTTCCAGATTGGGGACTCTTTTAAACCAACCCTCGGAATCAACAAATAGGATTCGAGGATTTGAGCGGGAACAGCAGGAACAGCCCCAGTCCACCAGACTGGGGACTTTTTCAAATCATCAGTCCCCTCCTCAAAGAAAGTTGGTCTTTTCTCGACTGGGGAAGAAGACTCAAGAGGAACGAAGAGCCAAATTATTAGGAGAATCCCTCCAAATTACGGTTCGTCAAGAAGTTCCTGAGGGATCGAATCAACAAAAGGAAATGTCCCAGAAAAGGCATGGAAGAATACAATATCAAATAAATTCTTATGTAAGGGATGCTATGCGTTATGCATCAATAAATGTCATCAATGTCGTTGTTGCTGATCCACCAGATGATGCTCACTCAGGGGAATCAGATGAAGAGTTTCCTGCTCAAGAAGATGTACGCACCAACAGAAATGAAGAAGGTGTGCGTATATGAAATCAAAGGGTTACTCAGAACATAGGTAGTCCTTCAAGTAACCCACTTCCCCCACTTTGAAAAGGATCCAAAAAAGGGAGGGTAAAGAATCAAGTTACATATCCTTCCTCTAGAGAAGGCCAATCACTCTCACTAGAGAAAAGGTTTGCACAACAGGAGGAAAAATGAAGGAATTGAAGAGGTTGAATACAGAACTACTTCATGGTAGTCTTCTTCTTAAGCGTTCTGGAGTCAGTTAGCCAAGTTAATTTGTTATAGCTACTAAGATAGGTCAATAATCTCCTCCTCTATCATTACACCCTCACAGGTCTAATCCTACGGGTCAAGTGCAACAATAGTTGGCAGTGCAACCATCAATTGCAGCACCAACCACCACATCTGTCCAAGCTCCAGTCGTTGCACCTTCCCTAGTACAAGTTCAACCGGATGTTTCTCAAAATTTAATAACTACCATTGAGTCATTAACAGCTCGGTTAGAGACTATTGAAGGGAAACGTGCACATGTTCAACTAGAAAAGAAAGTTCACCCTGAATGGGTAGATTAAATCTCTCCTCCATCCAGTTTTGGAAACCCTATATTCCTTATTTTCAATGGATCAGGTGACCCTGAATAGAATTCAATGCATTACGTGTCTTGTTGCGATCCTATGATGGGAACTCTGGAGCAGCAAGAAGTAGTAAAACTCAGATGCTTCATACGGACCATGCAAGGACCAGCCTTTGTCTGGTATACAAGCTTGAAATCCTAGTCAATTACTGGGTGGGAAGATCTTCATCAACAATTCCTTCTTCAGTTCAACTCAAATTTTCCAAAGACAAAAGTTTTTGATCTTACAAACTGTAAGCAAAGAGAGAATGAAAGGGTCTCAGATTTCATTGGTCGCTGGAAGGGATTAACATATTCCCTAATATTTGCACTCACTCTAGAGGAATTGTTGCCAATCTGTGTGGAAAATCTGCGTGAAGAATTACGCACGTCATTGATCCCTATGAAATACACAGGAGGGTTTTGAGACCTTACTTAAATCAATCAGCAGATTGAATAATACCCTATATAGGCTAAGGCTAAATCTCGTGTAATTCCATCAGCTCCAGGAAGGAGAATGGGTAAAGTAGAAACTGGTACAGTTACACTTAAACAAGCACCAGTACCTGTTTCTACATCAAAACCTTCATCTTCTCAAAGGGACCCAACTCCTGAGAGCCAACAAAAAAGGCTGTTTCATCCAGATGATCAAAGAGATCAAAGACGAAAACAATTTGAGGATCTGAAGAGGAAAACATACTCTTTCTGAAATGAACAAGTTCCTGGTTACTTCATTTCGGCTCTGTAAAATAATCTCGTTCAATTAGAAAGTCCTAAGAGGCCAAATAAGGAAGGAGATGAAAACTATATCAATTATTTCCCTTTTCATCAAATGTTGGGGCATCCCATCCTGGTGTGTTTTGTCTGTAAAGACCTCGTGTAGAAGATGGTCGACTCAGGACAAGTCAAACTAAAATGTTCTTCAGCTTTGGTAACATGTGTTACTGCTACAGTTCCAGAGGAGAAAGGCGAATGGCAAGAAGTCAAAATCAAAAATGCACAGAAGTATGATGATTGGATGGTTAGAAATACAATCAACCGAACTCATGCTATTTTGCTAACATAATTAATGAAACTGATTGTGTCTTCTGCCATGAATGTTGCGGCAAAACCCTCTTCATCAGAGGGAAAGTCCTTAAAGAAACAGCAAGATTCAAAGAATGAAAAAGAATCAGAAGAATATGAGTATATGTCAAAGCCTAAATTGTCTTTGACTCTGGCAGACTTCATGTCATCTACTTCAATGCCACGGGCACCGTCCCACCAAAAAACATAGCCTAAACAAGATAATCAGGCAGATTGTTCATCAGAAAAAGAGTTAATCTTCAGTTATGTTAATATGATTCAGTCAACAGATCCATATTCCAGTCGCAGTTTCGATTTCGATGAGCCGGAATTCCCTGTATCAAATAGGGGAATTGGAGGAATTTCCAGAGGCACAGGATACAGAGGGAAAATGTGTATCTTTCAGAATCCACTACTCTAATTCTACCCCTGCTAGAACTGTGTACGCAGCAGAAACTCGTGGTAGAGGCCTTCAGCGAGCTCAGCAAGAACAAGCAAGTTCTTCTACCAATAGCAAATTCAATCATGGCACTATTATTTTTGAAGACCATTTGAAGGTTCCACATTCTTCCTCTTAGCAATTAAACGGATCTAATCGGTCTAATCTTCCAAAACCAGGAATATTGCCAACTCCTATCCCAATAAAAAATGCATCAACTTCCAAAGAATATTCTTCCAAGGTACCTGCTAAACCACATATTCTTTTTGGGAAATGCAGGCCTCTGGATCAAAAGTATGATATATTGAAACACTTGGCCCAAGTACCAGCCAAGTTATTAATTCTGGATGCTCTAAATCTGTCAAAAGATCTTCGGGAAGCACTCATTGAGGCCCTATCCAGTCCTCAAGAGTTTGAAACTGAAATTCCTACAGGTGAAGTCTATAATAGAGAATAATCCTACCAAATTCCATGCAATAATATATTTTACTGATGAAGATGAAGATGATGTTGTGCATGGGGATATTAGACCTTTGTACTTATCTGGAAATGTCAACGGCGTAGACGTCCGAAGAGCATTCATTGACAATGGTTCAAGAGTCAACCTCATGCCCATTCGTACACTTCGTCGATTGGGCCTCACAGAATCTGATTTTTCTCCTTCTACCATGATATTACGAGGATATGATAAAAATGAACAAGAACCAATGGGCGAAGTTACACTCAGAACTCAGTTTGGTGATCTTGTATCCAATTCAGATATCATAGTTGTTGATCAAGACACAGCTTTCAACATCTTGCTTGGAAGACCCTGGCTACATCAACATGTGGCTATCCCTTCATCATACCATCAATGTCTCAAATATTGTTTTTATGGTCATGTTGGGACATTGTATGGTGATAAATCCTCGTTGAAGGCATGTGAGTCTCAATACATTGAGGCGGAATTCTATCACATGAAGGGAAGGGAGAAATCCACAGCAAAAGAGATTACCAAAGTTAATTCTCCATATCGTTTGGAGAAAATTACAATGAATCCATTTACACATGTGAGTACAGATTATGTGTTGCCTATCAATAAAATTGACAGGATAGACACAAATAAAAATACTCTTATGGAAAGATCAATAATGTCAATTACGGAAATCGATCCAGACAACATGGGAGAAATTGGTAACCCACCAAGCAGTGCTGAAAGCACAAATGGTGGTGTCTTTAGTTCATCTTCTGAAATCCAACAAGACTATACTTCGCTAGTTAGGCCAGAATAAGTTATAGAAACATCGGAGGTGAACAGTGATGTCGATTCTCAATCCATAATCTCCTCTTTTTTACCCAAAGAAGACCCTTCATCATCAATCGGGTCGGAAATGGATGCTTCTTCTTTAAGATATAAAAATTTTGACATCTCTACGGATCATGAGAATTTTTCTTTATCATATACTATGAAAGTAGAAACTAAAGAAATAACACATGATGAAGAAGAAGAAGATCTCATAGATGCTCCTCCAGCATTTGAAAAGGGTATCTCTACCACTGTGGATAAACTCAGAGAAATAAATCTGGGTACAAAAGAAGATCTACGCCCCACTTTAATCAGTGCGGCCATGAATCTTGAAGAGAAAAAGATTTATATATCTTTTCTAAAGAAAAATAGAGATATATTTTCTTGGAACTATACTGAAATTCCCGGGCTTGATCCTGATGTTGCTACTCATCATTTGGGTTTACCAGAAGAACATCGATGACTTAAGCAAGCCATAAGAAGAACACACCCAACTTATGCGTCCAAAATTGAAGCTGAAGTGGATAAGATTATCAAAGCTAACTTCGTAAGAGAAGTTCATTATCCCAAGTGGTTGGCTAATATTGTCCCTGTAAAGAAGAATAACGGACAAATTAGAGTTTGCATTGATTTCAGAGATCTTAATTGTCGTTGTCCTAAGGATGATTTCCCAGTTCCGATTACAGAACTTTTAATTGATGCAACAGCTGGCTATTAAGCACATTCCTTCATGGATGGATATTTTGGATACAATCAAATCTGAATGGCCCCAGAAGATGAGGAATCCACAGCCTTCAGAGCCCCTCAGGGTGTGTTTTGCTACCGGGTAATGCCCTTTGGCTTAAAGAATGCAGGTGCAACATATCAGCGTTCCATGCATCGTATCATCAAACCCTTCTTACGGACGTTTGTTGAATTCTATGTAGATTATTTGGTGGTTAAATCCAAACAACATTCTAATAACTTTGCTGATTTGGAATTCATATTCTGCAATCTTTGACAACATAATTTGAAGATGAACCCCTTAAAATGTGCTTTTGGGGTAACCTCAGGAAAATTTCTCGGCTTTGTTGTACGCCATCGTGGTATTGAAGTCGATCCTGAGAAGACCAATTCAATCCTTGGTATGTCACCTCCTCAAAATTTGAAAGAATTAAGAGGACTTCAAGGACACTTATCCTATATTCGTCATTTCATCGCCAATTTGGCTGGCAAACGTTTACCCTTCACCAAATTGATGAAGAAGGGAGTCACTTACCAGTGGACTGAAGAATGTCAAGAAGCATTCGATATTCTCATGAAATACCTCTTGAGTCCACCGGTATTCATGCCACCTATTGAAGGAAGACCACTTATCCTCTACATGACAGCTATAGAGCTATCATTGGGTGACTTTCTTGCTCAAAAGAATGATGCTATGAATGAAAACAGCCTCTACTATCTCAGTTGAACTATTCTTGATGCAGAAACCCAGTATTCAAGTTTTGAGAAGTGATGCCTTGAATTAATCGTTGCAGTTCAGAAGTTGAGACACTACCTGCAACATCACGAGGTCCAAATGGTCTCTCGCAATAACCCGCTCAAATTCATCCTTAGTTTTCCAATGCATACAAGACGTCTAGAAAAGTGGGAAATTATTTTGCAGCAATTTGATATTCAGTATGTGTTTCAAAAGCTGATAAAGGGCCAATCTCTGGCTGATTTCCTGGATGAACACCCTTCAGTGGAAGACACATCTTCAAATATTGAACTCCCTGATGAGGAAGTCTTCCCTATTCAATAATGTCCTCGTGCATGGGAAATGTATTTTGATGGTGCATCCAGAAGTCCAATATGGATGAAAAGGGAAAATCCTAAATTCAATAAAGTTTGCTTAGTAATTGTGCTCATTTCTCTAGAAAAGGAAGTGTTACCTTATTCATTCTTATAGTGGGAAGGTGGTACCAACAATGAAGCAGAATACCAAGTTCTCATCGTAGGATTGGAATTAGGGCTTCAAGCACAAGTGAATCACTTAAAGATGAAAGGTGATTCAGACCTAGTAATCAAACAATTCAATGGGGATTATTCCATCAGAAAAGAAGAACTAATGTCTTTGTATGATTACGTCATAGATTTAATGGCGGAATTCCCTTTGGAACTGACATTTTATTATGTCCCATGATCAAAAAATTCTCAAGCTGATGCACTGGCTAATATAGCCACAGCTCTGGCAGATCCAAATCGGGACGAGACAACCATCAGTATTTCCCACCGTCGTTCAATTTCATCTTATGTTCGAATCAGAACAATGGAAATTAATGAAATTAGTCCCATTCCTGAACTGTATGGTCATACTACAGGATGGATGTCACCTATCATGGAATACCTTCAAAATGGAACAATTCCACCTGATAGAGCCGAGAAAGAAAAAATCCGGTGACGTTTGGTCAATTTTACACTTTATGATAGCCAAGATCACCTAGAGAAAAGTCTCTACAAATGTGGTTTTGATGGAGTTCTCTTCAGATGAATTGATGGGGAATAGACAATGGCTGTCATGAAAGAAGTGAATGCTGGAGTCTATGGTTCCCACCAGTCTGGACATAGATTGTCTGATCAGATTCGAAGGCTTGGATACTTTTTGCCTTCAATGATACAAGATTGGGTTGATTTCACAAAGAAGTGTCATTCATGCCAAGTAAATTCCAACTTCATTCTTCAACCTCTAGAGTTGCTTCATACAACTAAATACTCATGGCCATTTTCCACATGGGGAATGGATGTGGTGGGACATTACCCTTCAGCTACGACCCAGCAGTTTAAGTACATTATTTCTGCTACTGACTTCTTTTCCAAATGGGAAGAGGCAATACCTCTTAAGGAAGTCAATTATAAATGAGTTGTTAGCTTCATCAAGTCTAACATCATTACCAGATTTGGGGTCCCTCATACCATATTGACGGACAATGGCACCAACTTCTGTTCATCTGAGGTGAAGAACTTGTATCAAGAATAAAATAGAAAATCCAACCATTCATCTCGGTATCATGCAGTGGCCAATGGCCAGATAGAATCCTTCAACAAGACACTTTCAAATATACTGAAAATGATGGTGGATAAAGATAAGAAGTCATGTCCTGATAAAGTCTTTCATGCTTTATGGGCATATCAGACTACCACCCGCACTGCAACGCTGTCAACACCATATTCATTGGTATATGGAACGAAAGAAGTCTTGCCAATTGATGTTCAACTACCCTCACTCAGAGTTTCCATTTGTGATTAATCATCTACAGATGAATAATCTCAAAAGCTATTGAATGAATTGGAATGATTAGATGAGAAAAGATTGGGCACTTTGCACCACTTAGAAGTCTATCAGAATCGAATAACATGAGCTTCTAACAAAAAAGATCATCTCAGTTCATTCACTTAGGGAGAATTGGTATTAGTGCTCATAACTCTATTGATACTTGGAAAGAAACCTCCCTAACTTGAGCAAAAATGTTAAGGACCTTACTCAATACATAGGGTCTACTCCAATGGAGCTTATTGATTAATCTCGATGGATGGAGAACTCATCACTACTCCAACCAATGCAATATTTTTGATGAAATATTTTGTGTATACAGAAAATATATCATCCATGGTCCAGTATGAACTTAAACTGCAGCACCATCCAGGAAGAGGTTAAACTACACCATCCACGGTCCATGAATATGACCTTGAACTATTCGTACTTTCGTCCAACATGACGCTAAACTGTATCATCCCGTTTTCGTCCAACATGATGTTAAATTGTGTACTCTTTTGTCCTCACTGCATGACATTAAACTGTACAGTCCCCCTTTTGTCTAACATGACGTTAAACTATATTGTCCCCATCGTCCTAACTACATGATGCTAAACTGTACAGAAAGTCCTTGATACGTCCTACATGACATTAAATTGTACTTTGTCCCTGCTACATGACACTAAACTGTGCAGCAGCAATAGTCTTAACTACAAGACTTTAAACTACATAGTCCCTTTTTATGTCCTACATGAAATTAAACAATGCATCATTAAGTTTGTTGCTACCTCTTGTTTCTCACACCGAGTATGACTCATGTGAGCATAGAGGAAACCTCAACCATAACACTCTCTCTGGGCTATTAACCATGTGTAAGTCCCAACAACATCATTTTTTAGTTCGTTGTCCACAAGAACCACTTGATCGTTAAGTCATTCTTTAATTGAACTACACGAACATTGATCCTTGCCTTATAGGTTGGGTAAGTAGGTAACCTCCCAATGTTCAAGCCCAAAACCAATCTCTTCACATCGGTTCACCTCCATCTCATACAATGTTGATTCATGAAACCGCCCCTAGAATCAATATCTTTACATTGGTTCACTTTCATCCTTGTTATACAATGTTAGACAATACAACACTTTTGTCTAGTATGACCATAAGCTACAATATTCATTGATACCCTCACCTAAGAGGGAACAATTATTTACATTGATTTTTTCAATCATGTTTCATTTCAAAGACTACGTGCATACATGGTAATTCCCAAACCATTTATCTTGGGTTAATCCATCATTGTACTAAAGTCCCCTTTCACCCTTCACATGTACGATCCAAATTTGTACAAAGGGTATTTCTAGAACTATGTGGGATTTATTCCCATCCTTATAGGATACATAGGAACGTTCGAGTGTCCCTCAAATCTAGCTCCAAGTCTTTGGGCCTAACCCCAAATTCCACTTTCAGTCCCCTGGATGAATAGTCCCCATGAAAAAACAGACTGTGTATTTCTTATAATGGTCCAAGATCTATGACCCTAAACTATGATCTATAATCCTTTTGTCCCACACGACGTTAAACTGTAGTTTAAGAACTACGTAAGGCTTGATTCCCATCATTATGGGATACGTAGTGAGGTCCAACATTTCTATTCAGGACCCAGCCACAACATGATTATGGTTAGCATTGATCTGTGTATCTTTGTATACATTGGACAATACCCATATTTATGTGTCATAATCCTAACCTTAAATATTTTCAGATATTTATAGACATTTTCATGAATTTTAGTCACAAAAATGTCCAATTTTTGAGAGTTCTTTTACCTGACTATGCATCGCGTGCCCTTAGGAAGCCTTGCATAAACACTCTACATAACAGACTTGTCAGCCAAAAGATATTATTATTTGACTATGCAGCCAATGCCCTTAGGTATCCCTGCATAATTCAACCCCCAAATGGGTTTGTTAAATAATGGTAACTTCATTATTTGGAAGAAAGCCTATTTTGTCATTATTGGTCTTAAATGACAGTATGTAGGGATCCGCAAAAATAGCCATCTTTAACATATTTGTCCCATATCTTCTTTCATGATCTGAATGTATTCAAGTCTATGGTTTATATTCTCCTTCCCTATGTTTGGGTCAGACCTTCGTAAGAGTAATATCCATCCAGTTCTATGATAATCTTGTTTGGAAATATCTTCTCCATATTCAAGTAACTCTTTCCATACAACAAACTCTATAATTTGGAAAATTTGAATCTCCATAATCATTCACTGGCTTTTAGCAGTAGAAAGGTAAATTTCTAAGAGTTCTTTTTCCTGACTATGCTGCACGTTCCCTTAGGCGGCCTTTCATAAACAATCTACATAACAGACTTGTCAGCTAATAGATACTATTATTTGACTATGCAGCCAATGCCCTTAGGTGGCCTTGCATAATTCAACCCCATAACGGGTTTGTTAAATAATATTAACTTCATTCTTGGAAACTACTTCTTCTGATTCCTTTTATCTTTTTTCCATTTCATTTCTCAGATTCAAATATTCTTAAGTCTTAGTTTACATTTTCCCCCTCATACTTGACTATGGTAATATGTTTTCAGATAAATTTTCAAGGAATTGAGTCAAGTTTAATCCATTTCAGTCAAAGATATTTTGACCTTAAACAATAGACTCCTTATGTCCGACGTGCATGACATTAAACTGCCCACAAAAGTAAAGGGAACTCTGAATAAAAGTCAAGTTCCAGATCACTAAACAAACCTTTTGTATGATTTGGGTAATATTGAGCAATTAAGAGTTTCAAAGTTTGTAGGGTTATTTATATTAATCCTAGTAAAAATCAAACTATGCTTACTAGGCCCATTGGCTTAGGTAAAATTTAAAGAATGTAGAAAAATAATGCAGGTACAAATGATTGAAGATGAAAGTGTTTTTCATTGATACAAAAGAGATAAAAGGACATCAATAGACTGGAGTCTCTTATGTTTTTCAAGAATTACAAGAGGCTTTCATCATAACTCTTCATTTGATTTACGGCATCCCGAGCTTCATCAACAACCACTGTGAATTCATTCATTCAACTAGATACAATAAGAGTTGTAGTGATACCAGCTCTTCTTGGAACAATTGTAAAGGATATTCTTGAGTGTGGTTTGAGAAAATTTTCTGCTGATCAAATAGTGACTTTGTTTCTATCCAAGAGACTTGGAAGATGGATAAATGGATTTAAGAATGGAACATTGGAAGTAAAGATCTATTTTGAGAGAGTACTCTTTTCAGATATTGCTCCAATTCCATGTTTGTCTTCTCTCCACCAACCGGTAGTAGAAAAAATTTCAGCCCATGGGTTTTCTATTTTCATGTCTGCAAGGAAATGTTATGGAGGAAAATATTGAAAGGTCACACCAATTTTGTTGCTCTTAATGCACAACATAACCGAAATAGAGGAGTAGTGGTGCAGCTATATCTTAGGCATATAGTTCTTTTCATCTAGAACATTGACTCCTTGTATAAGACCATGACCATACAGAGGTAGGTAGAGGCTCTGTGTGAAATTAAGATGATATTTATTCAAGTATTTATCCAAATCTGGGAAAGTGATGTCTTAGATATCATAGTAATAATGGAAAACAAAGTTCATCATGTCATCAATCCACTTGCTATCCAGTTCATCAACTGTTCTGATTCTATTGGGAGCCATTGAATCTGTACAAAGGTTGAATAATTAACTCTTAAGTAAGTTTTTTTTCATAAATTTTTTGAAAGAATTCGAAAAAATTGGCAAAGGCATTAATGCGTGCAAGTCTAAACTTGGCGCGCAAGTATGGATGTGTCACGCAAGTATTTGGCATGCAAGTATCAGCACGCAGGTCCAGATACCTTGACAGCAGCACGACAGCTAAGGGACAGTGGAAAATAGAGAAACCTACACGGCGAAGGTCACTTGTGTAGCGAGAGCTCGAAAGTTTGAAATCCGGATGCTTTGTACGGAAATGGGGCCACATATTTATAGGCCACAACCTTACCCTACGCGCTGAAGTCTGTCCAACTAGAAGTTGAATGCAACTACCTGCGTGCCATACCGTGCACGCAACATATTCCTTGGTTTTTATTTTTTTCCTCAGAGTCAAATACTCTTTTCTCTCTGGATCCAACTATGAAGGGGGACTTTTATTGATTCTCCTTTCGTCATAGAATCTAATGATTGGAAAAGGAAAATGTCTTAGCTCAAAGTGATTCAACCTTTGGACAGATATCAAAAATTGACAAAGGAAGGAATAACAAGAACATTGGGAAAGGGTCGCGCAAGTTCTACAATGGTCGCGCAAGGACACTTGCGTGCCGCAATGGTCGCGTATGTACACTTGCACTCCAGAAGTAATAACCACCCGAGGTCTTCTCCAGCCTATAAATACCCCCAGTGGGCCCCCCATTGCGAGAGGAATTTTTTCCCGAATCCAGATTTGAGCTCCCGATGCCCTAGTCTCTTCTCAAATCTTCTGAAACACTTCTAAGGTAATTTTTTACCTAGAACGGAAGATCTAAAGAGGGGGAGGAAGGCCTAAGTGTTGAAACTCACCAAAACTTGTGCACCTGAGTAGCCAGCACTTAAGGGAAATGGCCACACTTCCGTGCTGCCTAACCCCTTCAATAGCACTTGGACGCCACACTTTTGGAAGAACCTCAAGATAATTCTGGAGGCTTTAACCAAGAGTCACTCAAGTATTACCCTGCTGGTTAACAGTCGCTCAAGTACCCATGTGACGCGTAGGTATACCTGCGCGACCAGAACTTGCGCGCCCACGCAGTACCTGCGCGCCTTCCCGGACTTGCGTGCCCCTGCCTGTTTGGGTGCCCTTCTTGATCATTTCACCCGTCTTATGCCATTCCACCTCTCATATTTAGGATTCAGTCTTCAAGACACTCATCAAAGCTATTTATGGCATGGTTTCTTGATTTGACTTCCTTATCTGAAAGGAAATATGTGGAATATCTCTCAAAACCTAGTGATTTACACATCTTTATGTCACTAAAGATTGGGATTTCATTCATTAAACATAATCCTTTAAGATAAGAGAACCCCTTAACTTGGGCCTCCTTTTTAAGAATAAGCCCCAGTCAAAATTCTAAAATCTAGGCATCCTCTTTAAGAGTAAGCCCCATGACCCTTAATTTTTCATGTCTCTTAACCTGGGCTTCCTTTTCATGAGTAAGACCCAGTCTTAATTTCTCTTAACCAGTCCTAATTTACCATTGATCTGGGATTCCTTCTCAAGAGTAAATACCCAATCATAAGTCCTCTCCTAATTTGGGCCTCCTTTTTAGGAGTAATCCCCATGCTAGAGTATTCAAATCTCCATGAAGTACATATACCTTTATGGACCATTTCCCTAGATTTCTTCCCTGAAGTAAATCCAAATATTAATTTATCTGGGTAGTCATACATACATAAGTCCCACATTATTTCTCATTACTGCATATTTCATGGCACAATGTCTAATTTTTACCAATACCTCTTGTTTCTCACACTGAGCATGACTCATGTGAGCTTAGAGTTTAAAAGTAATTATGACATCTTTCTTTGATCCTTGAATCATAAAAATCATAATCCCTTACTCGAACTACGTGGGTTCAGATTCCTTTTTCTAAACAATGGATACGTTGGTAGCCAATTTGCGAGTTCGATCCGAACTCTGAAATAATACATGTCCTTCTGAATGCCAATAAACTTTAAGTGCCCCATTGAGGGGCTTTAAAACCAGCATGGTCATCATAATGACCAAGAGAATTATATATAAATTTGTCGAAGGATACCGTTGATTATGAATCTCTAACAAATATATATGATTCTCTATCAATGAAGAACCACAAATACATATAAAATGTTCTCTAAATTTCTTACATATCAATCATTGATTGTCAGATCTAAAGGAAACCTCATTTTATACTTGGTAATGTAATAAGGATTCATGAACATAACTTAAATCTATAATGAGAGTCCCTAAGTAGAGAATAATTCCCCTAAAAAATGTCGGATGAGTCCGAACTCCAATACTCTCAACCAATGCAAATTCCTAAGCCTCATCAGTCCACAAACTAATGAGCGCCTACCTTTGGAAAGCATGTCCAAATAGATTTGGATTCATTGGATGTTTCTGGTTCTATGAAAAAACTCGTTAGATACCGATTGGAATGTTTGAACCTTCAATCAAGGAGGAGATCCCCAAATTCCGAGGGAAACAATATGGACATTGTATTCTCTTGGAAAATTAGTATTGACCTATCAAACAAAATTTCCAACAATAGAGGTTAGGTAGTATTTTTTTTTATTTTTATGGATAATTCAAATGGAAAGGTTATGGTTAAGGTGAGGTAAGTTCATTGGATTTAAATATTATAATATAAGATATATTTATATATATTGATGTATTATGACATAATATGATTAGAATATCTCAATTATTTGATTATTTCATGACTGTTATATAATTATTGATTAATTCATTATTATTAAAGACTATTTTGTATTGTTTTATGATAACCACAATGAGAATATTTATCATATTTACCATGTTGAGGTAATAATAAATCATGTGAAGTGTTCAAATTCTCTTAAGATAGATAGTATCCACTGAAATTGGTGGATTTATAATATAAAATCATGTTTCATCAAAATAATTCTAAACATTAAATGGTTTTACAAATTCCCAAACACAATTTGTACAAGTATCATGTCTGTGATACGTTCGTGAATGGAATGAAAAATTATGGGTTAATTAGGCTTCTCTATATATTGAACACCCTCAGACCAAACTAGGTGGTTTTTCTTTACTTTGTGGACATACATTGTCATCTAGACATAGAGGATGATGTTTTAGTTTTGTTATTATGGATGAATTGAATAGATATACATGACTATACTTTTTAGATCACAATTGTGATACTTTTTCTATGTTTTCAACTTATTATAAAATCATTTAAAATGATAAAGGTTATGTGATTGTTTATATTAAAATTGATTAAGGTTTATAACTATATACTATTGAAAAAATTACCAATTGCAACGGCTTATTTACGATGGGTCAAAGGCTAGTCGCAAATGATATTTTTTCTACGGGTAAGTAAGAAAACGTCGATAAATGTTTTGGAGTGAATGTGCGCCAAAGCACAGGGGCATAATTTGCAATGGGTTACCTATTCCCATTTCAAATGCCCGAAAATAGCTTTTACAATTTGTGATGGGAAATGTATCTCATTGCAAATGATGTGTCGATAGAGAAAATTTGCGACGAGTCTCGTCACAAATTTGTTTTTTTGACTGATAATAATTAATGCATTTGGTGGGAATTTGTAATGGGACCTGTCGTAAATGTCACTATTTGCGATTGGATTACTATAAAAAATAAGTCAATTACAAAAAATCTATCCTATATACAACCCACCAGTGTCCCCCCTCATTCTAATTTTTTCTTGACTTCTCTCTCTTTCTCTTCTTAAAAATTATCTTCCTAAATTTTTCATAGTTTAAACTTTTAAATCAGAGCATAATATTTTCCTTTTATACTCTGAAAGCATCTGTTTCAAGGAATCTATCTATTTTATATTGTGTAGTTAATTTATTTTATTTTAAATTATTTCTAATTTTTCTTAGTTAGATGATATTAAATTCAATTTGAATTAGATATTTGGTTTTCAATATTTATTTTTTGTGAATAATTATGTCTATGTGTTAATTATAAATAATTTTTAATAATTAGAAATAATTAGAAATATTATGTAAATTAATATGATCCCAAATATAGTGAATGTACATTTGTAGGATATTGTTTTCTGTGTAATGCTTATTGAGTTCTAATTAAATAGATCATGGTTGTTGAATAATCAGTTTATACATAATTTGAATAATTAAATTAAAGGACAACTCTAATGAAGTATATCAGATTGATGATGACATTGGAGAATTTAATTTTAGAGATCCTTTATCTATATAAAATCATATTCAAATAGTAGTAGTATGTATTCATGTATTGAATAATCTTATAAATAGATAATATGAAATACATATTGAGATATTCATGATAACATAGTGATTGGAGATGTTGATTAAGGCTTTCAATACAAGAATACTAAAAGGGGTCTTTTTTATCATTATATAATAATTTAAAATACTATTCTAATTGATGTCACAAAAAAAATTGAAATTTTAAAATTTGGTTATGGATATTCTAGATGTGTTTAATCAATTTTAGAGAAACGAAATTAGTTATTGGTGGATCCAACAGAAGATCATTAAGTTATTTGATCTAAAAAATAATGAATAAGGTTGATTAATGTTTTAATTATTGTGAGGATCTATGGTAGGATAGTTTCACATGTCTATATTCAATTTAAAGGAGTTGATTAATGTAATACACCTATTTCAATCACCGATTCTGGATTGGAGTGTCGTATATCCTTGTGCATTCTTCCACACATGAAAAGGGGTTTCAAACTAGAAATGAGGGACTTTATAATGTAATGCGGATACTATACCAATAGTTTCACTAACAATAAATCATGTTTTTAAAAAACTATGAATAAATATACTAGAATAACATAAAATAAACAAATGATGACCAAAGATATATATGATATCATGTCATGTATCATATATTAATGCAAAAAATAAGTCTAGGACCTCCAATGTGGCTGGTAAACTAGTGTAACATGAATAAATATGAGAAAATATAGAAACCACAATGTTTTTAGAGAATCTATCCTATAAAAAACACAATCACCATGCAATATCTCCTCAGATCCATATTGTTGGGCCCTATCCTTTCCAGATATATAGGATCAGGAATTCTGTAGGCATATTTAGATACCCACGTAGGATGTAAAAATGAACTAGTAAAACACCTCTAATATGTATTTAACATAAGTAAATATATATAGGTTATATAACTAAATAAAGAGTTATACACAATTAATCAATCATCCACTCATGTACTGGGTAATCATGTTCTAACCCGGTTACCATGAACCTATTAGAGTTTGTATCATTGGACCTACTAATTTTATATTGATTAAATGTATATTCAATTTATTCAATATTAACTTAATATATTATTTGATATTATTTTTTTTCTGCATGGATTTAATATAACATTGTCATAGAGTATTTTTAACATTTATATATTCATATTAGTTTTTTATTATGCTTATAACTTTAAAGGGATATGAAATCATTCTTTATATAGTTCCATAGTCGGATAGAATACTATGATGTAAAAATTGTATTTAGATCATCATGTGTGAGTTCTCAATAGAATATGAGTCTTGTTCTCAAGAATTTATCCATTGGTAATCTATAATATAAAAGATAATGATAAGAGGCCTCCCCATATTAATTCGACCAGTTTTTGTGTAAATGATTATTCCAATCTATGGGCATGTTTAATTTTCTTGTATTTTAATATAATCATGAATATATGTAATAAATCAGTCACTTCGGGTTACTGACCAAAGATGTCAAGCTATTTATTGTTATGAAGAAGGGTATTCTGGGTTTTTCATGATTAACATTTCATTAATAGATTTGTCTATGAAGGAGGTGTCCCTTACTTCTATATGGAAGTTGGTATCACAAACCTTCTATTAGAATAGAATCATTTCATTAAATTCATGTGCATGGTTTAATATCTTTTTTATTCTTTATATTCAAGGAAATATTTATTGAGTAAATAGGTTAATGACACCATCGTGCAACCTTCTTGATAAGATATTATGAAAAAAGCGACTGTAGTTGATAATGAGTTTCTGTATGTAGTTGTCGACATCAAATCATTATGTTATTTCAATTGGGTGCCTTAACCTATAACTAGATAGTAATATTTAACTTTAGGGAAGGTCGCCTATTACTAATGGGAATGAATCCTAGAGGGTCGCAAAGTATGTGTTTTCATTGACATCGATTAAATTTTATTTTATTTTAATTATTTAAATAAATATTAATCTCAAGAATGTTGAAAACTATTATTCAAGTTATTTAGATCTCATAAAGATAATTAAAATGTATTCTCCCACATGTGAAAAAATATATTTATTTATTTAATTGTATATTTAAAATGTAATTTTTCACTGGTATGTGAATGTGATAAATATGTATTCATATTTTTTTGAGTCTTCAATGAATGCAAGAGGTTTTCTAATGGACCAATCCCATATATAGTGAAAAGAATAATTAACCAACATGTTAAATAATATTTGTTAAGTTAAATTTTGTGTGAAAAGAAAATAGTATTTTTATTATCAAAGTTAAATGGAATGATTTTTATTAAAGGAAATAAATGTCATTAAAGGAAGAGGATGTAATTAAATAATCTTTTATCCAAATCCTAACTATATAAATATACCACTATATCTTTTATGTAGAGAATAAAATAATTTTTTCAAACAAAAAATTCATTCTCAACTCCTCAAACTCTCTCCCTCTTAATAATAATAAGCGCAATAGAGATTTATACATGAAAAAATAATCACAGATCAATAACTATCAAAAAATAATCCTCATCTCTCTATGCATGCACCCAGAGATCAGGTGGTGTTACTCGGAGATCATAGTAGAACATGTGGATTACCACTATAGGGATTCAATCCATGGATCATCACAGCACAACGAAGGTAATCTGCAGGGAAGTTTTTTGACGATAAACATTCCCCAATGAACAGTGATCCTAAGATGAGATATTTATTTTTTCAGAAATTAAATATGTTAATTATAAATTTGACTTGTAATATCCACACACTTGGATTCTAGAATCCATTATTAAACGATCTATTATTATATCTCCCACCACCATATTGATATGTAGTTTCCAAAACCTACATACATTATTAGAGTGGCCACATTTAAATTTATATTTTTTTGTTTTATTAATGATATATGCACAATTATAATTGGACTCTTAATTTAGGTTAATCATTATATAAACTTATTTGAATTTACATGTTATCTGTATATTAATCATGTTAATGTAGTGTATCATTTTCATAATGGTTTAGGAACAAATGAAGAAAACCTCAAGATTTCATTGGGAAGTGACAAATATTTGGTTGGTAAAACTGGGATACACATTGTCTAGCTAGAGAATATGTTGTGTACCTATGTACATGGTATATGGGTGTATCTAGTAGTTAATTACAGATGTTGAATTTATTTCACACCTCTTGTTGACCGAACCAATATGGTATGTGATAATCTAATACATGACATATAACTAGAATGTATATTATATGTAATCTGACCGAGTAAACATTTTTAAGCCTCATGCATGTGACTCAGTTACACAAAAACTAAGGTACACGACATGTATTGGGATTTTATGCACCATTTATTATATCAGTTAATTGAATATTTAAATTAAATTAAATAGATAATTGAAGAATGAAAATTTTAATTTAATTATTTTCTCATATTGGATGTTTGAAAAATTAATAATGGTTTTAATTATTTTTAAATGTTCAATTAATTTATTGGAATAATTATCATTATTGGTTTTACCATTTTTTATGAAACACATAAATGATCGGTATATCCAACTATGTGTTAATGATCATTAAAGCAGAAGTGAATTAATTAGTCAATTAATGTAATATAATTTATATTAATAATAAAAAATGAATAAAAATAATAATTTTAGCGAATTAATTTTTCATCTTCATTGAATGTATGACCACTCATGAGCTTGACCAAGTCCTGTGTATGTAATAGATGTTTTATTTTAATTATTTCATGGTTTTTAATTATTTTTTTTATATTAAATATGATGGAATGTAATTTATTCATTGCTAAATTATTATGTAGGACATGAATGTCCATGGAAATTTATGCCATCCCCTTTTAACCAATCATTTTGTTCCCATCACTAGCATGTGATTAGAAAATATAGGTAATTAATGAAGTATCTAAAGGAGTGTGGGGGATGTTCCAAATGTAGCCATAAGTATTCAATCTAAGGTGATACACCAACGTAAGGGTGGAATGCCTTAACTCATTCCATAACTAGAAAATGAAGATTTTTCTCATAGGTTGTAGGTTGATTTAATGACTGCTAAATAAATAAACCATTAAATAAGGCTCATGAATCAGTTGTTGATTGTTTATTTATTTATGTCTATTAAATTATTTATTTTATGGAAGCAAGGTCGAGAGGACCTAAATAAATGAATAAATGTGAAAATACCAAAAATCAAATAAATCAATTATGCATAAACATTTTATTGACCATTTTAAATTAATAAAGTAAAATCCAATTATAATATGATGACATGTAAAGGTTATTATAAGATAAAATTTATGCATAATAAATTAAGAAAATATATTTTATGTATAAGTTATATACAACATGGATAATTAATTAAGTATCATCCACATAATATTAAAAAAACATGTAAAAGATAAAAAAGATAAAATTAATTAAAAATTAATTCCTATGCTTCATCAAAATTTTATCTTAGATTATGCCTTCTATTTCATGATAATGAAAAAAACTCAATACAACTAAGTGTTTTACCTACCCTTGTTTGGACACATACTTTTATAAGGGGTGTCCATATGAATATTTTGTGTTCAATTAACCATATTACCATAAGAGGAGTATCCCTTTATATATATGGTGAAATTTGGAGGAAATTATTGAAGAAATATATGTCCAAATTTTAGGATTAGGGAACCCACTAAATGGATCAATGTGATGTACACCCATAGTAGATAAAGTCTTAACTACCTAAATACCTTCAAGTATATTCACCAAACCTTGTTGGGGTTATGTAAAGGGGATTGTGGATCCTTTTCAATAAAATGTAAAACAAAATAGGCATTCTAAGTTTCACTATGTAGACTATGGAATGTTGATAAAATAGTTGGATATTTAATTAATATTACTCTATATATTATTAATCACAAAATTATTAATCAAGTAATGTACTAATAAAATACTATTTTAAATTTTACAATAAATTAAGAATTAAACCATCTACAGTATCCCTAATTTTTTTTTGAGAATGACAACCTCCTAAATATAATAAATACATAGAGTGATTTAGATTCCTTAAGGTTATTCTATTCCATAAGAGAGGATCTTAAATGATATAACCCGCAATGCCTGATCCACCTTCTCAAGAGGAATGTGATGAAGAGTTTTTAATTTATATGAAACATATGAATGATTTGGTTGACATTCAATGTTTGATAATTTCATCTGTATTTACTAAAATCATGAAGTCTCATTAAAACATAGATCAATATAGCACTCTTCGGATCCTCTATGTTCTTTTCCAAGAGAGAGATGAATAAGAGTGGTTTGAGATTACCAAAGCACTAATTCATAGTAAGGTTGTGGATGGTTCCCTAGCTAGACCACCTGTACTCTGGATAAATATATACATTGACTACCTATAAGTTCTAGGGTTTAGAATCCCAAAATATTTTTCCCCCAAACTCGTTCTTGAATCACCCCCTCAAAGACTCTATAGTATTTTGTGAAATTAAATTTTAAAAATATTGAGAAATAGTTTTTAGATATTCTCAATCTTATTCATGTAGTAGATAAGGATCCAATGAGATAAAATACTTAGGTCTTTATTGTGAACAAATAGAATGATAAATAATAGAGGTTTAAGTAGAATGACTCTTCACTCCCCTCAAGTGAGAGTACAACTAATTGGAATAAAAAGGAATATGATTCTCTATATTTATTTTATAGAAAGAAGGTACATTTGAAGAAACTCTACACCCAGCCATAGAAGTTTAGGGATGCTTTAGGAGAATTTTTTATTGAATAAAATATATATTTTTTTGAAAAATATTTATTAGAAACAACATTTGGTGCTCACAAATATTTTCAAATATATAATCCAAGTAGATTCAAAAAGATTGAATGGGGTGAGGAAGATCTATGACCAGTCTACGGAGCTAAACTCACTATTTTAGCTATTGAGGACAACCACCTCATGTTACAGGATCAAATGATCTTGGTTTAAAAGTGTGTTACTATATGATAGGTAATGGAAATAAATACATGGCATGAATGCATTTTTTTCCAAATTTGAAAATAAATGTAGATTAATTATAAATATATCATTTTATATTTTATGGAACATTTAAATTACTATTTTCATGTGTTTGATTACTTGAACCAGGTAATGGAAATCAATAATGTATTTAATTCAAATGACTCATACCCCACCCAACTATGGAATCATTGGCTAGGTGAAGTAAATGAACCACACTAGACAAAATTACATCAATATGTATAGTAAGATTCTTTTTAACTAAAAACAGTTGGTGTGTGTCGCACATGTTTACAAGGGAAATGACCATATCCCAATTTAGTGGGAAAGGTTAAATATATAAATATATTCATAAATTACTTCATAGATAAGTGTGGGGACCATTTCATGTTGAATCAATGGGTGCGTACTCATAGTTGACAACATTTTAGTAGATGTTCATAAGCCTAAATGATGAGGTACAATTCAAGTTATTTTGATAAATTTAACCAACAGAAGAATGATGTTGAGAACAAACATAGTAAAATGATTAAGAAACAATTCCTTGAAGGTGGTGGACAATATCTTAATTAATAATTTATTGATAACTTATAATAGTGTAAGATTTTATTCAAACTCACTTATATTTATACTAAATTGTGGAACTATGTAATCAAAATGAGAAACTATAACTTATTGGACATGGGGAGATCAATGATGAGTCTTGTGAACCTTCCATTATCCTTTTATGAATACATTTTACAGATGAAATAAAATATACTAAACCAAGTTCCCCTTAAATTGATTATTGATATTTCATATGACTTATTATGTGAAGGAAAAATCATGTAATCAAATTTATAAGTGTTGGGAACCAAATTGTTTATTAAAGCCTTATTAGGTAAAAAAACTATAACCAATGACACAAATTTTACCATTATTGGTTACCCTAAGGCATAAAGAGGATATTACTTATACGACCCCAAAGATAATATTTTATAGCAGAAAGACACACCATATTCTTGGTGTGGGATAAATTCTCCAAAATTTATAGTGTGAGTGATATAGACATTGATGAATTTAAGGATCTAGGTATAATAGAGTTTGTAAATGACAAAATTCCATAAATCCCTTTGGAATATAAATTTATTCTACAAACATAAGTAGTATATATGAGTACAAGAGAGGTTATAGAACTATAATTTTATTCTTTTCAAGTCACTTATGATAGTGACTTATTATTAGTGGATAATAATATTACACTAACCCAAAAGTAAGTAGTATATGGCATTTAAGATTCATAGTAGAAAATATCCCTGAATTTTGGAATGGCTTCAATATAAAACAAAATATATAATCTTTGGAAGATCTTATAAGAGAAGAAAAGTACATTGGTTTCAAATAGATATCCATGATGAAAATGGACATTGATAGAGTAGTTAGTAACTATAAGGAATTATTAGATGCAAAGAGTTATAAATAGTGTTAATGAATTGAGTATGATAAAAAATATTCATGGGAAACAATGATAAAATCCATCAGAATTTAATTTTCAATTATAGTTAACCATAGAAATGATATTTTCCAAATGGATGTCAATAAATTCTACCTTAAGGGTAACATTTAGGAAGATATATATATATATATATATGACAAAACATAATATGTTTTTGATTTAAAAATATTCTAATATGATATGAAAATTGAAACAGATCCATTTATAGTTTAAAAGATGTTTCTCGATCATTGAACAATCATTTTGATGAAGCTAGAATAAAAATTTGGTTTCATAAGGAATGAGTGTGAGCCTTATTTCTACAAACGATTTAGTGGGTTTGTATATATTTTCATAATAGTATATGTTGATGACATATTACTCATAAGAATAGAAATACAAGTATTATAGTCTATTAGGATGTGGTTGAATAAATGATTCTCCACGACAGATATGGGAAAATTAGTATAAATTCATTGGATCAAACCCATCATGGTATATCCAAGAGACAAGTATTACTAATTCAAGGAAAATTGATTAAAAATAAATAGGTAAGACATTGTATGGAACAATTAAAGTGGGTATTTTCTCTACTATCACTTATCAGTCATTAATCCTAAATTTTTTTTCCTCACACACATGAAAAAAGAAACCGAATGGAAAAGATTCCATATGATTTATTGAAATGGTGAGTCATTTATGTAATTCTATGTACTAGGATCGATTTTAACTATACATTTACTTTGATAGGAATATATCAATAAAATCTAGGTGAAATCCATCAAATGGCAGGCAAGACACTCAATTAGTTTTGTGAGGCATACTAAGGAGATGTTCCTTTTCTATGGAGGATATGATGAACCTGTTATTAGAGGATATAAAGATACTAGATTCAAAACTGATAATGATTAAATGATGCCACAAAAGAGATACATATTCACACTGAATGGAGATGTTTTGAGTTGGAAGAGCTCAATGAAATTTATGGTCACATATTCTACAGTAATTTCTGATAATATTATTACTTATGTGGTATATAAGATATTTAAATGGATGCATATCTTTATCCAAGAGCATGACTTCGTACCCAAAAGTGAAGAACCTATAACACAATATTTTAATAAAAATATAGGGGTGGCCATCACAACGGAGAGACGATCACTTAAATGTACGAAGCACATATTTTACAAGTATCTTCTCTTTAGGGGTTTTTCCCAGAGTAGTTAGGTTTCCATGACCCGTTGCGAGATAGTAATCTTAGAATTTATGAAAGTAGAAATAATTCAATAATAAATAATCATAGAGGGTCACAAACTAAGTGCTTATGTTGATCTCAATTAAATTTTATTTTATTCAAATTAATGGAATAAAAATTATTCCCATCTATGACGAATAATTTTATTCATGTTATATTGATCACATAAATTTAAAAAAATATATTTATTCCCTAGAATGTGAATATAAATATATATATATATATATATGTATTATTGAATATGTAATATAAATTTATTCGTTACTATGTGAATGAATGTTTGATTTATGAATAATTATTGTGGGCTTCCAATAAATAAATGAGGAGATCAAATGGGCCAATACTATTTTCGATGAAAAATATTAACTAACTTTTCAATTAAATAATATTTGATATTGAAAATTTGGTGCACACCCAAAATTAATAATATAAATATAATTATTATATGGAATGGGGTTTAATAAATAAATTAAATTTTATTTAATGTAATACATGAAAATAAATAATATTTGAACTAAAATACTTACTCTATAAATAGATTTTATGTCTATTGTGTAGAGCAACCAAAAATTGACAACAGAGAATTTTTTGGCAAAAACAATTGTCTCTCAACTCCTCCTTCTCCCTCCCTCCCAAGAACAAGATTCACAAGAGATATTTCTTCAATAATAAAGAATGGATGATAATTAATGAATAATAAATGATATTAGACATGTATCTCTAGGACCATAAAATCAAGTGGTGTTTCATTGAGATCGTTGGTGCACATGTGGATCATCACTAGAGTTATTCTACCCGTGCATCCTCATAGTGTAACTAATGTAATCTGAATGGATATTTTGATATGATCAACATTAACCAAATAAGAAACAATCCATGCTGAAGTATTTATTTTTATATATATTCAATAAATTAATTATAAATGTTTTGTTAAAGATAATCGTTCTTGGTTATAGAAAAACTTTTATTAAAATAAATTTTAATATATCTATCAACACTACATGATTCCAATACACATAAAACTTATAGAACCATAACTTCCACCATATTTAGCACTATATTAATATGGATTTAATTATAAGTCACTATAGCTCATAGATAAGTTCTTATGATGAAACCATACGATTGGAACCCTACACCTATTAGTATAAAGTCCATGTTATACCACCCAAGAACACTCCACTACCAACCCTATGGTGGTAATTTTTTTAATTGATTATACACACAACTAATATTCTCTATTAATTGGATAAAATCACCCATGCATTATCTTTCTCTCTTGATACAATTCAGACATTATGGAAAAACAACAAAACTAAGTGGTTTTACTGATGTGTTGGTCGTACATGTCCAGGATAAAAAATATATTCAAGAAATCCAATGTCCGTGTCCTTTGTCACACCCCCATGCTCCCCATAAATGTTTTAATTCATCTAATTTTATGTGACATGACCATATTTATTTTAACATATTGAGTTTTTAAAAGGAAACACTATGAACCAATGCATACATGATACACGACTTTGAGCTCAATAAAATAACTAAATATTATTAATTAATATAGTAGTTATTAAATAAAAATTATAAATTTGGGACTTATTTAAATTAACTACATTTTGGAAATAGGGTTCAAACGTGTTTATATAATGATTCGTTAGTTAGAAAATTGATTATAAATGGAAATGAATACCAATTGAATAAAAAGGATGTGTTTTTATGAAAAACTATTTCTTTGTGAATTATAGTTTTTATAAAATAATCAAATCACTCTTGTGTGATCATATTAACAAAATATTAATTCATTATGAGGATTAAAATGCAGAAATTCAATTTTATGAATAAAATAAGTATTTTTCAAAAAAAAAGAACATTTATTATCTTTTGATGGAGAACCCATTTTATGTCCAGTTCATTCCCATTTATAAATTATATTTTATAAAATAATAATTTTATTTGGAAGTTGGATATAAAAATTTACATTTGATTATTTTGGGGTATTTTTTTGAAAAATGCCATTTTTAATGAATAGTGAAAAATACTACATTTTAATTTAAAACTAATTATTCTTATAAATTATTTATATAGTTAGATTATCCTTTTAATTAGTTTTAAATTAGTATTAAATATTTTTTTATCAATTAATATAATTTAGGTCATTAAATTAATTTTTATATTGAAATTTGATATAAAAACTTATCGGAATTTTTGAACATCTTTTTTACCAGCCTTCCCACCACATATATAGGATTTTTGTTTATCCTAACTTAACTACTTATGTGAATTGAATTTTAAAAATATAATTAAATTATTTTAATCATTATTAAATATGTTATCTAATAGGATCAATTTTTTTTTTTGAATAGTAACTTTTGTATTTTATTTACCACTGTTTAGGGTAAATCAGGTAATTAATGGTAAAAATAATATTATAATAATATTAAATTACCCTAAAACATTTAATTATTTCATTGGATAAGTGGGTTTCCACCAAAAACAACCTTAGGCTGAAATTATATACTTTTGTAAGACACTTCGGAAAGAAAATGATATTTTATATATTTTATTTAATTATAAGTTCAAAATGACATTATAATATTTTTAATAAGTAAATAATTTTTAATATAGGGTTATATAAAGGATAAATTAGAAAATAAATATTCATATTCATATAATATATTTATATACATGGTGATAATTTATTTATAATTTTTATAACATAAATAATTAAATTAAATTGTGACACAATGATGATGCGTTAATAGATATATTAATAGTATAATAAAATAAATGATATTAATAATATTAATATAAATAAAATTTTAAATATCTAATGACCTAAAAGATTTTTTTGGATGAGTTTTACATCTTATAGATGAGTCTATTCTGTTTTTTTTAAGAATAAATTTGTTACAAAATTTTAAAATGTCAACTAATGAATACTGTCAAAATTGACATTATTCATATCTTACAATATGATATATTTAAATAAATGACATATAATTAAAAAATATTAGACCCAAAAGATGAAATATGTATACAAATGTAATTAACTAATAATTTATTTGGTATTTTTTAATGTTATGGTAATTATTATAACCCTCAAGTGTAAATTACTTGATAAAATGGTTGCAGGATAACATGGGTTAAAAATGAATGATAAGTGTTAAAATATATTAAATCATGAATAATTTTTTTGGATTATTATATATCTACCCATAATCATCTAATATTTGACATAAATAAATTTTGAAATTTTTTAAATATAAATAGATTTTATATTAATTTAATACTTTTGATAATTCTAAGAGTTTCCCTCCCCTCTACTATAAAAGTGAACCCATTTACTTATATTAATTACACTTAAAAATCAATTTGACAATGCCAAACTCTACCCAAAATCCTCTCTAGAATCTATAACCACATTATTGAGGTCTTAGTAATGGTATAACACCCTCTTTAGTGGTGTTAAGGTGTTAAGAAAAAGTGATCGTATAAAGGAGTGATATCGTTGTTATTTATGTTTTTCTATTTTATTTTCACATCCATTTACTAAATATTCTTTTAAACCATGATGGTTTAATAACTAATGTATACTAAATATAAAAATATTTTATTATTTAAATAAAATAACTTAAATCCATCTCCAATTTCATCAAATTTCAAATGAAAACTTTTTTTCATGTGTACAGCGGACTACCGCCTTTCAAAATGATGTTGTTTGTTTTTCATTACTATATATCAAGAATTATTATAATGATGGAATAAATGATTATATATAAAATGAAGAAATATATATCATTATGATTGAATAAAATATCATTTAAAAATTTAATTTCTAATAACATAAAAATGATTACATCGTTTATGCGTACATGTGAACTATCACCTCCACAAAGTGATGTGATTCATTATTTTTCACCACATCACATTTATGATAAATATAATTTTATCTAAATTATTAATATGATATAAATTATATTATAAAAATTATTTAATGGTAAAATATTATTTTCCTTCATTCCATAATTGTCACTGAAAAATAAAAATATTACGCACGCATATGTAGGGCATGTTGTCTCTTTGATGGTAATGTTGTTCATTTTTTCATATCCTTATTTAATGAATTAATTTAAAGATATAATTGATATAAAAATTGATAATTATTAGATTAATTTTTTATGGAGATGATGGACTTATGACCGTAGGGATTATTGACATTATAACAAGTTCATTTTTGACTGTAGTACCAAATATTGAACAAACATTAGATATAGACATAAATAATTATGTAGTTGCTACAAAATTCATATAAGTGATATAAAGGGAAAAATTAAATTTAAAATTGTTATCTAAGAATTATAAATGAACCAGTGTTTATTACTCATTAATATAAATATTGTACGTGATGAATCAGACTCACATTAAGGGTCTTTTTAACTGAAATTTGTGATTCAATGTTTTGAAGATTTATTCTTACAAATATGTCTTTTTTATGTCCATGTTTTCAGAATGTTTTTAAGAATGTATTTATATAGACATGAATTTTTTAAAATGGTAAATTTTTAATTTCTCTCAAGTTTTTTCATAAGGGTATCCATGTAAGGGGCTTCGTCTAAATCTCCTTTCCTTGACACATATCTTGAGTTTTTTCACCTTTATAATCCTATAAAAAGTATATAGAACCCTTTTGACATTTTATATCATGAATTATTATATTATCATGAAATTTAATGTCATTTTTATTATTTTTCTTTAATTATTTTTATTCGAGTGTGTCTCAAGTGGTAAGGGAATTTGGGACTAAAAACATCATTTTAAAGCTTGGATGATTTATTCTCATAATTTATTTTATTTTATGTCTATTTTTTCAAAAAAAATACTAATGTATTTATATGGACATGAATGTTTTAATATTGTATCTTTTGAATTTCTCTCCAATATCTTCATAAAGGAATCGTTTTAAGGGACCTCCTTTTAAAAATCCACTTTTAAGGTTACTATTTCATCAATTTTTACTCATTCTAAACAAAATGTTTTTATGTTATATAAAATGATTATATTTTTACATTTTTTTGTGTGTTAATTTTTTTATTGTTCCTTTACATTTTTACATTTTTATTTTAAAATAATCTGTTTTCATGTATGAGTGTGCGTCATTGTAAAAATGAAATATGAGTTCAATGGGGGAAATTTATTATTATTTTATGCATGATTTATATGTTGTGAATATGTTGTGGTTCTTGGGATTTGTTTATGTAATAGGTGGTGGCATGATAAACCAGTGGTGGGGTGAGCCTGTGATAGCTCTCCAATGAATTGGGTGAGGAGATAAGGTTAACAGGTTGGGTTTTTCCTAAGATATATATGTAATATACTGTGATTGGTATTTTGAATGTAACCATGAAGGTTAATCCCTATGTAGAAGTGAAAGCTACAATATAAGAATGGTATAGATTCCCATATTTTCATGTATTATTTATTATTGTAATGAAGATTTTAGGACACTTATGATTTCATGAGGTATGTTAAAGAGCTTAAATTTAATGGGTGAAAAGTATGATATTATGAAAATGTTTTTGTCGGTTTATAAGTTTACATGGAATAATACTTTTTTTCCGTATTTTAGGTTCTTAAATGAGTGTATTTTTGTCATATGAAGTTCAAAAAAAACTTCACGGGACTTAATATTGATAAGGACAACGAATATTTTCTAATAATGGAATCAATGATGTTTCCAAAAAATAAGTCATGTTTTAATTTTTAAGGGTTTCCATTGGTTGGAAAAAGAGGATATTGAGTATAACATTATACATTAAATGTATGGGTCAACCCTATAAGAGGTTTTCATAATTTTCTAAAACACTAAACTGAAAATATCTTCGAATTTGAATTCTAGTTTAAAAAATATATAATAATTCCTTTCCCACTGATGACAACATACAATGTATGGGTGTTTTCCTCACATCCAAATGCTGGTGTTGTAGTAATCCCCAACTGAAAACAGTGGAACATCTCTTCTTCAATAGTGATTGGGCTCGTTGGAGGTTGCAGGATCTCGGTCAGTTTTCAACATGGCAAGGTGTTTGTGGGATGTAGGTGGATGTTCTGGATCAATGGTTTATTGGTGCTGGATAGCATGGTTCGGAGAGGAAATGTAGGGAAATAATTCTTGTGGCGGGTTTTTGGACTATTTGGAAAGCGAGGATTGACATGTGACACAAAAGTTTCTCTGACACCCAAGTAAGAGTATGCTTCAAAATGAAGAATATGTTGCTATATTTAGTAAGATTATGTACATATTTCCATGGTTCCCCATTGGTTAGATCCATTTTCCATGGTGACGTCACTTAGGAGGGGAGGACGGGAAGTGGTCATTGGGTACATTGGTATTCTTTAAGTGACAGGCTCAAACTCAACACGGATGGATCCCTTCAGGGGGGAGATGAGAGGCGGTGGTGTTATAATGGACCAGATGGGGTCTGTTGTGGTGTCCTTTTTGTCCTCTTATGGAAGAGGTGATGCCCTTTAAGCTGAGGCTAAGGTGATGGTCTCGGGTCTCGAGATATGTAATCAAAGGAATATTACTTTGAGAATGATGGAGATAGATTTTCTGATACTCTATAAAGCCTTATCAGGATGTGGATGGGTTCCTTGGATCATAGCTCATTTTATCCAGAAGTGCAAGCAGATCATGGGAGGCCATATGGGGATCACCCACACTTGGCATAATGGGAATAAAGTTGCAGACTTCATGGAATCCCAGGCTACCTCAATCCATATTGTTTCCATCTTCTTTAATTATGGATCCTTTCTTCTTGAATGCATAAAATTTGTTATCAACGATGCTTTGGGGCTTCATTATTTCCGACCTCCTTGATGTTTTTCTCCTTTTTTATGTTCTTTTATGCAATAAAACTGATAATGTTCAGTCATAGGAATAGGAGGAATAATGAGGTGTTTAAAAGAGATTTCAATTTTTAACCACTGAACTAATAAAAATTCCATTCATGGTTTGGTAACAAGGTTTACTAAACCATTTTTTATCCATGTGTGTCTCTATACCTATTAAGGGTACTCTCATTGTCTGGCCACATTGTATGGTTAAATATGCACCTACTGTGATTTTCAGCACATTTTCTGTTAAATGATCTCAAGGAATATTATCTTGGTTTTTTCTATCCATTCTAAAATCATGATCCACCCACTTCCTTTCTCAACGAAGGTGTATGATTTTTTGATATAATCACATAGTTTACCCTCATGATAAGGCAATTTTTCACCCTCTTAATAAGCTCAAGAACACTCTAAACCCATATAGTGTTTAATTTATACCTCACCATTGTAATGAATAACTCAAAATATCATAGATAAGGGATGATTAAACATGAAAATTAAAGGCTATTACAATATCTCACTATAAGGACTTATCATCATAGAGAAGGATATCAAGGGTTCAGTCTCAAAAAAATCATTCCATTAAACATATACATTATGTTCCCACACCCAAGTCTCTTCAAGGAATCAGTCAAGATCCCAAAAAATAAGAATATTTGGTTCCATCTTCCCACTCGACACATTTTATCTTAATCTATAGTCTATATCAATCTATTGTAAAATGATTCCAATTTTTAAAACTCAATGTCACTACTATAGAACGAATGAGCAGGTACCTGATATTATATATGAATATTTAAAAATGAAACATGTTATTCATATATTAACATCCTATATGAATGTTGAAATATTATTCCCCTATTAAAATATGATTTTTTTTCTCAAAAACATCCACAAAATATAGTTATTACTTCCATTGTCTCTGTAAATACTGATACCTCGGCTGGGGAGACACCCGCATGAAAACATGTCGAGTCACAGTGATCTCCAATGCCCATATCCACTAGTTAGCATACAATCTATGTATAGAGACCAAATTTATTCATAAATTACTATAACATAATTTTATGATATATTACAAATTAATAATACATTTAAGGATAAAATTTTTTAAAATCATTGGAAAAATAGGTTCACACATTACTAGTACACAAAAAACATATAAACTATTTCAATCATTCCTTATATTCCATCAACGATCTGTAATGTTCTCCATAGTGTTGGAACCAATGATATTATCTATTGGAAATGGAGTATGCATTTTGTTTGTTGTAAATAAAAATTAGGTTGATCAAAGGATTTTCAAAGTTATGTGATTTTATAGGACATGTAGAAGCAGGTGTGTATGGTGGCACAATTTACTAGTGTATTCCAAATTTTGTGGCCTCAAAAAAGAGAGTTTTTTTGAAAGATATTTTTTTTTCAAAAAGGAAGTTTGAGGAGTAGAATTTATAATAATAGTTCATGAATCATGAAATATGGTATGCAGAATGGAAACTCGCGAACCATATTCTGAGAATGGTTTGCAGAATGGAAAATGGTTCACGATGGAGACCTATGGTTCCTAGGAAAGATTTCAGTACGTGAAAGGAAAACAGTTTGTGAGATGGATTGTCATTGGAAAAAAATGATGCGGAGAGGTTTGGGGAATATTTGGTTCATGTGATGGCTTGTATTGGGAGAAAAAATGTATATATTGGTTTATGGAAGAAATAGGCTATCGCTTTGGAATAGTGGTGGTATGTGGACATCATAGGGAAAATTGCTCATGAGTGATGCAAAATATGTGGTAAAGGAGATAAGGTAAAAAATATTTGTTAAATATGGGTTTAGTAGATTATGAGGATCTACTTTCCAATATAAAGAACTCTAATCCCTTCATTAATTAGTAGAACTAATATTAAAAATATGGCATGAATTATATATTGTCAAGAGTGGTTTTTATGAAGACAACCCCACAAAGGATACATTGATTAAAATTCTAGGATCGTATTCAATGAAGTAAAGAATGGTTCACAAGACGATGGTTTGTTGAAGAGGGTTCAAGGAACATGGTTCAAGGAACAGAGTTCATGGAATATATTTCTCAGAAGGTAGTTCATGTTGGAGTAGTTGGTCCACAGATAATACGTAGAATGCAGAGACAGTTTCTGAAGCCAATACTCAGTCATAGTTTGCAGAGGTAGTACACGAAGGTGGTTCATGAAGAACTCATAATACATCGTTCAGTGCAGTACATGGAGGAAGAAGGATAGTACATTGAAGACATGTTCTTGAATAAACAATACATAAAAAAGTGAATTTATTCCATTGGAGATAACAAGAATTCAATAGAGAATCTATCTAAAGTTGAGGATGTATGATTTAACACCAACACATCGAAGAGACTTTAAAATTGATAAAATAAGTTCAGAATCATCTAGGTACTATGAGAAACATGGTATGAATGGAAGTGATATGTGGGATGCATTCTTGTATCCCTAAATCCTTGAAAAATAAGAGCTGATAGCACAATATGACTATTACAAAATTTTTGTATTCTATAGGTAGTGTAAAATAGTTTATGTTTGTTTGACTAACACACTGTCGGCGTACACTCCTCAGATGTATCCCTTAGTGGTGATCCAAGTATTTTTCTTCTGTTTTAATTCTCCATGTGATTGTTTTGTTACTGATATTATCCATCATATTGTTTTAATAACTTCTTACCAAGGTGGGAACATAATCCATCACATTAATAGAAAATGTTGACAGCTGGATTCACCCCTCCCCTCATACTGTTTTGGGGTCCTAAATGTGGTATCAGGGTGTAAGGTTCATGGATGTTGGATAATCTATAGTAAATATATTATATATTGAAAAATATATTTTCTTTCGGTAGACAACAATGATGTGTAGTTTTGATGAAGATCAGGTTATCTCTGAGCAGAATTTTTTATCCATCATGACGAAGAAAAATAGGAAAAATAAAGAGAATAGACATTTGAATAAGTCCTTCTTACCTAAGAAGATGCATCATCTATTTCATCTTTCATTTCTAACAATGAACATATTTCAGTCTTGGAATATAAAGAGAACATTTATATAGTTTCTACCAATGATAAGTAAAATATTTCTACCACTGCAATGTAAAAATATTTACATGATCATGATGTATTTTTTATCATCTTTGAAAGAAGTCCTTGAAAAAGGATTCCAGTGCAAGTTGTGATGATGATCAATCTCTAAACTCAGAAAAAATATAATTGGATATATTAATAAATTTAATTTATGACATTCCTGAAGATATAGACTCCCCGGTTTTTGGATATTTCAATGTATGTCATGATAAATCACCCAACTTAAGAAAGAAGTCGTTCTATAGAGGTGGGATAGTAATGAAGAATTCTAGAATGTTATAATCTCTCCTAAATGGTTGGAATCACTGAAGAATAAATTAGGGAAAATGTAATAAGATACTCAAAATACATCAATGAATTTGAAGAGATAGAGGGAGTCAAAAATAATATTAATAAAAATATCCATGTTCTAGATGAGAAAATGAAAAAATAGATGAAAAGGGATTGAAATTGGATGAAATATTCCAAAAGATCATGGAATATGATTCTTTGATTCGGAACAAAGTTAATCTACACGAAGAATATGTTTTTATAATAAAGAATGAATTTGAAGAAAATATGATTATGATTGAATGTCATAAAATCATGATAAATATAAAATATCAAGATTTTAAATCTTGGTTGGCCAATCTTGAGAAGTCATTTACTAAAACATCGTTAGATAATGTATCAATTTTAATTGCAACTCAATGCTCACTAGTTTATTCTAAAGCTAAAATACCTCCACCATGTTATAAGAAGATCATGACATCTCATGACCATCTATTAGAAGAAGATGAGAAGAAATAGGTACCATCCAAACCATATTGAGCTAATGCCTCCAATCCTATTATAAGGAAGAGTATAAGTTGTGGAAAAAATAATAGACAAGCATGGATGATGAAAGGAGATAATAAAACTACATCCTGAGTAGGGTGGAGAGAAAAAAGAGTATTGAAAATGGTTTCCCTCATAGAGAACTACATGTCATGAAGAAGGACAAAAAATATCTTACAAGAGATATATATAAATCATGATTTTAGGTTCAATTATGGTGCTATAATATAATTGGTTAGTGTGCGTTAAATTTGTGGTAAAGCCTCAAAATGTTACATTAAAAATGGATCTGATCTCATGGGGGAGAAAACCATCTATGAAGAAGAAATGTCTACAGGTATAGAAGCATCTATGTACTACATGAATATTTCAAATGCTTGATAAAATTTGTGATGTATGAAATAGAAGTGTTAATAGGGTTGGTACATGATTTTCTCTACATTAATTCATTGTTGATATGGAAAGAAAACCACAATTGATGTATAAATATGATAATGCTATATTGGGATGAAATAAGAAAAATGGTTTGAAAAGAAACCCCACCATGAAGGTATCAATGATGTTTTTTAGAAGACCATGGATTACAAATCCACGAAGCTGAAGTGTAGTGCATCCAAGAAAACTACTATGTTGGAGACACTCACACAAACTGATGTGGAAGATCCAAACTTGTTTTAATCATTATTAATGATATATATGTTATTTCTTCATATTATTTGGAATGAATGTTGAAACATGATGATGCCCAAGACAAGGTTGGTGAAAAAGAAAAATAGATTCTTTCATGTGATGAAAGAAATATTCGTTAGTGTTTTTAAAAAAGTAAGCTCATATTTTAAAGATGTTCCGTGTGAGAGGAGCATGTAGTCTAATCAAATTGCAAAAGGTTATATAACATTAAAATTAGAGAAGGAAGAATTACATAAGAGGATTGAGATTATAACATCCATGATGAATGATAAGAAGAAAAATTATCAACACAATATAGGAGATAATGTGAAGAGATCCATACCACAACACTACAAATCAAAAATTATGGTCATGTGTGAAATTAAGAACACTATATAAAATGGGGAATCATGGTAAAGAAGATCATCTGAACCATATAGTTCATATTAATGAAAGAGGAAGGAACCTCTTTATTCCTTTAATTTTTTTTCTATTATATTTGTGCATATAATGTTGTAAATTTAAGGGAAAACATGTTATTAGGGTGGATATTGAGTAGTATATAGGGCTGTAAATTCTTGATATCAATGCTATAGAACTCCCCATCATTGAATGAGTATTAAATTCAATATTCACAAAAAAAATATGATGGAGGAAATTTTTTCAATTAATATAATGATGTTTTATTCATTGAAATTAAGACAAAGAAGGAAGCGTCATTTATTTATTTTATTTATGGCATCCTAGAGAGCAAGTGTTCAAGAGGGTTATCCTTGGTGATGATGTTAAAGTTGTCCAATGTAGATAGTCTCAAGATGAGGATCCATTCTGGAGTTTTATCCATACTTAAACCTCTTGATATTCATTCGTAATGATATTCACCCATATTGAAAATAATGATTACTATCTCCCTTGAGGGGGAGAAAAATGAAAAATGATTAAGAAGCATCCAGAATGATTATTTCAATTATTATCTAACATGATTATTCTTAAAATTTCATGAAGATCATGTCATTGAAAAATGGGGATGTTCATTGGTCAGGAGACTGATTCAGATGATGAAATAGTAGAAGGATTGCAAAAAAATAGGTTTACACAAAGGGTATGATTTATAATAAGAAATAGGAGAAGAAACAATGGTGTATGAAATTTCAACTGATCCTCATAAGAGAATCATATTAAAATAAATTGATTAAACCAATATCATTGGTGATTAGACAACTCCAACAAAGAGAAGAAGAATGAGGGTTGATAAATATTCTACTATCCTCATTTTAAGAAGTTATAAAGATACTCACAGATTAAAGGTACTATTATTGAAGAGATATTTTATACATTTGTGAGACTAGAATTGATAAGACATTTCCATACAATATAAATTCAATGAAATTTCAATGTATATTTGATGGATGTCAAAACAGAATTCTTGAATGGTGTTCATAAAGATGATGTCTGCATTGAAAAACCAGTCTGATGTATGATTGTAAATGAAGATGAAATGTTATGTAGATTAAAGAACCGTATTTGGTTTGAAGAAGCTCCATGAGCATGGTATTCTATAATTATTCATATCTTTAGAATCTTCAATTAAAAAATTGTTCCAAAAAAAGTTCAGGGAATGAATTTTCCAATCACATGAAATCAGAATTTGAATTTTCTATGATTCGTGACCTCACATACTTTTTAGAGATGCAAATGATTTAGAGGAAAGACTAGAAAGGTATATTTTATGAAAATTATGCAAGAGAGTTGTTGAAGAAATTCAATAGGAATGACTCCAATCCAATGTTGAGTATGATGGATGTTGGAACATAACTTGGATGGAATGAGGATGTGACATATGTAGATACCACAATTTATAAAAGAATCATTGAAATTTTATTGTACCTGAAAATGACATGTCCATATATTGACATTAAAATATACTTATCGAGTATCTTTCAATGTAATATAATATAAGAACATATGGTCGAATTAAAGAGAATCATGAAGTACATTCATGAAAGTCCACAAGTGGTGGAGCATTATTTATTTTCAAGAAATGTGTGGGATGGATGAGTATGAAATAGTTATGTAATTCTATTAGTACTTCTGAAGTAAAGATTTTCTTAGCTATAAAGGCTTGCACACAACCACAATGGATGAAGAAACAACTAAATAATATTTGTGTTTAACTAAAACAAAAAATGGTGATTCAATATGATAAAAAGGGAACAATTAATATTATGAATAATCATATTAAGCATTCTTGTATGAAACATATTGAAATCTAATATCACATCATTATGAAAAATAATTAAGAAGGTGTGATTAGAATTGATCATGTTGGATCTAATGATTTGTTGGCTAACATACTGACAAGTCATTATCATCACTTATGTTCAATAAACATCAGTTGAGCCTCGATGTTCCGCCACCTCCTAGTGCATTAGGAGTGTCCAAAAATTCTATATACAACATTTTTTAACCTTTTTTATGTGTTTTATGAATATTTACAGGTTTATGGGGGCGACAGTATCTAGGGGGAGTGTTCTTAATGTTTCACCAGACAAAAATTGATTCAGTGGGTTTTTCTTCAAATTGGGAGAATGGAAAAATTTAATGATAATGAATTATTTTTATATATGATTGCAGGAATATGGAGAATAGACAAATTAAAAAATGTTACAATGGGTGAGAATGATGAGTTTCAAAAGGGATAAATTGTGAATGGAGAAAACAATTCAGTGTTATGAGTAAATAGTCAGAGCTGATCTTAGAAATCATTGATAATTCCATGACACGAGAACCCATTACATGATCCACTTTTTTTGACACCGACCATTGATAACATAAACATATAGTGTTGGATGGTTTGTTTCTTTCATATTATATTTTTATTTAATTTTGTTCTTGATTGATTTTTTTAGATTTCCAAAAAAACCCAATGGGGGAGAATGTTTGAACCATGGAAGTTCTTTACATGAAATGGAGTATGTTTTGAGTTTTTTTCATTCCACATTGGGTTGATCAAAGGGAATGAAAAGTAAAATGATTTTACAGTATAGGATAACATAGGTGTTTAAGGTGATGTAGTTTCCCAGTATTTTCCTAATTTTAGGGACCCAAAATCGAGAGTTTTTTTGAGGAGGGATTTTTTAAAATGAATTATGTGGAAGAGGATTTCCAGGAGTAGTTCAGGGATCACAAAATATGGTACATGGAATTAAAAACCACATTCCACGTAGCAAGAATAGTGTTGTTAATAGAAAAGAGTTCACTATGAAGACTTATGGTTATCGAGAAGGATTGTAGTATGCAAAAGGAAACATCTCACATGATAGCTTTTCATTTGAAAAATGAGGCGGATATGTTCCTGGAAGAACCGATTGTTGGGATGGTTTTTCTTTGGTGAAAATGAGGTGAAGATTAGTTCACATAATAATTTTTCTTCTATTAATGAAGAGTGACAGCACATGGTCCACAGATAGAAAATCGTTTGTGGGAGATCCATTGTACTCGATAAAGGTGGTGCGATATCAAAGACTTGTTAAATCTAATTTTGGTATATTATGTAAATATTTGTTCTTATAGGATGAGATATAATACCTCAATTATTTAGAGGCAATTAGATTAAATAACTAGGAGGAATTCAATTAATTCTAGTGTGGTTCATAGGAAGATAACCCCAAAAGGAGATATTGAATAAAAATTTGGAAGGAATTTTGTGAAGTCCAGAACTATTCAAGGAAGATGGCTTTCGGAACATAGTACAAGGAGAACAGTTTTTTGAATATTGTTTACATAATACAGTTCATGGAGGACTATTCATAGAGGAGGAGTTGGTCCATAGAGAAGAACGAGTACATAGTCATGCTTTTAGAAGGTAGTACGTAGTCATGGTTTATAGATTGCAAGAATGAGAGGGTATGTCACCTGCCATCGGGACAAGCCTGTGCATGCACGGGGGTGCCTAGCTGAACAGCAAATGTGAAGGTGGAGGGCTGATTTCATGATGAAGATGCTGGGGAGGAGCAGTTCCAAGTAGTTAGTCTGGGTTTTATATAATGTTTGAAGCCTATGGGCAATAAATTTTTCTAAGGCCTACGGTCTATGTAATACTTACACTTACGGCCCTTGTAAGGGTTCCACCTCACCCCTTGAAAGGTGGATTATCAAAATCAATAAAAAATTAAGGCCTTCAGGCCATTGGAGTCAGATGTTGTTTTCGGAGGTGGTTCACGAATCACTCGCAGTATGGGGTGAAGTGCAGTATGAGGAGGTAGAAGGATAGTACACGGAGGAAATATTCACAAAATAACTATTCATAAAAAAGTTAATTACTTCCATAGAAGAAAATAGGACTACAATATAGGGTTTCTCTACAGCCAAGGATGCATGATTTAATTCCAACATGTTGAAGTGACCCTCATGTCGATAAACAAGGTTCGGACTCTTCCAGTCATAGTGAGAAAGGGGGAGTTAATTGGTGTGATCTAAATGATGTAGTGTGCTATCCATATATCCTTGAGAAGGAATTTTACCAAGAACAGAGTGACTATGACCAAACATCTCTATTCCATAGCTAGTGAAGATTAGTGGATTTTGGTACATCTGACACACAGTTGGTGTATTCACCTTAGATGTATCCCTCAGTGCTGAACCAAGTAATAGCGATGGGTTGTACATATTTATGTGATAGTTTTACTACATATCTAATCCATCATATAGGTTTAACAAGTTCCTTCCAATTTGGGAACATGATCTATCACATTAAAATAATAATTTGACACCCATATTCACCTCTCCCCTCGCATGGTGTTTCAGGGTCCTACACATAGTACATACACTGACATGAGGTGATACATTGAAGTATGGGGTCAAATAAAATCCTAGTAAGAAGTATGATAATTATATTAAAATAAGATACATGAATTAATATTAAATGGATTATAATAGTTGTTATCATCATATCATAATAATTGGATCATCATCATTATCCTGATTGAATAATTTGAAAAGACACCAATTGTGGCATATGCATAGCAGTAATAATCATAACATATTCGTCAAATAGAATAGCTATTTTTTAAAAAATATATCATCATGTTCAGATATAGCACACATAATCTTATGAGGTACATCATGTTAACCATTTCAGTGGATGGAAATATAATTTTATACCCACCAATCATGTTGTAAAATTTTCATAATCATAAATATCCTATCAATTGAAAAAAATACAACAATCATTTTAAAGAAATAAACCGTAGGAATAGAATGAATTTTATAAGGATTTCATAAATCAAACATTATGAAATAACGTTTTTGGAACCCAAATTAAATATTTATTTAACAATTAGGTATAAAATATTATTTTATTTTGAAGAAGAAACATCTCTTGATGAGTGAGTGATATGTTGTAAAAACATATTTTTTATGAATTTTTTTCAACGGAATATATATAATTTTGATAAGGTAGACGCATGTATATCCCCAATAACATAATAAATAGAATATTCAATGGCCATTTTAAACATATCTAAGTATTATCTATACTAAAAATAATAATAAATAAGAGACAACCTAAATGTATTGAGTTTGGTTTTAGATTCCCCTTACTTCATACCCTGTTATATTTCAACTCCTTTCAATATACTTTACAATAAACAAATATTTTGTATCAAAAGAAACCATATGTGGATAGAATTCATTTATTACACCATTTAACCATTATAATTATTGTATTATATTTTATAATACCCCTTATTAAACATTAATTTCTCGATTTCATGTTTTCACCAAATTATCTCATCTCGTTTCTATTTTTAAAATTTTCATCATCCTCATTTGTAAATAAGTGAAATTAATTACAGATGTGTAATTTACCATATTAAATATATATATATATATATATTATATATAATTAATATGAATAATTCTTTTATGTGGTGAAAATTATAGTGTTGGTAATGTCTTTATAGGATATTAACAACCTATTGATTGGACATTGTCAAATGTGGAGGAATGGAAGTATGCAGTAAAATATGTTGTAAATATTATAATTATAGTTGGTTAAAATAATTAGTGTATCGTTAAAATACTGCTCAATTATTATTAGAAGGTTTGGGTTTGAAAGTAATAGGGAAAAAATAGGATGAGTAGTGGAAAATGAAGGAAACTGTTGATAATAATTACCATAACCTGAATGGTTTGAAGGCCATGATTTTATTTATATATTTTTGGATAATCCCCTTTTTAACTAGTTTGAGAGGGAACCATTACATGACCCAAATTCACAGTGGAACAAGGACCATATGTGACCCAATGTCCATAGCCAATGTGCCCATTACATGACCCGATGGGCCAACCAAACTAAACAATAACTGACCCTCCCCAACATCTGCATCATTGAAGGTGCTTAGCTCCACACCTCACATTTAAAATCATCTAGAATTTCCCCATTCATAGATACATGATACCTTGTAAAAATGCTAATTTCCATACCCACTCTTCTTCAAATCTTATTAGCTCTACTCAGGTGGATACTAGTTTCATTGAATCCTCTTATGGGATGATCGCTTCATGGTTTTGCTGGGATGCTCTATGGTGTTTGGAGGCCCAAATTCCTTCTGGACTGAAGGTCCTCTAAACCGTAGGCTGAAACCTGTAGCCTGAAGAACAAAATGGATGAATAATTGTTTCTCTTATATTATTTCTACTCTACCAGCTATAGTACTAACATAGTATCCCCAAAATCATCCTCTACAAGGATTTGATCATCAGTTTGATGCAAGCTTATGGGGTGTGTTAACCACTCAACTACCACCGCAACTACAGATATGCATTACCCTCATCTCAAATATTTATTCCGTTTTATTACACTATACTCTTTGAATTCATGGTGTCAAGTTACACCATAATGTCACAAAGGATGGAAAGGGGATTAATATATGGAATTTGATTATATAATCGGCTATTATAGGAGAGAGAGATATGGTTATTCATGGAGAGGTAAAGGGATTATTTATACTTGAATGGATTGGTATTTTTGAGTTAAAATATAGAATATGATTTAAAGTTAATTTTTGTAATACTGATACTCTAAATTTTTTAATTTATATATGAATACATTTAATTCATATCTCAAATATTAGAATATTTCTAGAACAAAATTATATTGTTTTTTAAAATATAATGATGATAAATGACCAATTTGTATTTTAATGGAATACATTATCATTTAAGACTTTTGAAATCTATTTATATTTTAGGAATTTATGATTAATTTCAAAAAATAAAAAATTTATCTAATTAAATGATTTATTAGTTATGCCACATTATATTTAATTTATTATTTTATTATTAACTCATATATGATGTAATTAAAATACATCGATTATGTAAAATCCATATTTTACTATTCACTTGAAAACTAATGTATACAACAAAATTACAAAAAATAATAATCCATAAACAATTTTGATATCCTCATTTAAAAAATTATTGATTTTCAATTGTTTTTCTAAAATAATAATTTTAAATATTAATATATAAAACTAGTTATACAAAATAATTTGAACAAATATTTATTTAAAAAATTCTTATAAATTACTTAAGTTTTTAGTCTTGGTATTTATTTTTTGGAATTCATATATATATATATATATAAATAAATCAGACATGATAAATATTGTTTATATAATAAATTATTATTTTTTGTGATGGTTAACATTCCAACGGTCATGTTACTATTACCAAAATCTATGTTACAATTCTTAATAGCCAAGTTAATATTCAAAAAGACACATTTTTATTCCAATTTTCACAGTACTACTCCTATAATAACATTATCTTATATAAATACCCATAAATTACTTGATTAATCATTTAACTCAAATCCTTTAAAGGTTCTCAATTTTTCACTCCTAAAATCATAAATAGATTAATCATGTTATTTATTTTGTTGTTCGTCACTATGACGGTTGAAGGGGATTAAAATGATCAATATTTACTTGTTATTTTATTTTTATTTATCTATTTAATAATTTTAATATTTTAAATTATCAATAATTTATTTAGTTAATAAAAAATTTGTTTTCATTTAATTTAATAATGAATTATTTATTTCATTTTCATAAATTGTATTATATACATCATTATGAGAAGTATTATTTATTCGGAAGGAAAATTCATTTTATTTGAAATCATGGGATGTTAAATTATACCCCATTTTAAAATTTCCTCATCCAAATATCAACTCATTTCCTCAGATGAGAATATATTAGTGTATTTAAATTTTATTTCATCCTCAGGTACAAATTTAAATTCTTTATACTTATGATTCATCCAATGCACCTTGATGAGAAATGTTTTCATGTTGCTAATAACTTTTTCAATATCATCCAATATATTAATTAGATAAGAATTATAGAGAATTTCAATTTAACATTTTTACTATATATGAATTTGGTATTTTTGGGGGATCAAATATGTATTTCTTAGGAGGGATACGTGGAATAAATCCTCAAGACAAACAATGTTTGGTGGAAATGCTATTTTATTGGATGCTTCCCTTCTAGTGTCAATGATCTGAATGGTTATAATGTACCTTAGTATAATATTTACATTATTTACAAACCACATGACTCAATACTATTATGATGTTCAATGTAATATTTTGTCCCCAATATTAACCTATACGCCACTTTGATGCCAAACAACATAGATCATCATTATATGTTGAGTAAATTTTATTGGATATTGGATTCCTTAACCCTTATATATTATTTCCCACAAAAAATCATATCCAAATAGTTTTCATTATCCACCCTCACCCCATCATATGTTATTTCTAAAGCTTATCTGACAAAAATCTTCATTTTGGTCAATTTTATTACCCATGTGAAAGATGATTTTTTATATGAGGGAAATGTATGAGATATGTCGATCCCATTTTTTATTAAATTTTACTATTTAATATCTCTTCATGACCCCATGTGTATAAATGGTATGTTCATATTGGGCATCATATAGTGGTGATTGTTCATAATGATGATCAATTGAGTAATCAGAAAATGTTGGAGGATTATTCAGAATTTATAAGTTAACCTTAGATAACAATCAGTGTAAATTGATATTTGTTTATATTTTATCCTCACAAATTCCTTGATGTATATCTTCAAAAGTCATTCAAGAGAGAAATATTTTAAAATAGAGATGAAGTGGGATGTCTTAAAGAGCATGTCCACTATAGCTCATACCAAATATCTTCATTTGGAAGTCTTCAAGTGACCAGTGAAAATGTAAAAGAAATGTTTCTCCCATTTCCATATTGATATGGGTTATGATTACAACATCCAATTATAAATTTTACATCTACCATTACTTTATGAAATATCAATCTATTTTTTTTATAATCACTTATAAATATATTTATATTGTCACAAAAAAGTGATCTTCGATATCATAGTAAATCATGGCCTTGGAGGATGGAAGGGGAGATGTGAGATGTTAGTATTATTAAATGGATTATTCTTTATCTCTAGTGATGAATGCCCACAAATTCTAGTTTCAAACTATATTACACCATTATCATCAGTGTGGAATTAATGAATCATTCATTCCATTATACTTCCTCCTTATTTTAAATCTCAAAATCATCACTCTACACCTTCTTGATCTATAGTTTGATATGCTGTTGGGAACTCAGTAAGGTTAGATAGGAATTCCTCCCTATTACTATTATTAATTCTTGATCCATCATTTACAAATCAACAAATTGTGGGTGTTTTCCAATTCGCATCACGGAGAGTGTAGAATGTTAATTTCTTCTAAAAGAATCAACTACATTTTTCTCTATTCTGTGGTGTTAGTGAATAAATCAATAATAGTCATATATTTGATATTACTACATTTGGTAATACATGTGGATATTTTGTGGTATTATATACTTTATAATTTTGTGATATATATATGTCTCATTTCTGACCATAGAGTTAATTTTGATCAATATACAAATAGATTATCAAATCTTCTATGTCCAAATAATTTGTCCATTACTTCTTCATATTGGTCATCAGTAGTCATTATGCATAGGTTATCAATTTATCATTATCCATGAGTAAACTAGATAAGGAATTCATAGAAACATCCATATATATCACAAACCCGTCTCCATTTTATGTTATTGTGTGTACATGTTTTGTGATAAGCCTCTTATCCAGCTCCTTAAGTTTCTACACATATTTTTCATCAAAAATTTTTTTTCGATGTTGACCTAGTTACTGGGAAAACAAATCATGAGATATTCCTATAAATTTACCATTAATTAGTATAAAATCCCCCAAAAAACATATTTACAAGATTTATGAGTGTTGTTTAAATTCATCAACTGCCTTTGTGTTTGTAGGGTCAGTATATATTCTCTCAATAGTGATCACATGCCCCAATAATGTGATTTCATGCATCCAAAAGTAACACATTCTAGATATAGTGTAGATATTCACATTTCCTATTGTTTTATAAAACATACTTAGATTAATTTCATTTTCTCCAAACTATTAGATTAGATAGTTATTTTTTCATTAAATAATACTAAAATTTTCTCAAGGTATCATCAAAAGACCGTATTCATCAAACCAACCATGATTTTAGGGGTATTAGTATATCTGAAGTAAATCACTATGAACTCCTAGTTTCTATATCCAAAACCAATGTACGATATATGAAATTATTAATTATTCATATTTTTATGTTAATATACGTAATTATGATCGACCTTTGATATGTAATCAGCTCCTTCATGTTGATCAATATATTAATTGATCTTTTTCAGGGGATACTTACTCTTTATAATGATCTAGTCTATCTCAAAGTAATTAATGGAAAACCACCTTTATAAATTTTATATCATAACAAATAGAACTAAATCATCCAAAGTAAGGGCACTTGGTAATATAGAATGTCTACCTAAATTTAATGGTAACAATTCCTTTAGCTCCTCTTATAATGTGAGGGCTATCCTATAAGAGCATTTACAGATTGAAATATCTCTGTTTATAAGATATACTGATAGATCTACCTTCAATATTAGGGAAATTTATAAAACACATTATGAAATTAATCAGAATATTCCATTATAATGTTCATGCCCTTATAGTTGATTTAGTTTGACTTAACCATTTGGAGAAGATATTTTTCCTCAATAAGTATCATCACCCACCCTGTTGGTGGATTCTCTATAAGAAACTTCCGATCATACTAGTATTTTTAGAGGAACATGATAATGTTCCCAATATTAAATGATATTTACATTCCCTAAGTGTTTATTTGAGCTCTATATAAAAATATCAAATCCATTCCCATTATATCATCAAATACTTTCAATGGAAGTATTATGATACATTTTGGAAGAATATTGCCATACATGAAAATAAGATAAGATTCCAACACATAGGTCCCAATAATCACTACACAAAGTGTTCATATATATATATATATATATACATCTACTACATGTTTCTGGGAATGTGATTCAAAAATAATAAAAATCATTCATAATATTAAAGAATGAATGAAATAGAATAAAAAACATTTTCTACTCTTGAATGTATAATAATTGTACCATATATGATATCATTTTTATGCACCTATTTGGTAATGTTGATGCCTTATGATTTTTGTTTCTTGCAAACAATTTTTAGTTTATGGTTTTAATTAAAATCTATATCCCATGGTTTAGTTCACTAACATTAATAGTTCCCATGATCAATTTATTTTAATTGTTGAACCTTGGGCAGTGAATTAGGTGGTTCCTTTCTTTCATCCACAATGTTTTATACATTCTTAATGTCTCCTCAACAATCATGAGTTAGGTGTCCTTATTTTCCACACATAACAAATATTCCCATACAATTTAAGTAATTTCCAGGATTATTATTTCAATATTTTGACATGTGGGTGGTTGGATAATCATTCCACTATTTTCATTTGATATATTTTCTTGAAACATTATTATTCTACTTTGATATCACATCAAACAACATCCTCATAACTCAAAAAATCTCTATGATGTAGATCATTTTGGATAAGTTTTTTAAACCACTATGTAATATATTTATTGTTATATAATTATTGACATGAAAACCCAAGGAGTGTCTTGAATCCATGTACAATTTAGCTCATATGTCGTGACATTTTCACTCTCCTTTTTCAAAATCTCTTAAAATTATCTGTAAGGTCCACTAGGCTGGATACCCTGAGAGGGGGGGGGGGTGAATCAGGGTATGACTAATTAAAAAATTAATGCCCGTTCTGATCTTGTTTCGCTGTTAAGAAAAACACTCTTCTCTCTTTTCCCTGTTGCACGATATAAACAGAATGTAAAGCAAGCACAGGACACAGCAATTTTACTTGGTTCACCGCTAAGGGCTACGTCCAAGGAGCATACGCCGACAGGTTGCCGGTCGTACCGAATTCCACTAATCTTCACTAGCTGTGGATTACAAGGTTCGGGCTAGATCACTTCTATGCCCAGGCTCACTGCCTTTACAATGTTTAGGGTCAGCTCACTGCTTTCCCAAGGGTCACTCCCTGTTTCTCTCTCTCTGGCTCACTGCCGGCGGAGAGGATCACCTTCTTCCTCTTCCTGAGCTCACTGCTCTTGGATGGAATCCACTCACAGTTTATAGACCTGTAGGTCTCTTCATTTTCCTGAAAGAATGCATCTTCTCTTGTATGTAGATGCTATGTTGAAGTTTAACTTTCACCCGTTGATGAATATCTCTTTGCACCGATGGTATCGGGCAAACTTCCAGCTTCCACACAGTCTGAAAATCACTGCGGGAACAAAACCTTACTTGGCGCGCAAGTCAACCTCGGCACGCAAGTATCGGCGCGCAAGTCACAACGGGCGCGCAAGTCCTCCTCTGACACTTGCGCGACACAAGCTTCCTCAACTCCAAACTTGCGCGACTCTCTTCCCTTTACGCCCAAACCACCATTGGTGCGCAACTGCAAACCGGCGCGCAACTTCTAACACCGGCGCACAACTTCAACCACTGGCGCGCAAGTCCCACCTGCGCGACCACACACACCACTTGCGCGACCACCACACCTGCGCGACGGGAGCTCTCGTCTTGAACTCCGGTGAGAAATGAGGAGGGGTGGTCCGGTATTTATAGGCAATCTGACCACCCTGCGCGACGGCGCGCAAGTCACCTACGCGACCCAATTTCGGCGCGCAAGTCTCCTCTCCTTTAGACACTTGCGCGACCAACTCCCAAACTTGCGCGAACCTATTTCCTTAGCCATATTTTGATCTTCTGATCTTGAAAAACATGTGGCGCGCAAGTTTCCTATACTCCAAGTCCACGGCGCGCAAGTCCCTTTGCCAAAAACACTTTTCTTCATTTGCCGATTTTCAGGCCCAAAAATTTGGCAAACACTGGAAAACGGCGTCACCTTGTATCTGTTCTTTTGTACCGCCTCCAGATCTTCCATTCCTTTTATCGACGTTCTTGAATCAAACATGGATCGTTGACCTCAGCTCTTAAACTCGACATTCCATCATGAAATCCTCTTTGTCAACAATCACAACTCAGATGTCTACTTTGTCAACAAACACAATCACCTCAAAAAGGCTTCAATGATACCTTGAGGGATTTTTGCCCAACAATCTCCCCCTTTGGGTTTGTTGACAACTCTTCCAAACAAAGATACGTCATTGATTCTTCAACCTCCATTCGCCGCATTGCGATTCTGATAGCGACCAAGGATTTACTCAACACATACTCTAAGCCCACATGAGCAATGCTCGGCGTGAGAAACAAGAGTAAATGAAAAGTTCATCAATGAATCACTTTGTCTCTAACATCCATTGTTGACACCAAACACTGTCCAACACCACTCTTCTGCTTTTATCACGATCCTCAGCTGTCGTGATATCTATTCTTTGATCGATCACTTCTAGCATCGTCAGATGTAATACGCTCCCCCTTTCTGCTCACAGCTTCAACACCTTTTTAGCCATATTTCCTGTGTTGTCCAAGCTAAGCTCTGGCTAAGCACGTTCAACTAGCTTCAACTCCCCCTATCTGGCTGCTCCACCTGTCAGCGTCTCCCCATATCATTTATGATTTATCAAATCTCCGCACTGTCTCCCCCTTGAACAACCACTATTTTCTCCCCCTTTGTCAACGAACCCAAAGGTCACGCCTTTGTAGTCTGTAACATAGTAGAGAACACATTAGCACAGTAGGGAAAACACAGCATACCTCGGGGAGAGGGGGGGGGGGTCCCGTGTCCACAATATTTCAAGTGCGGGGAATCCACTGAACTCCCAGAGCTAGTCGATGCCTCTCAAAAGCTTCCTTGGGTAAGGCCTTTGTCAGAATGTCTGCAACCTGTAGCTCTGTAGACACATACTCCAACTTCACGATGCCCTGCTCAACCTTCTCCTTGATGAAATGATACTTGATCTCAATGTGCTTTGTCCTGGAATGATGGACAGGATTTTTGCTAAGATTTATAGCACTTGAGTTGTCACACTGGATTCCGATCGGAGACTTCACTTCAACTCCCATATCTTCAATCTGCTGCTTCATCCACAATAACTGTGTGCATGCTTGAGTGGCCGCTATATACTCAGCTTCTGCGGTGCTCAATGAAATGCAATCTTGTTTCTTGCTTAGCCAAGAAATACACAATCCACCAAGATAGAATGCACCACCTGACGTTGATTTTCTATCATCTGCTGAACCGGCCCAGTCTGCATCAGTATATCCCAATAACTCTGTCTGAGATTTGTCGTTGTATGTCAAACCGAAGTCCACCGTGCCCTTGATATACCGAAGTATTCTTTTCACTGCAAGCATGTGACTTTCCTTGGGATTACTCTGATATCTCGCTGCTTGGCATGGGGCGAAAACAATATCAGGCCTTGTTGCGGTTAAGTACAACAGACTTCCAATGATTTGCCTGTATTCTGTGATATTAACTGCCTTGCCATCCTCATCTTTTGATAATTTCATCCGGGTAGCAACCGGAGTCTTCATTTCCTTGGAATTATCCATTCCAAACCTTCTTAGAACTTCCTTGGCATATTTGGATTGAGAAATGAAAGTTCCATTCCTTCCTTGTGTCACCTGTAGACCAAGGAAAAACGTTAGCTCTCCAATCATTGACATTTCAAACTCATTTTTCATGAATTCAGAAAATTGTCTGCACTGAGCTTCATCTGATCCGCCAAAAATTATGTCATCGACATACACTAGCACCATCATCCTTTGATTACTGTCATTGCTGAAATAGAGATTGTAATCAACTCCTCCACGCTGAAAACCAAGCTTCTTCATGTACTGATCAAGCCTTGAGTACCATGCCCTTGGTGCTTGTTTCAGCCCATACAATGCCTTCTTCAGCCTGCAAACTTTGTTCTCATCCTCATGAATGAGAAAACCATCTGGCTGCTCAATATACACCTCCTCTTCCAGAACCCCATTCAAGAATGCGGATTTGACATCCATCTGGAACACTTTGAACTTTCTTTGCACTGCTATGGCCAAAAATAATCTGATTGTCTCCAGCCTTGCAACCGGTGCAAATGTCTCATCAACATCTATTCCCTCTATCTGGGAGTATCCCTTGCACACTAGTCGTGCTTTGTTCCGAATCACTGTGCCATCTTCATTCATCTTGTTGCGATAGACCCATTTAGTCTCGATGACATTCTTGTCTGCTGGCCTCGAAACAATCTCCCATGTCTGGTTCTTCTCAATCTGATCAAGCTCTTCATTCATGGCCTGAACCCAGTTTTCATCTTCAGCTGCATCAGAAAAACATTTCGGCTCCACTTGAGACAAAAACGATGCTTGTTGCGATGATTTCATTCTTCGAGTCTGAACTGGAGCTGTTTGATCACCAATGATATTCTGCCTATCAATTTCAGCTCGACTCTTTGGCTTTCTCACAGACACCGACTTGACACTTTCCTCTTCATTGTCAGTATCTTCTTCTGAGTCAGCTTCTGCCACTTCTGCTCCCCCTGGGTTGCTTACCTCATCATCACATTCATCCAGGAACTGTTCACTGGATCGTTGAGTATTATGCTCATTTTCAACTATAGTGACATCATTGCTTTCAATGATTTTTCCCAGCCTTTTGTTGAAACATTTATACGCTTTGCTTTTCCCGGAATAGCCAAGGAATATCCCTTCATCTCCTCGTGCCTCAAACTTCCTATGATGTTCTTTGTTGAGAATGAAACACTTACTTCCAAAGATTCGAAAGTACTTCAACGTTGGCTTCTTTCCGTACCACAGTTCATATGGAGTCTTCCCTTGCTTCGGACATAACAGGGACCTGTTTGAAACATAGACCGATGTCAAAACTGCTTCCTTCCAAAATTTCTCTGGCATGTCCTTATCAATAAGCATTGTTCTGGCCATGTTGTTGATGATCCGATTTCTCCTTTCAACTACTCCATTCTGTTGGGGAGTTCTTACTGATGAAACTTGATGCCTTATCCCATGTTTCTCGAGATAGTTTTCAACCTGACTGTTTGTAAATTCCGTACCGTTATCAGTACGAAACTTCAGAATTTTCTGCCCAAGAATCTTTTCTGATTCCCTCCTGTACTGCTTTATGCAACTGAACACCTCTGTCTTATGGGTTATGATGAATACCCGGGCCATTCTGCTATAGTCATCAATGAAAAGTACATAGTACCTTTGCCCATTTATAGCTCGTGGTGAGATAGGTCCACATACATCAGCATGCACCAGTTCGAGCACTCTAGTTGATTTCTGTTCCTTTGGACTGTATGTCTTTCTGATGATTTTCCCTTGTTGACAAGCATCACACGTATGAGTGCGATCACGTGATAGTTTGGGAAGGTCTCTAGCAGCATCACATTTAACGAGATCCTCCATAGATGGTTGGCATAGATGACCAAGTCGCTTATGCCACAACTGGTTTTCTTCCTCTCTGGATAAAAGACAAGTATCTTCTTCCCCACTTACAAGATAGAGATTTCCCTTTGACCTTTTTCCCTGCAGAACAGCTGCTCCATCTTTTCCTTTCACAACACACATCTTCTTGGTAAATTGGATAGAGTGCCCAGAGTCACATAGTTGACTGACACTGAGTAGATTATGACTGAGACCCTCTACTACCAAGACATCAGCACGTCTCATCTCTTTGCCCCCAAACTTGGCTTTCCCTGAGCCAACAATCTTCATGCCTTCATCATTTCCAAATTTGACAACTCCTTCTTTGTCATATTTGATGCCTGTAACAAGATCCTTATTACCCGTCATGTGGGATGTGCAACCACTATCAAGGATCCAAACACCAGATCGATCTGATGCTTTAAGGGCAATCTCCGCCACCACAGCCTTCTCATTTTTCTTCTTCTTGGTCCATACTTTTTCTTTCACACTCGGCATGGATTGAGGCTTCTGTTCTTTCTCAGAGTATGATGGACCACCCTCATCTTGCAGAGCTGCAAATCTGTTCTGAACTTTTAACTCACTTGTTGGTTTATTGATCTGCTGCTTGCGAACATTTTGATTATTCTTTGACACATTTCTCTGAATGATTGATGTGCAATACCTAGCCATGTGTCCAAATCCTCCGCACCAAAAACAGTGTCCTTCAAAATGTGTTCTGGAAAACCGTTCACTGTTTGGCTGCCATCTCTGCTCATGTTCCCTTCTGTATCTCTTGGCTATGGAACACACAAACTGTGAATGTCCCATTTTCCCACAGCAAAAACACCTGATATAGGATGCATTCCCTCGTGATATTTCAGCACTATGATTTCCCCTTTGGGATCTCTGAATATTCTGATTCTGTTTTGTTCCCAAATTAACCTAAACTTTCGGGATGAGTGCTTGCGGTCTGACTGCAATTGTCGCCAATTTTTGTTCTTGACTAAGCCCAGAAACGACCTTAACATCTGAGCTCAATTGTTGTTTCTTTCCTACTAAACTGCTAGGCTCCGCTTTCATCTTCTCTGTCTTCTGAATAGCCTGCTTTTCAGATATCACATTGGGGGTCAAGAGTTTATCTTGATCCTTGAGTTTTTGTCGCAGACTGACCACTTCTTCTTCAAGCTCTTTGATACATCTAACCTGCTCCTTTCCTGTGTTTGTCAGACAATCAATTTCCTTCTTTTGTTTCTCAATTTTAAGCTTATACTCAATAATATTTTCTGATCTCTCTGGTGTCGAGGATTTTAGTCTTTCAATTTCTTCTAACAGCTCAGACTTTTCTTCATCCTGTTGTTGCATGTATAGTTTGGCATCACGAACCACTTTATTGGCTTTCTTCGTTTTGGCTCTCCAAACATCTATCTCCTCAAGAGCTGCTTCCAATTCGGCTTCCATATCAATTCTCCCTTCAATTTCTTCTTCTTCTTTAGCATCAGCTTCTTCTCCCTTTTGAGAACTACCAACAATTTCCACCAAGGCATTTACCCCACGATCTCTGCAATTTTCTATTTCCTCAACTTCTTCATCCTCAGACTCATCTGAACTTTCAAATTCTTGTGAGAGAAGATTCTTTTTCTTGAAGAAATTTCTCTTGAATTGTTTCTTCCCTTTCACAAAAGCTGGAGACTTCTTTTTGGGAATTTCAGCGTCATCATCATCATCATCATCTTGAAACTTCTTGGGGCATCTTGCCACAAGATGACCAACCTTTCCACATCTAAAGCATGCTAGTGGAAGTTTACCTTTAAACTTTCCTCTTCCTCTTTGTAGATTCGAAGAAAGGAATGACATCACCTCATCTGTCTCTTCTTCTTCATTAGAATCTTCAATGGTGAGCTTCTTCATGGCCTTAAATTCCACCTCTTTAGACTTCCCCTTTTCCACAGCCTCATTATCATCGTTCCGCATTTCATATGCAACCAAGGTACTATGCAAATTGTCCAATGTCAGCTCTTTTGGATCTTTATCTTCTAGTACTGAAACGTTCGGATTGAACCGAGGTGGAAGTTTCCTCAAGATGCGCTTTACAATCTTTATGTCTTCAATGACTTCTCCAAGACCTCGCATATCTTCCACAACAATGTTTACCCTATCAAAGAATGCGTCAACAGACTCATTCGGGTTCATTTTCAGATCTTCATATTTGTTCCACAACACCTGCAGCTTTGCCTCTCTGACTTTTGTGCCCCCTTCATATATATTCAAAAGCTTTTCCCACATGGAATGTGACGTTTTGAATGACATCACCTTTGTGTAGATGGGATTGGAAAGGGCTCCCCCTAAGGCATTGATTGCTTTGGAATCAGCATCCAACTCTCTATGCTCAGCTTCTGATAAGGCACCACTATTTATATCAGCTGTGATACCATGCATAGCTGCTGAAAACACATCCATTCCCAAGGATCGGAAATAGTGTTGCATCCGATTCTTCCATATCTGAAAATTATATCCGTCGAAGATCGGAATCCCTTTATGATTGGTTACCTCCATTGAGAGAAGAGCAACTTTCAACCTTTCCCTCTGATACCACTTGTTAGGTCCACTAGGCTGGATACCCTGAGAGGGGGGGGGGGTGAATCAGGGTATGACTAATTAAAAAATTAATGGCCGTTCTGATCTTGTTTCGCTGTTAAGCAAAACACTCTTCTCTCTTTTCCCTGTTGCACGATATAAACAGAATGTAAAGAAAGCACAGGACACAGCAATTTTACTTGGTTCACCGCTAAGGGCTACGTCCAAGGAGCATACGCCGACAGGTTGTCGGTCGTACCAAATTCCACTAATCTTCACTAGATGTGGATTACAAGGTTCGGGCTAGATCACTTCTATGCCCAGGCTCACTGCCTTTACAATGTTTAGGGTCAGCTCACTGCTTTCCCAAGGGTCACTCCCTGTTTCTCTCTCTCTGGCTCACTGCCGGTGGAGAGGATCACCTTCTTCCTCTTCCTGAGCTCACTGCTCTTGGATGGAATCCACTCACAGTTTATAGACCTGTAGGTCTCTTCATTTTCCTGAAAGAATGCATCTTCTCTTGTATGTAGATGCTATGTTGAAGTTTAACTTTCACCCGTTGATGAATATCTCTTTGCATCGATGGTATCGGGCAAACTTCCAGCTTCCACACAGTCTGAAAATCACTGCGGGAACAAAACCTTACTTGGCGCGCAAGTCAACCTCGGCGCGCAAGTATCGGCGCGCAAGTCACAACGGGCGCGCAAGTCCTCCTCTGACACTTGCGCGACACAAGCTTCCTCACCTCCAAACTTGCGCGACTCTCTTCCCTTTACGCCCAAACCACCATTGGTGCGCAACTGCAAACCGGCGCGCAACTTCTAACACCGGCGCACAACTTCAACCACTGGCGCGCAAGTCCCACCTGCGCGACCACACACACCACTTGCGCGACCACCACACCTGCACGACGGGAGCTCTCGTCTTGAACTCCGGTGAGAAATGAGGAGGGGTGGTCCGGTATTTATAGGCAATCTGACCACCCTGCGCGACGGCGCGCAAGTCACCTGCGCGACCCAATTTCGGCGCGCAAGTCTCCTCTCCTTTAGACACTTGCGCGACCAACTCCCAAACTTGCGCGAACCTATTTCCTTAGCCATATTTTGATCTTCTGATCTTGAAAAACATGTGGCGCGCAAGTTTCCTATACTCCAAGTCCACGGCGCGCAAGTCCCTTTGCCAAAAACACTTTTCTTCATTTGCCGATTTTCAGGCCCAAAAATTTGGCAAACACTGGAAAACGGCGTCACCTTGTATCTGTTCTTTTGTACCGCCTCCAGATCTTCCATTCCTTTTATCGACGTTCTTGAATCAAACATGGATCGTTGACCTCATCTCTTAAACTCGACATTCCATCATGAAATCCTCTTTGTCAACAATCACAACTCAGATGTCTACTTTGTCAACAAACACAATCACCTCAAAAAGGCTTCAATGATACCTTGAGGGATTTTTTCCCAACATTATCTCTATTTATTTTTATGAGTTCCATGAAAATAATGTTCATGGAATATAATATTTATGTTTACCCACTCTATTTAATCAATTTAATATTTCATATTAGTATTCCTTATAAATGAAATTAATTGACCAGTATATGCATCAAAATAATAAATGACAGAGTAACTATCCTATTGTCATAATATTAGCTATTTTTTCTATTTATTTAACCCATTACTTTGCTAGAATGGATCGAAGTATCAACATATTTTTTATGGTCATTTTAGTAGAAAGGATTTGATGGCTGGTTTTTCCTTTATGGATGAAGTTCACATTCTATGTGGTTCAGGTTATTATTAAAATATCAAGATTGTTTTTTATGCATCAATATGATGTTTTGAAATTCATCATCCATTTCATTGTTAATTTCTTTCAAACAAACAACTCATTTTCCATCACATGGGTTATTGGTCTAGTGACATTAGGTTCACACTATTTTATTATATTGAAAAGGTTTGACCAAAATTTATTCCAATACATCATGAAAAAAATTACTTATTCACATGTCAAAATAAAATCAATTGTCATATATTATGTTATCCCTAATTTTATTATGAATTTATTCTCAGACGATACATCTTGTACCATGTATATTAATAATAATATTGCTCTAAGAATAATAATTACATTAGATATGTATCATTTATAATGGTTTATATATAATTTATAATTAAATGAATCATATATCATAGATGTTTCAAAATAGGTTTTTAATAACACCTTTTTACCATGCACACAGTACAAGATTATTTAATACCTAATTTTACCATTTAAGGTTATTACCCATGGGTACAAATATTCCAAATGCACATACATTTTTAGTATCTATAAATATAACTCCTCATTTAAAAAACCACAAACACCTATATTTTACCAAAACATCATGATGTTTCCATAAATAATCAAACATATCCTTATGGGTTTTATAACTATTTAATATTTATAAGAAGAAAATTATCTAAACATCCCTTAGATATAATCTATTGAAACCTAGCACGTTTCTACATGACTATTACATTGTATTAAATTAAATATCATATCATTAATTCATTCATAGACTAATAGTTGTAGTATATTATGACAATAATAATCATACATAACTTATATGTATTATTGTATCTTAATTATTTCCATCCTTCTTCATTTTCCTTCAAATATTTATCATTTTCTCATTATTACATATATTCACCTTAGGGTCTACCTCTAATAAAGGAGTGAGCTAAAATCCATACAAGGGGAGGCATAACAAGAAGGAATATGATATAAGAATCAATAGTAAATGGGTGGTCTTAATCATCATCATCATATCATATTCATTTTATAATAATAATAATTATAATGGAATTAGTTGAAAATGTCATGGGATTTAAGAAATTCATAAGGATCAAAATCCTAACATAGTGATAAAATATAACACAACGTTGTGATAAAATATAGCATCATGTTCACAATCAAAATATTTCTATAAATCATAACATAATAATTTTGAAAAAAACATACATAATATTATAAAATAATAAAAATAATATAATGAGATATATTACATTACAAAATTAATTAGAGGGATATATAATTCATGGACAACTAATCACATTATAAAATTCTCATATTCATGCATTCCACATGGAAGTAAAGCTTATAAAATCTAAGTGATAAAATAAACCTGCATAAAGGAACGATATTCATAATGATTTAATGACTCATACTTTATGGAAGAATCTATGGGGTTATAATTTGAATAATGGAGATCATATTTTGTTATAAAAGATCATTTTTAATATCAAATGTATCATGAAGAGTTAATGATATGTTTTGGAAAAATAATACGTTTTGGAATATCATTTCAACTGGCTTATAAATAATTTTGAAAGGGTATAAACTTTTATATCATCAAAAAAAAAAGATAATTATTGTTTATATAATGCATTTTTTTTATATTAGAGGAATATATATATATATATATATATATTAATTGGAAATATGAGATAACCCAAAAATAAAGAGTTGTTTTTGAGATTCCCCATAAAACAAATACAAATATATTTTCCGATATTTAACCCTCATGTATAAGGAAACTATGATTATTAATTAAAAAATTGACAATATGGTTTTATTTAATAATGCCACTCTTCATCAATTTTAATAATTTGATTTTATTTTAAAATAATGTTTATAAAACATGAAATGTTTTACTAACATGTTTTCATTAAATTATCATGTCTTGTTTTAATTTCATATTGTTGTTAAAGATAATTTACACATAAGTGAAATTTATTAAAGAATAATAATTTTAAATTAATTTAATATTTATATACTATATTTAATTCTTAATTACCATTCATGGAAGGGGTGATTAAGAGAGAGTAGGAAATGTCCTTGTAGAATGTTAACGAATAGTTTATTGGACATTATCAAAAGGGGAGAAAGAGGAGTATAAAATACACTATATCATAATTTTATTTGTTTTATTTGGTTAAAATAATTAATAAATGGTTAACATAATAATATTTATATATTTAAATATTTTGGTAATAATGAAATATAGAAAAAAGAGGAATTGAATTGAAAATGAGAGAAAAGATTGATGAAAGAATACCCTCAGCTCTGTTTTATCTCTTCTCTACAACACTATAATATTTGAATGATTGGATTTGAGTGACTCCAATTCATCCATAAGAATTTTTAGGGGATTAATTGAGGTAATTTTTGGACTTTTTCTGAAATTTTGTGATATATAGATGTTTTTTCAGTTTAAAAGTTTAGGGGGTATTTATACTTGTGAATAAGAGTATTCATGACTAAAATGACTCACTAAAATTCTATTTCCATGGAAAAAATAAACATTGTGATATTAATGCATCTTATGTCAAATTTTTAAAAAATAATTTATAAGGACTACTAAAGCCTTTCGAAATAAATTACATTAGTTTATTAAAAAAAAGTGGAAAAAAATTCTAATGGAATACATTATTGTTTTAGACATTAGAAACCAGATCATTGGTTTTGAATTTGAGTTTATATTTTAAAAAACATATTTATCTTATTATAGGAGTTTGCACTTCCAGGCACATCTTCCATAATTTATATTGGCATTAGTAGCTCTTGGATGATGTGATTAAAATACATAGGTTAAGTAAAAACTGTATTTTTACAATTCACATAAAAAATGATGTATTTTAGAAAATTATTAAATAATTATGTAAGGTCCCAGTTCCATAAGCCACCCAGAGGCACCCCTTACCTGGTTGGTCACATAACCTGAAGTGAATTTCTCCAAATGACAGAGGCTGCCGACTAGCATCAAGGGCCTTGGGTGTGATACTGGGGAAACTATGACCTCATTTTCAGAGTAAAACAATTGAAAGGAAAAAAAATACAAAATAGAGGAATTAGTAAAAATACCAACAACAAGAACAGTAGAAGACTGGAATAAAAAACAACTGAAGCACATTTATAAATGATGAATTGTACATGTGTCTAAGAAATATTTCAAACAAATCATAATTCTGGAATGCAAACAGTACTAATATCATGTACAAAAGAAACAAATAAACAGCTCATCAGTATTGCAAGCATAATATTGGTCCCATGCTCTCCATTTCCCCAGCATGTCCAGTACATGAAGTAGAAGGGAACATTACCTTGTCTATACATACACAAATATAATTTGTTTGGGTGAAAATGAATGTCCCAAATAAGGTGTGAGACTATATCCAAGTTGGAAACCACCAAACGATCTGTGCCTAAAAGTCAGTGAATATATGGCAGGTAAAAGTACAAAAGTATTAATCAAGAAAGTACTCAGAGGAAACCAATTCCACGTATCAAAAGAAACTTGTCAAGAATGGTAACCCTATTGGAATTACACACATACTATCCCCTCTTTATTAGATATAAGAATATATAAGGACTCTCTGAGGAAGCACTCACAGTCGATTACCCATATAGTCAAAAGTAATTCATGAATCTCTGAGGAATCTCACACACTCAATTCCCCTTATAGTCTAAGGAAATTCAAGTCTCTCTTAGGATTCTCACATGCTCAATTCCCCTTATAGTCTAATGTAATTCAACGACTCTCCAAGGAATATCACATGGTTAATACCCCTTATTGCCCCAAGGTCAAGGACTCTCTGTGGAATCTCACTTATTCAATTCCCCTAATATCCCCAAGTGGTTCAATGAATCTCTCATGAATCTCACTCAGTCAATTCCCCATATAGTCTGAAGTTTTCAAAGACACTCTGAGGAACCACACTTGGTCAATTCCCCTTATAGACTATTACACCAAGTTTTCATGGCCCGGTGTATGTCAACGAGCAGAGAAAGGAAAAACGGCCAAGTTAAACCTCAATAACTACTTGGATAATCATTTTACAATATATAAAGAATGTTAGAGTACAAACACTCCACCCTACAACACTAGGCATGGAAAACAGGCAAGGCGGCCAAACTGGAAAAGCAAACCAAAGTTCATAAACAGAACATGCATGGGCAACACATACAAAGCATAGTAGTCATCCCTATTCAAATCCAATTAACCTCTACAGAATCATACAATAAAGGAAGGAAATCAACAGGGGTAAAACGGTAAACCCTCAATACACCATTCAAGTGTATTGGTCAAAATTGAACATAATACTCAAATACTATCAACATAAAGACACAAACCACCTACCTTGGCATTGGGAGATCAATATACGACAACATCAATCCTTGGATCGACCTAGAATGTGGTATATCGACAAAAAACATCTAAAATGTTCAACCCACGATATCCCATGAGAGAGAAGAAATCAGAATATTGTGCTCAAGGAGAAAAAAGAACTCACCGATGCAATTCCAATGAAACCAATGGTGTTTGATTTGGTAGAAGGACACTCATTCCAGGGTTTGTCATAGATCCACTGTCGTATGGCGCTCTCAGTTGAACGAGGCCTAGAGAGAGAGAGTTTTGGAGATTAGACATGACCCTAGTGCGTTTAATTGTAAAAAAGAAAGTACATGACATGTAATTTTGATGTACATGGTGTGTACTCACCATTTTGTACTCTGCTATAGGTGACCTCCAGGTCACCCACATGGCCGTGTGCATGTCCACTACATGGCCAGCACCAAGCTACCTATGGTAACTCAGTACACGACGTGTACTCATAAATTACACAGCGTGTACATCGAAAATTTCTAGAATTTTGTATTTTTTTCAAAAAAGACTATAAAATCAAAAACATAACTGAAAATGAGGTTCATGTTCTTACAAACTTCCCCTATTAATTAAATTCATTCCTGAATTTCTGTAGCATGGCATAGAATAGGAAACCTCGAACAGTTCTGGCCCCTATGCTCACACATCGGCCTCCCTCACCTATGTCTCATCCTGTACCCACATGTTCAACCATAGCACTCGTACCAGAGGAATAGACCGACCACATAGAACCTTTGTAATGTGATCAATAATCAGGATATGATACTCCTCCAACGACACATCCACTTTGAGCTCAACCTCCTCAGGTTGAGAGACATCAGAAGTGTCAGAAAAGTAACATCGGAGCTGTGAAACGTGAAAAAAGTCATGCATATCCCAATAACTCTGAGGTAACCGTAATGGATAGGCAACTGTCCCCACTCTTTCCAACACCTCAAACGGTCTGAGGTACCTCGGAGAAATATTACCATGTCTCTTAATTCTCATGTGTCCCAACCTCAGTGTAACAAAAAGGAAAACTTGATCCCTAAACTCGAACTCGAGAGGTTATCTTCGTTGATCAGCCTAAGACTTCTGTCAAGACTACAGAGTAGCCAACCTCATTAGAATCAACTCTATCTATTATGTGGTCTCTTGAACTAGAAGAGGTCCCAGCAAGGCTGCCTCTCCTATCTCCACCCAACATAAGGGTGATCGGCATGGACTACCGTACAAAGCCTCATAAGCTTCCATCTCAATAGTTTCTTGAAATATATTATTGTAGGAAAAATATACCAGAGGTATATGATTCTACCAAGAACCTCCAAAATCTAGGATGCAGACTCAGAGCATGTCCTCAAGAACATGAATCGTACACTTGGACTGGCCATCTGTCTGGGGGTGGTATGCTTTACCCAAAAGTACCAGTGTACCCAAGGCCATCTAAATCTCCTGCCAGACCTAAGAAATAAAACGTGCATCCATGTTTGATACAAGGGAGTGTGAAAATCCTTGCAGACGTACAATATCTCGGATGTAAAACTGTCCCAACTCATCAACACTGATGGTCTCCTTGATTTTCAAAAAGTGATCATCCTTCGTAAGACTGTCAATGACAACCCATACCGCATCATTCCCTCGAGGAAAACTCGGCAGCCCTGTTATGAAATCCATTGCTACGTCCTTCCAATTCAACTCGGGAATGGGTAACTGTTGTAAAAGACCTGATAGCTTCTATTTCTCCGCCTTCACCGACTGACAGGTGGGACACCTCATGATGAAACTAGAATCCTCACCCTTCATACGTGGCCACCAATACTGATGGTGTAGATCATGATACATCTTTGGTGACAACATGATGAACTGCCCAAACTAAGGAATGGAAATCCACTATCATCTCCTCCCATATATCTGCTGGCACCCATACGCGCCCCTAGAAATTAAAGTTATCATCCCCTCCTACTGTTTATCCATTAATAAGGTCCTCTCCTGACACACTCTACCATTGGACTAGGCCTTCTGAATCTAATAGCTGCCTCATTCTCACTCGATCACGAAGAGTAGAGGTAACAGATACAAAAGAAAAAAAATTCTTCCCCTGAATATCGTGCACCTCCAAATGCATCTCAGAGAACAGAGTCGTAAGCTTCCATTCACTGCTGGCCTCCTGAACTTCTTGTATATATGTCCTCCTACTCAAGGCATCAGCAACTGCGTTGCCTTTCCCAAGTTTATAGGCATGCTCAACGTCAAATGACTAAATTTAATCTCAACACTCCTTCGTTGTCTCAAATTATGATCATGATGATTGAAAATTTTCTTGATACATTTGTGGTTGGTGAAAACCACTAAGTTATCTCTTAGAAGATAATTTATCCAACAACGTAATGCATGAACAACATCTTCCAACTCTAGATCATGCATCAGGTAATTTACCTCGTGTGGCCTCAACTACTGAGACCCGTACGCAATGAATACATATCCCGGAAACTCTGGTGTAGCCATCCTATAAGGTGTAATGGAAAATGGTGCCACCCCTGGCACAAGCTCAATAGAAAATTCTACCTCATGCTCTAGAGGCAAACTAGAAAAGTCCTCTGGACATACATCTATTAAATGATCCACCACTGGAGAAAAGTCTAACATTGAAATCCCCTGGTAAGCTGGATATAGACTAGAAATATGGGATGTAACTCCTCCTAACCTAGGATGCTCAGGTCCTGCTCTGCTTGCCTGGACAACCCATTCTCCCTTATGAATAAAAGATTCACCTTCTGGTGACATGAAACTCACGCTGCAGTGATAATAGTCAATTACTGCTTGGAATGGAACATACCATTACATCCTAATAATGACATCATAACATGTCATATTAAGGACATAGAGGTCCCATAAGAAGTGACACCCACCAACCTATAGAGGGTACTCCCTGTACTAATATACATAAGTCGTTCTAGTCCCCAATAGAGTGTCTAGCATCAAGATATCGGTAGTGGAAAAGATGGAGAGACCAAGGCTCTCCAAAAAAACAAAAGATATAAAGCTATTGAAAACCCCTATATTAAAAAGAGTAGAAGATAAAGCTGAGGATATTAAGATTGTACCTAAAAATATAGAGGGTCTGGGATCCGGCTCCTGTTGGGTCTCCTCCACTATAAAATTCCGACATGTATCATGGCCTTGTGACCCTGCCTGACCACTCTGAGCAAATCCACCCTGATGTCACTGAAAGCCCAGTGACTGACAACCATTGCCATAATCTCCACATAATCCTGAATAGCTGGAAGAAATCTAGGTCCCTGACTGGTGAGAAAATGGTGGTGCTTCTCCTAAACGTGGAGTCATAGAAGAACCCCTGTCTCAAGCTACTAGTGAGAAGATCTGACAGAAACGTAGAAGGTGACCCATCTTGTCGCAAGATTGGCACTCCAATGAGTCTCTTGAGAAATTTTTCCTTGTAGGCCGTCTCATCCAGCACTGGTAGCACACCCCATGGATACCTTAAGATGAATTCCACTTACTCTGATCTCCTCATGGAGTCTCCCTGCGATGCTTCCTGTTATCAGTAGGAGGAATACAAACTCTGGATGTCGAACCACCATAGATCACATCTGTAGAATCCCTCATATTATTCTCTATGATCAGCTCCTGGTTGACAATAGAGGATATTGAATTCAACCTGAAGATGTTCACCTAAGATCAGATGTTGTCGTTCAGACCATCCTCAAATATTCGTGCAAGGAACAACTCATCAACTCCTAGACTAGTCATGAAATGCTGAAGATCTATGAAGTGAGAGGAATGAACAATTGTAGTAAGAGTGACCTATTGCAGACTCATGAACTATTAGGCTTGATTGGACCTCATGGTCTCTGGATAGAAGTAATCGTAGAAGATGCGGCAAAAAACATCCCAAGCCATATTGTGCAAGCATCCCACCTGTGAGATCACATCCCACCACCTCAAGGTGGAGTCTCGAAGCATGTAGGTAGATTTATTTACCCTCTATTCTGAAGGTATCACCAGATGATTGAAAATCATTAGCATGGCTTCTATCCATGACTCTACAGCCTGGGGTCCTCTATCCCCAAGGAATGTGGGTGGATGTTTCTACTGAAAGACCTGCGTTAATTCTTCCATCGACGGGACATGAGGCGGAGCTCCATAAAAGGTTTTCATAATCCTCAAAAATCCCTCTCTAAAATATTTATCAACACCTATGTCTTGTATAATGGCCGGTTCCAAGTCTGGTATGACCGGAGGATCTGCAGGTAGTCCCGGATCAGACATGTCTATTGTCTGATCACTGCCTAGAAATTGGCATACAACTGGAGGGCATCTCAATGGCATGAATCTGTGAGGTCAAGAGCACTCCTTAAAAAATATTGTCAAGGTATAGAATATAGAAGTGTAAGAAGGTAACATGATAAAGAAAGAACTCATGTTTTACAAAAAAAGGACTACACCGAGTTTACAATTCCTACATGGCGTGTTCCCTTTAGCCATTCAGATTGTCATGTACTTCTGCTAAAACTGGTCCTACAACACCCCAAACACATGGAGTGTTGTCCAAACACAAGATGTGTACTTGAATCTTCTGTCCTTGTAAGATCATTCTACACGGTTAAGCCGCACGACTCTCCTAAGACATGATAAAACGGCTTGTTCAAGGGAGATACGACGTGTACTAGACAAGCTTCACCTGTCCCGTGTTATTAGTGACATAGCCTGATACATGGTGCAAAATACACGGTGTGTCTAAGGTGTACACGGTATGTACGTGAAAGGATAACAGTAACTCGTGTTTTTAGTGACACGGCCACGTACCAGGGTGAGACTATACAGTGTGTTCAATCCTGAAATGACGTGAATAGCTTAAGGTTTATCTGTCTGTGTTGTTAGTTGCATGGAAGAACATAGGATCAACACTACATAACATGTTGAATTTGTACACGGAGTGTTCCCACCAGTCATTCCCCATCCCGTGTCTCTTCCCATGTAGCCTATGACATGGTTATAGACTACACGACATGTACATAAATTACCGGGCATGTAATTAAGAAAAATGGTTTCTTCCGAAACATAAGTACACATGGAGTGTACTTAACATTACACGATATGTATTCTGGGTTTTTCTGGACATTAGGCCTCAGAAACTACTTTTAAACCAAGAAAAACACTGAAATGAACATTAAAAGTGCCAAATTTTTATCATTGAGGGCCCATAATGCTCGCGAATAAAAGTTTGGCATCATATACATGTTGTAACAAGGTAGAGAAGGCAATGATCCACTAAATTCTAGTCTGTGAGGGCCCACAACACCTCAATAACCAATATATGGAATTATTTCTAACAAAACCATTCACCTAAAATACCCTATCAAAAATTATGTGTTTTTATCAGGGAATCTATCACAACAACATGCAAATTCTAAAAAACATCAATCACAACAACATTCAATCGCTAATACATCCTAGATGGCCTGGAAATAATGCAAGACAAGTTTTTTATTGCATGTGACTATAGTATTCATGAGATTAAATACCCTCATCTCATCATGTTTTGATATAAATAAAACCTTAATAACGTCAACGGTAATAACAAAAAACATGTGAATCTCCCAACAATGAAAACAAATCAACAGTAAAGTTGAAACCAGAAAAAATTTGAAATAATCGAGGTAGAATTGGTTTTTCCTTATACATGGGTTAGCTACTCCTGGCCACAACTTATTACCAAGAACCTATTTCATCTTATCCCAGTCTATAGGCTCCAAATAGTAAGTCAAGGAAAAAATCTCCCTCTAATTCCACTTTGTTATGTCCCAGTTCTAGAATCCACCCAGAGGAACCCCCTACATAGTTGGTCACATGACCTCAAGCGCATTTCCCCAAATGCCAGAGGCTGCCAACTAGCAGCGGGGGCCTTGGGAGTGATAGTTTGGAAACTATTCCCTCAATAGAAGAGTAACACAACAGAAGAGAAAAAATACACAATAGTGGAAGTAGTAAACATAACGACAACAGTAATAGTGGAAGACTGGAATAACCAACAACTGAATAACATATATAAATGAAGCATGGTACATGTTTCTAGGAAAGCATCCAAACAAATCACAATGCTGGAATACAAACAGTACTAAACCTAATTACAAAAGAATCAAATAAACAGATCCTCAACATCTCAAGCCTAAGCTTGGTCCCATGCTCTCTAGATCCCCAGCAAATCAAGTACCTGATGTAGAAGGGCGCTTTCCCTTGTCTATACCTGCTCAATATAATCTATCTGGCCCCAAAATCATGGCCAAAATAGGGTGTGAGACGAAATCCCAGTAGGAACCCACCCAATGATTTGTGCCTAACAGTTTGTGAATATATGGCAGGTAAAAGTATAGAAGCAGTAAACCAGAAAGTACTCACCAGAAAGTAATTCCACATATCAAAAGGAACTAATCAAGCATGGTAACCCTCTAGGAAGGGCACACAACCTATCCCCTCTAGTTCAGTTATAAATATATATAAGTAATGTTTGGGGAAGCACTCACAGTCAATTTCCCTTATAGTCAAAAGTAATTCAGGAATCTCTAAGGATGCTCACATGTTCAATTACCCTTATAGTCAAAGGTAATTAAATAATTTTGGGGAATATCACAGGTTAAATTCCCCTTATAGTCTAAGATATTTGAAGGACTCTCTGCAGAATCTCACACAGTCAATTACCCTTATAGCCCCAAGGTCATGGAATCTATGAGGAAGCTCCCTCGGTCAATTCCCCTTATAGCCTTATGTGCTTTAATGACTCTCTGAGGAAGCTCACTTGTTCAATTCCACTTATAGTTTAATGTGCTCAAAGACTCTCTGAGGAAGTTCACTCGGTCAATTCACCTTATTGTCTACTACACTAGGTTCTCATGGCCCTATGTAGGTCAAGGGTATTGGTCGAAACTCCACATAAGACTTAAATACTTTCAATGGAAAGGAACAAACAAGCTATCTCAGCATTGGGAGAATGATATTCTTCGGCGTCGACCCTTAGATCGACCTAGAACGCGGTAGATCAACAAAAAAGTTTAAGCCATTCATCCCACGATATATCATGAGTGAGAAGAAATCAGAAGATGGTGCCCAAGGAGGAATGATAAATCATCGATGCAATTCCAACCCAACTGATGGTATTTGATTCAGAGGACGGATGGTCGTTTGGGGGTTCATTGAAGATCTTCAATCGTAGAGTGTTCTCGGTCAAACGAGACCTAGAAGGAGATTTTTCTTGTAATTAGACACGACCCTAGTGTGTTTAATGAAAAAAAGAAAGTACACAACATGAACTTTTGAAGTACACGGCGTGTACTCACCATTTCCAGACTCTGCTTTAGGCAGCATCCAGGTCACCCACATGGTCGTGTGTGGGGCAGCTACATGGCCAGTACCCGACTACCTGCGGTAATCGAGTACACAACATGTACTTCCAAAATTTCCAGAATTTCCTATTTTTCTCAAAAATTACTAGAAAAGAAAAAACATACCTAGAAAGAATATTTGGCTTATTACATATTACAATTAGAAAATTTTAATGTAATATATTTTAAAATCATGGTAACTTATAAAAATAAATTTATAACATTGAAAAGTGAAATATTTAAAAAAAATTATGATTATTACAAAATAAATAATAAATTATAAAAAAAGTTCTTATAATTTATTTATTTATTTAATAGGGAAATCTATTTTATCAAATTAATAAAATTATATTTTCAGAAATTAGTCAAGACAAATATTATTTATATTACACGTTCTTATTATGAAGTAAAATTATTATTCTAATGATGAGGTTACAATTCCTAATATCTATGTTAGTATTCATAATGATCATTCTAATTTTATAAAAATCACATTACTATTCCAATGGTTATATTATCTCTTATAAATACCATTTAATTCATTAATTTTTAATTTAACTACAATATTATCATAGTTCAACATATTTTGTTTCTAAAATATTAATTTTATAACTAATGATCTTTATTTTCATACAGTTTTATTCATCGCATTGATGATTCCAGGGGATTAAGATGATCTAGATATTACTATTATTTTAATATATATTTTTTTCTACCTATTATGATATTTTCAATTCATATAGATTTATTAATGGTAAAAATGAAATTTGTTTCTCAAATGAATTAATTATTTTTATTTTTCGTGAGTTTAAAATAAATATTATATTTAATTGTGAAAATAATTATATATTCAAAAGTTAAATGAAATTTATGATAAATTATAGGAATTTACGCATCGTCTTATCCGGGATGTAAACAAAAATTTCTAATTAACTACACCCTCTTAGTTCTTTCTAAAGCTATACATTTTGTAAAAATAGATGACTCAACAACATCATGATAACTCAATGATGAGAAACTGAACCGACAACATATAAAGTAAAAAGGATACATCTATATCTAGGATTTAAAAAAATATTTAATGAGATCTCATTTAAAGATAGATGATCATCCCACTCTCAAATTATGTCTTGAATCATAAAAAAATAATATCCTATAATATTTTAATTACAGAACCATAAAAATTTAAGTTAAGAGAATACTATGAATGATATATTCTATAACATACAAAGCCAAAATTTAAGATAAAATTAATATAAATTAAAAATATTCTTAAATTAATGTGACTATAATAACCTCGCCAATAAATTGGTTTTATGAATAATAATTTCATCAATTTAATTATTTAATTTTTTATATAATTAAAATATTTTGAAAACTGCATAATACAAAAGTACTCAATTTTTAGTAAAGTTGGTTGACACGTAAAACTATTTTTTAAATTGGTTTAATTGAACTTTGTGAGCATAAATTATAATTACATTATACCACATTTAGAAATTCTATTTTTTAAGAATAAAAATTTTTAAAATACAAATTTCAAATTATAATATGATGTAAATTTGGTTTTTTCTTTAAAGTATTTAATTTTCATTAATAGTGATATAAAAAATTTATATAGAAAATATTATTTTCCATTTAATTATTTACAATGCTCTATTTTTTTTAAATTGATTACACGACTTCAATTTTATAATTTTTATTAAACATAGGCTAATTAATTTCAGTATAATCATCAATTTTCACTAATCATTGAACAAAAACATTTTTATACATGAAAATGCATTTTAATTGAGATCAGTTTTTACAACATTTTTATTGTTAATTTTAACAGTTATTTCATCATCCTCTAATAAGTGAATAATATAAAATGGTTTCAATATTTGGAATCATAATGCTCATATTTGGTATATCGTTCAACTCTGAATTGAGACATATTGAATTGTAAGCATGGAAATTCTTTTCACTACGGTATGTGTTAAATAGTTAGAACAGGGATAAAAATATGAAATTGGGATACAAATTTATAAATATTGTTTCTCATATTTCTATGATTATTGTAATTAAAAATCCCCATAAAATATCAAAAAATAATGATTTGTGTTTTATTTTTCATTGACAAAATAACATAATATTATTTTATATAATAGAAAACACAAAAAATATCAATATCTTAATTTTTCATATTTAAAATATGTTGTGATAGTAGTAAACGAATGTTAAGAATGGTTATAAGAAGTTAAATTTATTTTGAATATTTTTTCTATGATGAAATTTTTTATCTTTTTTTAATGAAATAACTAAATTAAATTTTTATGCCATGCAAACATAGTGCATTATAAAGTAGTACAAAAATGAAGTTAATGATTTTAAAAAAAAGAGTAATATTATATGGCTGTGTTGTGGTGTAATAATAATTATTTAGATAAAAATAATTCAGTATTAATGTGTGAAAAGTTAATTTATGATTTATATTTCAGTATCTATATTTTTTTAATTAATATTATGTTAATTGTCCTAAAAATTACTTTAATGGGGTTTTCTAATAATATTTTATTAAATTATTTAAAATTGAAAAAAAAACTCTAGTTAAAAGGGATATAGTCTAGAATATAAATTATTTTCCACTTATGGGAAACTTTTCTATTTTTATATCATTAATGGCCCATAATAGGAGAAAATATTATTATCAGAGTAATCATTTAATATGGGTAACTAATGTTAAATCGAAGAGATAAGGGTTAAAAAATATTTTAGCCAATTCAAAATTTCAGGATAAGATAAAAATTAATTTTATATCTATCATATATTAAAAATATATACTATTTTCACTGTAAAATAAAAATTATTTTTTATTAATTTAATATATTATGTAATTTCAGGGTTTAAACTCCCCTCTCTTATAAAAGGAGAACTAATTTCTTCTATTTCTCACACATCCTAAGACACTTGTATGGAACACACCATACCATAAATATTTTTAACCTCTTTATCCATGATATGGTGTTTTTTTCTTATAAAATGTCTATAACTATAGTCTTTAAAGGGATATCTAAAAGAGGTTCTTCAATGTGGAGGTAATTATATTAACCAAGTTTTTTAACATTACTTCATCTAAATCATTGAATTATAAAAAAATTCAATATACTCACTATAGTATATACCATATACTTAGATATTGTTATATTAATGGGAAACCTCCATCATATCCTTTTTTTAATAAATTATAAATGGATATATCACTCATCCTTAAGTGCAGACTACTACCTCCAAGATGTGATATAATTTTTTTCCATCCCAAAATCATGTCTCTAATTTCAATGATTGAAATAGTAGATATAAAATATATTTATTTATTATGTAATTATTTTTTGTGATAATTTTTTATTTATATTCCTTTCCATTTTATTTAGAAAAGGAAAGTGTTGTTCATGAAAACATATAGACTAGAATAACAATTAACTGTGTAATTATTATGTTTTTCTATCCATTACATATTGATAGTTAGAAATCATTATTTAATGAATATATATGATATTTATATCGTGATTATGAATCTTAATACCATGGAATAATGATCCAAATGTAAGGACAATAGAAGATGAATAAAAATATACATAACAATTGAAAATGTTATCCATTATAATAGTTATTTTAATAATGAATTAGTAATAAGAAAATTTATTAATATATATTTAAAAAATATATGTTATTAAAAGTTATTTTTATTATTCAATTATATAAATTTAATAAATATAACTTTTTTATACAATAGGTTAGGGTACATACAATTCATGTTAGATATAATATAAGAGTATATCATCAAAATATTATTTCATTGAGACATTTATGATATTAAGAACCTATTTATGATTGCGGTATATCTAGAATTACCATTTTTAATTTTATATCAAAAAAAATCCTTAATTAATGTTTTTTAAATTTACTAATAAGTTTTTTTATATAAGGAGTTTTTAATTTAATACTACGAATATTATAAGGGTTGATCATCTCAAATTATATTCTTTGGGACAAATGATATATTATAAATATATCTTTTTTTTATTATATTGATATACTTCAACTTTAATATGTTATATCATGAATTTCCGTATGATCATCATAATAAATTTTTCAATTGATTTTAATTATTTATGGGGTTCAGATTCAAATGACACCAAATTGAAAAGGTTCAAATGTTAAAATTTTTCTTTTTTCTGTGATTATTTCCTCATATATTTCATAAATATGTAATTATATAATATATGATGAACATGAATTATTTATTTTCTTAATCTATTCTTTTTAATTCCATATTTTTACATTCTTTTTCCTCTCTTTAGGTACTCAAATGTGTGAATAATTTTTATGGATTTTTTTCTATTATGTCTGTAATATTTTCATTCATGTTCACATTTTCATTTAATTTTTTATTATTTCTTTAGTATTATCAAATTATGGATTACATTATTTTTAACCAACTTTTTAATTTCCAAAAAAATTGTATGAATAAATATTCTTGTCATTTTTAATGTATTTACTTTTTTAAAAATTAGTGACTGTAATATTTGTTTTAATGTGTAAAAAATTGATTTTACTTCCATAATAATTAATAAATGGTTTTAATCTTTCTTTATAAGTTACAAAAATTTCGTTCAAGAGAAATATTTTATTATTATTTAAGATAATTTATTTCCAATGGAAAATATTATTTTCCTCAAGAAATATTTATGTGATATTTTAGTGTTATTTTTCATGTATGATAACTTTATTTTATTATACTTATGATTCACAAGGTTATGATATTGTGATATCATCCTTATTCTATATTTGGATATTTTATTATTTTGATTATGAAATATCGATGAAACCTATTTTTTATGAGTTATGATATGGTGAAATGATAAATTATCTCCTGATATTTTTGCATAAAAATGAATCAACTATGAATATGTGACTAGTGGGTATATTATAATTATTCAATTTATTTAGTAAATATTTTTGTTTTATGAGTATAAAGGGTACACATGAGGTTATACCATTCCTTGAACAGGGTACATAAGAGATTATATCATGCCCTATATAGGTACACATGGGGTTATCCAAATGAAAACACATGATCTATATCATTGTGGGTATCCTTGATATAATATTTCTATGATTACGATTATGCTACACTTTATTACTCTCTTTTGTGATATGATAACATACCAATATTATTATTATCTCACACCACATGTTTTTTTACATATTTTAATCCTTATCTTTTTAACAAACAAGATCTATTCCATGAAATATGATTATGAAATAGGAATTTCTAGGTATTATTTACAAATGTTATTCTCATGTTATCATATATTTATGATCATGTTAGGATTAAAAATTATCATTGATTCATAGATACCTTGTTTAGCATTACTGACCATCAAATATCGTCCTTTATTATGTTTCCTTTCCCACAGTATAGGGCGAATGGTATTTGTTATGATATATATAAGAAGGGTTTTATTTATGAATAACATAATGGGATATAATGACGATATTTTATGTCATAATTTTTTTCATGTATTCATGATTTCAATGATAGTAATCCAGTATGGTTCTATTGTGGATCATACTAATATGTAATGGATATTTATGTATGAAAATCATGGGTCTCATATGTTGATATTGGCGAAATGATTTGGTTTTTGAGGGAACAACAGTGATACAACATTACTGATAACTGTTTGGATAAGAATAAATAAATGATAACATCATAAGTTATGGTAATGAATGTAGTGTGGTATTCAATTAAAAAACGCCCTTGTATGGTAAAAGAAAGTGTAAATAGTAGTGGAAGAGATGATCCCAAGAGTAATAATTCCAAAATAGGTGGATTGGTGATTAACTCGATCCTCCCAAATAAATGATGAATGGTCATGTGACTAAACACCATTCTAGACACTTTTTTTAGATATACTTGATTATGTTCACATTTTCTGGGTGAACCGTTAACAAGATTTTGAATGTATAATTATCAACCATAGCCTTGGATAATTTGAAATTATAGCCTTGGTTTAAGGTACATCCCATGTTGAATATTGTGATTATGGGATGTTTACTAAGAGAAGTGAAAGTTCTTGGGGATCTTCTTAGTGTATGTGGAATTACAAAGGATGAAAAAATTGGACAATTTTTTATAAGACAATGGTTGTACACGATTAGTAGTTACCATGCACCATAACCATACAACCGTTAGATGGGTACTTTTTATTAGTGAAACCAGGAAGGTTGGCCCATGTGACTGTGTTTCTTGATAACCACATGGATAGTGTTGAGATAATGACAAAGACATGGTTTGTCAAACTATGTGGGAGCTCTAAAAAACAATGTGGATTAGATACCTTTTTCTCATAATGAATCAGATGGATGGTGTAAGGTTTGGAAAGCCATGCAGCCATACCAGGTGCCCCATTAAAATTTTACTTTTAATGTTTTTACCTCTTAAATATATTTATTCATCACATAAATATCTCCCCCATTCTATGTCAAACAAAAATAGTGATGAACCATGAGCTCCTCTACCACCATTTTTGTTTCCCCATTGATTCATAAGAAACAAAAATTCAATTTACACTAAATTGATGTTGTTGGAAATTATTCTACTCTGTTTCAGCACATTTTATAGAAGAGTCTTGGTGGGTTGTTTCATACCCTTATGAATCTCTAAACCCTTATTCATCCATGTTTTAATCATATTAGTACAAGAGGTTGGTTATTTCAATTCAAGTGTTTCATTTAGATTAGTGGTTGTATATAAGCATGAGGTTGGTGATATACATTGTTTCTCCCATAATATTAATATTTTATAACACTCTATGGTTATTCCATTGTATTTTCATGATGGTTCTTGATGTCTTTGACTAAGAAATGTAATTTTGGCCATAAATTGAGGTACGATACCCTTCATAGACCACGTTGGGTTTATTGATGATTTTTTAAAATACATAGGGAAACCCATGGGGTTGAAAAACTATAGTAATTATGAAATGAATCTATATAAATTGATAGGGGTAATTTTGGTAGTTATTGAGTAAAATATGTTAATTTTGTATGGGGGCATTGTTTAAGGGATAATTTAAATGAGTTTTTGTTTCCATTTATGAAATTATTAAGACGATTTCAAAATTTTACATATTTTTGGCTTTGGATTTCTATATATTTATGGTTTTAAATAGAGTAAAATATTTTTTAAAAAGTAATTCATGATTTAAATTTTGGTAGCTGGATTCAATACAATTTTAATGGTGTTTTCAAATGTGTTTTAATTGTTCATTTGAAATAAAGATGTCATTCATTTTGGTGAAAATTCTATATGGGATCTTTTGAATGAAATTTTTGGAATCTATTGTTTTGGTACTTGTTTGAATTTTATAGGAAGACCCATGTACTAAAGGGTTTCTTCGAATTTTTTTAATGGAATTATTTGACTAAGTGTTTCGTGATGGGATTAATTAATGAGTTATATGAGGTTTGGAACATAAATAGAAGATTAGATAAATGGTTAATGAAGAATGTGTATATGGGTTAATTAAATGATCAGGGCATTTTAATGAGGCTCTACTCACCTAGGTCATCCTAGACTAATTATATAGGCCCCACCAATGAATTGTATGACTAGAGTAATGGACTGAGACTCCACATATTTGGGTCAAGATAGAATAATTATCAAGGCCCCACTGATTAATTAAATCAATAGAGTATTTTAATCAATATACTCCTCTTTGGATTTGTATATAGTGATTCTCTAGCCCCTACCACTATTTTTCATGGATAGGGATGTTAGTCTAAGGCTATATGCACCCAAATTTTGGGTATGATATGATAATTTTTTAATTATCCAAGATTCATGATTTAATTGAATTTTTTAGTGAATTAAATTTGTTAATAAAAGTATGTAACCACTTTATGAAATGGATTAGGCTCCCCACAAGTCTGGATAATTTTAGGTGGTTTGTATTTCATGATGGCACATTAAAGAAAAATACCTATTAATAAATAATTTTCTAAAAGTGAAGCATGTTTCTTCTAATTTCAATTTTTTATTGGATGAAATTTTATTATCATATAAAGAATGATTATTATTTAAAAACGATTGTTGGTGGCCTATTGAGTTGTACTCACACCCTACTCCATCCTTAAAGGATGTTGGGGTATCAGAGAAGATGTTACTTGTTTTCAGATATAGGGTTGGAGAAGGTACATTGTGGGTAGTTAATGAATGAGATATTACGTTCATGCATGGTATTTAAAGATTGATCATGGACCCTAGACCATATCTGTGATCTTTAATAGTTTTGGAAGTTGGTGCTTATTTTTATAAATTCTAGACCTGATGATTATAAATCCCATAGGTTCATTATATTTTACTTGGTTTGTTGTCAGATACTTTCTCTATTTTATAAATATATACTTTCATTAGATTTATATATCTATTGATATTATTTATTATCTATTTTTAATTTATTAATCAGATATAATTTACCATTTATATCCCTATAGAATCATACTACTAGTCAACGACATCTTGTGTATAGGGAGGCATGTCTGTGGTCATGTAGAGACCCAACTCAATCATTGGTTATAGATTCAATCATTTTAGGGCACTGATATGTGGTACCTAAAAGAATATTTTTTCACTATTTTTGTGTCATGGTAGAGATGATACTTGAATATTTTCATCATTTGGTATTTAGCTTGTGTCTGAGCACCTACAGTCCCACATATATGGGAAAACCCACATATCTTGGTGTTGGAATTGGTGTTTTGTGTTTTGTTTTTATGGTTTATTGATACTTAAACCTAGAGAATAAAACATGGATTTGATGATATGTATTTGTGTGTTTTTATCTATTGGCCTAATATGGAATATTAGGGTGTGTGTATTCATGCATAATTCTATAAACATAGGTTTAATTGGTCATCTGGTTGTTGCATGTGATTGATAGTTAGTTTTGATTCTGATGCAAGTATGGTACATTCCTAACTATGATTTATTTTTGTTAAACTTTTCCTAAAATAATTATTAATTAAATTTCATTGAAAAAATATTAAAATGAATAAAAATATAATTTTTGATATGGTTGGTTGATAAAATGATAATTGACTGTGTACATCCTTAGGTTACAAGAATAGATTATTTTGACATGTGACTTCATAGGTTTTCAAATGGAAAATTTAATAAAAAAGGAATGCTTAATGGTTGGAGATTTATGAAATAATGTGTGGGTAACTGTAGGGTGGTCATAAGACCCCATATATTTGAAGTTTGGGTAGGGAGAGTGCCCTAGTTTTGAGACATTAGGTTACGAACTGAAAAACATTAATGGGTTGGTTTAATAGGATATTAGAATTTTGGTTTTTATCCCTTCTATTATTCTACTATAATTATATTGTGAAATATTTTATTTTAATATGAACGTGGTGATCCTTTTGGATTAAGACCATGTGAATATTTTTTTCGATTATAGAGTGGGTGATTCTTTCAAAAAAATTTATGTATGTGGATTTTTTTAGCATGGGTCCTAGAGTCAATGGTCACATGGTTCATTAGATTCATTGTGTTTTTGAATGTAGGGAGGAGTGAAACCTATGATATTTGACTTATAGAGGTTTTATGTGTATGACTTTGAGGGGTATCGATTCTTTTTCTAGATGTAAATCTAGCGTTGTGAGATGACATTGTTATATCTTCATGGATGGCCTACGAGTGAGGCCAATCATGTTTTTGATGCATTGAGTGCATGAGGCATTGGTGTATGATTCAAGATTTTTCATGTGGAATGTAGTGGGTGTTGTCTAGATTGGGTTTTACCTTGAGGCCAATGTGGTAAAGTAAATGGTTTTGGATGTGTGACATGAGTTGTGCTCATACTTCTTGGTTTCATTAAAATCAAGGTTAACACCAAGGGGTATTATACTATCTTTGTGGGTGACTTGGAATGTGATGCCTATTTTGATACTTCAAATGTGGAATTGATGCATAGTGGGTTCCATATAATATGGGTAAGGTGAATGGTTATGCCTTGGTTTATTTCCCATGTAAGAACCTGAGTGACTCTCGTTAGTTATAAGTTTGGTTTTAGAAAAGGAATGATCATTTGGGTGTTGTACCTATTTATTATAGAGATGATTAATGTAGAACTAGGTGTTGAGTTTTGGTGGACAAGACAGGAGTTAACAAAGATTAGATGGATTTTTTATGAACGTGACACCCTGAGTGAGGGGTGGTCATTTTTTTGATATTTTGTGTGTGAAGGGTTTAGTTGTTATATAAGAATGGTTATAATTCTTTGATTATGACGAGGATTATGGACTAGGTGGAAAAGTTAGTAGCATAATAAGGTATTTGGGACTTGATTTGGTGGTGTATAATTTATGAAGTCTTGAGTCGGTTTCAATGAGTTTTCATAATAATTTTTGTGACTTAGATGGTTCTAATGTGATATAGAAGTGGCCACATCTGGGAGAAGAACTATTTCATTGGGGATGTGTGAATATGTTCATTGGGAGTACGTCCATGTCTATTTTTATAAAATCAAGGAGGGAGTCATTGATTATTAATGATACCATTTTTTTGGATTGGTGTAATAGATCAATGTGTTTTTGTTATGATTAATTAGGGCCAGGACGGAAAAACACGAGTGGTGTTTTAGTGGTAGTGCTAATAGTAATGTGGTTTCAAACCTACTTGGCAGTGAGTTGTGAGGTAGGGATGTGTTTCGGTTAATGAATCACTCATGAATAAGGATTTTTAGATTTCTATTTCTTGTTACATAAAGTGAATAATTACACATTAAACAAGTTAATGTGTCCCTGTAGTGGGAGGTGACATTAGTGATGAACCATATGTTGTGGTTTCATCAATTAAATCTCAATTAAATCTCTTTTTTATGAATTTAATGTCTAATATCATAATATTTCCTTGATTAAATTGAGGAAACATTTTGTATCTATAAATCCACTTAATGTTTTTCTTCAGGTTGGATATATAACCTCATAGAGGATGTGTTCATGGAGTAGTATAAGGAATTTGATATGGTGTAATCTGTATCATGACTTCCTGTTAGTAGGGTCCTTATAATGTAATCAAGGATAGGAAATTACAAAAAAAAATCAATTCCATGTATCTAGGGGTAGGTTCTAGTTGAATTTTTGTTTTGTCACTTGGGTGATAACTCAAACTTCATGTCCACTTTTCAGTTTGTTATCATTAGATCATAGACCATGGTGGTTGGAATTTCTTGAGGAGAGTATTAAAAATGACAATCTTATTTTTGAGAGTGATATGTTAGTCATAAATGTGTGGAGTGGAACCTGGATTGGATATGGTTGAATTGATATGCCAATGAGTAACTTGTGAGGTGCATGTTTGGGTCACTTAATGAAGACCATGGGGTCCTAGGATATAGATGATGATAAATACAATTGTTTTAATTGGGATCAGGATAGTTTTAAAAAAAATATGAGGGGTCTCTGTAAGTTTCAATGATGGGACCAATAAGGCTTTACAATTATTTTTTGGAAGTGAAGCTTTGGTTCTAGGACTTGACCAAGAGTTTGGAATAGACTCTTGTATGTGTGTATGGATTATCATAGAATTTATTAATGTGGGAAAGAAATTTTTCCATGTAAATTTGGTGTGATCCAATAGTTAATATGGAGTGTTTCTATGATGTTTTGGCCAGGGATGTAATAACATGCCTCAGTAAAAGGAAATGATTTCATGAGTTTTATGACGAATCAATTGAATTATTTGAAATTGTTTGTATATTTTGGGATTGTAAATAGTTTTTTATGAATAAATTTTTTATATTTAGTTGATTTATGTATATAAAATAAGTATTCCAGTGTTAGTTTTCACTCTTTTAGAAGTTAAGGTGTAGTTAGTTCAGAAATGCATTAATGTTTTAATGGAAGCTTGAGTTCAAGGTTCTAGTAGACCTTTTACAATTATAGAGGTTAAAGTCACCAGAAGATAGTGGTTGTGATCTAATTAATATACTATGTATCACAAAATTTCTTATGTTTTTGGTTGGTTATGTAACTCCATTTTCAAATTGGACCATCATGGAAAAAATCCATATTGATTTTTGGTTAAGATATGGGAATTGGCTTAGTTAGTGACTAGTTAAATGTTTTAGTTGAGTTTTGTTATTTGGTTTTCTTTTGGATGTTTGGATATGGAAAAATACTTTTAGGTCTTGGGTTATTGACCGATGTAGGTTGTAGATTGTGGCTGGTTAATTGAATGTCCCTTTGGGTAATTACTTGGGTGATAATTTGTTTGTGTTATAGTGTGAATAAGACAAGAGATGTACAAAATGTCCCACCAATAGAAGTGTGATGATTTTTCAAATGATTTTTTTGTTTTAGTTTCAGTAGTAATACCTCTACAGTAATATTATGGGATTTTTTAGTAATGATTGGTGTGAAGTTGATGAATCAATTTTGGAGCATCAGGATCATGTTGTGGATCATATCATGAAAATTATTCAGGGTATGAATATTTTATTGGTCCATGTATTAAGATGGGATGGCTATGTTTGGGAGGAAACATGAGAGATAAAATTCAATAAGTAATCTCTATGGACCCACCTTTTGAAATGGAATCTTATTATTCATGAGAATGAAAGTTGATGAAAATATTTTATAAGGGAGGAAAATAAAATATCGAGATCAAGATATATAGTAGGAAAAATATTGAAATTTTGATTTATGGATTGTTTCTCCAGAGTTGGAAATGACACAATGGTGTTATAGTATTTCATGATATGTTAAAAGATGAAAATGGACCAATATATGTTGAGAAAATGGTTGGTTCACAGTTAGTTATAAATGCGTACAACACTTATGTGGCCTATGTTAGGGGGTTCAATGTTTGGGAAACCTTGGGGTGGGCCATGAGACTGTATAGCTCAATATCCCCTTGGATAGTGGTGAGCGCTCGACTGCCATATGGTTTATCAAACCATGTGGGTGTCCATGAAAACCATGCAACATAGTTTCTTTTGTATAGAGGCAACAAAACTGTTGGAGAATAGTTTGGAAAACCATGTTACCAAACCATGGACCCCATTAATAGTGTACTTTTACTAATTTACCCTCAAAATTATATTTTCCCTTCAACATTTCCCCCACTATAGTAATTGTGATGAACTAGGATATCCTCCCTCAACCATGTTTGTTTCTACCTTTATTCTGAGCTATTTGGAGTTTCATTTTGTGAAAATCGATTCTTTTTGTAAGACTTGAACTGTATTCATACCATTTACTTGAAGATTTTTGATGTATTGTTTCTTATCCTACAAAATCTCTAAACCATTTTTTTTATTTTTTTCTTCATCTTAGTAGTTGAGGATGATTTATTTTGAATCAAGGGTTTATTTTGGAAGATATTTTGTCTATGAGAAAGAGAAAGGTGGTCTATTATCATTTTTCCATGTATTTAATGTTTTATAAGTTTATGTGTTTCTATTTATGTAATTTGTTGATGTTATTTAATTTATTTTAGTATGAAATGTAATTTGGACCTAATACTAGGCTATTAGATCCTTCAATTACCCTATATGGTCTATTTATGACCTGATACTAGACATAGGGGTACCCATGGGGTATTCCAATCCCTAGGTAATTTTGAAAGGAATTTGTAAACATTGAGTGGGTTAATTTTTTAGTGAATGGGGGAAAACATTTAATTTTGAACATGGGAGTGGTTAAAGGGATAATTGAAATGATTTTATGTTGGATTTTGTGAATTGAATAAGAGGAATTTTTAATAGATTTTTTGGATTTTATTTCTTTATGGTTTTCAATGAAGGGAAGGATATTTTAAAAACGGGGTTATGATTTAACAACGAGGTGTTGTGTTAAATGATATTTTAAATGGGTTTTCTAATGAGTTTTAGTTTTATATTTTAAATGAGGTTGGGGTTCCTACTGGGTGAAAATTAACAAAGGTATAATTTTAATGTTTTTATTTGAAATGATGTTCTTGTGGATTGTTTGGATTTAATTGTAATACCCATGTTTTAAATTGAGTCATAAAAATGTTTTAAATGAATTGTTGGCCTATTTATTCATTAATAGGATAAAGTAAAGTTTCAATTATTTTGTAGAACAGAATGAGTAAATGTGATAAATGGTTAATGAAACATGTCTATGTGGTTAAATTGGATGAGTTTGGTATTCAAATGAGTCTTTATTCCAACGATTCAGGTTAGACAATTTCTCAAGGGACTACAGATGTATTCAATGACTAGATTACTAGACTAAGGATCCACATTTCATTTTCAGGCTAGAATGATTATCTAGGTCCCACATGTTATTATATGATTATAGTATTGGAATGAGGATCCTCTTAATTGTATCCGGGTACACTAGTGATATAGGAGCCAACATTATTTTTCATTGAATAGGATGTCTGAAGAAGGCTCTGTGCTTGAAATGTATGGATATGATATAGTTACCGAAACTAATTATTCAAGGTTCATGGTTAAATTCAATTCTTCTTGTGAAAAAATTTTGATTAAAATTTTGCAACCAATTTTTTCTATGTGTTAGGCTTCCTCTATGGCCCAAGTAGGATAGGTTGGATTTATTACATAATAGAACTAAAAAGGGAAAAATTAAATAATTTTTTTTATAACTAAAACATGTTTATTTTGGAAGAATTGTTTATTTTTCACATTAATTATCTTCATACACTATTACAGAAAAGGATTATAAATTTTAAAACCATTGGTGGTGGAATTTTGAATTGTACTCACACCCTACATACATTGTAGTTACAGTTTGGTACTCAAGTAGATGTTTCATGTTTTCCGGTACATCTTCAGGGAAGGTACATAGTAGTTGGTTCATGTATGGGATCTTGGATTGGATCATGGGATGTAAGGCTAGGTTTGGAAACAGTACATTGTATGGGATATTTTATTGTCTTGGAATTGTGTGTTATATTTTTGCTACATCCTTAAATGTATTTTACATATCACTTGGGTACATTATGTTTTTCTTGGTTTTTTGATTGATATTGTCTCAATTTTATCTAAATATAATTTCATTTGGTTGATATATCTTTTGATATTATTTGTTCTATGTTTTCACTCTAATAAGTGGAATATTATCCCCATTTTACCTTTATAAACCTATATTACTTGTTAGAAGACTCTTTAGTAATGGGAGTTGTGATTTAGGTTATGTGGTTACCCTTCATAGGAACATGTTATAGGGGATTATAGTCATGAAAGTTATAATTTAACATAAGGTTTCATAGATTGAAATGTTCTTATCATGAATTAGTCATCCTATAAATGTTTTTGATGAATAAAATATTTATCACTATGATTTTTTTCTAAAAGAAGGATTTTTATTAAATGGCTAGAATTATGAGGAATCAAGTTGACATTGAATATGAGAAATGTTGTAATGATAACCCTAATGGGGAACCAAATGAAATGGGAGATTTAATTAAAATCCCTTTGAATATTCCTCTCTATCTTTATCAATACATGAATAATAACATGAACAAATGTGATTTTACAAATGAACCAAATAATAGAACAATGGATTTTCATGAAAATAAATGAGGAAGAAAGATTTAAATTACAAAAATTTATGACTTTCATAAGAACTTTCTTTTTAAATTCCTCAATGAAAATTGAAGCCTTTTTATATATTAAAAATGAGGGGAAAATACACCAATATAAAAGGAAAATTGAAGAGTTCAGTGGAGGGAGATAATTTATACTAAGGTAAAATTTATAGTTCAATGTATTATGTGTGGGGAACTTGGAAATATTTGGAGGTAAATCCCTATTCAAGTGGCTAAATATTATAGGAAATGAGGGGATATGCAATGCTAATTGTTGAAGTGGAATGATTGAAGTGTTTCTATATTAGGATTTGAGAATTTTGTTATAGAAGGGTTTTTAAATGATATTATAGGTATAAGAATCATGAAACATATAAGGATTATTATATAGTAGTTTTTCATTAATTATTTTCTAGTATATGTTGAATAATAAAGATAAATACGAAAAGTGATTTATTGGTTAGGATAAGATTTTTTGTAAAATATTATTAAGTTATAGATAACACTCAATATGTGTATTTATATTGATATAATAATAATTAGTTTTGATAATAATATAATTGATAGTGATAAAGTAAATTGGATAATATTAGTGATTAGGGAATTGGTTACATATTTGATGAAAATTATATTTTTGATTTATTTGGGGATTTTTATTTATTTATTGTGAATTACGGAATATATTTTTATAGTTTTTGATTTTATTTGAGGAATAAGGATATAATTATCTTCAATAATAATATATGTTTTCATTGAGGTTTTACAACAACTATGTATATAAGCATATTTTTGGAGAATATATGATCCGTATATTCATGTGTTTGATATGTGACATTAAGATGTTATTTATACTGTTTTGGAATTAATGATAAGTTTATTTTAGATATTTAGAGTTTTTTTTTAATTTTTGTTTTTGAATACTTTCTATGAATGATTTATGTATCTCTTGATTTCTCATCCTTCTAAAAATGATTATATAGAACATTGTGTGTTATTATTGAAATCAATGAAGACAATTTTTCAAATGATTGTTTACTAATATTTATTTTAAAACAAATTAATAAACATTTCATATTTTATTAACCAAATAGATATAAGAGGAATATATTTTCATCCTTTTGTATATTTTGTTATCAATTTGACATTTATTTTAGTACTACATGAATGAAAAAAATCATATATTTAATTTATATTTTTGATATGGGATGAAATGATGTGTAATCTAATTGAATGATGCAACCAATGAATGAAAATATTTTTATTTATTTGGAGAAATATGGTTAGAATATTTTATCATATTCCATATTGAAAAACTTACTTTAATATTGGAAAAATGATCATGAAAAAAAGTTTTACTTTTTATAGTTACTATTAATAATTGATTCTTGTTTCTACACATCCATAAATTAGGATTTTATGGTTATTAACATTATTGTACCCATATTTAATATCACTATATAATATTATTTGGATTTTATCATTCTCTTTGATATCCATATGTTTACATACCATTAATTTACGTCATATTTTGTAACCCTATTGTGTTTATTTTAGGAAAACATTAGGTTTTCCAATTATCATATTTAAATGATGATTTGACATTCTTTTTTACATGTGGGTTTTCAATTATGGTATTAATTTATATTGCAAACGTTATTACAAAGAATAGAATTATGCGGTCAAAATTTATTTAATGATTGAGAGAATTTAAAAACCGGAAAATTTATTTTAATGGAATATTAATATTTAGAGTTATCTTAACATGAAACATAGAGCATTAAGAGAACTATGTCATACTATAAAAATATTATTAATCTAATATCACTTTCACAGCCTAGTTATTAATTTGGAAGTATGAATTTGAATAAAAGCATTATAAACATATAATAAATATATGTAATAAATATTTATTGATTAATTCCTAATTAATAGGTACTATGTTTTTAGTAATGTTAATTTATGGTTCAAAAATATGTTTTCATAAAAAATGGTTTATATTACATTTTATTCATGGAAATTGTAATTAATTTATTTCACATTTAGATATTTTATTTTATAAAAATCTGTTTATTTTTGAAATAATCAAGACAAATCATCTTAGGATGAAATGTTATCCTTCTATTAAAATGTTAAGACCCAACCCTAACCGGTCTCGAGCCACAACTTCCCCAAGCCCTCCTCCATAGGCCAGGGGCTGGTGACAAGCGTTGAAGGATAAACAACTCATGGATGCCTTTAACTGAGTACCTGTACATACACACACATCACACTCAATGAAAAAGTGCAGAGTAAAAGGGAAAGTAATGTACTAACTTCTATTAACAACCACAAAAGTGAATCGACCTCTAAACAGTACAAAGAAAGTGCTAAACGTAAACTGAAAAGAAAAGGGGCAATACATGAGCCCAACCAGAAAAGTGCCACAACTCGGTAACAGGTAAACAAAAGTAAAATAGATTAGAGAGTACCACTCATGGAACCTGTATATAACCACCGCACGTAGTCTAAGCTCCCGAACTCTTAAGCTCCACTAAAGTCACAACCGATCTGTCTGTCATCTGCAAGGGCACACCATGTGCTGGAAAATCCCAAGCAGGGGTGAGTATAAAAATAATCAGTAGGATGCCCCGAAGGCTCAAGGGAGAATCAAAGTATGTACTGAAGACGTGAGAAGTAGATCGAACAGGGAAAAGTAAAATAATACAACCAAGATTGTAGTAAAGAGTACATTAGAGTATCAGCTCAACCCAACAAGAGAAAGGAAGAAGACTCGTCCTATAACAAGGAGCTAGAAACTGTGAGAAGATGAACTTCCCATCGACTCTTCACTACCTTTAGTAGGAGAGTAGGCTTGTCCAACCATGAGAAGCCAGACACAGAAAACACATGGCCTAACCCATGTGTCTTCGCCTTTCCTGGAAGGAGAGTAGAAAAATCCCCATTGGTGGGAACTGGAATAATGTATACATATATATGTGCTCTGTTGAGAAACCCAAACAAGATCGTAAGGGGATCTATGTCCGGTAGCTCATCCCAAGAAAGTGAGTAGCAAAAAGTTCCAGATGTAAACACCATCAATGCCTAGTATCTGTATGCATACCCCAAACATCAATTCAAGGGGCTCAAATCACCGCACCTTGACACTATCTGCTTTGGGAAGCACTGACTCTCCCGCGCGGTTTTAGGTCGCGTCTCAAGGATACGTCTTGGTGGGGAAAGCGCCCCTCATACTTGAGTGTTCTGGGGAAAGTCAAACCACACCTCATCACTGTCACATAGTCGAGAGGTCTTCTCAATGTCTACAGGTCCCCACTGCCCAGCCCCGCGAAATGGTAATCCTCTAGAGGGAGACTCGAAACCACTCTGGCCATCCCTGCTGGATGGTACCCCACTGGCCATCACTATTGGATGGTACACCACGAGCCATCCCTGCTGGATGGTACGCCACTGGCCATCCCTGCTGTATGGTACCTCACTGGTAACCCGAAACGTAGAGGGAAACACGTCAAGATAGATCGCGGAAGAAAGATATAATCTCGATACACTATTAGGGAGTCTGCGCCTAGGGCTCACTAGGGGCTCCTTACCATACTAGAAATAACCTTCTGGGTAGAGGATAGAGGCCCATGTAATGTGTTGGTCACCCCTATACCTAATGAACTCTACGAGGGTACAAGAAGGGATGTGAGGATCTCCCCGAGCCTCTCAGGGCGATCATGCTTCAATCCGCTGAGTCACCGTCGAAGCGGACCGAGAAAAATCACTCCAGAAAGTGGGAAAACACCCATACCATACGAACACACATAGTCATAAACGATGACGCAGTCCGGTGAAAGGGACGTGATACTGAGTCCCCTCAAAGATGAAGAAACATGGGAACCCAAAAAACTCTTCCGACCAAACCATCGTGAACATAACCAGGGGGAACCCACTCAACCCTGCTGGTCGAAACCATCGAGAATAGGACCAGGGGGAAACCCAGTCAACCCTGCTCGTCGAAACCATCGAGAACAGAAGGAGCCTCTATGTCATGAGAGGTCAAAGGTAACTAAAGTAGAACACATCGTGGATACACATGGGACCCACACGACGTGTGGCCCAAACTCATCTCCAAACCAAGCGCACAAACATTCTCAGGTTCAACTACAACATGTACCTCCAATCGTTCCCGTATACTCCCAGAGTATGCCACATTACCAACCTAAGGATATCATGCACACGACACTCAAATTCAACGAAAAAAGTCGTAAACATAATTTCGCCAACCAACTTCCTCAATGGTCCTAACACAGACAACCACATCTCTTCAAACATTAACTTTACTCACATGGGAGTGAATGCGATCACACGCCTATGGTTCTCTTCCTAAAAAAGAAAAAAGAACCACCACCGGAGAACCATTCATGACTCCCCATTTAAAGTGATCTCAAAAGAGACTCTGCACATCCAAATGGATGGTACCATTTTAATCCTTAATGAAAAACATGATAGATAGACTATTTACTCACCTCCAATGGATATCTGACATAAAAGTCATCTGACACCATTTAACGCCCGAACGACGTCTCGTGCTCCTGAGCCACATCCCCAAAAACAGCCGGGCACATCGCACAATTGAAATCCCCTCGATAAAACTCGTCAAATTGAATGCTCACTTTAGTGCAACGAATATCCAAAGAAAAAGATGCATTTCGTCGTACCACACACGAGCAGTGCTTCGTTGGACCCACATCCCGATCCCTATGCACAACGAACGGATCACACTGTTTCGATCCTCTGTAAAAAGTACACGAGATTGACTTTTCACTTGTTCGAAAAGGACACCCAGTGATAAAGATAGAAATCACCTCCAACTCCCAAAACGGACCTCGTGGGGCGCATACCATTGTGCAAAATTAAAGCAGGTTGATGGCGCCATTGAAATGCCCTCAGAAAAACACCCAAAATCAAATACTCGCACGCCCTGAAAGGAAGTCCATTATAAAAGTTTCTAAATGCTGCTCTCAGCTTAAAAGATGGGTCGTGGGGCCCAGGCCTCAACTCCATCTTCAAAGCCCGAAATCTCCTTGGAAATCTTCATCATGATGCCAGGGTCGTAATGCCGATGACAGCACTCAAAACAAACATTAGATGTGTCTACACCATCCAAAACAATACCCCCGGAAAAATTCCAAACTACTTAAAGGTGTTTCATGCCTCCAAGGCCCCTCATTTCAAGAATTAAAACCCCTGAAACCATCTAAAAACGTTCATCTCGATTTTGGGACCACACTGCCACACATGGATTGAAAAACAGACACCCATAGTGAAGTTTACGGGCATCCAGAGTCGAAGGGATGAATCCCCATTGGGGTGGACCGGCCTGGGCTGGCCCGCGGCTCAGCCGCACGGCCCAGCCGGTGACCCGCGGTCCACACACCGATTGGCCCACATGGCTGGTCGCTTGGTCCACATGGAGACCTGCCTAGAACGGGTCTCGGTATCCAGCACGGAGTCGCAGCCGAGACCCCGGTCCATCCGAGCGCCGACGCCGCTCGCCCGCCCTCCCTGATCGCACTGACACCGCTCACCCGCTCAAGACCTACAACCCTACTGTCGACCGCCGCGATGCGCTACTACCAAGCCACTAAGGACTGCCACCGCTGAGGACCTCCACTATAGCCCGCCACCGCTGGCCGTCGTCCGAGTTGGCCGGAAACCCATTGGACCACCGTAGAACCGCCAGAAAAAGGGGAAAACAGCCGAGAATCTTCCTGGGGCCACCATGGACCCCCCAGAACTCAGAATTATGATCCTAAATGATCATTGAGAAGATAATTTAACTCCCTACGGAACCAGGGGCTTCTCTCGACAATCTTACAACATTATGATTCAAAGAATTTAATTTGAAGACGAAATAAAACTATAAAACACAATCCTACCTCTTGGGCATAGCCCGACGCTTCACCGACGATCCGTCCGAGCCGTCAGCACCTTGCAGGAGGGATGGAGGAGAGGAGAGGTGTTCCTACATAGTTGTTGGGAGGTTTTGTTCCACGGGAGAATGAAGGGGAAGGAGATGGTTTATGGTGTGTTTAAATTGAAAAACACAATTAACCATCCACCCGTCGGCTCGTACCTGAACTTTTGTCAGGGTCAGGACAAAGCCACCCCTAGGGTAAACACCACCTTATGAGCACAATGGAGGTCTCATAATTTTAATCTGAGGCCTCGTTAAATAGTTATAAAACTCAACGCCCGATGCTTCTAAATTATGAAAACACACCTAGAAGCATTTTTTACAGAAGGGTTGTTCCCATGAAGGTTACACCCTTCCTATGGAAAACAACACGTTCCAGACTAAATGATGCCCTCATTTTTCTATTCTGAGCTACCTTTTAAGAGATACATGAGTTTAACCATTAAAATAATAAATTAATTATTTTACTTATCTGTTTAATGTTCCGGTAATGGGAGTGGGGTCCCAACGTCCCGCGCCAACATTCTTTATGTCGTTACTAGAATAAAAACCCAATTTCAGGCCCATCCGTGCACTAAGATTTTTGATCCAGATTACCGTTTTGGAGTTATCCAATTTATTTGGCATGCCCAGTGTGAACGCACTAAAAATTTAATTCTGGCCACAACGGGGCTCGGAATTGCACGCCATATGAAGGCGCTGCTCTAGAATAACATCAAGAATATTCTAATGACTTTTATAGAAAAGACTAGGTTCTTACAGAAAAGGCTAATTTTCTATTGAATATTTAAAAATACCCATTTTATAGAAAACAAAATCATTGTATCAAGTATTTATAATGAATCATTTGGGTTTTAATTGACTGTAAAATTACATTAGATTATTTAAAAAAAACATTTATATTGTTATGATAAAAAATATTCTTAATTCAAATTTAAATAAAATTTTATACTAGAAAATTTGTTATTAGGATGAATTTTTTTCATCAGTAATTTTTTTGTTTATTTTGAATGTAATTTATTACTGTAATAATAATTAAATATGATATAATAGCTTTTAATATTTTAATTATTCCCATTAATCTTTTTTGTTAGTATGACATTATTTTAAATTTTGTGAATAATAACCTTGGAAAAAATGATGTTACCATTTTAAGGGAAAAATGTGTAGAAAAAGGTTATGAATTGGAAATTAATATTCAATATAATCCATAAACATTCATGTATTTCATTATATGAGTGTAAATTTACCTCCCATTCAAATCTTTGGAAAATATTTTCTTTTTCTAGCATTTTTCTTTGATAATGAGATTTATATTACTATATGTAAATGAATATTAAAAAATATTCTTTTCTAGCTTTTAGTATTTGTAATATATTTTTAAAAGTAAAAAAATTTTATATATGTTTATCAAATATTATATTAAATATTAATAATAAATTATTATGGACATTTATTTTTTACTTTTATTAATGAAATTATTACATTGAAAGATTAAAAAAGATACCACAATGCTTGTTTAAGCAGTTGAAAAATGAAACGAATATTTTGAAAACGATATATTTAATATTTTTAGTAAGGACCCATAACTTCACCACTAAAAATTCTATTCCTTTAAAAATTTAACATAGTGTCGACCCCATGAACTCTCTTAGGGAAAAAACAAACATTATAAATCATGATTTAATTAAATCAGAAGTATTTACAGAATTAAGGAACCTAAATCAATGGAATAGTAACCTAACAATTCAAAGAGTAATGTGACCATTATGAATAGTAAACCATCCAATAGAATAATGACCCCATCAATGATGTATTAATATTATTTATGCATTTTTTAAAGGAATGTTTCATATAATTATATCATTGTACAAGTAAATAAATATTTTAAAAATAAAAAAATCATGTTTTGGTATTTTTGTAAGTAATAAATATTTAATTATAATTTTATAATTAATTTAATATATTAAATATTATGTTATTTTCATATTATTTATTCATAAATTGTATTTTTTTCTTATTACATTAATAATATTTTATGAGATCTTAATAATTTTATCAGTGTGTTATAAAATAAGTTGTACTTTTAAAATCTATTTTTTTAGAAAAATTTGATTTTAATTAAAAATTAAATTCAATTATTTAGAAAATTAGTTTCATAAAAGGGAATTCATTGTTAACTCTAAACATATAAAAATGGTTTGCGGGAATTTTCTGGATTTTTCTAAAATACTTGAATTTTAGTGAATAGTAAAATATAATAATTTAAAATAAAAGCTCAATAGATGAATTATTTAGTTAAGTAAGATTTCAAGATGATGTAATACTATAATATAAAACTATCCTTGATTATTTTAATATTTTCAGTTATTATTATAAAACTATTAATAGTCTTTAGCCCTAATAATAACCAAATGAATAAAATAATGCAAAAAACCCCTATCCCCCTATAAATACCACCACTCATGACCTATTCTCCTAGAAACTCTTAAGATTTTATCCATCTAAAAATATAGATTAATAAATTTCCCAAGACCATTACCCACTTTCCAGATCCCATGGTCTCATCAAAATACCAAAATCATTTCCATTAAGAGGTGAATAAGGAGGGGAAATTCAAGAGGTAAAATCCTCTTTCTTTTCCATTCAATTTTCTTTACAATTATATTTATTTACTTATAATCTCATGTGATCCACATATACAAGTTGAACTATATCTATATTATATTTTATATAATCTATTTTTATTATGTTAACATAATAAATCATCTTTATGTCTCTTTGCTTTTATTTTTTACACTAAAAATGAAAATATGATATGTGGTTTGTTGATCTAATGCCATTATTGATGATGAGTTATTAGTTTTCTTCACATCATTCAAGGATGGTCCTAAAACCATTATAAAATTTGAAACATTTTTGAAAATTTATATTATAACCTTTTTTATATTCCGAGACTAACATATATACATATTACTAAATGTCAAAACAAAACGAGTTCATTTTGATCGAAAACCACCAATAATAACCTAAACAACTATCGTTACGTATTTATCTAATGATTAATCCTCATACCATATATCCACAAGACATATAGGATCAAAAAAAAATTCATAATTTTCATTAATAACATAGCATTTCAATCCTAGATAACTATTCCAATTTTACATGATCTTCCATACTAAAATACAAGAGAACTGATCAAGAAAACCTTCAAAAAGAACACTCCCAAATGGTGAAATTAAATTCCATAACTCATCAAAAACCCTGTAAGTGAACATAATAAAACAATAAGGAATAAAATTAGTTTATAAAAAATTAATATTTATTAATTAATGAACGGAATTTTATTTTCTTGTATATTAATGTGAATAAAGTTTCAGATATAAGGTAAGGGGATTCTCGAACCCTACCCTCCTTCATTAGGTTTTCCCTCTTTTATATAATTTTTTGTATGGAGGTTCCATTAATGTTACATTAATTTAATTCATGTAATCTTAATTTATATTTTCTTGTAAATACATGTTTCCAATCTAATTTATATGTCTAATAAATATATTTTCTAGAGTAACTATTCATTCCAAAAATACATCTTTCATTTATCCTACGACTGTTTATTCTTCACTAAAGATTGACGATTCTTTCCCCAAGTATGTTATTACCTTTTTATTTTGGGTACCATAATGTATATTAATTAAGGTACAAAATTTGAAATGAAACCCATTCCATTCCATGGGTTATTCTGTTTTAGATATTGACATACATTCAATGTGGCATGCATGATAATGAAACTGTTATGATGTGATGGATGTGCCCAAAATTATATAACATAAGAAACTTTTATGATGAAATTTGTGAAAATGAAATTATATATCACTCCAATACTTTTTTATTGTCATTTTTCTCATGATATAATATTAAATTTGTGTCAACATGATACTCTAATTTTTTCACAACTATGTGTGGTATTTGACCACTAAGTCATAATGCATCATTTTTATGAATTTCATGTTTCCATTAATTTATCTAATGTTTCCTCCCTTGATTATTATGATGATATCAATGTCATATTATTCTGGTTATTATTATTCTCACTGATTTTATATTTTTTATGTTCCTATTTATACTCATACTAGTTTTTAGCTCCCCCTTATTTTGAGTATATCCTTTAGTGAATACTTGTAATAAGGAGAACATGAGGGCCAATAAGAAGCTATCGATGATAGAATGAAATATTTTTGTGTTTTTCATTTTGTGATATCTTTTTTATGGTCAAAATTTTCAAAAACAAACACTATACCATTGGTTATTGGATTTCTAGCACAATTATGTTGTTTATCTTTAAAATTATGTAATAGTTAGGTAAGAAAAATCCAGGTCTCAATAGTTCATATCCAACCACGGTTTAGATTAGTAATGAATTAGGATTATAAAAACATATTGAAAAATATTATTTTGAGAATATTAACAATTAATAACCTAGGATTCTTTGATTTAGAAAAAGTTTAAACATATAGACCCCAGGAGAAATGAATTCCTTGTTAATTTGGATAAATAATAATATTTTATTAATTATTTATTTATTTTTTATATTAAAACCTTTTACATTTTATAAAATCATGGAACCCAAGAGAAACTAGGCCAATAAACCATGTGGGGGACAATGCAATGATTTCCTTAATGTCATCCCCCACGCCTTGGGAGGTGGAGTTGAAAATATCATGGTGATGCTTACCCACTTATCCCATGATTTGAAAAATAACCCAAATAATGTGGAATGTATGACTTCACCTAATATGGAGTAGCATGATATTTAGACTTTTATGTGGAAAATGCCACCAATTTTTATTGGGTAAAATGATCCACTTGTTTCATAACATTGGGTAAAATCAATGAGGATGATCATTTTTTACACTTATATCTTGAGATGGAGAATGTGACTCTGGTTGTTTAAAATCTAGATGGAGAGGCTAATAAATTGTGGAGATTAATTAAAAACACAAATTTGAAAGATGATATTAACGATATAGTGTGGGTTGAATTTAATATGATGTTTTTAACAAGTTTTTCCACAAACTCTGCATACAAATATTGAGAGAGAATTGATTGATCTGTCGAAAACAGAAAGTGAATCTACCACAACCTATGAAGGGAATTTACAAAGGCATTAAAGGATTGTGTTGGGTATTGTTATTAAAAATGATATAAAAATCGATTGATTCCATAGTGGTTTAAAACCATTCCTTTGAAAGTCTCTAAAAAGTTGTGACATTGGGAGTTATGAAGAAGATATTCTATGTTCTCTCAAAGTGGAGATGCAGTCTGGATAATGGTACCCTGGCTATAGAGATACGAAATGAATGATCGAGTTTCATACAGGGGGATATAATGAGAAATGTTGAATGAAAACCCAACCACTATCTTGTCCAAAATGTGGGAAGTAACATCATGGAAATTTCCCCAAAGGAACGGGTAAATTTTTCATGTGTGGGAGAGAACACCTCTATGATCATGAATGTTGAAGAAAAATGTCTCAGAAAGAAAATTAATCGGTGCAAATGAAAGAACCACCCATGGTTCAATGGTATAACTACATTGAGAAAGGGAACTACGTAAGACAACGCAATAAACCTCGAGTTCTCAAGGTTAATCAGTGTTCACAATAACCAAAGCCAAAAGGGAAAGGGAAAGGTTATGCCATCACAAATATTGTGGTGGAGACTGACAATGATGTGGTGATACACATTCTATTAATTCATTCATTAATATAAAACATACTATTTGATCTTGGTTCTATGTATTTTTTATTTTATGCATTTTTTGTATAACTATTCAAACACCACCTCTATATATGAAGGATGAGTTATATCTACGAACAAAAAATTGGGAAATTTTTGGAACCAATGTATATAACTTATCCCCAAAAAATATTTATATATTGGTCAACCTAGTAAATCTTGTATAACTTCCTTTAGTAGAATACGATGATATTTTGGGCATAGATTTGCTATATTTTTACAAACCAACATCTACTATTGGGAAAGGTAGATAACTCTTCACATTATAAGGTATCCTCAAATTATGTATATGCATATGGTGAAGGATGGATTTTCTTCAGAATCATCTTCTCTAGGGTGGATATTATTGACATTTGAGAAACCAAATATAACTCAAATGATTGAGGAGAAGGAGAGAATCATTATTGAATAAATTCCCATTATGAGGGACTACATTGATGCATTCCTAGAATACATTCTTGGTGTTTCACTTAACCAAGAGGTATAATTATCAATTGATCATATTAATAGATCTATTTCTATACCATATAAACCTTATATAATGGATAACCTTAAGTTGGAGTAATTAATAAAGTTGTTATTAGAGAATTTCAACAAGGGTTTTATAAGCCTGGGTGGTTCACCATGGGGTGCACCAGTGCTCTTTGTCAAGAAGAAGGATGGATTGATGCACCTATGAATTGATTATCATGATATAAAAAAATAACTATAGAGAATAAGTATACCCTTCCATGGATAGATGACTAGTTTGATAAAATTCAAGGGGAAAATTGTTTCTATAAGGTTCACCTTTGATCCAGATGTCACCGATTTTTGGTGAGGAAGGAAGATATAAAAAACTTCCTGTAACAGCCCGAGATTTTATGAAAAATATTCTTTTTTATTTCACTAATGTCTTGTGTTGTACGCTACACCAAAAGGAGCTTGCACAACACGCATCCTTGTCTTGCCTTTCATTACACGCAATCGCGACCTTCCTCGATAGCGTGTGTAATACGCAATACCGAGTTTCACTAAACAACGATGTGCTATTAAAATATTATTAAAACTAGCCGTTATGAATAGTAATAACCACTTTTTTAAAATTCTGTAAATCTTATTTTTCAAAATGAACTTCATTTTTAGATTCGGAGTATCGAATTTAGCCTAAGGTGAAATTTTGGTACTTTTCGGATAACTTTCATATTCTGATGAATAGTGAAAATTACTAAATTATAATTAAAAACAACTTTTTTAATCGAAATAATTAATAGTGATAAATCATTAATTTGAGTGGTTGTAAAGTATATTTAGAATATATTTTTACAATTTAATACAATGTTGGTCATTGGATGTAATTGCACATTTAAACCAGACATAAACAAGTGTCAATCTTTTGATAGATATTGTTTCTTAAAAACACGCTATTTGTTTTAACAGCGGGATTTAATTATAAAATTAATTAATGCAACTTTTATGTTATGAATTTGGTAAAATAGACTTCATTTTTGAATTCGGAATATGAAATATAGCTTGGGATGAAATTTTGGCATTATTCTGAAAAACATCAATTTTTGATGAATAGTGAAACTACTAAGTGGTAGGTTAAAAACTGAATTTTGCATAAAACTTAATTTTACCGCTTCTGTGAATGGAATTTCAAAAATCCGAGAGACACGGTTAATATCAAGGACTAAAATGTGGTTCAATGAGATGAAAATAATTTTTTGGTGAATAGTAACTTTTTACTTTTTTTACCGCGGTTAATAGTAAATAGGGTAACTAAGGGTAAATATGATATCACTATTACCCTAACACATGTCCTAATTCTATTGGACAAGTGTAATTCGACCAAAAACAAACTTAGGAATAAAATATGACCATTTAGGCCCACTTGGATTAGATTAGGACATTTATTATTAATTTATTTAAAGAAGGGTTAAAATAGCAAAAATCAAAGTTTAATAAGTAAATAATTTTTAATATGGGGTTATACATAAGATAAATTCGATTGTAAATATTCATTAGAAAGCTAAAAAGCTTTCCTACATGATGGTATTTTATTTGTAATTTTTAGACATCAAATAATTTAATTTATTTATGACACAACGATGATGCAGTAATTATCTTATTAATGAAATATTGACATAATTGATGTTATAAACACCAAAATAAATATAATTTGAAATTTTTTATGAATTCCACTAATTTTCTAGGTTACCATGATATATTAATGTTGATTTAATCAACTTGGTTCGAACATTTAATTCTGTTATGACTTTCACAAAAATCATATATCAAATAGTGTCAAAATTGACACAAAATAGTTTTTAAATCAAATATTATATTATTAATTGTTATTTTATTCCTAAAAATCTAAGGTTCGGACAAATGACTTAGATAAGGATATATATATTAATAATAAACAATTTGGGGTTCGTTTGGCATGTTATAGTAAGTGTATTAACCATATAGTGAAAGAAAACAAAAAGACACGGTAAATGTTAAATTATTTAACTTAGAGTTAAATCTAATTGATAAGGTTAAAATAATATCCTAAACTTGTCTAAATTCTATTGGTTGATAGGATTTCGACCCATCCCCACTTTAGCTTCGAAATAATACCCTTTGGAACCATTATAAACCGATTTTGACTTTAATATAAAATAATATTTTGAGGTATTCCTAAGATGCCCCTCTCCTCCCCTATAAAAGGACACCTCCTCCCCCTCCTCCTCACACCAATTTGAGCACTCAAGCTCGGCCAACCCCTGCCAATTTCTCCTCTCCACTTCCCTAGCAACATCCTAGAGGTTCTGGTCTTCCTCAAAGACCAATTTTAGTGCCCTAAGAGGAGGTCTCAAAGAGGCACTTCAAAGAAGAGGTAATTACCGTTACCAATTCTTTCATCTTTATTTCTTCCTCCACTTCTTCTTCTTAGGTTGTTTCATTATGAAGTAATAACATCAGTATCACTCATATACTGATATGTTATTATAAGTATGAAACAACCCTATTTCACCATCTATCCATCCTACGGAAAAAGAAATCACCGCGCGTGCGTACGTACGGAATACCGTCTCCACGCCGTGGTGTAATCTATTTTCCACCACCACCTTACATGGATGGGTATAATGGTGTAAAGAATAACTATACATATTTATTACAACATCATATTGATTCTTATATATTGTATAACCCACTCCAATTCAATTCAATATTTATAGAAATGATATCATCGCTCGTGCGTACGTACGGACTACCGTCCCCACGACGCGATGAGATTCATTCTCCATGTTAACCATTTAAGAATGATTATAATGTATATATAAGAAATAATAATGAAATATATGACATTATAAAGCTACTGGATTTATGTATATATATACATATGTATGTAATCTACTTACTTCCATTTCAAGACAATAAGGAAAGGAAGACAGCGTTCATGCGTACGTACGGACTACCGTCTCCATGAACGGTGTTTTTCATTTTATTTATCTACCTATTATATATATATATATATACTGAATATATATGATATATAAATCATATTTTATATTCTGGAAGTAAGTAAATCATGATATAAGTAATAATGATGTCAAGAACAACAAGTCAAAACACCTACGATAAATGAAACGATTTTACCCAAAACGCTTCTTTAACATGGAATTTACAAAAGAACGGGTAATATAATGTCATAAGTGAACCATATATGATATCATAACAATGAATATGATTCTGTAATAAGTCAATAACATGATTTAAATCATTATACAGGAGGTTCTGACACTTACAAAGCAAGTCGGACCTAAGGTAAGGGAAATATCACAATCTCATTTTTATCCGAGATTGTTTATTCGTAAGTATTTACTGGGGTTTATTTTATCATCCACATCCATGTTTCCTCAATATGTAATATTATTTCCATCCAACTACAATGGTTTAAATCCAATTTTACCCTTTGGTTAGTTTTTAGTAAAAGATATGAATGGAATCTTTTGTCGTTTATCGTACGAGGTACATTTTGACTTTTTCGACAAAAGTACAAAGAATGTTTTTTTAACTTATACGGCACGAACGGATTTCTACTGTTTTATAAAGCCTTATTTTCATGAAGCTTCCTCTAAAAGATTTCATGACTATTTTCAATAAAATCTCTTTCTTTTAAAATTGCATGATGTTTTGTGAAAAGAAATTGATTTTGAAGAAGAAAGGATATTTTCCTCAAGAATTCAATTCAAGTGTTTTATCAAAATTATTTTCCATCTAAGATAATAAAGGGTTCTGTTTCTATCCATATTTTTACATTGATTTGACTATGTTGAGATGGAATTATGTTTATGAATTCCTTTATCTTATATGAATTGATTTATGATGTCATGATGTTTCAAGAATCCCATTTTTATTACATGGGTTATGCGATGATGTATGATTTATGATTTTGTGGCACACATAAGAAAGGATTCATTAAGAGATGGGTGGGACCTATATCTCCCTCCAATGCATTGGGTAAAGATTTTATATCTCATGAGATAGACATGGCTGAAATGGTAGGTTATACCGGTTCAGTGAAACAGGACTGAAACGAGGATTACTCGATTCAGAAAGGGACTTTGTCCACTAAGATAGTCTTGGCAATGAGTCTTGACTAACAAGAAATGATTCTCTATGATTATGTGTGTATGCCACAAAGTTCCATGTTTTATGTTATGATTATTGTGATTACATTTCACTGCCATGATTTATCCCATGTTATGAAATTATGCTCTCTTTTGCAGGTTATGATTTCCAAAATGTTATGTTCTTATGAATATGATGTGATTGATATTTCTTTTGTTTACCCTTACTGAGCATTTGAGCTCACCCTTTTATGTTTTCTTTTCCCCAGGATATAAAGAAAGGTTTTAGGTAAAAAAAAGGAAGATCTTTATGGGAGATGTTGAAGATCTTTCACCACGATTAGAAGATTATAGTCCGAGTTTCCAAAGACACTAAACTATTACGGTCCTTGTGTGTGTGTTTTTGTAATGTACTAAGTATTCCGCAAAAGTAATGTAAAGTCCATGTACGTCAGGCTTCGGGTCTCTACAGTTGGTATCAGAGGAAAGGTTTAGTCAACCTTTGGAAACTAGGATGCGAAAACGTTAGTAAGATCCCTAGAGATATTTCTAAGGTATGTCTAAGGATGTCCCTAGGGATAAGTATACGTATAGGTTATAGTAATAGAATTACGCTAACGATCATAGAATTAAACCTAAGATGTTGGATATTGAAGGTACTCCCCCTTTATTATGTTGTTTTCCCTAGCATGATTTTTGCCTCTCACACTATTCTTTTTGGGTTTTAGACAATGGCTGGAACCCGAAGGAACCGTGTTGATCAATGCAATGGACAATGCAATGATTGCCCTCCTGAACAAACAAATGTTATGGGAGATAGAGTGCAAAATCTTATTGCTATACTTACACAAGCTATGAATCATTCTGGACTTCCAAATGAGCAGAGAAGGGAACAATATTCTATTGAGTCCTTCATGAGGCAACGTCCACCTTCTTTCAATGGGTCTTCTGATCCACTTGTGGATGAACAATGGATCAGTACTACTGAAAAGATATTTTCAGTTCTTCAATGTTCTGAACATGATAAAGTCATCTTAGCAGTATATCGTTTGGAAGGTGAAGCTGATCAATGGTGGAATCTTATCAAGAATACGAGGCCAAGAGATGAAATTGAGTCCATGGAATGGGACGAGTTCAAGAACTTGTTTTTCAGTAAGTACTTCCCTCGTATTCTTCGAACAAAGATGGAGAAAGAGTTTCTTGAACTAAAGAAAAGGGATGATGAATCTGTTGGTACCTATGAAGCAAATTTTACAAGACTTGCAAGGTATGCTTCTGGAATTATCATCCAACCTGAAAGTAAAGTTGATCGATTTTTCAGTGGCTTAAAACCAAGTCTTCGAAGGGCATTAGCTATAAGAGACTTCAGTAGCTATGAAGAAATTGTGCGTTGTGCTATCAAGGTAGAAATGGAAGTTGGTGTTACATATCCATCTCATGGTTTTGACAAGAAACGAAAGATGGAGTTCAAGGAGAAATCTCAGAATAATGGTGAAAAGAAGATGAATGTTTCCTTATGCACAAAGTGTGGAAAAAAGCATGGTGGAGATTGTCTAAAAGGGACTAGAAAATGTTTTAAGTGTGGAAAAGAAGGTCATCGAGCAGCTGAGTGTCGAAGTAATGGAAAAAGGGTTTCTAATGATGTGAATAAAGCAAACACTGCAGAGAACGCACCGCCAACACTTCAATGCTTCAAGTGCAAGGAAATGGGGCATTATGCTAATAATTGCCCTAATCCAAGGGTTAGTGATGATCAACATGAGCAACCACTGAAGGCAAAGGACAAAGGGAAATCACATGCGATCACTATTGACAATGTTGAATATGACAACGATGTGGTGGAATGCTTAAGTGTTTATGTAATGGGATTCCAAAATAATGTTGTATCATTGAGTATTGCAATATTTATTGATGTGGTATTCAAAGTGATTAAGATATTTTTTGGAAATAAGATGATATGCGCATAATGAAGACGAGAAAATGAAATGTTTAATAGTATTCATGAGCTCATGATTGATATAAGGACTAAGTGATATCATGGTTTGAGTATATAGAATTTTGAGGATTTTGGTATGTGGAAAGTGTTAACTTTTAACTGCACTCATGTTTTCACTAAGGTATTCAAGAGAATACACGATTAAGGACTTTGAATGTTTGGAATGTGACCAACAAGACATATCTTATGATATATGGGGATCAACGACAGTATTAAATCTCTGGTAATCGTTGTCACTATATTATGAGAGTGGACTGCAGTATTATGTATAAGCCTAAAGATTAGACTGGATTATGTTGGACATAAGTTAGTATTGTTTAAGGATAGAAGATTTTCGATATTATTGATGGGATGTTATAGTAACGTAGTTTTAGAAAAAGGGACAAACTGCAGGACGGGAGACAGCCCATCGCTTCGGACAAGGCTGTAGGAATCGAACCCACAACCGAAGTGCGACTGGCCTTTATCGCCTACCACTGGCCTACAGGAAGTCCCTGTTTAGTAGAAACTAGTTTTATTACATTAAGCAGTATGATATATGAAGTATAAGTCCATTTTAGGAACCATATATGATTAATCCCACTATAGGTCGACTTATGTATATAAATTTTGTTAACCTTTTGAGACAGATGGAATGACCCGTCATTCTATCACATGATCTGCTAACACTTCACGAATAACAAATTCAACTTCATTTATTTAAGATATGAATTAGAAATTGTTCAAGGCACGAACAAAAGTGAGATTGTACCAAAATAAAGTAAGTATTTATTCTAAGCAAATTTTCAACTTTAGGGAAATGATCTTGAAAACCAAAAAAAAAATGTTGTCCTACTGATCTTATACCTGATGAATCAGATGGTACCTTATATCATCACAAATCTATGGATTTGTGATTACTGGCTTTTCCATAGCCATGTTCTCTACCACTCTCCATCAGAACATGATGGTTAGATTTCTCTTCCATATCCATATTTTCACCTATGTGGAAACCCAGTGATTAGGTTATTTGGGTAATCGTTACATTTCATACTTTAGTTTTTAAAGCCATGTTTTGGTATTCCTTTTTACGATGTGGGTTTCTATTAAAGAAACTTTCGAATAGTAAACCATTTATAACCCCGACGAATTTCGAGGGCGAAATTCATTTTAAGGGGGGTAGAATGTAACAGCCCGAGATTTTATGAAAAATATTCTTTTTTATTTCACTAATGTCTTGTGTTGTACGCTACACCAAAAGGAGCTTGCACAACACGCATCCTTGTCTTGCCTTTCATTACACGCAATCGCGACCTTCCTCGATAGCGTGTGTAATACGCAATACCGAGTTTCACTAAACAACGATGTGCTATTAAAATATTATTAAAACTAGCCGTTATGAATAGTAATAACCACTTTTTTAAAATTCTGTAAATCTTATTTTTCAAAATGAACTTCATTTTTAGATTCGGAGTATCGAATTTAGCCTAAGGTGAAATTTTGGTACTTTTCGGATAACTTTCATATTCTGATGAATAGTGAAAATTACTAAATTATAATTAAAAACAACTTTTTTAATCGAAATAATTAATAGTGATAAATCATTAATTTGAGTGGTTGTAAAGTATATTTAGAATATATTTTTACAATTTAATACAATGTTGGTCATTGGATGTAATTGCACATTTAAACCAGACATAAACAAGTGTCAATCTTTTGATAGATATTGTTTCTTAAAAACACGCTATTTGTTTTAACAGCGGGATTTAATTATAAAATTAATTAATGCAACTTTTATGTTATGAATTTGGTAAAATAGACTTCATTTTTGAATTCGGAATATGAAATATAGCTTGGGATGAAATTTTGGCATTATTCTGAAAAACATCAATTTTTGATGAATAGTGAAACTACTAAGTGGTAGGTTAAAAACTGAATTTTGCATAAAACTTAATTTTACCGCTTCTGTGAATGGAATTTCAAAAATCCGAGAGACACGGTTAATATCAAGGACTAAAATGTGGTTCAATGAGATGAAAATAATTTTTTGGTGAATAGTAACTTTTTACTTTTTTTACCGCGGTTAATAGTAAATAGGGTAACTAAGGGTAAATATGATATCACTATTACCCTAACACATGTCCTAATTCTATTGGACAAGTGTAATTCGACCAAAAACAAACTTAGGAATAAAATATGACCATTTAGGCCCACTTGGATTAGATTAGGACATTTATTATTAATTTATTTAAAGAAGGGTTAAAATAGCAAAAATCAACGTTTAATAAGTAAATAATTTTTAATATGGGGTTATACATAAGATAAATTCGATTGTAAATATTCATTAGAAAGCTAAAAAGATTTCCTACATGATGGTATTTTATTTGTAATTTTTAGACATCAAATAATTTAATTTATTTATGACACAACGATGATGCAGTAATTATCTTATTAATGAAATATTGACATAATTGATGTTATAAACACCAAAATAAATATAATTTGAAAATTTTTATGAATTCCACTAATTTTCTAGGTTACCATGATATATTAATGTTGATTTAATCAACTTGGTTAGAACATTTAATTCTGTTATGACTTTCACAAAAATCATATATCAAATAGTGTCAAAATTGACACAAAATAGTTTTTAAATCAAATATTATATTATTAATTGGTATTCTATTCCTAAAAATCTAAGGTTCGGCCAAATGACTTAGTTAAGGATATATATATTAATAATAAACAATTTGGGGTTCGTTTGGCATGTTATAGTAAGTGTATTAACCATATAGTGAAAGAAAACAAAAAGACACGGTAAATGTTAAATTATTTAACTTAGAGTTAAATCTAATTGATAAGGTTACAATAATATCCTAAACTTGTCTAAATTCTATTGGTTGATAGGATTTCGACCCATCCCCACTTTAGCTTCGAAATAATACCCTTTGGAACCATTATAAACCGATTTTGACTTTAATATAAAATAATATTTTGAGGTATTCCTAAGATGCCCCTCTCCTCCCCTATAAAAGGACACCTCCTCCCCCTCCTCCTCACACCAATTTGAGCACTCAAGCTCGGCCAACCCCTGCCAATTTCTCCTCTCCACTTCCCTATCAACATCCTAGAGGTTCTGGTCTTCCTCAAAGACCAATTTTAGTGCCCTAAGAGGAGGTCTCAAAGAGGCACTTCAAAGAAGAGGTAATTACTGGTACCAATTCTTTCATCTTTATTTCTTCTTCCACTTCTTCTTCTTAGGTTGTTTCATTATGAAGTAATAAAATCAGTATCACTCATATACTGATATGTTATTATATGTATGAAACAACCCTATTTCACCATCTATCCATCCTACGGAAAAAGAAATCACCGCGCGTGCGTACGTACGGAATACCGTCTCCACGCCGTGGTGTAATCTATTTTCCACCACCACCTTACATGGATGGGTATAATGGTGTAAAGAATAACTATACATAGTTATTACAACATCATATTGATTCTGATATATTGTATAATCCACTCCAATTCAATTCAATATTTATAGAAATGATATCATCGCTCGTGCGTACGTACGGACTACCGTCTCCACGACGCAATGAGATTCATTCTCCATGTTAACCATTTAAGAATGATTATAATGTATATATAAGAAATAATAATGAAATATATGACATTATAAAGCTACTGGATTTATGTATATATATACATTTGTATGTAATCTACTTACTTCCATTTCAAGACAATAAGGAAAGGAAAACAGCGTTCATGCGTACGTACGGACTACCGTCTCCATGAACGGTGTTTTTCATTTTATTTATCTACCTATTATATATATATATATACTGAATATATATGATATATAAATAATATTTTATATTCTGGAAGTAAGTAAATCATGATATAAGTAATAATGATGTCAAGAACAACAAGTCAAAACACCTACGATAAATGAAACGATTTTACCCAAAACGCTTCTTTAACATGGAATTTACAAAAGAACGGGTAATATAATGTCATAAGTGAACCATATATGATATCATAACAACGAATATGATTCTGTAATAAGTCAATAACATGATTTAAATCATTATACAGGAGGTTCAGACACTTACAAAGCAAGTCGGACCTAAGGTAAGGGAAATATCACAATCTCATTTTTATCCGAGATTGTTTATTCGTAAGTATTTACTGGGGATTATTTTATCATCCACATCCATGTTTCCTCAATATGTAATATTATTTCCATCCAACTACAATGGTTTAAATCCAATTTTACCCTTTGGTTAGTTTTTAGTAAAAGATATGAAAGGAATCTTTTGTCGTTTATCGTACGAGGTACATTTTGACTTTTTCGACAAAAGTACAAAGAATGTTTTTTTTAACTTATACGGCACGAACGGATTTCTACTGTTTTATAAAGCCTTATTTTCATGAAGCTTCCTCTAAAAGATTTCATGACTATTTTCAATAAAATCTCTTTCTTTTAAAATTGCATGATGTTTTGTGAAAAGAAATTGATTTTGAAGAAGAAAGGATATTTTCCTCAAGAATTCAATTCAAGTGTTTTATCAAAATTATTTTCCATCTAAGATAATAAAGGGTTCTGTTTCTATCCATATTTTTACATTGATTTGACTATGTTGATATGGAATTATGTTTATGAATTCCTTTATCTTATATGAATTGATTTATGATGTCATGATGTTTCAAGAATCCCATTTTTATTACATGGGTTATGCGATGATGTATGATTTATGATTTTGTGGCACACATAAGAAAGGATTCATTAAGAGATGGGTGGGACCTATATCTCCCTCCAATGCATTGGGTAAAGATTTTATATCTCATGAGATAGACATGGCTGGAATGGTAGGTTATACCGGTTCAGTGAAACAGGACTGAAACGAGGATTACTCGATTCAGAAAGGGACTTTGTCCACTAAGATAGTCTTGGCAATGAGTCTTGACTAACAAGAAATGATTCTCTATGATTATGTGTGTATGCCACAAAGTTCCATGTTTTATGTTATGATTATTGTGATTACATTTCACTGCCATGAATTATCCCATGTTATGAAATTATGCTCTCTTTTGCAGGTTATGATTTCCAAAATGTTATGTTCTTATGAATATGATGTGATTGATATTTTTTTTGTTTACCCTTACTGAGCATTTGAGCTCACCCTTTTATGTTTTCTTTTCCCCAGGATATAAAGAAAGGTTTTAGGTAAAAAAAAAGGAAGATCTTTATGGGAGATGTTGAAGATCTTTCACCACGATTAGAAGATTATAGTCCGAGTTTCCAAAGACACTAAACTATTACGGTCCTTGTGTGTGTGTTTTTGTAATGTACTAAGTATTCCGCAAAAGTAATGTAAAGTCCATGTACGTCAGGCTTCGGGTCTCTACACTTCCTTTCAAACATGGTACATAAAAAATGAATTTAAAGTGATACCCTTTGGACCCACGAATGTCAGAGAAATATTCTTGGACTTAATTAATGGATTCATTATATATTATCCTGGAAAATTTGAGGTAGTATTTATTTATTATATTCTAAAATACTCTCTGAAAAAGGGGTATAATATGACCATTTTATTAATGGGTTGAGGACCATGAAAATGGAGAAGAAATATGAAATGTAAAGTAAATTCTAGTTCTGAATGGTTTAAGTATAATTCCTGGGGAATTCCATCCCTAGAAAAAGAATATATGTGGACCCTTCTATGAAAAATGAAATTAAAGAGTGTCACATTCCATCATTTATAATGTAGATCCATAGATTCCTTGGTTTATCTTGGTGTTAAAATTGTTATGAAAATAAATTCTCATGATTCTCGAATGAAAAATCCAAGATAACATGGAAGGGAGAAACGTTTTTATGGACAAGTGGTTGTGACCACTTTTTGAAAGAGTTACAAAAAGGATTATCATCGCTCCAAAACTCTCAATTTTCAGAAGTGGTAAACTCTTGGTGGTAGAAAATGAATCTTCAAAGAAGGTATTAGGATGTGAACTGATGGAAAATGATAAAGTGACATTTTACATCTCAAGGTAGTCAACAACTCATGAGAAAAAATATCCCCCAAATTATTTGGTGTGTGTGACTCTGATAGTTGCACTAAAAATATTGTGGCATTTTCTTTATGGGGAGAACTGTGAAATTTATAATGATCATAAGATCCTAAAAAATAGATTAACAGAGAAGGATCCTAATATGTTCCAACAAAGATGGTTAGAGCTCATCATGGATTATGAATTCATAATACACTACAATTCTAGTAGATAAAATAAATTGGTAGTTTCTCTAAGTAGAAAGGTTCATGTGACATTATCAAATATGAGAATCGAGAAGGATCCAATGTTCTTAAAATTTCAAATTACGGACATGGGAATCATTAAAGAAGTAAAATCATCAATCCTTTCTTAGATGATTGGTGAACCATCCCACAAGGAGAAAATAAAGGGTCTGTAATGAAATGATGTGGAAATTTATTATAAGGTGGATTCCATGAGATAGGTGAAATCATTTGTGGTAAAGATGGATGAGGATGGATTTGTGAGAAATGGGGAATGAATATATGTACCATCTAATCTAAGAATAAATAAATAACATCTAAGTGATTCACATATCTCAACATTATCTATTCACCCAAGGATCACAATGACGTATCAAGATCTCCCTGAGAACTATTGGTTTGAAAATATGATGAAGCAGATTGCTGAATATAAATCAAAGTGTCTGGTAAGTAAATGTTTTTTGGTATAAATATAAAATTCAAATGGGATAATAAACCCATTACTCATAACAAATGGAAATAGGAAAACTCCCTCGTGGAAATTGTCACCAGACATCAAAGACATCCCAGTGATAAAATTCTATATGGTTTATTATGGATCTTCTTACAATGAAAACTAAATTTATCACAAATCAATATGAATTCTAAGTAGATTAACATGAAATAATATATATCAAATAAGTGGTATGGATTCATGTCATTCCTCTATTGATTGTATCATATTTAGATCCATTATTTAACAGACTTTTTTGAATTGTCTCCAACATACTATAAACACTCAGTGGAAGTATAGTATGACATATCAAAGTAAAACTAATGGATAATATAAATGAACTATTTAGATAATATAAGACATGTTGAGATCATGTTCCATAGACTTCAATGGAGGACTAGGCCAATATATGTCTCTTTTTAAGTTCTCTTACAACAATAATTTCCACTCAGGCATCCAAATGGATCTATTTGAATCCCTTGAAGGGAAAATATATAGAAAACTGGTGTGTTTGGATAATTTTAGTGAACATGATATGTTAGAACCTGAAATGGTCACTAAAATGGTTGATAAAGTGAAAAAAATCCACATATCATCATGGAGGCCCGATGTAGATAAATGAACTATGCATACAATCATTGAAGATACATGGAGCTTAATGTTAGAGACATAATATTTCTTTTATTAGAGCCATGGAATAGGATCATGATATTTTTTATGAAGGTAACTCTAAGTCTTTGGTATGTTGACCACTTCATGATTTAGGATCGAGTAAAAAATGTGGCATATCAATAGGAACTTCCACCAACCATGTCTCAAGTATATAATGTATTACATGTATCCCTCTTGAGAGAGTACATACTAGATTCCTCACATGTACTAAATTCGGATGTGGGATAGTTGGAAAATGAACTCTATTACGAGGATAATCCAATAAAGATGGGGGACCATAGAAAAAAATTAATATGAAATAAGACTACTCACCAACTCGAAGCACTATGGTGGAACCATAAGTTCAAAGATGAAACATCGGAACTAGAGAAAGTGATGAAGGATAAGTAACCTAACTTATTTTCACCAAATAATATAATATGAAACTTTGAGAGAGAAATTGCATAAGTGGGATAGAATGTAATGACCAAAAATTTCATAAATGAAAATTCACTTCTTATAATAATTTCATATAATATAAACCACATATATTAACATAAACAAAACAATATATACTTTTTTATTGAAGAATGATGGAAATAAGAAGTATTTAAAGAATAAGGGAACCTAAATAAATGGAATATTAACATGATCTTTGGAATGGTAATGTGACAATTATGAATAGTAATCCGACCAATAGAATAGTGACCACATATATGAAATTATAAATTAAATTAAATCATATTATAAAAGAAAATATGATATAATAAAATAATACAATAAGTAAACAAATATTTTTAATATAAAAAATGAAATATTGGTATTTTTGTAGGTCATAAAAATTTAATTCCAATTTTGTGTTAAATTTAATAATTTAAAAAGTAATGAAATTTCAAAAAAATTATTCATAAATTAATATTTTTTTGTATTATTATTTTAAGATAATTTAATTTATACCTTAATTAATATTTCATAGCGTTATAAAATTAGTTATAAATTTAAAATTCTATATTTTTACGTTATTGAATATTTTAATAAAAAATTTAATTTCTCATATTTGAAAAATTATTTTCATAATATGGAATTCATATTCTCGGTCTAGTCCTTGAAAATTGTTTTAGATTAATTTTTAGTATTTTTCTAAAATACATGACTTTTTAGTGAATTTTCAAATACAAAAATTTACAATATAATCTAAATACAAAAATTATTGTGTCATTGATGATGTAAATCTGATGTAATCCCAAAATATAGAATTATAATTTATTAATTTATTATATTTATTGATAATTTTAAATCTATTAAAAGTACTGATCCAAAATAATAATGTAATGAATCTAATAATATGAAAACACCCATATCATTCCCTATAAATACCACTGCTCTCAACCTCTTCTCCTCACACCTCCCAAACATTTAAACTAGTCCATATTATACCTAATAATCTACCCAAGCCACTAAGCCACATCTAGGATCCCATGATCATATTATATTAGTAAAATCATTTCTCTAAGGATGTTGTCAAGAATGATTAATTCATGATGTAAAATCCCCTATTTGATCCTTTCAATTTTCTTTTCAATTAATTTTTTATCATCTTCTAACATTCACTTATAATGGTGTCATGAGAACTAAATTACCATTTATATACTATAATTGTATTATATTAATGGAACAGTTTATCTTCAATAATCTTCCCTTTTCAATTTACTCTAAAAATGAAAATATTGACTGTTGTGGGTCGATTTACCACCAACGCAGATGATGCTTTTTAAATTTCAGTCAGTATATTTTTGGTATTTCATAAAATCATTACAATTTTTTAAAAATATTGTAAATATTATCTTATATCCTTTTTGTTTTATTTAACTACTATATATAAATAATAGTATTGATAAAAGAAAACGAGTATGTTGTGATCAAAAACCCTCAAAAAACCAAAACGATTACCATCTTCCATTTATCTTATTATTCATCCTTATACCATATAAAAAATGACATATAATCTCATTTAGTCTTATTAATTTTCATTAATAACATATAATTTCAAATCTGGATATTTATAAAAAAATTACATAAACTTTCATACTCATATATAAGAGAACTGATGATGAAAAAAAGAAAATGGAAACTCCCAAACAATGAAATTATACTATATAAGTAATTATAAATAAATTAATTTAAATTAATAAAACTATAATAAATAAAATTAATTCGTAAAAGTTTCCTTATTTTTTAATTAATTAATTTCGTTTCATTTTCCTAGATTTTAAATTAAAGAATGCATTCACACATAAGGTTAATGAATTTTTGAACCCAATCCTTTTTACTTGGATTTTACCTCTTCCACTTAATTTTTTGTATTGATGTTCCTTAAATATAATTTATTTTTCCTCAAAATATATTTTCTATTTTATATATTTTTTAAAAAAAAATTTATGAAAAATGGAGGTATTTTCCAAAAGAACTCTTCATTTCAAAAATTAATCTTTAACATCACATGATATTGTTTCTTTTCCACATATGATTTGTAATTATTTTACAATGTATGTTTTTCCATACTTGTTTTAGGAACCCCAATGTTTATTCATTAATTTATTCTTTTTGAAAAGAAACACATTCCTTTCAATGGGTTATTTTATCTCCAATATTGATATACATTCTATTTTTATTCATGAAAATGTAATGGTTATTATTTGATAGGTCCACCTAGAATTATATAGGTCATTTAAATGTTATAATGTGATGGGTACCCAAAAAATTATATAGGAATATAATTCATTAGGTAATGTCAAATATATTGTAACACCTCCACCCTAGTGGTCTAGAGTCATTGCGTTATTTCATTAGATTAGAGTTATCATAAGAAAATCAAATCCTGAAGGACTGATCAGTATAATAGACTTGGAAATACTAGACACAAACAAAAGTTTTACATTACATCATGAAATGAAAAACAACATATTATCTCCTTTAAAAACTCTCAAATCCAATATACTATTCAGTAATTTCAATAATAATATATTTTCATTCATCCTGGGTGAAAATGAATCATAATAAATCTGTGATCTTAGATTCTTAGTAAGGATTAAAAATATAGAAGAAGCAATCATAAATAAGAATAAAATTTTTAGGCAAGGTATAAAATTGAAAAAATCCTTTTAAACGTAATATTCAGTATGATATTGAAAAAAAATCCAATAATTCCATATAATAATTAACATGTCAATTCAACTAGATGAATAATCTCATGAAATATCAATAACTAATCACATAATGAGTAAATGAATTATGGAAGGAGTCATAACTATACCGTCAAGGCCTCATTCTAAGACCATTTCTATATAATTAAGGCCTTCATCAAAGACCCTAGTTTGCCTTGTGAGACCTACTGATGCATCTAGGGGTTATCGTAGGACTATCCCTTCATATACTAAGTCTAATTCATTACTTATATTAATCGGGTGAAACATAATATAATAATTCATAAAAAAATAGCACATGAAATGTTTATACTTTAACCATAAATATCAATGGTATAAAAATTGAACCTAAATAGTTGAACTTATTGTAAAACCTTCAATACAATATGGAATATTTTTTCATAATAAATCATCCTCAATTAAGATTAAATCCATCAATGGATGTTTACATAGATGAAAATAATCTATTAAATTAATTTAAACTCTTTTGGTGAAATATATATTTTTTATATTGAAATTATTTAAAATACCAAAAAAATCATATGAAAATAACCTTTTAATACTATAACGGTAGCTTCAAAATATTATTGTGTCATAATGGTGGAAAATAGTCACTCACGCTGTATAAGTTTAAAAACATTCTTTCCTTAATTTATCAAAAAGGTCATAAAGTACCTTATTTGGAAAATGATGCAAATATTCTCTTAAAAATGTTTTATAAATTACAAAACATTGGTAAAAATATTATTAAATTTTTTAAAAATATTTTGAAATATATTTTAAGAAAAATTGATATGGATGCTAAATTTGTCTTAGTAGATACTTTCATATAACCCACCTCGAATAATAATGAGATTGTGAAATTAACCACTACATTATACTTTATTTTAATAAAGGGTGATTTATCCTACAATGTAATTTTTAAAATATTTTATTAAATTTTAATAGTACAATATAAATATTTATGAAATCATATATGATCCTCTTATGTCATTTTTTTAATAATATTTCAGTATTTCTATTGTTTTGTTTGTTAACTGATTTATTTTCCTATACATGTTTTGTTTTGTAAGAAATATTCTTTTTGAAGAGGATGTATTTTAGTAATATGAATAATTATATTGAGTTCATAATTATTATTTTTACTCATCATATAAAATTTATAATCATTCTTGAAGGGTTCATGTGGGGAATGAGTCTCATCGTGTCATAGAGACAGCATGTCGTAAGTACTCACGAGCGATAATATCATTATCTTCATGGTTAAATGGAATTAAATTGGATTTTATATAAATTATAAATAAATAAAATCATGTATTATTAATTATTTATCACCATTATACTCATCATTATACCCATCCAAATAATGTAGGGTTGAATAAAAAATTACACCACGATATGTAGATGGTAAGTCATATGTACGTACACACGGTGATATTATTATTCATAGGATGGATTAAAATAGTAATATAGTTGTTCCATAAGTATAATAACATCTCATCATGTATAAGGTACTATATATATAACTTTATTATGGGAGAATCATAGAAATAGGAAGTATAAGTGGGAAAGAACTTTGGAAGAGTTGATAAAACAATTACCTCTTTTTCGAGTATCTTATATTGATTTTCAAAAAGGACACCATAGGATTTCATTCTGCACAAATATTTGACACTAATATTTAGTGAGGGATGTTGGTAGTATAAGTGGGAAGGGTTTTTGTAATCCAAATGGAAATCGTGGTGTGAATTAATGATAATAAGAAATACCATGTTATTAGAGAGGCGAGGGGCATTTTTGAATTTCTTAAAATATTAATTTATTATAAATTTAATTTCGGTTTAATATAGAAAAAAGTGATTTATTTAGATTATAATATAATTATGGTTCTAAATACTATAATAAAATTATTTTTCGACAAATTTTGGTCAGAAAATTAACCTTATCTCTTGGGTTTAACCCTTAGTTAAACAGTTTAACTTTAATAGTGTCTTCTTGTATTTTTACATTATATGGTTTGTATAGTAACTATAATATTCCAAAAAAATCCCAATTGGATCATTTATGACATATTTAACACTACCCTAGATTGTTGGATGAGCCTTATATTTTTATTAATTTCATAACATTTAACTAAATATTATATATTTTAAAGTACCATTTATTTCTGTTTTGATACTTTTCAAAATTTTCATATTTAAAAAAAGAAAACCGACATGATTACTTTAAAAAACACTATAATATGTATCAAAAATTTATATTTTATCTATTTAATTTTATATGTCATTAATCAAGTAAAATATAAATATTTTAATAAGTTAAATATCAATTAATTGATTCATTCATTAATAATTAAATTAATGCATCATTATTGTGCCACCATTTAATTAATTAATTAATTTCCTAAAATTATAAATAAATTATGATTATGTAGATAATCATTTTTAATTTCTAAAAACTTTTTATTTTTTACCATATCACATATATACCCACATATTAAAAATGATTAATTTAATAAAATTTGCAAATAACATTTTTAACTCTTCTTTAAATATAATACAGTTAATTTCCAAATCTTACAGAAGTTTCATAAAATGAATAATATTTTGTAACTAAGTTTCATATTGGTGGAAACACATTTATGTAATGAAATTAGGAAAAGTCTTAAGTTATTAATATATTCTTATAATATAAATTTTACCTTTAATTAATCTATTTTACTTTTATCTATGGTAAATAAAATCCAAAATTTACTCTTCTTCAAAAACTATTTATAATATTAATAGAAAACATATTTCATACTTATTACAATCATGTATATCCATTTTTCAAAATACAATTCCCAAAATCGGTAAAATTACGTTTACTGCAAATCTCATAGATGTGGCTAAAAGGTGTGTAAAATAGACGTTCAAAAGTTTATTAAATTTTTATATATAATTCTATTATAAAATTATTCCAATTAACTATATTGGATTAATATATGTATTAATTATATATTTTGATTTTAAAATATTTTTATAGAAATGTAATTTGGTAAACATTATTCATAACCATTTTTTAAACGGATAACTTTAAAGGTCATGGTGCACTCGAAATAGATGTTGCATGCATCACAAGATATTGAATTATATAAAAGGAATCATATCATGTATTATTTGGGTGTTATATTCTTCCCTCCTTCAAATAATTTTATTCTATAAATTTATATAATATCACATTATAAAATGATTTCTCTAGTTCTTCATCATAATTTCTTCAGGTTCCCATGTCACCTCTACCATATAATGGTTTCTCCAAAGAACCATTATCAGATGAGTTGTCTGATTTATCAACTCATGTTCACTTGTATCAAGAATCTGGATATGCACTTCGTATAGGATAGATCAGGTTCTATTTATAATTCTTTATATGTGAGTACATGGGTTGGGTAGGGAATGCATTTCCATAACATTGATACAAGGAACAAATCATGAACTTTGGAAAGACTTTAAAACATTTCAAAAAGTTAAGATACATCTCCAATTCATTCTAGAATCTCCAAAGGTCATATGTATATGGGACATAATTTACCCATCATACAGAATCGTATAACACCCATCCGTGGAGAGACCTATACGAAAAAAATGATCTCCCACTTGATTTTCCACATCCTTTCTTTGGTTATGAGAATAGATCTTTTGCTGACATTGAGCTATTTTGATATGGGTCTAAATAGACATTACATTTTCTGTTTTTTCTTTAAAAATATTTGGGCCTATGGGTATTCATTCACCAACATCATCCCAACAAGTTGGTGTACGACATATCTATCTATATAATGATTAACATGGTGCCATATGTATACTTGAATGGAAGATATTATGATATGAAAATTATACCCGAGGTAAACACTGATCCCACATAACTTGAATGTCAAGAAAATAATGTCTCAACATGTCTTCTAAAGATTGAATAGTCATTTTTGATTTTCTTCTAGTTTGAGGGTGGTAGGTAGTGCCCTAATGAAGCTCTGTATTTAGGTCCTTTTGAAGACATTTCCAGTAGTGTGATGTAAATGTGGATCAGGATTAAAAAATTATTTATATGCGATAGACCCTGAAGTCTTACAACTTCATTAATATATAGTATTTCTATACATTCAAGCAGTAAATATTCTCTTAAAGTAAAAATGTTTGGTGATTTGGAAAGATGATCAACAATGACACACACCACATCATTCTATATGGGAGTCTTTTGTAGCCCCATGACTTGGTATGTTGTAATATCATCCCATTTCCATTGAAGTATAGTAATACGTTCCATGAAACCTCTTGGTTTTTTCTTATAGTCTTAACATATTGAAAAACAAAATATCCTCACATATAATTAGAAATATCCCAGTTCATGTTATCCCACCAAAATTGATCTTATAAATCCTCATAAATCATAGTGCTACAATGGGGTATAGAAAAATTGGAGCTATGTTCAGCATACTATAATTCCTTTTTAGATCAGCTGTTGCAGGAACACAAAACCTATTCCAAAATTTCAATATTCCATTTTCATATTTGAATTCAATTAATCTACAAACATTCACAACTATAATTTTCTTTTGAAACTCATCATAATCAGTTTGATAACCTTTTATCCCATCTAGTAAATATCATTTTGAAAACATTTGAAAACTTAGTGAAGTTTCAACTTCTATAATAATCCCCATATCTATCATTACTAGATACATGAACATACGATCCCTTCTAACTCTCATCTTGTCCAGAAATACATGGTCCATTCTAATAAAATCACCCACCACCTTATTTACCATCCCTAGATGGAAATGTATTATTCAATATTAATAATTGAGGAGCTCAATCTATCTCCATTTTATCATGTTGATTTTAGTATGTGAGAAAATATATTTCAAACTCTTGTGATCAGTATATATATAACATCGTTCACTGTAGATATAGTGTCTCTGAATCTGCATGGTAAAAATTACTACAACTAACTCATGATCATGAGATGGTTTGTTTAGTTCACAATTTTTTAATTACCTTCATGAATATGCAATAACCCATTCATTCTATATAAATACACAACCAGGTCATTTCCTTGATGCATTACTATAAATCACAAAACATTTATTTCTAGATGGCAACGTCACGATTGGGGATTTGAATAATATTCTCTTCAATTATTCATAACACTCTTGAAACACTTTTCTACAATGTAATTTTACCCCTTTATGTGAGATCTTGGTTAAGGGGTTTTCCAATAGGGAAACAATATTGAGGAAATGCTGAGAGTAACATTATCAACCAATACAACTGTGTGCCTCATTTATAATCATTTTTGTTGGCCAGCCATGGATTTCTGTTTTCTTTTCAAGATCATTAAGTATTCCATCCTCAGAGACAATATGTCCAAGAAAATAAATTTCCTGAAGCAAAAATTCACCCTTGTTAAACTTCCCATATAGTTCATTTCTTATAAGAGTCTTTAGAACAATCTAAAAGTGTTTCTCATATAATTTTTACCTTTTATAAAATACCAATATATCATCAATTAATACTTAAAAAATCAAGAAATTAATTAAACACTTTTTTCAATACATCCATGAAAATCGAGGGTGAATTAGTCAATCCAAATGGAATTACACTAAATTTGTAATGACCATACCTCGTTTAGAATACTATCTTTGGAATATCATCTTTATTTACACTCAATTAATGATTATCTAGAACGATGTCAATCTTCAAAAAATATTGATCTCCATGAATTTTATCAAACAAATCATCAATGCGAGGTAGAGGATACTTGTTAGTTATTATAATAGTATTGATTTCTCTATATTCAATGCACAACCTCAATGATCCACCTTTATTATTAACAAAAAAACTGGGGATCCCCATGGAAAAACACTAGGGTGTGTAAACACCTTATTTCTCAACACCTATAGTTATTTCTTCAACTATTCTAATTTCATTATTATCATTATATAGGGAGTATTTGATATTTGTATTTCATCAGGGATTAAATCAATACTAAACTAATCTTTATGATCTAGAGGATGTCTTGGTAAAATCTCTCAAAATACATCAATGTATTCATGTGCAATAGGAAAATCCTCAATTAGAATTTTTCATTATTCCTCGAAGGATGATGTTTTATCTTCCTCACCATGAATTTCATTATAAGACCTACTGGGGGTGGATCTAGATAATAATCAAATGATGAAATTTCTAATCTAATGATATTGGATTCTAAATCATCCTCACAAATCATAACTTCCATCACATGGAAATAAATTTTTGCATCATATTTTTATAGCCTATCCATAATGAGGATTATATCAATTTTTACCATATGTATTATGATAAATTAATAAGATAATGAAAATTTATATTACATAATGGGAACTGCCTGACACATCATCATTTCAATCAGAATTCACTTATGAATTTTGAATGACAACTCCCTTGTTAATCTAAATTGAAAAAATATAATTTTAAAAGAAATCTAGGAATATATAAATGAAAGTGAAGATTTAGAATCAAATAAATCAATGGATAAAATTTATGGACACGATTATAATATATTCCACCAAGTCATTCAGAACATCAACCTCAGTAGTTGTGATCACGTAAGCTTGGTCTTGCTCCCTTTCCATTTCTGGGGAAATTTTCATTTATTATTAAGAAAATAATTATAATAATGTCCCATCTCATAAAAATTGTATCATTTAAAATTGGTATCGTATTTCCTCCCCTTTCAATCATGATCTTGGTGACCTTTTTCTCGACACTTTTAGAAAACCCTTATTCCTTTTGGGAAAGTATCGGGGTGTTTATTCCCCCAATTATTTTAGGGTTGAATGGTTGTTTTGTCCTTCTTCACATTATTTCCTTTTCAATAGTGTTCTGCAGCCCAATTCTACTCTTTCTGTAAATTAAATCCATATAACATAAGGAATTCCTTTTCCATGTTGATATAATATGAGACTAAATCATTGTACGATGAGATAGATTGTGAGACGAGTTCCCATTGGAGGAATATTTTTATCTCCTCAAAGAATCTATTGATATTACTTCTTGGGTTACATATGTAGTAAAATAATTCCTTGTTATCCTCTTGAAGTTGGCCTCATACATTGCAACATTCTCATCCTCCTTTTTCATTAGTCTCAGAAATTAAATTTTCATGTAAGCTCTATATTCAAGAGGAATGTATTTTATATGAAAATTTCATTAAACTCACTACTAACCATTTTTCATACTTCTTCATCATCCATCATATTTTTAATTAATAACCACCATTGATATGCATCACCTAAGAGACGGTAAAGAACTATGATAACTTTTTCACTTTCGTGAATCCCTAAAGAAAGAAATATTATCTCCAACAAACTTTTCAATTTCTTAGAAAAAATGGATTTTTAGTCCCATTGAATGCTGGAGGATGTTGTCTCATGATGTTTTCTAGCATTGATCCTCCACATTAGGGATTGGTGTTCTCTATATGAGAGGGTTATTATTTATAACCTAAGTGAGATATCTGAGTATGGTTATATGCTATTAATAAATAGTTGAATCACAAGATCCAATTCCATTATCTTGCATTGGAGGGAAAACCCTATATGGGTTACGTGCATTGATTCAATTTCCATTTATTCCACTAGGATCCATTTCAATACAATGGCATACGCTAGATTTGGTTATAAATCATAAATCATATTTAAAAAATAGAAAAATATGAATAATTAATTTAAAATATATACATATCTTATCCATAATCATAAAAATTGTTATTTGGGACATATTTACTCATATATCATTTATATTGATGTTTAGTAAAAATATGAATTATCCTACAAATGGCTCATTGGATTGTCAAACTAGGTGCGCAGTAAGGCTCATTGTCATGTACTTGGTTACTCTGAGTCAAGCCTCAAACAGCTTGTTAGTGTTCTCACCCCATGGAACATATATGACAGAACCATGTCCACTAGATTCATGTAATGTCCTAGAAATTTGATAATTTTTGTCAATAAAATGGAATTATTACGAGTCCGTGAAAATTGAAACACATGATTCTGAGGCCCGGAGTGCCCATAATGATCTATCGAACAAGCCTTAAGCTTTAAATAGTTCATGTGAGTAGTTTTCTAGACAAAGTGGAATAAATCTTAAACATGTGTCTGGATTAGAATTATGAGGGCACTTTTTCTTTCAGGATGGAACGTTTACCCTTGGCGTGACTTTTGTTTAGTTTTTACAGGACTCCAGTATGAAAACTGAAAAATGGAAAAACATTAAAAAAATTATTAAATAAAATTATATTATTTTTCAAATTCTTATAAATCACGAACGGTGACATAGATTAAAAATATTATACCACCATTGTGCTCAAGAGGGTATGAATTCCTTAGGTAGATTATATGCTTGACCGGCGTAAGCCAATAGTGGAAGTCATTTTTGGTCATTAATAAAAAAATTAAGTAACAATTATTTTATTGTTATATTAAATAAATCATAAAAGTAAAATTGGATTAGAAATCTAAGAGTACCATTGGATTCGTGAGGGCGTCCTTCCCTTAGGCAGAGCCTAACCTCGACTGGTGCGGGTCGAGGGTGAATGTTAATAATTTTTGAACTTTTTTTAATGTATGTTCAGAAAAATTGTGGGTGAAAAATTTCAGTCTTTTGGACTAGTGCTCAGATTAAAAATCAGAGGGCGCCATTGAATCCGCTGCACCAGGTCTCTCTTAGAAGAATCTTAACTTTGACCATCAATGGTCAAACAAAAATGATAATTTATGGACTTTACAAAAAAAATAACACAACAAGTTATTTTATTCTTTCTTGTAAATGTTGAGTGGTGGTGGCTGGACTGTTGGATTGTCAGAACATTAAATAGATGGTTAAGCACGGTTGTTTTACAAAACTATTGGTAGAATTAATAGGTTCATTATTTTAATTTATTAATGAACCACTTTAATTTTGAAGTGTCTTGATCCTCTCTTTCATCTACTTAAATGATTCCTAGTCCTAGGTTTTTGTCACTCAAGAGAGGAAACACTAATGAAGTGGTGCGATGTCTTCTACCAAACTAGAATGATGATTCATCAACCATTAGAGTGTTCAATGATGAGATCCCAAGGACGTGAACCTTCTCCTTTCTTCGCAACACCCTTGGATGTGGACACTTCTTCCTTGTCTGTAGCGACTTCAAATGTGATCATGGTAGGCGTTATGTGCTTAATTCCTCCCTTGTCCCCATTCATGAATATTATGAAGAACACAAATCAACCATCCAATGAGTTGATCCACCTTTCATTCATTAATTCTAGAGGATAATGTGGGGGTTTATTTATGGGAGTATATATGATTAAATAATGCTTCCCATGTTATAATGTTAAAACGGAGGGTGTGGGCTGAACAAACAAGTCTTGGACCCTTTTCCATTCTTGGTTTGGCTATATTTCTCTGTGGAAAACTGAGAAACAACGCGACAAGGCCGCACCAAGAGCCATGGAGTGATGGAAGAATACAGGGTGGCCCGTAGGCATAGTCGGTAGAGGAAACCTGCCTCTAGAGCTTCACTGGAGGCCTATAGAAGATTCACAGGTGCAAGGGTGCTGGTCAATGGAGATGGTGGTAGCTAGCACCTATCGACCACGAAGAAGAGGTGACACCTGAAGGCACCACAGTGGACAAAGGCGGTGGGACGATGTCATCCGCGTTGACAATAGAGGCACACCACTGAGGAGGGTCATGGCTTCGAGCTGTGGCAGAATAAAAGGGAGGCTAGGCATCGCCGGCTATGGTGTCTCCTTGTGGTACACAGAGGCAGTGCACCGTAGTGTCACAGGGTGGTGCAATGGGGCAGAACTCCGTGGAAGAAGGTCACGGCTTTGAGTCGTTGTGGAAGGGGGACCCATGCCCAGCTGGACCTGGTGGTGACTGATCTGAGAAAATCGGCCAGGTGGTGCGGCATCATTCATTACCACCACATTAATAACCTGAATGACTCAGTCGTTCGGGAAGGGGAGTAGATGACTGCGCTCAAATAATTGGCTGGGTGGTTCCAAGGCCTGACTTTCCCTACCCAAATGGGTGGGCCAGGCCACACCCGATGCTTGTGGGCCAATCCCATAGCCCAGCCGAACTGGGATGAGCCTAGTGGGAAGGGTTGGGTTGGATCGACCAGGTCGGCCAAGACTTGGACCCTTTTCGGCCATGTTATGCTTAAAAGGTTGTATCAACTAAACTGAAGTTCCATTTGATGAACCGTCTATAGTGCAGAAACCCTTAGGAATAGGAAGTCCTTTTCTGAAACTCCACTTGTGTTTTGATGAATGTTGGAGAACGATGGGGTTGGATCATCCCTGAATCCAACCTTTCTCTCAACACTAAGACATCTATAAATCACAGACCGGTAGTCCATTTGACGCATCATCATTTGAATTAGAACCCTTAAGAAATGGAGGTTCATTGGGATAATTCTTCTTGGGACTTCCTGCCAGTTGAAATATGAGGGATGGCTTGAGGAGTGGATCCTCCCAGAATCAAGTGTGCTTGGTGCAGGAATCTTGTGGCTGGATGAGATGTAAAGAATGAATAGAGACCCTATATGGATCAGCACCATGAAATCATTTGGGGATCTGCACCAAGGGATCTTGTTTGGATCAGCACCGAGAGATCCTTTGTGGGTCAGTTGAAGAGCCTCATGACAAAATAAGATGATCTAGATATATTCTTAAACATCTGTACATTTTTACATAAGTTAAACATGGCTTGAGATGTCTTTTTTCTTTGTTCTTTCTGATTGAGATAATGCATTGTGGGTTTTCATATTTGGAATTTTCATATTCTTTCAGGGGGTCTTAGGGTCCATACTGGGTATTCTTATACTCACCCTTGCACAGGCTTCTCCCGCACCTTGTTCTATCTTGTGCAGACAACAAGAAGCTTTGACTGAGTCTCATGGTGGAAATACTTGACAGTGTATGTTCGTGACCAGTTGGCATGGAGTGCCACAATGACGAGTTGTACCTACCCTTTAGGTAGGATCCATGGCAGACGAACTCATGATATTTTTTCCCTTTTTCGTATATTTTAATTTTACTATGTCTTGTATTTTATCCCATTCACTTTAGTACTTACTATTACATTAGGTGTTGGTTTTTAGTTGTGGCTGAACCTTTCTTTTTTCCATTATTTTTACTTGTGTGTAGTGTACCATGTCTTTGTGTGTACATGTTTTGAGGAAATGTGTTCCCATTTTAATGAAATTTTTTCTGGGTGCTAGTTTCCAACCCCTGGCCTATGGAAGGCAGGCTTGGGGTAGTCCTGGCATGGGCCCCGTGGGACGGGCCATGACAATATGGTATTAAAGGGAAGTAGGTTATACCAGAAGAACTAAGAGTCTATATTTTAAATGGAGTAATAGTGTTAAGTGTATTGAGTTTGAGTTTCAATTCGTGGATTCCAGGTTTGGTGCGGCGACCGACATATCCATACACTAGGACCCTGAATTCTGATTTCTATCTCGATACATTTAAATAGATGTTGTGTGTGTTTTAAAAATGTTTTTTTATCTCTTCGAGTCATCACACCAGTTATAACTTACTAACCATGGTTCATCTTGATTCTCTTTCAAGATGTCTCCACATGGAAAACTAGTTAGGATTCCAATCAGTGACCATGAGGATGGTCCACAGTGTGAAGAGGCTCCAGTACAATGACTATTTCCTGAGATGGTACCTTTGGGACATGTCTCTATGATACCAATTCCCATTGGTTAGTAGTTACTATCGACACTAATGGTAGAGGACAGATATAGGCTCAGTTCCTTACAAGGGTTTCAGTGATAGATACCCCTCATGTTCCGAGGCGATCCTGAATCACAGGTGGCTAAGGACTAGAATGAGATGGTGACCAAGTTTCCATCAAGCCAAGGCATCATTAGATCATATGGTAGTCCTGGTAATAAGGATTCTATGTGGCTCAGCAGGGTGATGGCAGGGTTTAATTTACCCCGATCTTACAATGAGGTGTCATTTTCCATGGAAAGAGCATGAGAAACTTCATCAGATAAGGGGACCCCTTTCCATGAAAATCTATGGGGTTTGTGTTCCTAAGATCTTCTACAGTTTTCACCAGACGACATGTCATTAATTGAGTATTCATCGAGTTGTAATAACTATTCCATGTACATGATGAATATGATACAACCAGTGATTCAAGGATCGACCCTCTGAGAGAGATGTGTTTAGGGAAATCCAAACCCAAAATATTCCTCTTTTTGTTCCTACTTATGTTAGGGTTCTGGAGAGAACCTTTGTGGTTGAAAATTCAATAGCAGAGTAGATGCAACTATTGACTGTTAGTAGTTGGAATTAAGGAAACCAATGACTGTCATAGTGACTTAGATGTGTAAAATGTTTCGAGTAGAGGGATTGATAGGGAAAGATGAATCTGTAGGGAAACAAATGTGAAAGGGTAGATAAGAGAGTAGTAGGAACTGTTTTACATTTCGAAATGTTATAACCACCACCCCAATGTGGTCCCCACTAGGCATAGGGAGATAGAGGATATGGGATGGGAGTACCTTCTAGAGATCAAGGAATTTTACCCAAGGGCTCTATGAATGATTATAGGTACGAACATTGTCTTCTAATAGCTTCTATAATTAATATACATAGGTACTAATCATTCTGTCTTATCATGAATCTTGTTCAGGACATATATTTTCTTGTTAAACTATTTATTTTACCCTTTTATATGGAGATACCTATGAGATGAAACACGATAATCACACTTATACCGATGGTGTGATATGACCCATGTGGGGGGATTTTTGGTAGGAACCTATTAGTTGTAGCAACGATAACTTATGATGTTAGTTTGAGTATGGAATGGTCATCCACAGTTCATGCTCATATTGACTATTTTAGGAAAAATGGTTTCGGTATATCTACATTGTTGGAATGGGGATTTCATTGTTTGGAAAAAAGGAAACCCTGTAAGCATGAGATAAACATAGGCACATGAGGGTGCAACTAATCACTCTTGATTCAGCCAAAATTACCCTAATGGCAGTAGGTGTTTTGAGTTTTTTGTTCAAAAATTAGTGGAATATTTCAGAAACATCCTTTAAAATGATGTTTCTAGGTTTACGTCCCCATATAGAGAGGGATTTATACATTAGATTGTACTCAAGGATAGCACCAACATCTACAACTACTTATTTGGATGGCTACTGTGGAGCTATGGGAGCTGAGAGAATAGTTGGGAGAATGATTTGGTATCTTCCCCAATCACAAGAGTATCAGGTATATCTTCTAATAGAAGGACCTGAACCTAAGACAAAGATGATTGTTGGAGTTCCTCAGGGACATTGTCATTGAGATGATCTACACTCTTGAGAAGGGAAAACATATTAGTAGGTGCACTCAGTAGGAGGTCCGGTCTACACATGCTGAGCGAGGCGATAGCACAATTAGCCACATTACAGTTATCCTTCATGAATACTGATGGAGCAGCTTACCTCCAGTCTATGACAGTCACTCCCCAACATCTTCAGTGATTCAGGGAGACAATCTTGGGGATATTGACGGTGACACCCTACGTAATTAGATATTGAAAAGATATGCTTCTAAAGTGTTTTATGAAGGTGGGGAGCATTTCATCCTATTCAGAGGATGTACGATGGTGTTGGTGACACTACGAGGGGAGTCGCTAAGAGAGTCCCATGCATCCCCTTTAGCGATACATCCGGGTGTGGTGAAGATGAACGAGGACTTATAGTGTTAGCACTAGTGGCCAATGATAAAGAATTTAGTGGTAGAGTTCATTTCACAATGCCTCACATGACGTCATGTGAAGGATGAGCAGAAGGTTTCAAGAGGATTGTCACAACCACTTGAGGTACCAGAGTGGAAGTGGGATGGAATCTCAATGGACTTCATGAAAGAGATACCACATATGTCTAGGGGACACAATTCTATCTGGGTGATCATTGGCCAACTCACAATGTCATCACACTTCTTACCCATCTGAGATCAAGGATTAGTAGAGGGCTTGGGATCCCTCTACATATATGTGATTGTATGACTTCACGGGGTTCAATAGATAAATGCATCAGATTATGAAAATAGTTTTACATATTCTTTATGGACGGTATTATAGGAGGTGTTCAGGACTCAACTACACTTGAGAACTACTTTTCATGCTCAGAAAGATGGTCAGAAAGAGAAGACCATATAGACAATTGAAGACATGTTTCGTAAATGCATCTTCATTTTGGATGTAGATTGATGGACCACTTTCCCCTGGTGGAGTTCGCAGGAAAAAATATTTATCACTCCACAGTCGGTATAGAACAATTTGAGGCCCTGTACGGGAAACCATGCAGATCACATCTATGCTGGACAGACTTTAGGGAGTTAGCACTTATGGATTCAGAGTTTGTATGGGATACTAATGAGAAGGTGAAAATCATCCAAGATCGGATGAATACTACGCAAAGCTAGAAACATTCTTATGTCAACAAGAGATAGAGGCCCTTAGAGTTTGAAGATGGAAACAACGTCTTCCTAGGGGTCTCACCCCAAGGAGGATTGCAAGGATATAGCTTGGGTGTCATGTTATCTTAATGGTTTATCAGACCATTTTAGATTCTAAGTAGTGTGGGTGAGGTGTAATACTATCTATCTCTCCCCCCACAATTTCATAGAGTGCATAAGTTTTTTCACGTGTCACATTTGAGGAGGTATGTGCCTGATACATCACCTGTTATCGAATTGATCTTTCTATACACTGATGATGGGGCGATGTTCATAGAGTTCCCGATGGAGATATAGGATCGACAAATGAGGTTCCTTTGTGGGAATTCGATTCATATTGTGTGAGTTCAGTTGTAGTACGATACCTCTAGAAGAGAACATTGGAGCAAGATGCTCAGATATATGCTCAGTACCCTAATTTGTTTTCCATGTTTTTTTTATATATTTTGGGGACGAAAATCTGTAAGGTGGGAAGAATGTAAAGACCCAAAAATTTCATGTAATTTTTTCAAATAAATGGAATTATTATGAGTCTACAAAAATTGATGGCACATGATTCCGAGGCCTGTAGTGCCTGAAATGATCCATTGAAAAAGTGTTACTCATTAAATAGCGTGTGTGAGTTGTTTTCTTTAAAAAGTGTAGTAACCCTTAAATAGGCGCCCATATTAAAAATATGAGGGCACCGTTGCATTCAGGATGGCGAGTTTACACTAGGTGTGCTTTAATTTTAGTTATCATATACCTCCTGTATGAAAACCCAAAAATGGAAAAACCATAAATAAAATAAATAAATTATTTCATTTCATTTTTCAAATGCTTATAACTCATGAATGGTGACGTTGATTAAAATTCAAAGACCACCACTAAGATCATGAGGGTATGCTTTCATTGGGTAGATTCTAACCACAACCGGTGCAGGCCAATAGTGGAAGATAGATTTTGGTTGGAAATAAAATAATAACAATTATTATATTGTTAATTTTTTTTAACTCATAAACGGTAACTCAGATTGAAAAAATGAGAGTACCATTGAGCTCGTAAGGGTGTGTTTCCCTTAGGAATAGCTTAACATAAACCGGTGTGGGTCAAGGGTGACTGTTAATAATTTTTTAACTTTGTTAAGGTACGTTTAGTAAACATGCTGGTGAAAATTTCTATATTTTTAACCATTTGTATGATAAAAAATTTTAGGGCACCAATGAATACACACCACCGGGATTCTCTTAAGGATGCTTAACTTTTACATCAAAGGGTCAGACAAAAAAGTAAATTTTTGACATAAAAAAATTAGTTAACATGTAAATATTTTCTTTCTTGTAACTGTTGAGATGTGGTGGTAGGACTGATAGGTTTTCATAGCATTAAATGTCCAATAACACATGGTTTTGTAATCACACCATTGGGATAATTAACATGTTCATTAAATTAATTCAGTAATGATTCAATTTAATTGTGCAGTGTAACGATCATCTTTTTCGTCTGTTTAAACTATGCTCAGGCATCGGTTTTTGGTAGTCAAGAGGGGATCATCTGATGAAGTTCCACGAAATCTTTCCCCAATCTAGAAATATGCTTCCACGACCGTTGGTGGATTTTATGACATGCATCAGACTACATGAACCTTCTCATTCCTTCGCAACACACTCAGAAATGGACACTCCATCCTCATCGACAATGAATTCTATTGAGCTCAGAGTAGGGGGTCATGTGCTTAATTCCTCCCATTTTTCTTCATACATGAATATTATAAAAAACCAGGATCAACCATCCAATGGGTTGATCCATGTTTCCTTATTTAATGCGGGAGAATAATTTGGGGAAACATTATTGATGTTTTTATGATTAAATAATCATTCCCATGTTATAATGCTAACGTGCAGGGAGTGGGATGAATGAACAAGGCCCTAATTTTCCGCCATTCTTGGTTTGGTTGTGTTTTTTCATGGGCGACTAAACAATAATGTAGTAAGGCCAAACTGGGATCCACCCTGTTATGACATCGTCAAAGGTGGCCCATAGGCATAGTCGGTAAAGGAAACAGACCTCTAGAGCTACACCAGAGGTCCAAAAAATCTTCTTTGGTGTGGCGATGCTACGGAGCGGAGAAGGCGGCAGCTGGCACCCACTGACCATGATGAAGAGGTAGCCCGCGAAGTCGCTGTGAGAGACAAGTGCGGCCAGCCAACGCTGGACGCATTTACAATGACTCCCCATTTGTGGAGGAGGGAAGCGGCTCCAAACCATATCATATTGAAGCGGCGGCCAGCCATCACCGTCTGCATTGTCACTAGGAAGCATAGGGTGGAAACATGCCATGGGGGAAGGTCGCAGCTTTGATTCATGGTAGAGGACAGACTCGAGCCCTGTGGGACCCATGGGTGACCGGTCTGAGCAGACTGACCTGGTGGTGCATCGCCATCCAACACCGCCACATTAAAAACCTGAACAGCTTGGCCGTTCAGGTTTGGGATTGGACCCCCACGCCCAGAAAGAAAGATGGGTGGTTATGTGGCATGGAAAGCCATTCCCAACTAGGTAGGCTGAGGTGAACCTGGGACCAATCGAGACTGGCCCCCAGCCCAGCAGGCCGGACAAGGACTAGCAGAATTGGGCCGAGTCTATCCAGCCAGGTCTGGTCAGTCTGATCAGGTCGGACCTATCCCTGACCCTTTTCCGCCCAATTATGCTTAAATGGGTTTATCTTCTAAAATGATTGTCTGTTTGATGATGTTTATGCAACACCAGAACCCTTAAGATGAGGCAGAAATTTTGTGATACTCCACATGAGTTTTGGAGAAATTTGGAGAATAACTGAGTTGGATCGACCTTGAATCCAACCAAGCTCTCGACACTAAAATTTCTATAACTCACAGACCTGGAATCTGGTTGACACACGATCTATTGTGTTTGGACCCTTATGACATGGTGGTTCATTGGGTAACTTCTTTGTGGGACTTCATGTAGATTGAAACATGACTGATGGCTTGAGGAGTGGATACACTCGGAATCAAACGTGCTTTGTGCAGGAATCCAGTGGTTGGATGAGACGTGAACAATGAATAGTGATCCTGTGTGGATCAGTATTGAGAGATCTTGTTTTGATCAGCACTGATCAATCATGTGTGGTTCTGCACTGAGTGAATCTATCTGGATGAACACTGAGCAATCCTTTGTAAATCAGCGTTGAGCGATCTGCTTTAGATCAAAATTGAGTGATCCTATGTGCATCAGCGCCAACGGATCCTGTGTGAATCAGCACTGAGCCATCCTGTGTGGGTTTGCAGTAGAGCCTCATTATAGAATAAGATGATCTAGTTTTCTGACTAAGCATCAGTACATCTGTACTTATGTTAAACCATATGTGAGATATATTTTTCTTTGATATTTTTGATTGAGATCTTGCTTGGTGGTTTTTTCCTTTGTGGTATTTTGAGATACCTTTGGGGGTCTAGGGGTCCCTAATTGGTATTTTTATACTCAAACCTACACGGGCTTTGACCACACCTTGTTGTATCTTGTGCAGATGATGGGAAGATTTGACTGAATATCGAAGAGCTAGAACACGACGGTGTAAGGAGGTGACCGGTTGGCATGGAGAGACGAAGTGAAGAGTTGTACATACCCTTTAGGTGGCATCCTTGGCGGATGACCTCAGGATATGCTTTCCCTTTTTATTGTATTTTCATTTTAGTTGGGATTGTATTCTGACCCCTTTACTTTAGTACATCTTTATACACACTATGGTGGTTTAAAGATTGTGGTTTAACCTTTCTTCTTCAATTATGCTCTTCTTGAGCGTAGTGTACCTTGTCTATGTGTGTACATGTTTTGATGTAGTGCCATCCCATTTTAGGGAAATTATTTTCTGGTACTAGTCACCAACCCCTGGACTATGGATGGCGGCTTGGGGTGGTAATGATACGGGCCACGGGGGATGGGTCATGACGTAGTAACCATATAGATATGTATTCGATAGGAATAACCACATAATCTAAACATTACCCAAATTTTAGGATTTTCTTCTATACATATCATCAAAGGATATCATATGGTAATGTTCCCTAATCATGATTTTTCTAAATCTATAATCTACGGTTTGTATTAATCTTCCTCTAATACCAACTATAACATGTTGACCCTAGTGGCCTAGAGTCGGTGAATTATATTATTACACTTGCATGAACACAAGTAAACCCAATCCCAAAGGACCATTCTGTTTAGTAGAACTGGAAATAATATATAAAAACTTTTGTTTTATGTTACATTTTGAAGTTAAAACAACATATTTTCCCCTTTGAGAACTCTCATATCCCTTAGAGAATCCTTGCAGGTCAATCAAAATACACTTCTTCCCATCCTAGGGAAAAATGAAACAAAATAACAGTGTGATCTCATATTCTCAGTAATGATAAAAAATATAGCATAAGATATCATAAATAAGCATAAAATTTTAAGGCAATGTATAAAACTAAAACACATGCCTTTTAAAAATAATATTCAACATGATATGGAAAGAATTAATAAAATAGTTCTATTTAACTATTCACATGGATACTCTACTAGTCAAAGAATCACATGAAATATCAATAACAAATCTCATAACAAGGAAATGTATAAATCCTGACGTCACAATCATACCGTCAAGTCCTCATTAAAAGACCATTACCATACCATCAAGGCCTTGTTCCAAGACCTTTGTTTGTCTCATTAGACTTCCTGATGCATCGAGGGGATATATCTGGCCCGACCCATCACGTACTATGAACAATAAATTCTTCATATGAAAATGGTGAAACATAACATAATTATTCATATAAAAAAATACAATATTAAATGTTAATACTTTTACAATAAACCATGAATGGTATAAAATAGAACATCCACATTCAAAAATATTATAAAATATTCAATTAATCATAGAATATAGTATCATAATAAATAAAAAACATTCAAGCATAAAATCCAACAAAGTCTGTTGAAAAGATAAAAATAATCTAATAAATTTATTAAAACTATATGAGTGAAAAATCTATTTTTTACATTGAAATTATTCAAAAGTATAAAAATAATAAATAAAAGAATTTATTATGAAGGTATCCTTGTAATCATTTTAGGGATGCATCAAAATATTTAGGTGGTATAATGGCGGAAAATATCCGCTCATGTGGAATATGGTTAAAAGCATTCTTTTCTTAATTTATCAAAAAGGTCATAATATACATTGTTTCGAAAAAGAAAGAAATATTTATATCAAAATGTTTTATAAAAATTAAAACATGGGTAAAAATATCTTTAAACAAATGGCAATAATATTTTGAAATAAATTTAAGGGAAAATGGGCATGTATGATAAATATTTCCTAGTTGATACTTACGTATAAACAACCTCAAATAATAATGAGATTGAGAAATTAACACTTACATTATACTTTGTTTTAGTAGAGGGTATGTTCTCCCCCCGTAAAATGGTTAAAACATGAAAATAAATTATACCATTCAGATATATATATTTATTATATCATATATGATTCTCTAATATTATTTGGTTAATAATATTAATGTATCTCCAATATTTTGGTTGTTAAATACTTTGTTTTCCTATGATTATTTTGTTGTGTTAGACATATCTGTTTTGAATAGTATGTATTCTATTGATATAATGAATTTTATTATGTTCATAATTATTATTTTTAGTAAACACGTAATTTTTGCAATAATTCATGAATGGTTAATGTGGAGAGTGAATCTCATCGTGTAGTGGACGCAGTATGTTGTATGTACGGACAAGGGATAATATCATTCTATTAATGGATAAATGGTACGTAATTGGATGATATATGAATTATAAAGAATAATTATCATGTTATATTCATTATTAACATCCATTATACTCATAATTATACCCATCCAAATAATTTATTTGTGAATAAAACATTACACCATGACGTGGAGCGGTAAGCTGAACGTACGCACACATTGTGATATTGTTATTCATAGAATGAATGAAAGGATGAATATGGTTGAAACCATATGTATAATAAAATTTAATCATGTATAAGGTACTATATTTATTAAATTAGTATGTAAACAACATTTAATAAAAAAGTTGAATACCAAAGGATCATTGAAATAGGTGATAAAACAATCACCTCATTTTCAAGTATCTCTTTATGATTTTTAAAATATTACTCATTTGGATGGCTTTATTCCTAATTAGTGGACCCTAGTATTATGTGATATAAGTTTGAAGAATATTTTGTTAGTTTTTGGCCAATCCAGAGGACTTTGGAGGTGTGTGTTAAAGAGAAGGATACATTCTATTTTATAAGAGTGGTGAGTGGCACTCTCGAAAGACCTTAAATTATTAATTTTTTATAAATTTATTTTTCAATTAAAATTGCTCCAAAGTAATTTATTTCTAGGATAAGATGATTATGGGTCACAATACTATCAGAAAATTATTTTTAGACCATTATAGGTCATAAATTTAACCATATTTGTTGCGTTTAACCCTTAGTTAAACATTATAACTCTTACTTCTTCTTTTTGTATTTTTACTCAATAAGGTTAATATAGTTACTAAAAAAACCCATATTGGATAATTTATGAAATATATAACTATATGAAAGTTATTTGGACAAACATTAATTTTTTTATAAATTTTATAAAATTTAATTTAATATTATTTATTTTAAAGTGTCATTTTTTTAATTTTTATACTATTCATAATATTCATTTTTTAAAAATATCAAACCAAAAAGATAACATCTAAAAAATAATTACAATATGTCACTAAAATTTCTATTTTATATTTAAAATTATTTATTTTAATTAATGAAATCAAATTATATTAATTTCAATATATTTATTATCATTAAATTGATTCTTTCATTAATAATTCAATTACAGCATCATTATTGTGTCACCATTCAATTTAATTTTCTATTTTCTAAAATTATGAATAAATTTCCAATATTTATATAATAATTTTATCCTTCAAAATACTATTTTTACTCAACCATACCACTTATATACCTTCTTATTAAAAATGATATAGTAAATAACATTTGAATATGAAATTTTTATCTCTTGTTTACATAAAATACAATAAATATCATAGTCAAACAAAATTGGCTTAAAAAGGATCATATTTTTTAAAGAAGGTTAATTTCGGTAGTAAAAAACATATCAAATTAAAATTAGGCAAGTTTTAGTGTAATATTATATTATTATAATATTAAATTTACCTTTAATTGCAGTATTTTTCTTTTATTTCTGTAAGTAAAATCCAAAAGATACTAATTACCGAAAATTATTTTAATCTTATTATACCAAAATTTTCAAACCAATAACAACCATGTTTCTCCATTTTTTTTTAATTCAATTTACAGATGTCGTAAAATTATGGTAAATGAAAATCTATTATATGTGGCTAGAAGGTTGGTAAAAGAGACGTTCAAGAGTTTAATAAATTTTTATATAAAATTCAATTATAATATGTTTCAAATTAACTATATTGGATTGATATATGTTTTATTTATCTATTGTGACTTTAAAATAAATTTACAATAAAATAATTTTGATGAAAAAGTTTTTTTAACAACAATGCTATTTTTTCAGTATTTATTGAATGTTGAAACCGTTCAGAATATTAAAAACAATTTACACTAAGATAAGTTGGATATTTAAAAATCAAAAAAGAAGTCAATTTTAAAAAATTAAATTTTTAAATTTTAGAATTTTGTTAATATTATTCATAACCTATTTTTACATTGCTATTTTGGAAGGTCATAGTGCACTCGAAATCAATGTTGCGTGCAACAGGAGCTATTGAATTATTTAAAAGGAAGCACATACCATGAAAACATGGGGTGTTTCAAATTTAATGAGATAAAGTGAAATATAAATGGGCATCATGTTACCTTTGTTCAAAACTATGTGTGTTATTTGATAACTAAGATATGAATTTTATTTTTTATGTATTACCTCATTCCATGCATTTATATGTTGTTTACTCTCATGATTAGATGATGATACCATTATTTTTATTTCATTATTACTACTATAATTATCAACCATGTTATATTGATTCATGTTCTTATCTATCCTATTAATCGTCTTTTAGCTCACCACATCATTTGATGTATACCATCAGGTGAATACCATTTCTAATGAAAACTAGATGTCTAATAAGAATATATAGAAGAAAAAATTAAAAAAAATTGTTTCATTATATAAAATTTATGTACCCTACAAATGTTTCCCAATATACTAACAAGTTAGTTATAACTAAGAAATAATAGTAAAATAACCTAAAATATTTCATTTTTTTAGAGTGATAGAATTTAGTATTATAATTTTCCTAGAAAAAAATATATCCATTTTGTTCCACTTGAAAAACAAAATTAATATGAATTTTCTTAATACTCTAACTAATTGAAAGGGTTCCCCCTCCCACATTTATAAAAGGACACCATCACCCCTCTCTTCCTCACACATCATGAGCCCGTTATCTCAACCATTAACTCATAGAAAATGAATCTTTCATTAATAATATATATTTTATAGGTTTTGGTCCTCTTAAAAGACCGTCACTAGTATCCTTAAGTAGAGATCCAAAGGAGGTTCTTCAAATATGAGGTAATTATATTAAGAAAACATTATTGTTTTACATATTATCCTATCAACTTAAATTTTATACTGACCAATTCTATATAATATCACCTGAACTTATATTTTATTATGTTGATTTCATATCCTTATTCAGAGAGCTTTTAATATACCTTGATTCTTTTATATTCACGTTTCTTATGAATAAACATTTCCAAAGACACTAAAGAAGTATGCTTATGTCTTGGTTAATATTGATAAGAAATGAATATTATTTTAATAATATGTAATTTTTATCTATCAAATACTTGGGTATCCTCATGAATATATTACCCTATTATTCAATAAGTATTCTTATGGTAATCCATACATAGTTTTAACTCAGTCCCCATTGGTTTCTAAAAAGTGTAGAATTTTTTTTGTAAAAGATGAATCCCAATCTGATATATTACTGTAAGAGACTCCATGAAGACATAAAATCTCCCTAGCCTACATCTTTAACAATGTATCAACATTTTGAGTCTCTAAAATTTATATGAACTGTGCTAGTCTCCTCAGTCGACTAAATATCAACCAAAAATATATATACTTCTTAATATCATAGAAAATCCCATTGGAAATTCCATAATCACTAAATTAAAATTCATTATTGTAATGAGAAGCTATTTGTTGAATACCTCAAGTAATTGATGTTCTCCTTTATCCTCAAACATGTTAGAGGATAAGAGATGATGTCCACGATTTGTATCATCAATCCCAACATTAATAAATGTTTCATTATGTCATGATATAACATCACTAATCGGGGATAAATCGTCAAGAATATGACATGAGAGTCCCTCATTATCTCCTCCCTTAGGGAATATGGATATATATAAGTATTCCGTAGAGAAAAATTATGTCATCACTATCTGTGAACCATTTCTGGGTCGAGTAACTCCCTCTCAACCATTCATACATCACAACACAGAAGACATTTGACATCAATATGTACATCAATCTACCACCAAACCATAATTGATAACCAAAGGTGAATATACCTTCACCACTTCCCCTCCTATAAATCTACTATCCATTCAGTCAACAAGATTATAAAACATCATTCCACCTTTAAATCATAGATCTTATTTTTTCATAATAAGTACATATGAAATAATATTAACATTCAAAATATCATTATGCATGTGAAATTAAAATTACAATAGATAATCCATCGAGCACCTTGTCCAATGATTCAAATCCCTATCAGATAACATATAAAATAAGATATTGTGGTCCGTATATATGAAAAATATATCATTGAAGAGATAATGAAATCTATATTTCCGAGAGTGGTCCACTACATTCAAATCCCAGTGATTCATGATTGATTATTCATAGGGGTTTCAAAAAACTAGACCCAAATATTACTATCGAGTCCCTATTTTTTTCCATTACACATAATCCAACACTTGAGGCATTGGAATAGACCAAAAACCTAGTATATTTATATCTAGAATGGTTAGAAAATAAGATCATTTCAGTACTATTTTAATCTATAATAGTACCTCTTTTAACTGATTTATATGATCAACCATTAACCTATCCAATATTATTCTATCCATAGTTTCAGTTATATGGGATTAGTATTAAATGAACATCTTTTACTACCATGTAAACCTAATATAATCCCGATCTTAAACACATTATGGATGTGTTAAAAAATCGTTGGAACCTCTAATTTCTCATGTTCAAAATAAATTACATCCTTATAAATAACACACCTAATTAAATGATCATCCATTTGCAAACAAAACATTTGAGAGATTAATATAAAGATGAGGTCCTCAAATAATGATCCACTTGGACATGTGTTGTTTAGAATGGACCCTTTTCACCCTTGTGTATATGAGGATATCATCTATGGACACTATGATTAGGGAGTCCAGATATAGATTTAATAGTATGTTCATGAGATCCATGAACACAACTGGTTCATTCATTATCTCAAAAGGCATCAAACAATTACTCATACAGTACATATCTTCCCTTGAATTGTTTATTTGGCATTTCCCTAACTCTAATCTAAATCTGATTTCATCCTAATAACATATTTTTTTTAAACCAATATTCCCCCAATAAATTATCAAAAATGAAATCAATCCTTCATAATTTTTACCTTTTACAAAATGTGATCAAAATCAACTTCTTGTAATCTATAGAGAGAGAAATAGTTTCTTCCAAACAATTTTGGTGGAGAATTGATGAATGCTAGGAGAAGTTATCAGTCTCATTAACCCCTTAACCTAAAAAAATCAAGTTTCACCTTGATTTCCTTTATCTTATTTAGTACCACATAATATTGAGAAATTGATATAGGATACACCATATAAATTTAGTTGAATCTTGAAAATGTTTCCTTATTCAGAATGATGAACTAACAAGTTTCATTGAAGAACATCCCAATAGTGACCCAATATAGGATGAATAGAAGTGTATTAAATAGTTAATTAAAATGAAAAATACATTCTTGCCACTTATGACAACATTTTCACAATCTATCTTATTCATGGTAACATTTTTTCTGCTCCAACATCCCATTCATTGGTTATTAAAAAATATTACCCATTAGGCATGGTAGGGGATAATCATTTAAGTTGGAATATGATTTGATCAAGAAAATTTGTTATCATGTCCATCCCAAATATCACATTGAATCTAGTCAACTATATTATTATAAGGCACCAATGATTATCATAGTTGAACACTACCATGAGACATTATGTAAAATTTAAATACAATCTACATATCTCTCTAAAAGAATTTATGGAGAATGAAACTCTGAAGTTTACTAAAATTTTATATCAGGTCCAAAAAAACATAAATATATATTTGTATTGGGTCTCTTCTTTATCAATCATTTTATTCTAAATCATATATTTTATCAAATCTATCAAACAAGAAATATTGGTTACCTCACTTTTTTCTATGAATAAATAGTATAGTTCATACATCCTAATAATATTCATTCCATCAACATTCCCATGTGGGTCCTATCTCACCGGATTCCTTGAGGTATGAGGCATCTATATCCTTTTCATAGGTCATCCACCCCAATTTTACCCTGGGCTCCCAGAACACAACCACAAATATATCTAAAAAATGGTAAATATAGCATCCCTTTCTACATTAGTGACACTATAGTGGAATATTTACAAAGGTCTTGATGTGGTTCCCGAACATACACTATTTTTTTAACTTGATAGAACCAACTACTAGAGAGGGGGATGAGAATCTTTTTCTCTACTCATCTTCCTACTGCCACCCCATATTGACTTCTCTACCATTCTATTTCCACTACTAGAAGAGGAATCCAAATCATCATTGATGAGTACTCTAATAGATCCAATAAATATTAAATAATACCTATTGCTTGATATTATTCTATAACCTTCTCAAAGATCATTTCCATACAAATACCTTATAAATAGGTCATTACAAAAATCCTTTAACCTAGAACCTTAGTTCCAATTAAAGGATAGTCTAAAAAATCAAGGGCTAATATTCTTCATCTATATTCAAGTGGTGAAAAAATGATGTAATGCTATGAAATGTGAAAAATATGATTATAATATCATCTTTTCCAATTTTGTCTCCATGAACTCCTTAGCACAGTCTAATTTTTCTAAATTATGGAAGAGCCCAATGAATAATTAGTCCATGATGGTCACCAATGTAAGACCTTAATTCCTACATAAATGGATCTTGAAAACCAAAAAAAATTGGTGTGTCCCAGGAGAGTGAAGACCAACAACATCACCCTTATTCATTCATTTTTTTGACTAAGTTGAATATTACCTTATGTATGATGATAATGTACTCAAAAAGATGAATACACCGAGTACCCCGGAATCCTAGGGGATGTTGAAGCTAAAAGTACTAGGAATAATAAACTATTTTTCATTATGACATTCATCATTGAAATGGATCAAACTAGATGATTCAATGGAATAATTATTATTCATTCTGAACCACTCGAGATGGTGCATGATGATTAAAAAGTGAATCCCCTTATAGAATCAATAGAGGAATATGTGCATCATTATATTTCAGAGTATTCTAGGTTTCATCACCAAGATATCTGTAAAAAAATATTCAAGGTCATATTATGTAGAATTATAAAATAATAATTAAAATTTATACAATATCTCTCATATTGTAACACATATAAAACATATAGGTATCAAAGGAATTTCTATTGGATAAACCTATTAAATAAATAAAAATTGAAAAATAATAACCCTATTATCACTACCTAGGACCAATATTACTTCTCCACACATAAAATATTTTCAGATTCATATAAGATTTACAATAAGGGTGCTCATGTCTAAATAATCATATTATTTTCATACTATATCATATAAGCACAATGGAAAAAATGAAAAAATTTAATTTAAAAACAACCATGCACAACAATCAACTACTATTTATAAAAAAAATTCATTTTTTCATAGACGTGATGCATGAATGATCAAAATTAACATAAACCATAATTGTGAAAGAAACATACGATCAATTGAAACTAATAAATCCACAACTACAATAGAAATCCCATTCTCCTAAACATGGAGTGTTGTCACATTTTATCATTAAATACATGTATGTGAATCCCCTAAATGAGTTCCACATAGCATATATCTATTATTAATTTCACATAAATAATCAATAACAAAATAAAATAAAATCCTTCCCTAGTACCACATTTTAATCTCCCGAACTGACTTGCTCAGTCACGGATGGAGTGCCACATGGCCTCATGCACCCCTCACAATGTATATGTGGTCTTTAATAAGAAAAAAGGGTATAAAGTTCAAATTGGAGAGATTATCTGCTTCATATAATTATTTATACACCATGATCATAAAAAATTATTAATCCTAATCCTAAAGAAAAAAATATACATCAGATTTCATTACATGTATCATAGATTCGGGTAAAAACAAGTAATGGACCCCCATTATGGCTACCCAACCAGTGTATTAGTAAATAATAGAAAAATTTATACAATTCAGTGTTTATATTGATTCAATATCATTTCATCCTCCTTCACTAGGATCCATGCTACTAGCTTTGTATCATTGGGACCTTTCCCCTCCCAAGAATACTAATCATAGAGACTGTACACACAACGTGATGACATTAAAGGGTGTGAGTACAAACCCACCAGGATATTGTTAATATGTAGTTAAAATGTGTTAATATATATTACATGTATATCATGATAAAAAGTAATACACAAGTAAATAACCAACCATTCAAGTATCAGGTCATCATGTACTGACCAAGAATCCATTAAACTTGACCCGCACCTAATTCGATAATATTATTGTATGGATTCCAATATTATTCAACATATGTATTAGAAAATATAATTAAATCCATAATTAGGATAAATAACCAACACCCATTAGCCAAAATTATATTTTATACCTTTATGAAACACTTCATGATGCAAGATAATGTTGTTGTTTGTCCTCACCTAATAATATGACTACAAGAAATTTCTGACGAATTGGATTATAATCACTGATGAAAGGTCTAAATATAATTTTTTACATTCTATCACATTGGACACATATCAACCAATATTGTATACACACCCCCACTGGTTTTATATGTATGAGATAAAAAATTCCATCAGGAAAATGAAATTATAGAAACCTTGTCACATACCTATTCTCTCCCTCAATGGGTTATTTTAGAAAACTCTGAGTAACACATCCATATTGATACCCAAATCAATGTTTCAAGATCTATGAAACACCCAAAAAAATTCATCTAATAATATTAATAAACAACCATTCATATCTAGAATGGTACTCAAAAATCAACACCCATATATACAACAATCACACATCAGTCATTGGTATCAAAGTGAACATGAAAATTTAATATATCATGTAAAAAACCATATATGAGAACCTATATAGAAATAATATTATTAAATCAAGTGTATTGATTCAAAATAGTAATGACCACTTCGATTTATTCCCTGAAAATTTACCATATTCTAATGATCCACAAAACCAATGAAATTATATCCCAAATGATTCCTAGATTGATAATCAAGAAATAAGTAATGTATTTTTTTGGAATCATGATTTTTAATCCAATTACATCCACTATAAAAGGTAGTTATAGATCCACCCAAGGAATATTTAAAAATTTTATATATCTAATATCTACAAAAAAACAAGATTTACCTATTATATCATGATAGAATCCCATGGTTTAGAAAACATTTCATTGATATATAATTCATATTAAGAGAAAATTATGATATATAGTAATTAAATGAACAATTAAGGAAGAATTATATCCTACAATGAATCTACAGGAGTCAAAACCACATGATCCTCCAAATATAGAGCATAAATGGAGAGACAATGTCATAATCCAACACTGAGTATGTATGATCATGATACCTAGGAAAAAGAGGATGAATATAGTATTTCAGAGGGGCTTTATATTTTAAAATAAATTTTTTATTTTAATTAAAAGCATCAAACATGGTTTACCAAACCATGCACCAACTGTACATGGTTCAATGCCTCTTTTGTCAACTCTGATGATTTTTCAGGATAGTTTGGTTAACCATGTTATAATCATTATTTTTTTCCTTTAAATTGAGTGATATTTTTTTGGAAATTTAATATGTATTCATATAACCATTATCTATCCATGAACCACGCAATACCACACTCTAATTTTCCAAATATTATCTAGGAAAGAACGGTGTGGTTTCATATATCCATGTGCTAACCTTCTAGCCACATAAAGCATCTAAAACCCCCAAACCATATATCAGATACCCATGACTTCACCCAAGAAATTAAAAACTCAATAAAACTAAATTATGTCCCGAAATTAACTGAATTGTGGAATCCATTACACTGTAGTGAGATTTTTAATCTAGATTCATGATTGGAACCCCTTTAGATTTCATTATATTTTGTAGTGATTCATTGTTTTAAGTTATATAAAATGGATGAAAATATTTAATTTCTTGACAGATTGATCATTAATGTTTTATATACTAAATTATTGATATTATATAATGAGAAGGAAAATCATGTGTTTAAGCATACTAACACATTTTATGGATTGAAATATGCACCATGAGCATGGTATGGGAAAATGTTATATATTTTCATGAATAATGATTTTGATAAATAAAATATTTACCAAAATATATTAATCAAATTATTTATAATCATATTATGATGTTAATGATTAATTTAGGTGATTAATATATTTGGTTAATCTATTGAATTTCCTTTTAATAAATTTTAATATTTACTAACAAACTAATATAAATATTGTACCACAGAAGAAGCTATTTTTTTCCTGATTTTTGGTATATCAATTGGAAGATTGAATATTAATAAATCAATTTAATTATTACAAAGAATTTATTAAAATGTCCAAACATGATTTTGTTAAAAGTATGAATACTCATATGAGTACTTCTATTATAATGGATAAATATTAAAACTTTTAAAATGTTAATCACGAAACATTAAAGGTGGTTTATAGATGTTTATTATGATTAAGATATCAGAATATCTTTTTATAAGCATTTTATTCATTTGTGTTAGATTATTGGATTAAGTAATTTAATGTTATTTTATTGTGTAAAAGATAATAATGAAAATTTTGAAAGGTTATTTCAACCTAGGATAGTTATATCAATAAAATAATCTATTTTATTTTTTTTCATTCAAATAAAAACATTGTAGGTTTTATAAAAGCTAAGAAAAGAAAAAGTTGATTGTTTTCTCTAAGTTATTTCATTTTATGGATTTAGAAGAAGATCCTCTAAATATATTTATCTTTTGATAGAGTTTTGTACGTTTCATCATCAAAATATTGTGTATAGACTCTATAAATTGAGAAGTATGTGAAATATTTTTAAATTCATTTTTAAAGAATAAAATTTTGTGTGATAAATAATCAGAAATATATATTTAAATAATTCTTCAAATATATTATATAACAAATCATATTGAAGGGACATATCAATTTATTTAAGTCCGTGTATAAAATTTAGAAATATCACTCATGTTTTTTATCTCTAATGAATAAAAGGTTTTAATAGATACTAATAATTTAAATAGTTTAATGTTTTTAAAAGATAAATATATCATTATATGAAAGATGTTTTAATTTATTAAAATTTTGTAGTAAAAAATATTTTTGGATTATTATGAAATGATAATTAATTATTTATGTGCCATACTCTGGGCATATTTTGTCATAAAAATTAATAGCATCTTTTTAATTGAATATACATTTTATTTGAATGAAATATTATTTATGTTTCATACATTAAATTTATGAAATAATTCAATCTCAATATTTCATGGGATAATGATATTACACATAGTTATCTTATGTTATGAAGAAAAAAATCATCTAAATTGTAATTTTTCCATGACATAGTGTGCAGTAATATATTAAAAATTAATTATTCTCTTGAGATATTTAGTGATATTAATGTTATCATAAAAATATTCTTAATGTTTTATGTGATGTTAAACAATTCATTAAATATTCATTTATAATGGTAGAACTGAATACATGCACAAAGTAATTATGTCTCAATGGTAAATTATATCCGACATGTGGAATATTTTATTTATCATGATGAATAAAGGAATAATTTTATGGTATAATTAAACATTATAAGATTTAGTTATTTAAAATTGTAATTTTTTTAGGTAGTACTTCACATTAAGGAGGATTTTTGAACCTGAGGTATATATTTTTTTAGTTTTTCTCTCAAAACACTTATTTATCAAGTAAGGACATGCTGTTTTTTATTTCATTTTTTTACTCTATTCAAAAAGATTATAAGTAATGAAAAACATTTTTTCATTAATGAGAATAAAATATATATTAAATTAAATAAAATTATTACTTTTTATGGAAAGGAATATAAAAAAATTTATTGATGCTTCTTCATAAAAGATGAAATCTAGATGGAAAAAAATCATGGAAATCACATTATATGAGATTTATAATTTGGTAATATTTTGAAAAAATTATGATGAGTGGATGCATCATGTTTAGAAGAATATTAGATATGAGTTGTTTATAATAATATATATTTTTTAGGAAGCACTCATATTTCCCATATGGAATGAGTTATTTCATAATATTAAGAATCATTTGGTATTTAGAAGATAAGTATGATACCTTTTTCTACATTAGAGATGTATGATATGTTTGATTTTGGTTTGATAAGATCTATAATAAATAGGATATATATGAAGGTAGTTTTTTTATGGAGATTATTAAATTATTAGACAGGACCATCAAATGAATTAAATAATTAGTTTAAAACATATGATTGTGATGAATGATATTTATTTTAATGATATTCATGATTTTATTGTTTATTAATATATATTGGATCTGTTGAATATTTTATGCTAAATGATTTCTCACAAAGTTCAGGAAAATATTTATATGTAATGTTTTAGGATTTCTACACATATAAATTTTTTTTTGGAGGAAACCATTCAATTTTAATAGGGTTATTTTAAGTATTCTCATTTTTATTTACTTATATAAATATCTTCTAAATCAATCTCTTTTTTGTTGAACATTGATAAATTGTTTGTTAAATAGATTAACCATACAATTGGGTGTCTACATATAATGTAATAATAATTAAGATCCAATTTTAGATTAAGGGATTTTTGGAAAGATATAAATTCATGGGATACATGGTCTCAAAATAATATTAATGGAATTACTAGATTGTTTTAATAATAAAATCTAATAGAGAATTCAAAAAACATGAAGGTAAAAATAATTTTTTTATAGTTTATAAATCATAGAAGGAATTGATAATTTATCCTACTAATGTTAAATGAGATATTTTTTAGAATATTAATAAGTATGGACCTAAACATAGATATTATTTTTTAATAAAAAATGTTATTGATAAAAGGATATTCTAAGTCAACGATGTGATTCATCAGGAAATGGAAAATAATATTATGTGTTTATATAATTTGGGATAAATTATACTATATAATGAAAAAAATGTGTATATGATACTAAAAAGATTATTTTTATCTTGAGCCTCAATTTAATTTTTTTCTATGTTGATGAATTTTGTGAGTGGCATATCTAATTTTTTCAACTCACAACTTGTGTTTGGTGAATCTAGTGTGCATGTTAGATCTTTTGTTACTAATGAAATGAATTTGTAACTATTATATACATTAAAAATAGTATCTCAAGTTGGAAAATATTAGGAAGAAATAGATAGGATATACAAAAAATCAAAATACACCAAAAATGTTAAAGTAGAATAATCTCAAGGATAGACATCCATATGAATGATATTTTTATATTAATAGAAGAAGAAATAATTTAGATAGAATGATGTGAAAGGTAAATCTAATGTAATATCTATAGAAGTAGTTTAATTTGTTAAGTCATTAAAACTAAATGTGTTAAATGTGAACTATCTCTCTATCATTATTTTTAGAATCTGGAGTGGAATCTTATCAATATATTTTTATGTGTGTGTTTTGATAATTACATTCCCCCACTTAGTTTTTATTCATGGAATTATTACAGGACTTTAGTGTTTATAGATACACAACCAACACATTATTTTCTTCCTTATATATTATTCTAATTGTTATGGTCATATGGAGTGATGGTTTCTATAGTTACAAATTTGGTCTTCTGTATCTATTTAATTTTTTTCATTATTTTTATAACTGATATCTGGTTTTTTTCTAATTATGTGGTTCATATTAATTAAATATAAATTATATTATGTATTAAAGATATTTGATAAATTTTTATTTCCAATTTAGTACATTTTGAATGTTTTCATAAATTATAAATATTTATTTATATTATATATGATGAGGAAACTATCCCTATTATATTATATATGATGTTTATTTGAAATTTTTTTTAGTCTAGTATCAAACATATTAAAGTGTTGTTGCATGATGAAATTATGTATCAATGATTTAAGTATGTCATAATATCAAACATTTTATTTTGAGAGATAAACATATTATGTATTGATTATTATTAGAATATTTACTAATTATAAACACTTACAGAATACCATAATTATGAAATGATGTTTCATGGGTATTTGGATTTTTTAAAAAGTAATATGACCTATAATAATAGAGGAAAAAAATTCGAATCAGTGAATTAGATATTTTGAATATTATTTTGGTATCATTTTCCATGGTTTATCAATCTAAAGGTATATATTTTTCTAAGATGGAATTATAAGGTTCAAATAATAATTATATTCCACTAAAAATCCTGTATTTTAGGAAAATCACTATTTCTATTAAAAAGAATGAATATAATCCCACCATAAACCATTTATCACTGATCATTTAATAATTATAGAAAAACATTTTAAATTACCTCACATATAACTTGTTTCGTTAACATGTAATAATATGGGTAAATATATTCCACAATATAAAATCATAAATATTATTTTCTATTCTATTGGATGATTTTTTCTTATCAGGTATCTATCTATAAACTGACCATTAGATTTGGATATTTTTTTATGTCAGTCATTGTGGAATATGAAACTAAAAATAACATAGAAATGAATATCTTGAGATTAGTACCATGACATTAAGAATATTGAGAATATAAATTATAATAAAATCTTACACATATTCTCCAATATTGTGAATGGATTGAGTACTCTTGCAGATGAATTTTATAACAGGAATATGGTTTAAATAGTTTTCATATCACTAATAATATAGTGGTATTCCATGATGTTTACATTGATGAATGAAATAATTTAATCAAGTAATTTCTTTTGGAACTCCTTTGTTCACTTATATAATTATAATTGGGGGTTAAGATCAATTATGTATAATAAAATATTATACATAATGTTATAACATTCTAATATGTAAGTATGGATTCATGGGAGTTATATAATTCTGAGATATATAGAAGTTAAAATATGAAGCAACTAATTTTCTTTTTAAACATTAAAAAACATAATGAATCAATGCTTTCAAAAAAAAAGAATATACTCATTAAGACGTGATCTCAATTGAAATTAGTAGGTTATTACTAACTATAATTATAAAAAAATCATATGTTTCATATTTTTTTTCAAAAATAAATTCCATATCATGATATACATTATGATATTGATGACTAAAAATACGGATAATGCATTCATAAATAATGTGAAAAGGGGTTATAATACAAGTTATAGTTTCACATAAAAATATAATTCTAGTGAAACATATAGAATAGGAAACAGAATCATCTATATTATATTTCATTTCTACTACGATTGAGGTTTTCAATTTGGGTAACTGTTATTATACTTATGATGATTGTGATTTCTATGCACTTAGAATTAATGATTTTGATAAAGAGATTGAAAAATTATTCAGATAGATCATTAGAATTAATATGATCTATAAGGAACTCAAAGGACGCAATAAGAAACTTCTAGGTTGGATAAGAATTTTAATAATAGAATGAGATGTTTAAGGGCCCAGCTTTTACCTATATTGAAAATTTTTATTAATAAGTTGAGAATATTTAAAAGATTAATATAAAGATAATGATTTTGATTGAACATTTTATGAAATTCGTGTATGTAGTTATTAAAGGAAGGGAAAATTTCAACAAGCATACATCAATGAAGTAGATGATAAAAAATAAAAATTATTTTTTTTGTGACTACTAACTGTAATAGATATACTAAAATTTATGTATTAAAAGTGAAAAAGGCAGTATCTATACTATTCTGTTTTATAAGTGACTAATGTAGGGGTATTATTCTAGTGAATACTCTCATAGATTTTGGTAATAATTAGGAAAAAATATAAATTATATCTTTAGATCATTATCTTATGGAATACATTTTATTAATTGTTTGAAATCTATTTCGGTATATAAATAGTTTTACTAGGCCCATTGGACCATATGTTTCATTTGTACTGAAACTACCTATTAATTTTTTTTTTAGGAAAGATTATATAAAAATATCTAGAATGATGTACGGTACATCGAAAGGTTATGGTCTTGGAATATGAACATAGACCCATAAAAATTATTTCACCCAATAGATGATATAGAGTAAATTTCATTTTTCATTCAATTCAAAAGAAAAGGAAAAGATATTGAGTGAATTTGGTATATATGAAATTTAAATTAATAATAATGACATATATTTTGATGTCTTACAACATGAATTGGTTGTAAATTATCAACTATGTTATGATGGAATGAATGTTAAATTTCATAATAATAAATAAAATCAATTAATGTTGATAATATATTATTTTATGCAAACCGAAAGAACAATATTTATTCTATTGACCTTATTGAGGAAACATTCCAACATGTAATGTGTATGAATTCTTTATATACATATAATATAATTTCAAATAGGAGGCTTCATCATGTTAATTTAATGTTTCTCTATAATATTACCAAGAATGACTGATTACCACAATTATAAGAATTTAAAAAGAAAAAATTTCATGTCTTTTATGCATACAAGAAAGGGAAATTACACAATGTCCAGTTTAGGCCAATCAAGTATGAGAACAATAATATACCCTACAATTGGTTCAACACTATTTTTTGGACCTACATAAACTATTATCCTAAGAGGAAATAATTGAGAATTTTCTAATATGGATGACTGTATAAGATTTATGTGGGTATATTTTCTATCTCATAAATGTTAAAAATAATCCATGTTGTGTACTTAATTAAATTTAGTATAGAATTTTTGTGGTTATATGACTACTAGAATTTGATGTGTTATTGTATCATCTAGAGATTTGAAGAAATATATTCAGTAAAAGTAATTAAAATTCATTGATAGATTGAGTAATATGAAATTCACAGTTCTAATTTTGTTATGAGAAACAAAATATATACAGTGTCTGTCACAAAACATCATGTTTCATTGATAATGTGTCTTACATGAAGGACCAAATTATACATAATAATAATATTCTATTAATATTTAATATAACAGATATCACCTAACTATTAGAACGGTGGGAATTAATATTATTAATATAATTATGAAAATGTTTTCTACAAAATTATATACAATTTTTTTTTTACCAATTAATTATTAATGAATATAAAATAAAATTAAATATAAATGATGAATTTTGTAAAAAAAACATTATACCTAATAAGTCATTGTATCATGATAAATAAAACTTATCCAAGTTAGTGAAAATATTAATTTATTTTATATTTTATATATTCAACAATATATTTTTAAATTCATAAAATATTATTTATAAGAATAAAATAAAAATGAATCTATTTTTAATCATAAAGGAAATATATTTTACTAAATTTTAGTTATGATGAATTTTAATGGTTGAATTTTTTTAAACTAAAATTTGATACATTTGTAAATTTTATTTTAGAAAATTAACATATTTTTTGAAAGGTAAATATCAAAATTTACATTGTCTAAATATTTGGAATGTTTCTAAGAACTTTCATATTTTGATGAATAGTGCATAATACAGAATTTTAATTATAAACTGACTTTTTGTATAAATAATTAATAATGTTAATTTTTTTTAGAATTTTATTTAAGGAAATAATTTACCAATAATTATTTTTTAAATAAAATGTAGGTCATCATAATTATTTTTATATTCAATTTAGATATAAAAACATAATACAATTTTGGACATTTTGACATTAAAACCCCACGTTGTCGTCTTAACTAAATGATGAATTTTAAATTTAATTCGACAACATATGTGAGCGTAATTTTTACAATTAGATTAAATATTTAGAATCACAATAAATTAAATTTTATAGAAAGTTTTACATAGTGGTTTATCAAAATAATTTGTGAACGAAATTAATATTAATTACAGCAATTAAAGTTCAAACATGTTTACTTAGTGTTTAAATTTTAATCATTAGGGTCCAAATGACCTGTTCACTTGTCCAAACCCCATAGAATGTCCATATTTATACCATTTTTAGTATTTATATAATTATTTTCATTACATGAGGAACATTATAAAAGTTGTATCTCCCATTAATGTAGATTTTTATACTTACAAGAATATGACCCCTCGTACACTATAAAAGAGCATTCACTCTCACCTACCCTACACACTTATAAATCCATTTTGGCTCATACGAATAGGAAAAAATAAACTAAAAATATACCTCCTCTCATAATATAATCCTAAATTCCGTAATTAAATAAACAAAGGATGTGAATTTATGCAAACCAAAAGCAGTTACCTGAAGAAGAGGTAACATTCTTCAATGTGCAGTTTTGTTTTATTTCTTTTACTGTCCATTAACTTTTTATGTATATTTATTATATAATAACATGATAATATTCAATATAGTGAGACTTTTTTATGTTAATATCATGGAAGAAAACTTCACACTCTTCCATCTAATGGGATACAAAATCATTATTCCTGTGTACATTGGAATACCACCTTCTGATCCAATGCCATTCATTCTTCCATTACAACTTATCATGGTTGGGAATAATGATGAAAACATTTATATGATATGTATGAAATTTATTATATATTTATTCTTATTTTATTATTATATAACACATACCTTCATGCATTCCATTTTTTTGGAATATGATAACATCGTATGTAGATGTGTGGACTACTACCTCCTCAAACCGATGTGATTAATTAACTCTATACATGGAAAGTAATAAGGAAGGTTTTATTAAAATTATGTTATATACCTGAAAAATATATGACATCATGTAAATAATAATATTTCTAAATATACAGCATATCAATTCATTTCTTACATTTTCACATAATGATTAAGTGATTATGTCATTTGTGAACATGCATACTACGACATCCCCATAAAAATATGAATATTATTTCTTCAAAACCATATCATAATAAGGATATATATAATAATTCATAATCAAATTAAATTTTATTTATAATATAATGGTTATTATTTTTTGGTAAAATTTTCATACCTTTTTCCCATAATGATCATTGTAAAATGGGAACGTTACTCATGTGTATGTACGACTTGCCATCACTCTTATTGTAACATTGGTTAATTATTCATGACCACATTCCATGAATAGTTTTAAAAGAATAAATTAAGTAAATTATGATTATAATTTCATTATTATTGTTCTTTTTAGGATTAACTAATAGCCTCATTGACCTTAGTTGACCAACCAATGTTATTTTGGTCACATATGTTGAATATGGTGAAATCATCAGACATAAAATTAAAAAATTTAGAAATTGCAAATAATGTTTTTATAAGTCAAATAAATGTAATAATAAAAATTTAAAAACCATCTAAACCTCATTAATAATTAATATTATTTTATTATTCAGGATGATAATGAACAATCATGACAAGTCAATCTAGATGTAAGGGGTTTTCTAGTCTCATTTTTATTTCTACAAGGCATAAGATACCATCATCCATTATATATTTGGTGTGGTGTACATAATTAAATTTGAAATTTTATATCATGAATACAATTTATTTAATGATATTAAATGTGACAATTTATTTTATTTATTCACCAAACTCATTATTCAAAACATACTCATTCACTAAGGGTTTATCTCATCTAAATATTATTTATGTGAGATACCTTCCATATTCACCCCTTTTTGTACAATGTATATAATTTCCATATGAGTATTTCATTTTTATTATTCTTAATGTTATGGGGATTTATATATATATTTTATTATATCTATTTCATGGGTTTTAGGACGTCAATGTTACCAAAGCATTATTGTATTTTCATCTAAATTTTCCTTTGTTACAATATTTGTTCTGTTATACAACATTATTTATTTATGAGTTATATATAATAGCTAATTAACATCTTATATAATTATTATCATTTATTTAATGACACTCCATGTATCACATAACGATATTATTTCATGGGAGAGATGATTCAATGTTACCAAAGTGGTAAGAGTCTTTCTTTACAATCTCACCATTTATCGAGATTGTGTTTGACTATGTCTCTAATGTTGAAAATCTCATGATACGCATGAATTATAATCTTCCATTATTATTCACATTATTTTAAGTTAATTTATACATTTTCTACTTTTTTTAAAATTATATGATTGATAGTGTTTATAAAAAAATATTATTTCATTTATCACTTCAGTCAGAAATATGTGTTCTTTCAAATTCATGTTTTATAAAATGGTTTTAAAAATTGTTACAAAAATATTTTCTTAATAATAAGGGGTATTTTCATAATTTGTTTTTAAAATATTACATTAAATTAATTACTGGTTGTTTTCATCAAAAATTATTATCCAAATGTTTTATGTTTTTAATTTAGATTTTTTAAATGAAAAAAAAAATATTTTCCTCAAAAATATTTATTGATGTTTTAATAGAATGCAAATTCATTGTAATACCCTGATCCCTTTAAACTATATCCATTTAATTAATTGTTATATTAGAATTGATAGAAGGAATGAAAATCCTGAAGGAACGATCAATTTAGTAGGCTTGAAGAAATGAGATACACAAATATAATTAAAATAACATTGGAAAAGGTTAAGAAACCCAATACAAAACATAAACTAAAACTGAATCCACAAGAACCCAATAAGTGATCTCCTCTTCATATTGTATTGAAGGTAATCTTGTCACGACCCGTCCTCGGGGCCCGTGCCGTGACTACCCCAAGCCCGCCTTCCATAGGCCAGGGGATGGCGACTAGCACCAAGGCGTAAATCCCTGTAAAAAGGTAAGGCATTGCCTTTGTAAAGTAAACAAGCACCACAGAGTAAGCAAGCAAAAAATAAACACTAAGTTGAAACAGAGTACAAATGAAGTGCAGAAAAGTAAATGGGCATGTATACAAACCCAAACTAAAAGTAAAGTACAACTCGAAAGGGAAAACAACAACTATAAAGTAAAAGCCGCTACACCGAGCTGTCCACTGGAAATCCCACCTGAAGGGTGGGTACAGATAGCTCCACTACTCCTCGGGTCTCGTCGTCCGCTCCGAGCACGTCCCGCCCAGTGGTCCACCTCCAGGTACCATCCTACTCTACAAGCCTCAACCACGATCAACGTTGTTCGTCGTCTGCAACCAACACAACGTAGTGCGGGCATAGCCCGTGCAGGGGTGAGTATAACGATACTCAGTAGGGACCCCGAGACCATCAAGGTCTCACTAAAACCAACACGGATAACCACAAGAAGATCTCAACAGATAACCTCTACTTAGATATATGCCCATACATATACCTAAGTTATCAAGTAACCCATCTCAATCATGAGGAAACACAAGGATTGTGAAATCAACGGATAACCACTACCCAGGTATATGCCCATACATATAACTAAGTTATCAAGTGACCCATCTCAATCATGAGGAAACACAAAGGTCAAAAGTCTCAGCTCAAACTAGGATTTTTCATTATCAAAACCGTAAGCGCTGAAGAGCTCCGTCTCTGGAGTGTACAGTGGTCCTGTCATGACTCTGAGGTACTGCTCACTAACCTAAGACTGTTGAGGTACTCCTCTTGTCGAGTACCGCGTGCCTGCCACCTCACACAGTAGTGCTTCCCGCCGGGGGCTGCCACCCAACACAATAGTGCTCCCCCTCATATCCTACAGAGGTACTCCTCCTGTCGAGTACCGTGGTTCTGCCACCTCACATAGTAGTGCTCCTCCACTGTGGGTCTGCCACCTCACAAAGTAGTGCTCCCCACTGGGCTACGTAAGTCACTCCGAATCGAATCGGACAAGCAGTCTTCAGTTCTCTTCCGGCTACATGGTCTCCTTACTCCGTACGCTAGTCTCTAGGAGGGTCCGCTCCACGAGCTACGAGTTGATACTCCCAGTATCTCAAAGTCCCACGAAGAAGTATCTCAAAGGACCGCCTCGTCATAGGGGTCTCAACGCAACAGAAGGCACGTCAATCGGACGCCCGGTCTGTGAGTTATTAGCCTTTTCGTCCCAGGGGCCCGGTTGGTTTCGTGAGCAAACCAAACCCGGCCATATCTCAACTATACCACGAAATCTCATCGGGTATACTCATAGGGACCGTTTCCCAACAAGATCACCAACGCCGCGGACGGTTCGTCAAACGGACGTTCTGTCAGAAAGATATCAGCTTTTCCGTTCCAGGGGCCCAGTTGGATTTCAGGTGCAATCCAACCCGGCCACTATCCAACTGCATCCAATTCTCGGGCGAAGGATGCCAAAAGTTCTGTATTGTCAAAAGGAACGCAACGCAACAGACATCGCGTCAATCGGACGCCCGGTCTGGATGTTATTGGCTTTCTCGTTCCTGGGGCCCGGTTGGTTTTTAAGGAAAAACCAGCCCGATCGTACTCCACCTACGTCCAAATCTCGGACGGAATATGTCAAAAGATCCGTCTCACCAAGAGGAACTCAACAAAGCTGACGGCACGTCATTTGGACGTCCGTAGCTCAAGATATGAGTGTTTCCGCTCCGAGGGCCCGGTTGGTTTCGTGTACGAACCAACCCGGCCGAACACAAAGTAATCCAAAACCTTGAGTGCGATATACCGAAACGACCGTCTCGATCGAAGGATCGCGTTGCCGCTGACGGCGAGTCGTTTGGATGCCTATATCCCATGTTACAGGCATTTGACTGAAAGTACTCCGAAAACAGGGGTATGGGCCCGGGCCGACCCGGCCCGACCCCCCCTGGGTCGGCCGAACCGGGTCGACCCGGCCCGGAAGCTCGGCCCAGCCTGACGGAGAAGGCCGGCACAGCGTGGGTGCCGCGTGAGCGCCGCGCGCGGGGGGCAAAGACCCCGCCTTTCCTCAGCTGGCGGCGCGGCAACCTGCCGCGCCTTGAAAAAAAACGGTCCCCCTCACGTGGGGGCCCTCCTTCGAGAAAACGGGGGGGGGGGCACCGCCCCCCCCCCCCCCCCCCCTCCATTATGGGAGGGGGGCGTTCAACTGCCGGGGGAATTTAATTCCCCCGGGTTGCCTCCTTCGGGCCGGCCCGACCTGGCCGGCCGGCTCCCTCTCAACGGGACCGGCAAAGGCCAGTCCCCTTCCGGCTTCCGACACCGGCGGCCCGGCTGGCCGTCGGTCGCCTTGTTCCACCGCGGCCCGGAACCGGCCGCGGTCTTTGCCATCCGGCGCGGTGCGACGACATCGCTCCCCTTCCGCCGCTGCCCCGCTCCGGCCGCGGCGCCTTCGACTTCTTTCGTCGCGACGCGACGACGTCGCGTTCTTGAAATCATTCCACGGCGACACGCGACGGCGCCGCGCATTTCCTTCTGCTTGAATCCACGTGGTGCGACGGCACCATGCCTTCCTGAACCAATCCAAAAAGATTCAACACGAATAAAAAGGAGTAGGGTCGGCCGGGTTTGTGCGGTCCGTACTCCTCACGTTAAATTGATAGCAATCGGGCTTTAATGAACGATAAACATTCACAATCTTTTAAATTAAATAAAAAGATTTGGAATCAAGGCCCGACAAATATAAACCTTCAAGTTCCAAGGATAGATCCACATAACTTTAAAAAGTTAAAACCCCTACCTTGATTTAAGAGGTGACGAGATTCGGCATCGCGAAAAGAGATGTCGCGGAAGAAGACGTCGTCGGTGTCGCGGGTATGGCGTCGCGGAAGATGGTTCCCGAGAACGTGGCGTTCTTCGTCGATGTCCGATTGTTCTTCGCGTTCTTCGTCAAGAGGATGAAGAAACTTCAAGACTTCTAAGCCTTTTTTCCAAAAGCTTTCAAACAACACAACCCAACCAAATAAAATATGTTCTTCACTTATTTTATTAACTTCACATGGCTTTTGAAATTCAATTGTTTGAAATTCAAAAGGCTCACACAACTCACCACATTAAATTCAACTCATTTAAGACATAAGTTAAAACTAAGTTAAATTCATTTAAGTGGGAGTTGAGGGGTTTTAGAGGATATGAAGAGGTGGGGTTCATGTGGGCCCCACCACCCTCATAGCCTCCCAAGGGAGGTTGGGTGGTTACCCAACTTCCACCATGAGCTAACACTAAGAGTATGTTAATAAAAATTGTAGTGTAGTTATAAAATAAACTTCCACAATTTTTATTATCAACACTCGTGTAAACGCAACTCCGGAACAGGAGTTCCTAAGCAAAAACCGGCGCTGCGAGTTAATCGGTGCCCTCAGAATTCGATTCTGAGCACCGGTTCAAAAGTTAGAAATTCTCGCTCATTCGTTCACTGAATGTACCCGAGCCAAAATTCGGAAATTAATTCCGGGCTCACCGTGCCTCGGAATCAGGTGCCGTCAGAAACTGCGTTCTTGTAAAATTTCAAAGAAAATTAAGAAAAATTTTCTCTTGATTTTTACGAGTCTTTACAAATCTAGTGAAATGGGTGAGGTTAAACACTCAGTAAGGATTAAAAATTGATTAATAATTAATCAATAATAACTAACATGTAAACAATTTGACATAATCAATATGGCTTGATGAATAAATGAAAAACTCACACTATTAAGAAACTGAGAATGAAATTGCATCCATTGATTTCGTCATAGGGAAATCCTCAGTGATAGTAATAAATGATAATTAATAAAGGAAATTCTTATTAATTGGACATCATGTGTAAGGAACATGATTCCATAATACCGTAAAATTGGTTCTGTTATATGGGTTGAAACCAATCTGATTTTTGGAAACAAACTTGAAGGGTTTGTCCCCAAATTAATTGTCTCATGAGACCTACTGATTCATCGAGGGGCTATAGTGGGCATCACCTGCCTCAAAATCCAAATCATTCTTTATAAATAGACACAACAAAAGGGAAATATCACTTTACATTATCTGTATATATTAGACGATGTAGATTCATACACAATTCCACAATTAAAAACAACATTCAGAATAAATATTGTATGTAAGACGGTATATGGATTAACAATAATTATATCCATGATATGAGAATATGGAAATTTAAATGGAATATAACATCAATTGAAAATTTATCTCTAATGGGCAGTATGTACACTACATAAGAAATAGTAGGTGCACAATACTAAGCAAGTCCCAATGAAGTGAAAATTGAAACAATGCTCATTACTACGTTGTATTCAATAGAGTAGTATGACCTAATGTTAATAACCACAAAAAAAATCACATAATAAAATGAATATAAATAGGATCATGATAACATATATCAAATGTAAGTACACCTATACCACATATAATATATAATATGTGAATAATAGAAATCCAACAGAATTGAAAGTGAGATGACAAAACCCATTACAAACATTTCTATGTGGTAATGAGTGTTCTTGTGAGGGCAAAAGGAGAGGTAAAGGGGTACCCCATTATTTATATGTCATAAGGGATGAATGGGGGAGGTGTTGAAACATACCACATCCTTAGGTATGAAACATAAAAGGGTGCAACATAGGGAAGATTCTTGAATAAAAGGGAGAGAGAGTATCCCTTACCTTATGCTCGATGGTGTTCTTGATTGTTCTTAACGACCTGAATAATCAAATTTAGCTTCATTAATTAGTAATTACCGAACCTATTAATCAAGTAGTTGATATGGTATAACCATAATAGGCTCATTAATAGTATTTTTTATGGGTTAATGATATTCAATTTTATTGTTTTGGAAGATTTTTATTCCTTGTTTTTCATGATCCATTTACTTAAATTAATGAATTGAAGTTCATTTGAAATTTGGTTAAACATCCCAAAATGTTAATATATAGAATTAGTGAAATTAAATATATATAAATGATCTTATATTTATTATAGGTTATATACTTGAGGATGAATCATTAGTTTAATGTTATTGATAAACGCTTGGATTTAGCTCGGTGGTTTTGTGCACAACAAACTTGTTTTGTATTATTATTCCATATTTTGAGTGTGTGATGATTAAAAAACATTAAAAAAAGATAAAATACATATATTATAAACTGGTTAAACCATTGAAAAAGGTATAATGACCATTATTAAATATTGTAATTCAAATTGAAAACCGATCTTCCTTGAGTGTGATAAATTAACACATTTCAGACAGTGTTTGCATTTATTGTATAAAAGGAAAGGAAGAAAATAGATTATAATGAAATAATCCATTAGAATAATGGAAAAACATTACATTTATGGTATTATAATTATCAAGTAATTTTGATGAGGTGAGGTGAGAGGAGAGAACAAAATAATGGAACTTGTAAAAATAATTTAAAGAAAAAGGAAGAGAGGTTCACCTCTGGAGTACTCATCCTTGAGAAAATCTTTAAGGCCTTTGTTTTTCACCTTTTGGTGAGACTAGAAAGTATTGGACATGGGGAGAGGGCTCCAGAAGATTATTTTTCTGAATTTAATCAATTATTGAATCATGAGTGGTGTGGGAGGAAGAGGGGGAGAGTGGTGGTTTATATAGTGGAGGGGGGGGATTTTTCTTAATAGTATTATCATTAATTTATTATTTCCTCTCAAGACAAGAAATAGTGAGTATTACATGTCCAAGAATAGTAATATATGCATGTGAGTTTGTGATTTGGGTCTTTAAATCACACTAGATTCTAGGAATAGTTAATGTAAATTATAATGTATTTATACGATAAATTAATGTATTTTACTATTCACTAAAAATTCATGTATTTTAGAGAAATTTAAAAAATTCACCATAACCATTTTTCGACGTGTAGATTCTCAAAATGAAGTCCATTTTTCAAAAATAGTTTTCAATATATGATTAATTAAATATTTAATTAAATCATTATTTAATAGAAATATATAAACACTTAAAATATTCATCTTCATTTTTAAGGTTCCAAAATTCATTTATAAACTCAAGGGTATTAATACCATTCATAAGAGCCATATTACCATTCAAAAGGGAATTTTACTATTCATAAGGGAAGATTACTATTCATAAGGGTGGGTTATTATTCATCAAAGATTATGATATTTCTATAAAAATCTAAAAATAATCTTGAACACAACCGTGTATGTCCATTTTATAAATTTCAAATCACAGAGCTGGGAAATTTAAGTTTAATAGAAAGGTTATTTCTTTCTCCTATAAATAACAATGTTCTGTAACATAGATGCTCAGTGATTCATGAAATATAAGATATCTAACTAATCTACTATAATTAAGAGAAACATACCATAAAATGTTTTTGGTGATACATTATTCCCTCCTTTTGAAATTTATTCCTCAAAATTTTATGTATAAATCCCCCCCAAAAGATGTGGGTGGTTCTTCTTCATAACATCCTCAGGATCCCATGTTGCATCATGAAAATATTCTATTTTATCTAATTAACATTTAATAGATGAGATGTTTAATATCCCAATACCTACTCCCTTGTGTCAAGAATCCTGATAGGCTTTTCATAGAATGGTAAATCAGGTTCTATTTCTATTTCTTCATAGGTGAGTATATGTGTTGGGTCTGACATGTATTTTTTTAATAGTGACACATGGAACACATCATGAACTCTATGGAGATTTGGTAGTATCACTAAAATGTAAGCTACAACTCCAATTCTTCCCAAGATTTCAAATGGTCTAATGTACATTGGGATCAATTTCCCTTTCTTACCAAAACATAAGACACCCTTCCACAAAGATACCTTCAGAAAGACATGATCTCCCACATGAAATTCCAATCCTTTCTATGGTTATCAGCATAAATCTTCTGCCTACTTTGGGATACTTTAATATAGGCATGGATCGTCTCCACCTTTTCCTTAGACTCTTTAATATGTTCTTGGCCAACAATTTTCCTCTCCCCAACCTCATCCCCACAAGTTGGAGTTCGACAACTTTTTTCGTATAATGCTTTAAATGGATCCATTTGAATACTAGAATTGGAACTATAATTGTATAAAAATTACACCAAAGGAATTTATTGATCGCACATACATTGGATATCATGAGAGAATTACCTCAGCATGTATTTTAGAGTTTTAATAGTTCCTTCAGACTGTCCGTGAGTTTGGGGGGTGATAAGAAGCACTCATATGAATCTCAGTATCCAAACCCTTCTGGAGACTATTCTAGAATTTTGCTATATACTAGGGATCTTGACCGGACATAATTGATAGAGGTGCACAATGATTTCATACAACATCATTAATATAATGTCTTTCTAGGTGCTCAAGTGGTAGATCCTCTCTTATAGGATGGAAATGTGATGATTTAGTGAGACGATCAACAATTACTAATATTGTGTCGTTAATTCTCTCTGTCCTCAGTAGTCTACTGACAAAATACATTGTAATGTTATCCCATATCCACATAAGAATATGTTGAGGTTGTATAATTCTTCTAGGATGTTTTCTCTCTTCCTTCACTTATTGATATATTAGGCACCTTGATCCGTAGTCATCAATTTCCCGCTTAATATTATCCCACCAAAATTGTTCATTCAGATCTATTTACATCTTTGTGCTACCCTTGTGTATAGAGAAATTTGAGCTATGATGATAGACGAATAGTTCCCTTTTTAGCTCAGGTATTGAGGGGACACATAAACTCTTCCCAAATTTTAGAACTCCTTCTTCATACATGATGTCATCCAATCCCTCATCCTTGACAACAATAATTTTCTTCTACAGATTATAGTCTTTATATTGATATATTTTTATCTTCTATTATAAAGATGTTTTAGCAATCATTTGAAATAAGAAAGATGATTCCCATTCCTTAACAATTCCCATATCCTTATTTTTTAGATCCATGAATATAGGATATGTATCAATCCACATTAGAGTCATAAGTCCATGACCTTTCCCCCTTAATGCATATTCCACGTTATTTGACTTTTCTGGGTGTTAGTGTATTGAACAATCGTAGTCTTTGTGTAACTTGATCCATCTCCATTGCCTCTTGTTGTGTTATTTCTATGTGAAAATGTATATCAAAATTTTGTGATCTATGTATATCTCACATTTATCGCTGTAAAGATTATATCTCTATATTTTCAAATAAAGTATTATGGATTCTAACTCTAGATCTTGTGTTGGATAATTTTTCTCATGAGTCTTCAACTGTCATGATGCATAATCAATAACTTTATCATTTTTCATGAGGACAATACCTAGTCCATTATTTAATGCATCACTATATATTACAAATATCTCATTTCCATATGGAAGAATCAAAATTGGTGTGTTCATTAGTCTTATTTTCAATTCATCAAAGAATTCTGTACATTCATTTTTCCATAGAAACATAACTCTTATACGTGTGATCTTTGATACTGGGTTATCCAATCAGGAAATATTCTGAATGAAACACCGATAGTAACCTGCTCAGCCAATAAATCTATGTACCTCTGTTATATTTGATTCCATGGGCCATTCCTGGATTGCGTTTGTATTTGTGGGATCAATTAGGATTCCATCATTAGAAAATATACGGCTTAAAAAAGAAACTGATTAAAGCCATAATTCGCACTTGCTAAACATCCCATATAATTTGTTTCTTCTAAGAGTTTCTTGAATGATCATCAAGTGATTCTAATAGTCCTCATATCTTTTTGAGTATACCAGGATATCAATGAGGAATACCATAACAAATTTTCTAACTTATTCCTTGAAAATTCTATTTATTAAATCCAAGAAAAATTATGGTGCATTTTTCAATCCAAAAGGTATCACTATAAACTCGTAATGCCCATACATGGTTCAAAATATTGTCCAAGGAATATCTTCCTTCATCACATGTAGCTGATGATATCCGGATAAAAGGTTGATAGTTAAAAAGTATTGAGATCCATGATATTTATCAAATAAATCATCAATCCGGGGAAGAGGATACATATTCTTTATTGTAATAGCATTGATTTCCCTGTTAACAATGCATAGCCTAATGGATCAATATTTCTTCTTCACAAAGAGGACAAGGGATCCACATAGAGAAAAACTATGTCAAATAAATCCATTTTCATTAAATACTTCTAGTTGATTCTTTATATCCACTAATTCCACGGTGTCCATTCTATAGGGAGTCTTTGATATAGGTATTGCACCACAAATTACATCAATAGATAACTCAACTTCCCGCTCGGGAGGATATCCGGGTAAATCCTCTGGAAATAGATCATTGTATACATCACTATGCACACATCTTCAATTTAAATATTTCTTTCTTTACCCATAGATATTGGGTTCTCTTCCTCTACATGAATTTCATTTAATAGAGCTACTAGGTGTGGGTATATATAATAATCATATGGTGTGGTCTCTGCTCTAAATATAAGAGGTTCTACACCATTTTCAAAAATTATAACTTCATTTTTCTTTCAATATATCTTCGCATCATAATTTTACAGCCAATTCATAATGAGAATTATATAAAATTTAGTAATTGGAATGATGATAAGGTTATAAATTAAAGCACATTTATCTGATATGAGGGGGACTAGTCGAAAAGACTTTATTATAACGATGCATCCCCTAGGAGTTTAGACTGATAACTCCTTTGTTAAATCATATTGGACATGTCTAATTTTATTGTAAAACTGGGAAGATATAAATTAATGTGATGAACCAGAATCAAATAATGTGTTGGCTATATTTGAGGAAACCATTAAAGTACATGACACCACATCATTCAGAACTTCAAATTCCTTGGTTGTAATTGTATAATATCTCTCTTTCTCTCTAAGAATTTTAATAGGAATGTTTACTTGGAACATAGGACACTAATTTTCATAGTGTCCCCTCTCTCTACAATTTTATCATTGATCATCATCAAATTTTTTTCCCCATTCATTCATGAGATAGATGACCCTTTTCCACACTTATAACAGACTCCCCATCCTTTCAAGAATTTTCTAAGATGATTCTTTCCACAGTTCATGCATACTAAGAGTTTCTTAATTCCCTTGTTCTTCTTTAGTTATTCACCTTTCCTTTGGTTATCAGAGTAATTCTTTTTATCTTGGCTTCCATTGAATAAATTTGATCTAGAATATTCCTTCTCCATTTTGATGGCACTTGATTAAATTTCATCATATGAAGAAAATTATTGACAATTCAGTTCCCTTCAAAGACTTATCTTATGACCTTCAAAGAAATTATCAATCTTGTCTAGTGAGTCATGTACATAATCTATAGCACACCTAGCTAGCCTTGTGAAGGTTTCATCGTACTCTGCAATACTTTCTTCTTCCTTTGGCTTTAAGCCAATAAATTTCCTCTTCATTTTGGTTCGTTGCTCATGACGGAAATATTTTTCGAATAAAATTTCTATAAAAGTCCTTAATTCCATATCATCCATATCTTATTCCTCCATGGTATTCTGAATCAATGACCATGGTTGTTCATCATCTCCATTGAGACAATATATCTCCAGTACTACTTTTTATTTTCATTGCATCTTAATTACATGAATATCATTTCAAGGTACTTGATCTATTGCTCAAAAACCATTGGATTAGTAGTCCTACTGAAATATGGGGGCTTCTGTTGCATGAAATGATCCAACACAGGTTTGGAATGGTTATTCGTTTCCCCTATGTATGTTTTCCCAATATGGTTATGATTTGTTCTTCTCCAACATTGACTTTGTTGACTTTCTTAGTGGGGAGATCCCTACATTGCCTATGAGTATTGATTCCCCTTATTCCATTAGATGCCATTTCTAAATAATGTCACACACTATATTAGGCTATGAATCATAATATATAATCTTAACTTAACAAAATACTTAGCATAAATTGAGATCATACCCATGGCTAATCCCATAATCCGAAAAATGATTTATTTGGGAAATAATTTACTTTCCAATCCTTCATAATGTCTTGTAATGAAAATATGAATTATAATAAGCATATCTCCCTGAAAAGTTTTAACCAAGAGTGCAGCAAGGCCCGTTGTCGTGTACCAGGATACCCTGGGTCAAGCTCAAAACTCATTGTCGGTGGTTTCACTCCTTAGTACATTTGTGCCTCAGCCACGTGTACCTGCTCGTATCTTGATAGGGTTTATTTTCTAGAAAGATTCCTATAATCTATTAATTACCAAAATACTGGGACATTCTTGTTCATTTATTATTAATTGCAACCATAGGTCATTATTCCCTACTATACATTTCCTATTCTAGATTCCATGCTTTCTATTAAACTTCTTGTGATACCAACTGTAACACCCCAACACCTCTAAATTGTAGTAGGTGCATTACTTGTTATATTGGCATGGTTAGAAGGAATGATAATCTTGATGGAATTATTATATTAAAAGTCTTGAGGAAACTAGAAACATAGATGTAATTAAAGTTACATTGGAAAATGTTACAAAATACAATACAAAAAAAACTAAACCTACATCCCCAAGAACTTAATAAGTGATCCCCTATTCATAACATGTTGAAGATAAACAAGTGAAATGGGTGAGCTTAAATGCTCAGTAAGGGTTAAAATAGTGAAAACATGAATCAATAATAACTGAATTGTAAAAAAATTTACCTAATCAATATCACATGTTGAATAAATAAAAAACCCATGCCACTAATAAAATGAGAGTGAAACTACATCCATAGACTTTTTCATAGTGAAAACCTCATGGAATGTAATAACTGATAATAAATAAAGGGAATTATTTTTAATTGGACGTTATGTATCTGGAACATGATACCAAAATACTATAAAAATGGTTTAGTTCTGTATGTAGAAACTCCTATGATTTTTGGAATCAAACTCGAGGGTTTTTTCACCAAAATAATTGTCTCATAAGACCTACCGATGCATCGAGGGGCTGTAGCGGGTCCCACACACCTCTTCTTACCAAGAATTATTTATACATAGATTCAACACATTATTAATATTACTTTACACTTTTCTTAAAGAATAGTGGATTCAAATTCATAAATAATTCCACAGTCAAAACAACATTCTAAATATATATTGTATGTAAGATGGTATACGACATTAACAATAATAATATCCATGATATGGGAATATAGAAATTTTAATGGAATATAATTTCAATTGAAAATTTATCTCAAATGGGAAGTATGTACACTAAATAAGAAAGACTAGGTGCATAATAATATGTAAATCAAAACGAAGAGAAAATTGAAACAATGCTCAATACCTCATTGTATTCAATTGAGTCGTATGACAAAAAATTAATAACCACCAACAGAAACATTGAATACCATGAATAAAAAGAGGATAATTAATAAATATATCAAATGGTAGAACACTTATAACACATATATGAAATAAGTGGCGAATAATGGAAATCCCATAGAATTGAATGTGAGATGAGAAAACCGCTTACAAACATTTCAGCATGGTAACGAGTGTTCTTGTGAGGGCTTAATGACAGGAAAAGGGGTACCCCATTAATTAGTTGTTATAAGGGAATTATGGGGGAGGTGAGAAAACATACCTTATCATTAGTTATTAAAAATAAAAGTGTTCCAGATAGGGAAGATGCTTGAATAAAATGGAGGGAGAAGATCCCATACCTTATGATCAAAGGTGTTCTTGATTCTTCTTAATGACCTGAATAATCAAATTTATCTTCATTATTTATCAAGACCTGAAACTCATAATCATTTAGTTTATATGGAAAAAAATTATTAGTTTCATTAATGGTATTTTTGATGGGTTTAAGATATTCAATTTTATTATTTTGGAAGAATTTTGTTCCTTGATTTTCATGATATGTTTAATAGTATTTATGAATAGAGGTTCATTTAAAATGTGTTTAAACACAAAAAATTGATAAAAAATAGTATTAGTGAAATTAAAGAGATATAAATTATCTTTTAATGATTCTGGGTTATATTCTTAAGGATGAATCAATAGTTAAAATTTATTGATAAACTCTTAGATTTAGCTCAGCGGTTTTGTGCACAATAAACCTATTTTGTATTATTATTCCATATTACAAGTGTGTGAGGATTAATGGTCTCGCTTTTCATTGGCTTAAGTTATATGTGTCTCAAATTAATTACCCGTTCAAAAAGAGGCCTTGGCCTTTGAATTATTTTTTGATTGGTTTGATTTTTTTGGTTTTGTATTAAAACTATATTTTTTTACATTGAATAAATGATTAATATTTTTAAATAAAACAACTAGTGAATTTAATGAGTTTAAAATGGGAAGAAACGATGTGTCAGGGCTGTGGTGATTAAGGAGTTCTTATGCAGATAGTTTAAATGGATGTGTTGTTCATAATAATTCAATCATTCAGGATTTAATTTTGTTACAAGATTTCTTTGGTCCAGTTCCTCTTGTTTGGAATTAGAGAAGTTGACTCCTTGGTCCAGTAGTCAGCGTCTTTAATTCTTTATTAAGTTATGTCGATCATTTGAATTGGTGAAATCATTCCAATGGTCATGGATGTTTTCACCATTACTTCTCTTTTGAATCGCTGAGAATTCTTCCCGTGGTTTGGCTCATAATTCTAAGTTATATTTGACAGTGAATTAAGAAGACTAATAATAATTACAATGAGCAAACACAAATATATAAAACAACACACAAATTACGATCCCTTCATCCACATCCCCAACATGAGGGGTTTAGTTACACATACCAATTAGGAGAAAAATGAGACATGTGATACCTGACGAATTCATCATGTAAGCGTTGAGGTAAGGTTTCAGAAGGTGGAATGACGGAATGAAGACACCTTGGTGGATTTGGGAACGGTAGTAGCAGAGCTTATATCCCTTCCAATGGTTCTGGACTCTCAAATCTGAAGGCCAAGGCCTCTTTTGATTGAAAAATAAAGTACACTGTGTGTTTAGAGAGTACACGTCGTGTACTTCCATCAACGCACTTTGGCGCCATTTTTCTCTGCCGGTAGGTGGCCTAACACGTCGTCTTTGACATTGGCATGGCACCGCTTGGTAGTTGAGGGTACACGGTGTGTAGTGCCGCCATACACGGCGTTTAGTATCAAAATTTGGCCACCAATCCCCTTATAGAATAATGGACACAGTGTGTAGAAATAGAACATGCTGTGTCTTCTTCAACGACCACATGCGCATGTAGACTTTTCTCGACAACACGCGCTTCTAGAATGTCATACATGGCATGTAGTGCCTCCTCACACGACATGTAGATTTTTACTGGTGACATGGGCGTGTTCTCCCTCCTTCAATTTGTGTCCCTGTCTGGATGTAAAGGGCGTGTATAAATGTACACGCCGTGTAGTTTTAAAATTTCCACAGACTTCCCTTGATTTGTGTATTTTAGACAGAAAGTTCCTAAAAGTAAACATAATCACCAAAATCAAAGAATATGTTTATGAAACAACATTTTTTTGCTGAAAACATGTTTTTTATTTTCAATAATATATATGGAAATGCATACACAAATTGGGTGCATCAAATTTCCCCACACTTAGTCGTTTTCTTGCCCTCAAGAAAAATATCATCATCTAATTAAATGAGTCTATAATTTTTAAAAGGAAGGAATTCAACTAATCAAAAGTATAAATGATAAAGTAACTGAGGAAAATTCTAAAAAGCACAAAAAAATTCAATTCATAAGATATTAAAATCATTCCTCATATATTATTCAATTAACTACTCTTATCCTATTTCAACAGACTTTTCAAACTTTCAAAAATAATCATGAACCTTAATGATTTACCTTACCAATAAAAATCACACTCCACACTCAAGATGTTTTTATTCAAAGTTATGCTCAATATATTTTATATACACTCTATCCATAGGTTTTCAAGTTCTCTTGTTCTCTACTTCAAAAAAATTGAATTACAAAAATCATGAGGGCATTAACAATAAGGTTCAAATGTCTATGTGGCTATGGGTTGGTAGGGTCAGATGTGAATATAAATTTTGAGGATTGAAAAAGGAAGGATAATTCCTTTAAACAAAATTGCATGATCTTCAAAGTAAAGCTCACTGAAAATGTAACCTTCACAAGTTTAGTCAAATGCTTTTGTAATCGTCACAATCTTCCTTAGGCAAGTAGGGTTCATGAGCAAATAGACATAAGGTCCCTTTGTTTTTTTTCAAGGGAAACACTTATGAGAACAATGAGTAGTTGTTTGGAACCCTTGCTACCCCAAATAATCAAGAACCACTCCCCCATACTTCATTTCATGATTACGCTAAAAAATATTCCATGTATTTATAACTCCCTCTTTAAAGCTCCAAAATGAATAATCATGCAATGTTAAAAAAGAAATAGGGTAGGAAGGGAAATAGGCTTGTAATGAGGTTTCCTATAAAGACTGTTAATGGCATCTATGGGCTTAACAAAGATTAAATGTAGGGTAGGTATCAAGATAAATGGGTGAAAACAATTTAATGCCTCAATAAATTTAAATTAATTAAAAAATTCTTCATGTTTCGAAAAGAACACTTGAAAATTATTGTAGTGATGCATATCCTAAGAATCTCTCAAGAAAGAGGGTATTTTGAAAAGAACTATTAAAATGGGTTTAGAATACCTCTCAAGAGTTGAAAAATAATAATGGGACAATCAGGTCATGACATGCATATAAATGATTATCCTAATCAATGTAATTAATCAAGGATCAAAATCTGCAATTGAAACTATATCAGTAATCATTTTAAAACACTTAAGATTTAGAATAAGCATGAAACCCTTCCAAATGTTCCTACTGATAACTCTAGTATTTATAAGAATGAATAACAAACATTTTTTTACATTTGGAAATATATAATCTAAAAATTATGTCTCCTAAACTAGTTTAAGAGAAAAGACTAAGGTGAAAGAGATAGATGCTCCTCCACACGTAATACTACATATGGTCCACCAAGTAGAATACTTAGGTAAAGGGTGGGCAAGGTGAGATATGGGGAACAAAATGAGGGGAAGCATTGGAAGAAGTAAATCCAAAAAGAAAGAAAATATAAATGGAAAAATATTACCCTCGTGAAAATTGATGCCCAAGGCACTCCAGTGATTGTACCATCGGAACCGGCATCAGACGTTGTTATTACATAACTAATATATATATTTATAATAGTTATAAAATAAATAATGTTGAAAAAGTATACACCGTGTATGTAGGTGGTATACGGCTTGTATTTTCCGGGTTGCCTCCCAGAAAGCGCCTTTGTTTTAGGTCGTTGGCTTCGACCTACTTACCTTGATTACTTGATATTTATGATGGATAATGGTCCCAATAATGGCTGCCCAGGACATATAGGTGTTGCAAGTTCTCTGGCTCTTCTTCCAAAGGAATGTCTGGAATGTTAAAGTTATCAAAAATATAATAACATACCAGATCATCCACCAGGCGATCATCCATGGTAGTTATTGCAGAACAATCATCATGATCCGACGATGATGCATGCTTGATAGATTTGAGATCATTAAAGGAGACTCTCTCATCTCCTACTTGGAAAATCATCTCTCCCTGGTGCACATCAATGTGTGCCTTCCCAGTGGCGAGGAATGGTCTTCCCAATATAATTGGTGCCTCCGGATCATCCCCCATGTCGAGGATTATGAAATCTGATGGGAGGATCAATCATCCCACGTTCACCAGTACATCCTCCAGTAGCCCCTTCGTATACTTAATGGATCGATCACAAGTTGATGGGAAACTTGGGTTGGCTTCAAGTCATGGAGCCCAAGCTTCTTGAAAACTCCGAATGGCATGAGGTTGAAACATGCTTCCAAGTCGCATAGAGCTGTTCCAAAGTCATAGGGTCCAATTGTGCAGGGAATAGTAAAACAACCTAGATCCTTGAGATTTGGAGGAATGGAATGTTGAACCACCGCGGAGAACTCCTTTGTTAGTGTAATAACACCCAAATCATTCATCATCCTCTTATTCGAGAGGATTTCCTTCATGAATATGGCATATGTATGCATTTGTGTCAGGGCCCCTGCAAATGGAATGTTGATGTGGAGATTTCTGAATACGTCCATCAATTCTCTGAACTGGTGGTCCAACATCCTCTGCATCAATCTCTATGGAAAGGGTAAGGCAGGTTCAAAAGGTTTGACAACCTCCTTCCCTTTATTCTGCGAAACCTCCTTCTGTGGGATTTTGGTATAGGAGGGGTCAGTATTGGTACCTTTTTCATCAACAGTGGATGTAGGTGAATTAGAATGTGTTAGTGGCTCCTTCTGTGGAAATTCTCTTCTGCTCCACAAGGTGACAACATTGGCCTCTTCCCTCAGGTTCTTTTCGGTGTTCCCTAGTTGTGTAACGGGTTGGTTACCTGATAGATGGTTTTATATTTGGCCAATTTGATTCTTGAGGATTCGAATGGAAACCTCCTGGTTCTGAAATTTCGTCTCAGTAGTTGATATGAATTTATCCATCAGGTCCTCTAACCTTGATGTGTTCTCTTACTAAGAAGGTTGGGCAGGTGGTGGAGGTGCCTGTTTCCTTTGCTGCTGCAGGCGAAGGTTCTGGTACCCTTACTGCTGATAGGAAACCTTCTGGTACTGTTGTTGTCTCGAAAACTGAGTCTGGTACTAAGGCTGATTAAAGTCGGGCGGTCATTGGGGCGGAGGGTTTTGCTGTTGTTGGCCCCAGCCTTGGTTCTGATTGTCTCACCATGCCGAGTTTTGGAACTGTTGATATTGATTCAGCCCTCGATTTTGAGAAACAAATCTCACCTCGCTTGCCGAAGGGTCAGATGTGGGTCCTGGGCATTCTCCCAGATTTTGGTTGTTAACACAGTCACCGAACGCTGGATGATTCTCCACATGAACTTGAGATCCTCTTTTGAGGTTCAATGTGTTGATTTTCTTGGACACAATGTCCAACTCAGAAGCTAACATAGTGGTATCATCAATACTATGCATACCTCGCTTTTGAGTCCCCCGCTCGGAGTGCCACTGGAAGCTGTTGGCTGACATGACTTCCTGTAGTTCGAATAGTTCTTCGAAGGATTTCCACATCACCGTACCTCCAGCAGCAGTATCCACCACAGACATGGTATTTGTTATAAGCCCTCTGTAAAACGTCTGGACTTGCATCCAGAGTGGGATTCCGTGTTGTGGTCATTTTCGTAGCATCTCTTTAAAGCATTCCCAGGACTCGTACAATGACTCGGAGTTATGCTGCTGGAAATTGTGAATCTTGTTCTATAGTTTCACCGTCTTCGATGGTGGAAAGTAATTAGACATGAACGTCTGGTCTAGCTTCTCCCACGTGAGGATATATCGGTGTGTCAACCCCTTGATCTAGTCTTTCTCCTTGTCCCGTAGAGAAAATGGAAATAGGTGAAGACAGATGGTGTCTTCAGAAACGCCGGTGTACCGAATGGCGTCACATATCTCCAGGAATTTGGAGAGATGGGTGTTCGGGTCCTCACTGGCTAGGCCTCCAAATTGGACTGTGTTCTGGATCAGCTCCCTAATTGCAGGCTTGATCTCGAAGTGTGGAGCCTGAATCGGGTAACGGACAATGCCCGTATATTCTCCTTTGATCGATGGAAGCCCGTACACTATAAGGGTACGTCTTGGAGGTTGTTGTTGGGGGGTGGAGCTTGCATGAACTTCTCCTGAGGGGCGAAGTATGGTCGTGGGAAGAGTTGTAGCGGTTGTTGGAGTTGGTCGTACGCCGGAGGAGGTTTTTGTGGCCGCCGTTGGTAATCCGTTGGGAGGAATTCCATGAACACCACAGGCGCCTACTCCGGTAGACCAGCAGTGGTAGGCTGCTGAACTTGGTACGGATTCCCAACCGCAGCATCCACAGCTGGTTCTCCATCTTCCTTGTTCTCCATGGTTTGGGGTTGTTGGTTGTGAGTTTCTATCAGGGCACACCGATGTTGAAGCAGGGTCTGTTCGATCTCTGGGTCAAGTGGAACTAATTCCGAAGACTCGGTGCTTCTGGATCGTGTAGGACTTCTGATCATACACATTAGGTTCTGCACAACACAAAAACGAAAAACAGGCGTAAAAGGGAAAACAAAAGATAAAATTTTAAATGGGATTAGAAAAGTGATTTTTGATAAAAAAAAATTATTTTCAATTAAATAAATTATTAACACAATTTAAATCATAGTACTAAAACCAAAGAGTTCCCTAGCAACAGTGCCAAAATTTGGTCTCGCTTGTCGTTGGCTAATGTTATATGCATCCCAAATTAATTACCTGTTCCTAAAACTTTAGTATAGCATAAGTTCGGGGTCGATCCACATGGAACTATGGCGTGCATGAATTCAATTGAGTTAATAATTAATTAGGTGAAGTATGCAGAATTTAGAGTTGATTGGTTTGATTTTTATTTTTCGATTAAAAACTATATAATTTTACTTTGAAGAAATGATTAACAGTTTTAAAGAAAACAATGAGTGAATTTAAGGAGTTTAAAACGGGAAGAAAGGACGTTTCGGGGCTGTGGTGATTAAGGATTTCTAATGCAGATTGTTTAAATGGTTGTGTTGTTCATAATAATTCAATCATTATGGATTTCATTTTGTTACAAGAGTTCCTTGGTCTGGTCATCTTTTTTGGAATTAGAGAAGTTGACTCCTTGGTACGGTAGTCAGTGTCTTTAATTATTTATTAAGTTCAGTCCATTATTTGAATCGGTAAAATCTTTCCAATGTTCATGGATGTTTTCACCGTTACTTCTCTTTTGTATTGCTGAGAATTCTTCCCTTGGTCCGGCTCAGAATTGTCAGTTATATTTGACAGTGAATTAAGAAGAGTAGAAAGAATTACAACGACCAAACACAAAAATATAAAACAACATAAAAATCACGATCCTTTCATCCACATACCCAAAACAAGGGGATTAGTTACACATAGAAAGTATGAAAAAAAGAGACACACATGATATATGACGGATTCATCGTGTAAGTGTTGAGGTAAGGTGTCGGAAGGCGGAATGACGGAACGACAACACGTTGGTGGATTTGAGAATGGTAGTAGTAGAGCTTCTCTCCCTTCCAATGGTTCTTGACTATCAAATCTGAATGCCAATGCCTCTTTTTATAGAAAAATAAAGTACGCATCTTGTTAAGAAAGTACATGCTGTGTACTTCCGTCAACGTGCTTTGGTTCCATTTTTATCCACTGGTAGGTGGCATAACACGCCGTCTTTGACTTTGGCATGGCTTCACCTCGTAGTTTAGGGTACACAACATGTAGCTCCTCCATACACGGTGTGTAGTATCAAAATTTGGCCACTAATCTCCTTCTAGAATAGTAGACACGACGTGTAGAAATGAAACATGCCGTGTCTTCTTCAACGGCCACATGGGCGTGCAGACTTTTCTCAGCAACACCCGCTTCTAGAATGTCATACACTGCATGAATCGCCACCCCACACGGCGTGTAACATTTTCCTGGTGACATTGGCATGTTCTACCTCCTTTGATCTGTGTCCCTGTCTGGATGTACACGGCGTGTATAAATGTACATGACGTGTAGTTTTAAAATTTACAAAGACTTCCCTTGATTTGGGTATTTTAGCTAGAAAGTTCCTGAAAGTAAACAAAATCACCAAAATCAAAGAATATGTTTATGAAACAACAGGTTTTGGCTGAAAACATGTTTTTTATTTTCAATAATATATATGGAAATGTATAAAAAAAATTGGGTGCATCAATTACTGAACATTGAACAAGATAAAATACATACATTATGATCTAGTTCAAACATTGAAAATGGTTTCATGACCATTATTAAAGATATTAATCCAAATTAAAAACCAGTCTTCTTTGAGTGTGATAAATTAACACATCTCGGACGGTGTTTCCATTTATTGTATAAAATGAAAGGAAAAAAAGAGATTGTGATGAAATATTCCATTATCATAATGAAAACCATTACATGTATTTTATTAGAATTATAATGTCATTTGGATGAGGTGATGTGAGAAAAGTGAACAAAATAATGGAACTTGTAAAAATAATTGAAAGAAAAAGGAAGAGAGGTTCACCTCTTGAGTACTCCTCCTTGAGAGACCCCCTAAGGCCTTTGTTTTTGGATTATAAGGGAGACGATCAGGTCTTGGACATGGGGAGAGGTCTTGGGAAGATTATTTTGACGAATTTAGGGATGTTATGAAGCTTTAGTGGCGTGGGAGGAAGAGGGGGGTGAGGGGTTGTTTATATAGTGGAGGGGAGAGGAGTTTTCTTAATATTATAAACATTAACTTATAATTTCCTCTCAAGAAAATAAATAATAAGTATTCCATGACCAATAATAGTAATATATGAATGTGATTTATATATTTGGGTTTTTTCATTACTCATTATGCTAGAAATAGTTAACTTATATTATAATGTTTTTATACGGAAAATTATTGTATTTTACTATTCACCAAAAATTCAGGTATTTCAAAAAAATCCCAAAAATTCACCCTAACTATTTTTTGATGTGTAAAGTCCAAAAATAAATTACAATTTTCCAAAATAATTTTCTAAATATGATTAATTAAATATATAATTATATCAATATTTAATCAAAAATATATAAACTGTTAAAACATTCATCTTCATTTTTAAGGTGACAAAATTCATTTATAGACTAAAGGGTATGGATAACATTCATACGAGTCTTATTACTATTCATAAGGGTAAGTTAATATTCACAAGGGCTGGTTACTATTCATAGGGGTAAGTTACTATTCACCGAAAATTATGTTAATTCTATTAGACTCTAAATATCATCTTGAAAACAACCGTGTGTGTCAAATTTTAAAATTCAAAACAAAGATATGGAAAATTTAATTTTAATGGCTCGGTTATAGATTTCTCCAATAAGTAACCATGTTTTGATCCATAGAGGCTAAATGATTCATTAAATATATGTTATCTAATCAATGTAGTTTATTTGTGAGAAACATACCATAAAATATTTTGGGAGCTACATTCATACTAGTTGAAGACAATTAGAGTTTCTTACCATATAATATATATATATATATATTTATATTTATTTATTCCATATTAATTATTTTATAGACGGATTGATATTGATTTAAAGATATTGTTATGGATCCAATTTCTTTTCCCAAAGTTAACCATGATTCAAAGAGACTTTTATGGAACACATTTATTTTCCTCATGTAAACCATGTTTCAAATATATTTTAGGGAACCTATTTATTTTACATAGGTTATATAAGTTATGAAATGTATAAGGGTTTTCCCTATGATATTATGATGAAATTAATGAATTTGTGTGTTATTTTTTTCACTGGTGCTAGTAAATTATTAAAGTAGTTAGGGTACGAATAAATGGTAGGTGGTTCCATTATATACCAATGATTGGTGGTTTTGTGATAAACCAATGTCTCGTGGGTAATTGATATACCTCAAATTCATTGGGTATGATATTTTACCATATGGTTATTTGATTTTTAAGAGTGATTTAATGATTTAAATGAAAATGATATCCCAAGTACATAAATTTTTACATTTTGTTTGTATGGTTTTATAATTTATTAATGATTGAAAATGATTTCACATAGATTATTATATAAATTTTTATAACTATTCACTATAAAATACTTTCATATTTTAAGATCCATGTATTTATGTGTATTAGATATTTTATGAATCACTCGGCATGTTTCAATATTTCATCACATCATTATGAACTCATATGATAATTTATGAAATTCATTTGTTAATTCATATATTTACCCTTTCTATTCATTTGAGGTTAGCCTTCATATGTTTCCGTTTTTCCAAGTATTCATGGATGATGTTGAATTTTTTTTCTAGAATGAATTTTACATCGATAATGATGATATATTAATCAAAAAAGTAAAATATTGGTTATTTGGGAGAATTATCATTTAAATTAATGTGAATTGTTTATGTAGGAGTTTTTTCTAATTCTCTAACAACTTAATCGTCGATTTTTTCAACTATTTATATGATCAAAATTTTCATTTTTATTTTTTAAGGATTGGATGAAAATATTTTGTGACAATTATCAAAATCATAACCGTAATTGTTATGTTATGTATTTCATCAAAAGGTCTTAGGGAGATGGTCCTTGGGTATATAGTTATCATAAATAGTTGGTTATGCTAACAACAGAGATAATATTTTTTTTAATTCAAATTTATCTAATGATTTATAGATTCCATAAAAGTAATATAAGATTATGGATGATCATATGTTCAATTTCATACGAAAATACAGTTGATGTTGTTTTTAGTAAATATTTTGAGGTTTCCAATGAATTTTTTTGGATACTTTTTTAGGTTGAGGTATTTGTAACCACTACGATAAGCATGAAGTTTTTTTAAAGATAAATATTTTTATGACAAAAAAATGGGAAAACCTTTATAATGGGTGACATCTCATTGTATTCGGCGAGGAATTGGCTGATAATTAATTGACTAAAAGATGATAATGGTTTCATAACTACCTCTTGCCAATGGGATGTCCTTATTAGTGTGAAATTCATATATATTTTGACTAATGTTTTTTGGAAACATGTCAGATTATATTTGAAGAATAATTTTCTTTTTATCGTGGAAGAATATATGTTCAAATACTTCTAATCATTGGTTTATAATATTAGTTAAGTATTTTTGGATGAATTTTAAGTATTTTTATTAATAGAATAATTTAGTTTCAACATAGGGTTTTAATTTTTAAGATTACTGTATTTAATGAATGTTTATTCATTTTGTGAATTATCATATAATGTGAAAAAAAAATTTAGATAATGTCTAAATTTATGTGGACTAGCCTGAATACCCATCATTTGGTTATGGGGTTTTAAATTTCTATTTTAGTGATACACGTGTGAATTTTTTATGTTGAATACTCATAATCTTGTGAAAAAGATTATATTTTGGTGGAAACTAGTTAATGGATGATATTCACATGTCTAGTGAGTATATATCATTATTCTTTACGTTTTTATGGTGAAAAAATCCATCAAATTTAAGAAAAGGGTCTGTAAAGAAACTTGTATACTATTTATATCTATTTTAATGATATCAATTTAATTTTCCACACATTTTTGGTTTGTAGTTTTTACATCAATAACATCCTCTTTACCGAATTATATATCACTCTATATTATTCAATGGGATTTAGCTTTCCCTTCCAAATAATTCATTTAATATCCCAACAATGTTCTCTTTATTTGGAATCCAATCTTGCAAATAATCATGTAAACATTATGTTGCATACTTTACGATTTTATAAATATTTCTCATTAAACCATTTTATGATGTGGGATTCAATAAGGTAATTCTAAAAATCCTTTGATAACCATGATGAATTTTGAGGGACAAATTCATTTTAATGGGGATAAGATATAACATTCTTTGATTTTAAGTAATATTTTCAATCAAATTAATTTAGTTTCTTTGATATACTATTTTAAACACAATGGAAAATGTATATTTCTCTATACAAAAACCATGTTAATCATGCATTACATGAAACATCATGTTTCTTTAATAATATGTTTCACATTCAACACTATGATTTATAGAACAAATAACTATTATTAGAATTTAATATGGTAGTTTTCATCTAACAATTGGAATGTAGATAATGAATAATATACACATAACAATAAAAATATGGTTTATAAATGTTTATATAAATATTTAAATAGTTTTCAAATAAATATAAATGAATATAATAAATAATTGAATATAAAGGATACATTTTTATTAAAATACAATTTATATGGCCTCATAAGATTTTTAACATAAAAAAGTAAGTTAATCACTATTAATGGAAAACAATAATTAACTTTATTTGTAATATATTCAAGAAAATATTTTTTAATTCATCCAATATGTTTTATATTAATAAAATAGATTAAATCCATGTTTAAGAATAAAAGAAGTATTTTTCTAAAAGGATTGTTTACTACTTTTTAATGGATTACTTGTTTTAAAAAATTACACTTTTATATAATTTATTTCACAATATAATCTTATGTATTCAAATATTAATATCAAAATTTCAGTAGCGATATTTTTTGGAATTTTTTAGAGAACATCAATATTTTGATGAAAAATTCTCAATAATGTATTTTAATTCGAAACATACTTTTATGATGATAAATTGTTAATTAGAAATTATATTTTAGATTAGTTTTATATAAAAAATTGTTCAAATATATATATATATATATATATATATATATATTAATTAATTTGAGGTTATTTAAAATAAATAAATATAGAATTTTGATAAAAAAACATTGTAATCTTTTGGACATTTCAAATTCAAAAACATGTTATGTTATCTCGTATTCAAGATTAATTTTACATTTAGTTATGAAACATAACTGATTTGAATTTGGAATTTTTTTTATATTTTATTAATCATAATACATTATAATACATTATATTTTAATATTATTTTTTGATTAAAAATATTATTGGAACCAATTTAAATTAATTACAATGATTAAGGTAGAAATGTGTTTACTCGGTGGATAAAAATTAGTGAAAAGGGGAAAATGAAATAGAAACTTTTAAAAAACACATTATATGTGCATATATGGTCCATGAATTATATTGGAACCAATTGATTTCAATATTGGAAGCTCTAGATGTCACGACCCACCTTCACTAAAAGGAGAGAAGGGTCAGAAGACGGCCAGGCCCTTCGTTCTTTAAGTTGAAGGAGAGATAATGACCCCTGAAACCCGCCATCAATAGGTCCTGGAGTGGCGAATAACACCAAGGTTACAGAATCACACTCTAAAAAGAAGGCATTACAATTTTTCTTTTAATAGGATCAGTAGATAAGATAGTAAACCCCACAACACCAAAACTGAAAGTACAAGTACGGCTGAAGGTAAACCATTCCCATAAGCATGCTCAATGATAAAAGATACAAGTCACAAAACTCAAAAGGTAAAAAGATACCAAGAAAAGGAAGACAACAACAGAAACTGCCCCAAAGGTCCAAGCTAGTATGGTCTCGCACGATCCCTGAAGACCTATAGGAAACCTAAATGCAGTTTTACATACGTAGGGTGAGCATACAAGTATAATCAGTAGGGAAACCAAAGAATCTCATGCACAAGTGAGGAGACATTCTAATGTCTCATGGAAAAAGAGATAACCAAACACCCAACAAGGAAAATCTATCCACCTAAACCTCAATGAGGAACACTCCCCAAATAAATCAAGGAATGTAAAGTAAAGAAAAGTAACAGCACATTGATAATTGGGTACCCCATTCCACTTTCCCACTAGTTATTAACATCATCCTATGCATCGAACCAATCCCTCCATTCTCACCACAGTCCCACTGCCACACCCGGTCCAAACACACCTGGGCCATATCCTCACGCAGTCCCACTGCCAAACCCCGCTCGCACACACCTAGGCCACAACAACTACTGCCACGCCCGGAGACACCTAGGCCAGAAAACTACTATCATGCCCGAAGACACCTGGGCATCATCCCGAAGACACTTGGGAAAAAACCTGCCCGAAAACACCTGGGCCAACCACCACAACTACCCTGCCTGAAGATTTTAGGGCTAATAATGGACTTTAGGCCATCACATCCTAAATGAAGAGTCTTGGGATATTCGGGAAAAGGAGAAGAAAAGGAGATAATAACCATCCACTCATAAGAGTGTTGGAAAAATCACCCTCTCTCATAAAATGGCAGTGTTTGGCACTTAAGAGCTCAACTTGGGTGGGATGTGAATAAGAAACATAAAATCTACAGATATAGGTATAGGTAACAATCACTCATCCCAACATAGGGGTTCCAAAACCTAAGCACAAACACCCTCATTACTAGTCATTCATGATAGAACAAAATGACACTCACGGACAAGCCACAACTCATTCCCAAAACCAATTCCCATTTAAACTGTTCTTGTTTACATGTTCAAGTGGTCCTATTTAGATGAAAACTACACTACTGGGAAACCAACAGGCACAAATACTAACGAGTGAAAGAAGAGAGACAAAGAAACTTAAACATTCACTCCTGGTTCTCTTGTAATGTCAGATCAACAAGGGATAAGTGAGATCCCTCAAAGTACTGGAACCAAAGAAAACCCTGAGAAACAGCCCCATGCCCCCAAAATTCAGGAGCCAATGGTTTCTCAACAGTAGAGGATTCCACCCCAATTCTTGATATAAGAAGAATAAACACACAACCTCAAATTCACAACTAGCGAAAGTATAACAACATGGGATCCCAACCCCACCCATATCAGCCCATAAATTGGCACGTGAATGAAAAAAACAATCTAATTTCAACAACACAGGGTAGGCCCATGCAAGTATTTTCAGATTTAAAAGTCTTAACACACTCTACGGTTTCAATTATATTGTACTTTAATTGGGGTAATCACAGAAGAAGATTAATCCTAGTGGGTTCAGTTCATTTAACCGAGTATACGTAATTAACCAATCCCACGTTATGATTATTTAAACATTCAGGAGCATCGAGGTTCATTAGTGCATAGAGAAAGACCACAAACGGCCATTATTTTTAGTTGGCATAGGCTCGTACAATTCACAACACACAACAACATAACGGAGTATAGTAGAACATTGATCACACCTGCCATTTAATTCTTTAAAGGTCCGTTTATTATCATCATTAAGATCGGTTTCAACAATTCCCACAGAGGCAAGAGCATTCCCACCCCACATGATGCACAGAAAGGAGAGACAAAGGAGAAAATCCCTACTTGACTGATCAAAGATCGATGTTATTCTCCACGTTCCAAGAATAGGGGATGCGCGACTTGAAGGGGAGTGGCATCAGGGGCTCCAAACGTGCTAATAAGGAAGGAATCCATCCAATAGTAAAAATAAGGAAGTAGAAATTCTCATGCGATATATAGATAAGATCCCGTTGTTATGGGACATGAGAATTGAGCGGCTTTAAATTTGTATCGTGGTTCCTCATGCGGTTGGGTGGTTACACATGACTGAATTAATTGTTATTTAATAGGGAGGTTTCTCGGGATTTTTAGATATTATTTATGGGTTAATAACGGCCTTGAAACACCTTCAAAGGTCAAAAAGTCCTAAAAGAGGCGTTACGGGAAAAACTGTAGAAGGAAAACCCGACAAGGCTGGATAACATAGATCGGTCGTGCCGATCGGTCATCCCGATTGGTCACAACTATCGATCGTTTTGATCGGGGTGAGACCCTTTAGGATGCTAGAATTTGGAAAAGGAATGGATCATGAGGGTCTGGGCCATTACATCAGATACCTCTCAAACTATTCTCACTCTTGAGAATCCGGAACCAGACCCGAAGGAAAGAGGGGGTCTGAACAACCACCCCAGAAGATACCTCTCAGGAGTGAACCTCTCTGACATATGAACACCTTATCTCTTGAACAATCATGGATTTCCTACCACTCCTTTCCCCATGAAACCACGCAAAACCAAGGACTAAACCATCCGACCATGTGGGAGAGGGGTTTCCCTTCCTCCGTGTTAAGATACTATCCTCTATGGGCAGCACAGACTCTCCCACACGGGTTTAGGCGCATCCACTTTAACGCGTCTTAACTAGGTATCAGGTCCTCCCCTCCCCACCATTTAGGACACTTCACACACATCTACAGAAAGGGAAACTACACATCCATGTCCAACAGTGTAAAGCATTACACTGTAAGCAAGTACTCTCCCCAAGCCCACCATGTGTCCATAACACATGAACCAAGGGAATGGTTTTCCCACGAAGCACCTTCTCCTCATGATCCTTGATCATCACTGGCCGCTCCACGAAGGCTTCATCGTGTTTGATATCTAGCTCTTTCCAGTTGAGGACGTGTGAATTGTCATGCAGATAGCGTCGGAGCTGGGACACATGGAATACATCATGTATCCTTAGTATCGGCGGTGGTAGCGCTAGCTAATAAGACACTTCACCGACCTTTCGCAACACTTCGAAGGTTCCGATGAACCTAAGAGAAAGCTAATTCCCCTTCCGAACCTCCGTTGTCCATGCCGAGGGGATACCTTCAAGAACACGTGGTCCCCGGCCTCAAACTCCAAGGGTCTCCTCCTATAATCGGCATATGACATCTTCTGGTCCTGAGCCACCTTCATCCTCTCTCGTATAAGCTGAACCTTATCTATCGTGCTCTGCACTAACTCCGGGCTAAGAAAACCTGCTTCCCCAACCTCAGTCCCGCACACGAGTGAACAACATGGCCTTCCATATAGGGATTTGAATAGAGCCATTCCAATCGTAGAGTGATATCTATTATTGTAGGTGAACTCCAGCACAGGAAAGTGTCTCACCCATGATCCCTTGATTACAGAACTCATGCATGGAGCATATCCTCCATGGTTTGGATGGTGCGCTCTGTCTGCCCATCTATCTGGGGGTGGAAGGCAGTGCTAAGGCACAGTTGGGTGCCAAAAGCACGCTACAAAACCCTCCAGACTCGTGAGGTAAATCATGCATCCCTATATGAGACTATGGACCTTGTAACTCCATGAAACTGCACGACCTCATCCACATACCGTCGTGCTAGAGCGTCCACTGCACTCAACACCTTGATCGCCAGAAAGTGAGCCAATTTTGTCAATAGGTCCACTATTACCCAGATGGCGTTGCATCCCCCTTGCACTTTGGGTAGTCCCATGACGAAATCCACTGAGATGTCATCCCACTTTCATTAGGGAAAATCTAAAGGTTTCAACAACCTACCTGAAACACGGTGTTCAGCCTTTACCCGCTGACACACTAGGCACTTGGCCACAAACTCTACCACTACTCAATTTACTCCAGGCCACCGAAACTGTCTCCTCAATCCCTTGTACATCTTGGAAATTCCTGATTGTACCTCTAGGGGTGAGTTGTGGAACTCACTAATAACCCTATCACACATTGCCTCGGGAATGAACAACTTCCCATGGAAAATCATCAGATTCTGACCATCCTCTAACCACCCTTCCGGAGCATCATTCTGGCTAACCCGGTCGTGCATCACTTCACTATCCGAGTCTACCCACTGAGACTCCTCCACCTGAAGAAATAGAGAAGATTGTACTATAATCTGATACAGGCATCCTCTACCACTATCCATCCTCACCTCTAGTTGCAAGGTAGCCAACTCCTCCATCGCCTTCCAAGCGTCTTTCGACTCTTGGACCGCATCCCTCTACGACCTTCTGCTCAAAGCATCAGCCACTACGTTCCATTTTCCTAAAGTGTAGAAAATATGGAAGTCATAATCCTAGAGGAACTCCATCCACCTTCACTGTCGTAAGTTTAGGTCCTGCTGGAAGAAGATATACTTCTAAATTTTGTGATCCGTGAAGACCAAAAATCTTTATCCGATGAGGTAATGCTGACACAACTTCATTGTGAAAATGACTATTGCAAGATTCAGATCATGGGTGGCATAATTACGCTCATGAGGGTGTATCTTCCTAAACCCACAAGAGATCACCCCTTGTTGCTGCATCGACACACATCCAAGGCTTTTCCCTGAAGCATCAATGTACTCCTCATATGCCGCCCCTTCTTCGGGTAGTCTCAACATTGGGGCATTAACCAGCTTCTACATTAGATAGCTGAAGGCTACCTCACACTGCTCACTTAATGTGAAAGCCACGCCCTTCTTGTTCAGGATCGTCAAAGGTGCCACAACTAAAGAGACGTTGGGTAAGAACCTCCGGTAGTAACCTACCAGCCCAAAGAAACCACGAAACTCTGCCACATTCTTGGGTGCGGCCTAAGAAACAACCGCCTAGACCTTCGACGGGTCCACCACTACCCCTGCTTGAACACTACGTGCCCAAGGAAGTTCACTTCTGGCATCCAGAACTTGCATTTCAACAACTTCCCATAGAGATGGTGCTATCGGAGGACCTCCAAAACCGTCCTTAGGTTCTATGTGTGGTCCTCCTCTGATCATGAATAGATCAGGATGTCGTCGATGAACACGAATACGAAACTATCCAGATACTCCCATAAGACGGAGTTCATAAGCCCCATGAAAACAGCCAGAGCGTTCGTAATGCCAAAAGGCATGAATAAAAACTCGAAGTGCCCATATCTGCACCTGAAGGCCGTATTCGAGATGTCTCCCTCCTTCACCCTCAACTAGTGATACCCAGACTGCAGGTCGATATTTAAGAACTATAGTTGCTCTTTCATCTAGTCGAAAAGATCTTCTATCCTGGGAAGGGGGTACCGACTCTTGATCGTTACCTGATTTATCCTCCTGTAGTCTATGCACAACCTGAGACCACCATCTGCCTTTTTGCGAACAAGCGAAGAGCACCCCATGGTGATGCACTCTGTCAAACATAACCCCTCTTAATCAGATCGTCAATCTGAATCTGCAACCCTCGTAGCTCCGAAGGTTCCATCTGGTAGGTATCCATCGAAATTGAACGAGCACCAGGCTGCAAGTCTATCCCAAACACGATATCACATCGAGGGGGTAGAGTCGTAACCTCATTAGGGAAGACATACATAAACTCACTGACGATCCCTGGTACTTCCACCATCTCAGCATCCACTGATTCCACTGATTGCTCACCTAACAAGGAGAGGAGGGATTCCTCTCGCTGGCAGCTTTTCTGGGAACCTCGTTCACTAATGAAAGTAACACGTCGGCCGCCCATGTCTGAAAACACTACCCTTATTAGGAAACAGTAAATGATGGAACATATAGAGAACAGCTAGTCAATGCCTAAGATGACATAGTATGGTTGTATCCGCAACAGAATGAGATCCCTGACTGACTGATGTTGCCCTATCATCTGTCTGCATCCTCGAAAAACATACGACAAGTCGATATGACCTCCGACTGGTGTGCTCAACACCAGGGGCACTGGAATTCTATCAGTTTCTAAAACTAGAGTGTGGGCTAGACTGGGTGTAACAAAGGAGTGTTAAGCTCATGTATCTAACAAGGCATACACAAGGGTACTAAACATGCTGATCATACCTCGAACGACCTCTGCCACTGATGGAACTGCTGCCTCCATGGCATGAAACTACCCATGCCCGGCTCCTCTGCCTCTCGGATGTCGGCCACCTCCTCGACCAAGCCCTAGTTGTGGTCTTTGAGGTGCACCCTAGGGGCGGCCTCCTCCTACAACATCTGCCCTTGGAGGAGTGGGAGCTCGCTGCCCCTATTGCTGCTGCTGGAAGGGCCCAGCTGGAAGCTGCTGCTGGGGTGGGTGTTGGGCCTGTCTGCCACCGCTGTACTGTAATTGGTCTGGGCACTGATTTTATAGGTTCCCATTGCTTCCGTATATGAAGCATCTCGATCCTGGACCCGAAGGAAATGGGCGAGGTCCGGGTGATCAGAACTGGTACTGATGGGGCCTGCTCCCTGCCGGTCGAAATCTAGAGGGCCCTGATGCTGGAGGCCTGGTGCTGACGGCTTTCCCCTTCGATGATCCCAGCTGGATCCCCTCTCGTGATACACCTCCTAGCGTGTCCATCCTCTCCACCACTTTGGCCTAGTTCTGGACCTCCATGTATGTCTGCAAGGTGAAGGAGGTAACAGCGTACTGAAGAGAAGGTTGGAGTGCCTCCTCTAAACATCTCGCCAGAGACTCCTCATCTGAAATGTGGTCTAGAGAAAATCAAAGGAGATCCTTGAACTTGATTCACAATTTTCTCACGGACATACTCCCCTACTGGAGGGATAGTATCTCTTGCCTCTTCTCATCCATCATCATGGAATATAAGAATTCCGCCTGAAACTCCTTCTTGAAATCAGCCCATGCAATCTTAGCCTCCTTACTTTCCCCAAGATAATGCGTCCACCACTGAAGCACTTCCCCCCATATCAGGCTGATGGCCAGAGGAACCCAGTAATTTGTCGGAGCTCGAATCAAGACGAAAGCTATCACTGGCTCCTCAAGCTAGCTCTTCATCTCCATATCCAGGGTTCTGCCCTCATACTTCCCGAGGGTCTTTCGCTGAAAGGCTCAATGTGTCTTCTTCCACTGATCATCCTCCTCCTCTCGGTCGATCCTCTGTCGATCAGCCAAGTCGACTTCCTCGGACTCGATCGCCCGCACAACTCATGTTCGTCTCCTAGGGGCCATAGCTGCAAGGTAAACAATGATTTCCTAATCCCAAGTATTGCAGAATATTGTTGAAAAATTTTCCATAAACTTCTTATTCATTTTAATTTCCCAAAACACCACTGAAACACGAGAACACAAGTCATTATGATGCATGTACCTTTCTTAGGGTCTCTACCCTGCAATCGGTGTAGTCTCATCTGGCCGTTCGGTAGGTCCATAGTCCTTGTATCAGATCATGGGGGGCCCAAAAATCCCGTGTCATAGCCATTCTTCCCTGGCCTAATTCACGCACCAAGGTCACCCAAAATAGTTTCCTTACCATCCCATGAAATCCTCATTATTCCTAACTCCAGACACCATCTTATCTCTCATCATCTCCTCTGAAACCATTCTTTCATGACCCGCCTTCACCAATAGGAGGGAAGGGCCATTAGATTGCCCGACCCTTCCTTCTTTAAGTTGGAGGATAGATAACGACCCACGAAACCCGCCTTCAATATGTCCCGGAGTGGCGACCAGCACCAATGGTATAGAATCACATTCTAAATGGAAGGCATTACCCTTTTTCTTTTAATAGGATCTGGAGATAAGATAGTAAAACCCACAACACCAAAACTAAAAGTACAAATATGGCTGAAGGTAAACCATTCACATATGCATGCTCAAAGATAAATGATATAAGTTACCAAACTCCATAGTTAAAAAGATAACAAGAAAAGGAAAACAACAATAGAAACTGCCCCAAAGGTCCAAGCTAGTATGTTCCCGCATGATCCCTGAAGTCCACCTAGAAACCTGAAAGTTGTTTTACATATTTAGGGTGAACATAGAAGTATACTCAGAAAGGAAACCAAATATTCTTGTCCACAAGTGAGGAGAAATTCTAATGTCCCATGGAAAAAGAGATAACCAAACACCCAACAAGGAAAAGCTATCCACGCAAACCTCACAAAGGCACACTCCCCAAATAACGCAAGGCAAGTAAAGTAAAGTAAAGTAATAGAACATCAATATTTGGGTACCCCAAGCCACTTTACCACAAGTTATTAAAGACATCCTCTGCATCGAACTAATCCCACCATTCTCACCGCAGTACCACTGCCCCCACCCCACACACACCTGGGCCATATCCTCATGCAGCCCTACTTCCAAACCCCACCCGCACACACCTGGGTTATATGTTCACATAGTCCCACTACCAAACCCCACCCGCAGACACCTAGGCCACAACAACTAATGCCACGCCCGAAGAAACCTAGGCCAGAAAAATACTATCATGCCCGAAGACACCTGGGCCTCATGTCGAAGACACTATGGAAACAACCTGCTCACAAAAACCTGGGCCAACCACCACAACTACCCTGCCTAAAGATTCTTGGGCTAATAATGGACTTAAGGCTATCACAACCTTCCCGAAGTGTCTTGGGCAATTCGGTAAAAGGAGAATAAAATGATCTAATAACCAGCCACTCATAGGAGTGTTAAAAAAACACCCTATCCCATAAAATGGGATTGTTTGACACTTACGTACTCAACTTGGGTGGGGTGGTAATAAGAAACATAAAAGATACATATATAGGTATAGGTAACAAGCACTCATCCCAACCTAGGGGTTCCAAAACCGAAGCACAAACAGCCTCATTACTAATCATTCATGATTGAACTGGACAACACTCACGACCAAGCCACAACTCATTCCCAAAACCAATTCCCATTTAAACTATTTCTGTTTACATGTTCAAGTGATTCCATTTAGATGAAAACTACAGTACTGGGAAACTAACAGGTAGAACTACCTGTCAGAGAAAGAAGACAGTCAAAACAACTTAAAAATTCAAACCTGGTTCTCCTTTAAAGTCACAACAATAAGGGATAAGCGAGATCCATCAAAGTACTTGAACCAAAGAAAACCCCAAGACATATCCCCATGTCCCCAAAATCTTGGAGCCAACGTTTTCTTCATAACAAAGGATTCCACCCAAATTTGTGATATAAGCATAAAAACCGCACAACCTCAAATTCACAACCAGTGAAAGTATAAAAACAAGGGATCCCACCCCACCCATATCACCCAAGAAATCGGCCCGTGAAAGAAACAACCAAACCACTACCACCAGCACAAGGTAGGCCCATGCATGTATTTTCAGATTTAAAATATTTAACACACTCCATGGTTTTAATTCCACTGTACTTTAACCGGGGTTATCATAGAAGAGGGTTAATCCTAGTGCTTCTAGTTAATTTAACCAAGTATATGCAATTAACCAATCCCAGGTTACAGTTATTTAAACAATCAGGAGGAACGAGGTTCATTAGTGCGCAGAGAAAGACCACTAACAGCCATGATTTTCAGTGGCCATAGGCCTATACAATTCACAACACACAACCACATAAGAGAGTATAGTAGAACATCGATCACACCCCCTTTCATTATTTAAAGATCCATCCATTATCTTTATTAAGTTAGGTTTCATCAATTCCCACATAGGCCTGAGTATGACCACCCCGCATGATACACAGAAAGGAGAGACGAAGGAGAAAATCCCTACTTGAATGATCAAAGATCGATGTTATTCTCCACGCGCCAAGAACATGGGATGCATGAAATGCAGGGGAGGGGCGTCGGGAGCTCCAAACCTACTAAAAAGAAAGAAAGCCAGCCACGAGGAAAAATATGGAAGAATAAATTCCTGTGCGATATATAGATATGATCCTGTTGTTACGTGACATTAGAATTGAGCGACTGGAAATTCGGATCAGGGTTCCTCATGCGGTTGGGTGGTTACACATGACTGAATTAACTGTTATTTAATAGGGAGGTTTCTTGGGATTTTTAGATATTAGTTATGGGTTAAAAATGGCCTTGAAACGCCTTAGAAGTTCAAAATGCCTAAAAGCGGTGTTACAGGAAAAACCGTAGAAGGAAAACCTAACAAGGCTGGATAACACCCATCGGTCACACTGATTGATCGTGCTAATTCGTCGCGCCGATCGGGGTGTGACCCATTAGGATCCAAGAATTTGGAAAAGGGGTCGATCATGAGGGTCTAGGCCATTACACTAGATGTATGGATGGCCACACAAAAGTGTTTACATTTAGGTATTTACGTTAATGCAACTCCTCCTCCACTATAAAATGGAAATATTGTAGAGACCCGAAGCTTGACGTACATAGACATTATATTACTTTTGCGGAATAATTCATACATAAAAAAAAGACACACAAGGACCGTAATAGTTTAGTGTCTTTGGAAACATGGAACATAATCATCTAATCGTGGTGAAAGATCTTCAACATTTCCCATAAAGATCTTCAACTTTTTTGTTTCCTTACCTAAAACCTTTCTTTTAATCCTGGGGGAAAATAAAACATAAAAAGGGTGGGCTCAAATTCTTAGTAAGGGTAAGCATGGATAAAATAAAACATACCATATACATTTGAACTTAAAAACATGAACATAATGTTTAAACATCAAAATCTTGAGAAACGACATAAAACATGGAAGTACATAAGGCATATATCATAATGGAACATAAATCATGATAAAATATCATGGGTATAAAACATGTAATTGTAGAATACATTAATCACATGTAATGATTTCCATAGTAGCCATGGAATTGCTGCCAAGACCATCTTAGTGGACAAAGTCCCTTTTTGAATCGAGTTCATTCCTCGTTCCAGTCCTGTAATACTGAACCGAATTAACTTTCCATTCCAGCCATGTCTATCTCATTAGATATAAATCTTTACCAAATGCATTTGAGGGAGATATAGGTCCCACCCATCTCATAATGAAATCATTCTTACTTGTTCCACAAAATTAACATACGTCATTCATAATAACCCAACCAATAAAATGGGTTTCATAAACATCATCCCATCATACAAAAATTCATATAAAAGAAATGGATATAATTTCATAATCAGAAAAGTGAAACCATGTAATTCAATGAGAAATTATTCATGAAACATACATATATGAAATAATGTCATCTTAGATAGAAAATGGTTTTGATAATACACATGAAATGAATTCTTGAGGAAAATATCCTTTCTTCATCAAAATAATTTTCTTTTCACAAAATGTCATGCTATTTTAAAAGAAAAGGATTTTTTCGAACATAGTCAGGAAATATTTTTGAGTAAGCATCATGAAAATAAGGCTTTATAAAACCGTAAAAATCTTTTCATGCTGTATACGTTAAAAAAACATTATTCTCGTACTTTTGTCGGAAAAGTCAAAAAGTGCCTCGTACATAAACAAAAGAATTATTACTTACATACCATGTAGTAAAAGTCAAAATGGTTAAAAGGACATTAAACATACATAAAAACACTTTTAGAAAACATGGACATGGATGATAACAATAACCCCAGTAAATACTTACGTATAAGCAATCTCGGATAAAAATAAGATTTCCAAAATTTTCCCTTACCTTAGGTCTGATATGCTTCGTACGTATCCAAAACTCATGTATAATGATTTAAATAATGTCATTAACTTATTAAAGAATCATATTCATTGTTATTATATCATATATGGTTCACTTATGACTTTATATTACCCGTTCTTTTGTAAATTCATGTTAAAGTAGCATTTTGGGTAAAATCATTTCATTTATCGTTCGTGTTTTAACATGTAATTATTTTTATGATTACATAGATCACGATTACTTACATCTAGAATTTAAAACATTATTTATATATAATATATATTTAAAATATACATATATATAATGGAATGATAAATGGAAAGAAATACACCGTTCATGGAGACAGTATGCCGTACGTACGCATGAATGTTGTTTTCGTTTCCTTATTGAATTGAATGGAATTAAGTAGATGAAATAAATATATATATACATAAATATAGTATAATTATTATTTTATACATTTCATGATTACTTATTATATATACTTTATAATCATTCTTGAATGGTTATCATGGAGAGTGAATATCATCGCGTCGTGGAGACGGTATTCCGTACGTACGTACGAGTGATGATATCATTCCCATGATCGTAGAATTGTATTAAAGTGTATGTATAATATTAAAGAATCTATATCAATTTACAATAATCATATATATTCATTAATTTCACCATTATACCCATCCATGTAAGGTGGTGGTGGAAAATAGATTACACCACGGCGTGGAGACAGTATTCCGTACGTACGCACGCGCGATGATTTCGTTTTTCGTAGGATGGATAGATGGTGAAATATGGTTGTTTCATACTTATAATAACATATAATTATATGAGTGATACTTATGTTATTACTTCATAATGAAACAACTAAATAAGAATAAGTGGAAGAAAAAATAAAGTTGAATGAATCGGTAACAGACATTACCTCTTCTTTGAAGCTCCTCTTTGAGACCTCCACTTAGGGCACTAAAATTGGTCTTCGAAGAAAACCAGGACCTCTAGGATATTTCTAGTGAAGTGTAGAAGAGAATTTTTTAGGGGTTGTCCGAGATTTAAGGCTCAATGTGGTGTGAGGAAGATAGGGAGGAGGTTCCCTTTTATAAGGGAGGAGGGGGCACCTTTGGAAAAACTAAAAATATTATTTTATTATAAAGTAATATTCGGTTTTTAATAGCTCAAAATTGATTTATTTATAATATAAGGTGAGGATGGGTCTAAATACTTTCATACAATAGAATTTAGACAAGATTAGGTTTCTATTTTAACCTTATCATTTAGATTTAACTCTAAGTTAAATAATTTAACTTTTACTGTGTCGTCTTGTTTTCTTACACTATAAGGTTTATAAACATACTATAACAACACAAAAGAACCCCAAGTTGTTCATTATTAATATATATAACCTTATATAAGTCATTTTTCCTATCCTTAGATTCTTAGGAATAAAATAACAATTAATAATATAATATTTGTTTTAAAAACTATTTTATGTAAATTTTGACACTATTTGGTAGTTAATTTTTGTAAACATCATAACAGAATGATTAGTTCGAAAGAAGTTAACTAAATCAACACTAACATGTCATAATAACCTAGATAATTAGTTTAATTCATAAAAAGTCTCAAATTACAGTTATTTGGGATTTTATAACATCAATTATGTCAATATTTCATTAATAATATAATTTCTGCATCATCTTTGTGTCATAAATAAATTAGATTATTTAATGAATAAAAATTATAAATAAAATAAAATTATGTAAGAAATGTCTTTATCTTTATAATGAATATTTACAGTCGAATTTATCTAATGTATAACCATACATTAAAAATTAATTACTTATTAAACTTTGATTTTAACTATTTTAACCCTTCTTTAAATAAATTAATAATAAATGTCCTATTCTAATACAAATGGGTCTAAATGGTCATATTTTATTCTTAAGGTTGTTTTTGGTCGAATTACTCTTATCAACTAGAATTAGGACATGTTTTAGGGTAATAATAATATCATTTTTACCCTTAATTTTCATTTTTACTTTTAACCGTGGTAAATAAAAGTAAAAAGTTATTATTCACTAAAAAATATTTTCATCTCATTGAACCACATTTTAGTCCTTGATATTAACTATGTCTCTCATATTTTCAAAATTCCACCTACAGAAGCGGTAAAATTAAGTTTTGTGAAAAATTCAGTTGTTTAACTACCACTTAGTGGTTTCACTATTTATCAAAAAAATGAAAGTTTCCAGAAAAATACCAAAAAATAGGCCTAAGATATATTTGATATTATGAATTCAAAAATGATGTCTATTTTACCAAATTCAAAACATATCAGTTTCATTAATTAATTTAAAAATTAATTCTCGTCGTCAAAACAAATAGCGTGTTTTTAAGAGATAATAACTATCAAAAGATTGACACTTTTTATGTCTGGTTTAAATGTGAAATTACATTCAATGACAAACATTTTATTAAATGATAAAAATATATTCTAAATATAATTTAAAACCACTCAAATTAATTATTTATCACTATTAATTATTTGGATTAAAAAAGCTGTTTTTAATTAAAATTTTGTAATTTTCACTATTCATCAGAATATGAATGTTTTCTGAAAAGTACCAAAATTTCACCCTAAGATAATTTCAATATTACGAATCCAAAAATGAAGTCCATTTTGAAAGATAAAATTTATAAAATTTTAAAAAGTGGGTATTACTATTCATAACATCTAGTTCATAATAATATTATAATAATATCTCATTTAGTGAAACTCGGTATTGCATACTACACACTCTATCGAGGAAGGTCTTTATTACATGTAATGCATGCCAAGTCAGGGCTGAGTGTAGTGAAAGCTCTGTTTGGTGTTTCATAAAACATAATCAAAACATATTTCATTTATACATTAAACAAAATCTATACATAATGTTTCGTAGAATAGTTTCTACAAAATGAACATGAAATTATATGTAACGTGAGTCAAGAATAGTGTTGCGTATACTGCAAGAAAATATGGTGTTGCGTATATCAAAAGCTAATTTTGGTGTAGCTTACAACACAAGACATTAAAAAGAACATTTTTCATAAAATCTCAGGGTGTTACATTCTACCCCCCTTAAAATGAATTTCGCCCTCGAAATTCATCGGGGTTATAAATGGTTTATTACACGAGATTTTCTTTCATTGAAACCCACATCGTAAAAAGGAATACTAAAACTTCATTTAAGAAAGGAATGTTAGAAACATAACGGATTCCCAAATAACCCATCACTGGGTTTCCACATAGGATAACATAGGTGAAAATATGGATATGGAGGAGAAATCTAACCAGCGTGTTCTGATGGGGAGTGGTAGAGAACATGGCTATGAAAAAGCCATCAATCACAAAGACAAAAATTTGTGATGATCTAAGGTACCATCTGATTCATCGAATATAATGTCACTAGGACAACATTTTTGGTTTCCAAGATCATTTCCCTAAATTTGATGAAATTGGAATTAGAAGAAATACTTTCATGATTTTGGTACAGTCTCACCGTTGGTCGTTCTTTGGACAATTTCCACTTCATCTCTTAAAGAAATGAAGTTGACTTTGTCATTCGTGAAGTGTTAGTAGATCATGTTATAGAATAATGGGTCATTCCATCTGTCTCAAACAAAAAGTTAGAAAAGATATCAAAAATACATAAGTCCATCTATAGTGAGAGTAATCATATATGGTTCCTCAAATGGACTTACACTTCATATATCATACTTATTAATAGAATAAAACTAGTTTCTACTAAATAGGGACTTCCTGTAGGCCAGTGGTAGGTGATAAACTCCAATAAAACTTCGGTTGTGGGTTCGATTCCCACAGCCTTGTCTGACGCAACGGGTTGTCACCCGTCCTGCAGGTTGTCCTTTTTCTAAAACTACATTATAAGTAATATCGAAAAAAATCTAGCCTTAAACAATAATAACTTGTGTCCAACATAATTCATTCCAATCTTTAGGCTTATCCAAAATACATATGTCAAATCTCATAGTATAAAGAAAATGATTACTTGAAATGTCATCAACCAAGCGTGTGAATACCATCATTTATCCCCCATATATCTTGTTGGTCACATTCCAATCATGTGAATACCTTAATCATGTATTCTCTTGAAAAATGAATACCCATTAAACCTTAGTGAAAACATGAATGTTGTCAAAATTTTACTCTTTCCACATACCAAAATCCAAAAAATTGTATATACTCAAACCATGATATAACCTTCTCCTTATATTAGTCATGAGCTCATGAATACTATCAAACATTTAATTTTCTCCTTATCCCTTCATTATGCGCATATCATCTACGTTCCAAAAATATTTGAATAACCTTTCATGGTCACTGGTACCATTCATAATATACTTTCAAAACATAAGGAGAGACAACAGTGTAACAATCCTTAGATGTCTCTTTATTCCAGAGTACCATTAGATTACTTGTACAACATTACACTTGATAAACATGTAATCATTCCACTACCATCTTAAACCATTGACCGAGCATCAACAATTCTTTCATCTCATATATCATTTGTAGTCTCTTCATCATCATCGACATAAATACTACCCATATGACCATACTGATTCTCTTCATGAGACTTTCCCTTAGGCATTGGTTTTCATAATGCCCGTACATTCCACATTTAAAACATTTAACCATTGTTGATGTCATAACAATACCATTATCCTCATCCATGGTGTTAACTTAACCTTATCCTTTGCACTTACTAGATTTGTGTCCTTCTCTTCCACACCCAAAGCATCTTCCAGTTACTTTGAAACATTCTCCTTGATGCCTCTTCCTACATGATTTACATAGGGGAAATTGAACATTATTTCCTCTATGATCATCATGAAACTCCATCTTTCTCTTATTAGACGAGTCAGAAATCTTACCAAATTTGAGTTTATTGAACATATTATGAGATTTATGATTTGGAATAATAATGATTTTTGGACTTCCAAATCCCATTTCATTTGGTTGCTCATGAATAATATCATTCCATTGTCCATAATATCCTCCAATATCGGGGATCATCTTGTTTCCATCCATTTTCTAAAACAAAAAAAGAATAGTGTGAGAGACAAAAATCATAATCAAGGGGGAGTAACGACAATATCTAACATCTTAGGTTTAATCTAATATCGTTACCATAATTCTAGAACTATAACCTAAACTTATACATAACCTTAGTGACATCCCTAGACATACCTTAAAAATATCTTTAGGGATCTCACTAATGTTTTCGCATCCTAGTTTCCAAAGGTTGACTAAACCTTTCCTCTAATACCAACTATAGAGACCCGAAGCTTGAAGTACATGGAAATTACATTACATTTTCGGAATACTTAATACATAACAAAAACATACACACAAGGACCGTAATAGTTTAGTGTTTTTGGAAACTTGGAACGTAATCATCTAATCGTGGTGAAATATCTTCAACATCTCCCATAAATATCTTCCACTTTTTGTTTCCTTACCTAAAACTTTTATTTTAATCCTGGGTGAAAATAAAAGATAAAAAGGGTGAGCTCAAATTCTCAGTAAGGGTAATCATGGATAAAATAAAACATACCATATACATTTGAACCTAAAAACATAACCATAATGTTTAAAAATCAAAATCATGAGCAACGACATAAAACATGGAAGTACATAAGATATAGATCATAATGGAACATATATCATGATAAAATATCTTGGGAATAAAACATGTAATTGTGTCATCCATTAAGCACATGTAATGATTTCCATAGTAGTCAAGGCATTGCTGCCAAGACCATCTTAGTGGAAAAAGTCCCTTTATGAATCGAGTTCATTCCTCGTTCCAGTCCTATAATACTGAACCGAATTAACATACCATTCGAGCCATGTTTATCTCATGAGATATAAATCTTTACCCAATGCATTGGAGGGATATATAGGTCCCACCCATATAATAATGAAATCATTCTTACTTGTGCCACAAAATAAAAATACATCATTCATAATAACCCAACAAATAAAATGGGTTTCATAAACATCATCCCATCATCACATAATTCATATAAAAAAAATGGATATCATTTCATAATCAGAAAAGTGAAACCATGTAAATCATAGAGACATTATACATGAAACATACACATATGAAATAATGTCATCTTAGATGGAAAATGGTTTTGATAAAACCATTGAAATGAATTCTTGAGGAAAATATCCTTTCTTCTTCAAAATCATTTTCTTTTCACAAAATGTCATGAAATTTTAAAAGAAAATTATTTTGTTGAAAATAGTCATGAAATCTTTTGGTGGAAGCGTCATGAAAATAAGGCTTTATAAACCTATAAAAATCCTTTCATGCCGTATACGTTAAAAAAACATTATTCTCGTAATTTTGTCGGAAAAGTCAAAAAGTACATTGTACGTAAACAAAAGAAATATTCCTTACATACCATGTAGTAAAAGTAAAAATGTGTAAAAAGGACATTAAATATACATAATAACACTTTTATAAAACATGGACATGGATGATAACAATAACCCCAATAAATACTTATGTATAATCAATCTCGGATAAAAATGAGATTTGCAAAATTATCCCTTACCTTAGGTCCGATATGATTAGTACGTATTAAAACCTCATGTATAATGATTTAAATAGTGTCATTGACTTATTAAATAATCATATTCATTGTTATTATATCATATATGGTTCACTTATGACATTATATTACCCGTTCTTTTGAAAATTCATGTTAAAGTAGCATTTTGGGTAAAATCATTTCATTTGTTGTTCGTGTTTCAACTTGTAATAATTCATATGATTACATAGATCATGATTACTTACATACAGAATGTAAAACCTGATTTATATATAATATATATTTAGAATATATATATATATATAATGGATCGATAAATGGAAAGAAATACACCGTTCATGGAGACGGTAGGCCGTACGTACGCATGAACGCTGTTTTCGTTTCCTTATTGAATGGAATTGAATTAAGTAGATGACATAAATATATATATACCAAAATCCAATAGCATTATTATGTCATATATTTCATGATTACTTATTATATATACTTTATAATCATTCTTGAATGGTTATCCTGGAGAGTGAATCTCATCGCGTCGTGGAGACGGTATTCCATACGTACGCACGAGCGATGATATCATTCCCATGATCGAAAAATTGTATTAAAGTGTATGTATAATATTACAGAATAAATATCACTTTAAAACAATCATATATATTCATTACGTTCACCATTATACCCATCCAAGTATGGTGGTGGTGGAAAATAGATTACACCACGTCGTGGAGACGTTATTCCGTACGTACGCACGCGCGATGATTTCGTTTTCCGTAGGATGGATAGATGGTGAAATATGGTTGTTTCATAATTATAATAACATATCGATATATGAGTGATACTGATGTTATTATTTCATAATGAAACAACTAAAGAAGAAGAAGTGTAATAAGAAATAAAGTTGAAAGAATCGGTAACAGAGATTACATCTTCTTTGAAGCGCCTCTTTGAGACCTCCACTTAGGGCACTAAAATTGTTCTTTGAAGAAGACCAAGACCTCTAGGATGTTTCTAGGAAATTTGAGAAGAGAATTTGGCAGGGGTTGGCCGAGCATGAAGTCTCAATGTGGTGTGAGGAAGAGAGGGTGGAGGTGCCCTTTTATAAGGGAGGAGGGGGGCACCTTTGGAAAAACTAAAAATATTATTTTATTATAAAGTCATATTCGGGTTTTAATAGCTCCAAATTGATTTATTTAGAATATAATGTGGGGTTGGGTCGCAATAATCTCATCCAATAGAATTTATACAAGTTTAGGTTTCTATTTTGACCTTATCATTTAGATTTGACTTTAAGTTAAATATTTTAACCTTTACCGTGTCTTCTTGTATTCTTACACTATATCGTTAGTAAACATACTATAACAAGCTAAAAGAACCCCAAGTTGTTTATTATTAATATATATAACCTTATCTAAGTCATTTGGCCGAACCTTAGATTTTTAGGAATAAAATAACAATTAGTAATATAATATTGTTTTAAAAAACAATTTTATGTCAATTTTGACACTATTTGTTAATTGATTTTTGTAAACATCCTAACAGAATGATTAGTTTGATAAAAGGTAATTAAATCAATACTAACATGTAATATTAACCTAAAAATTTATTTGAATTCATAAAAAGTCTCAAATTACATTTATTTGGGTATTTCTAATATCAATTATGTCAATATTTAATTAATAATATAATTACTGCATCATCTTTGTATCATAAATAAATTAGAATCTTTAATGTCTAAAAATTATAAATATAATACCATTATGTAAGAAATCTTTTGATCCTTATAATTAATATTTGCAGTCGAATTTATCTTATGTATAACTCTATATTAAAAATTATTTACTTATTAACTTTGATTTTAACTATTCTAACCCTTCTTTAAATAAATTAATAATAAATGTCCTAATCTAATCCAAGTGAGCCTAAAAGGTCATATTTTATTCCTAAGATTGTTTTTGGTCGAATTACTCTTATCCACTAGAATTAGGACATGTGTTAGGGTAATAATAATATCACTTTTACCCATAATTATCCAATTTACTTTAAACCGTGGTAAATAAAAGTAAAAAGTTACTATTCACTAAAAAATATTTTCATCTCATTGAACCAAATTTTAGTCCTTGATATTAACCGTGTCTCACGGATTTTCAAAATTCCACTCATAGAAGCAGTAAATTTATGTTTTATGAAAAATTCAGTTTTTTAACTACCACTTAGTGGTTTCACTATTCATCAAAAAAAGAATGTTTCCAGAAAAATACCAATAATTAAGCCTAAGCTATAATTGATATTATGAATTCAAAAATGAGGTATATTTTACCAAATTCAAAATATATATGTTTCATTAATTAATTTAAAAATCAATTCCCCTCGTCAAAACAAATAGCATGTTTTTATGAGATAATAACTATCAAAAGATTGACATTTGTTTATGTCTGGTTTAAATGTTAAATTACATCCAATGACAAACATTGTATTAAATGGTAAAAATATATTCTAAATATACTTTAAAACCACTAAAATTTATTATTTATCACTATTAATTATTTGGATTAAAAAATTTGTATTTAATAAAAATTTAGTATTTTTCACTATTCATCAGAATATGAAAGTTATCCAAAAAGTACCAAAATTTCACCCTAAGCTAATTTCGATATTCCGAATCCAAAAATGAAGTCCATTTTGAAAGATAAAATTAATAAAATTTCAAAAAGTGGGTATTAATATTCATAACGGCTAGTTCATAATAATATTATAATAATATCTTGTTTAGTGAAACTCGGTATTGCGTACTATACACGCTATCGAGTAAGGTCTTTATTGCATGTAATGCATTCCAAGTCAGGGATGCATGTAGTGAAACCTCTGTTTCGTGTTGTGTATAACATAATCAAAACTTATTTCATTTATACATTAAACAAAATCTATACATAATGTTGCGTAGAATAGTTTCTACAAAATGAACTTGAAATTGTGTGTAACACGAGCCAAGAATAGTGTTGCATATACTTAAAGAAAATATGGTGTTGCGTATATCACAAGATAAATTTTGTGTAGCGTACAACACAAGATATTAAAAAGAATATTTTTCATAAAATCTCAGGGTGTTACAATTATCTCTCCCAACCTCCCCACACCTATGAATACATTTTTAATAATAAAAAAACATAAATAATAAACTCCTAATATACCTCCTATTGTAATTTTATCCTCACTATGTTATTAATGAAAACCAGGTTTATTCTTTGGTACATATAAAAAGGAGTTACTCAAATAATAGGAAACATTACTCAATGAGAACATTTTTTATTTATTTATTCACCCATTTAATTATAATAATATCATGAGTATATAGTAATATTAGAATAATAATTGTAAATATTTTATTAATGTTATAACCAAAAACAACACACACCTCAATCAAATGAGAAATGCAATCATCATTCACTTGTAAAACAAACTACCGCCTCATGAACCGATGACATTCGGTCTTCCATTACCATCTCTCTATGTTAAGAACAATTATTTAAATACTCATTTTATAATATATATATATATATGATATTTATTATGCCTTTATGTTTTCAGTAATATTAAATTACACCTTCATTCTTTCCGTTTTTTGCAAATATGATAAGATTGTGTTTGGACGTGTAGACTATTGCCAACTCAAAGCGATGTGACTCATTTATGTATTATATGGAATCTATTAAGGATTTTTGTAAAGAACATATGTGATAAAAATTAAATATATATGAAATTCATGATATAATTATATTTCTAAATACTTAATATATTACATTATTTTATACAATTTAAAATTGTGAAAGTTAATAACATTATTTGTTGATGTGTGGACTATCGTCTCTTCAAATCGATGTGATTCATCTTTTTTCACTAACACATAAAAATAATAAAATATATAAGAATCTAAAATTAATTAAAATTTTATTCATTAAATAATTATAATTCATGGAAGATAAATTTATATTTATTTTCATAATTATCATTAAAAAATGGGAATCTTACCCATGCATACATAAAACATATCATCTAAATTATTTTAACGTTGGATCATTTTCCTTAACCACATTGAATTTTTTAAAAAAAATAATAATTGAGGTATAAATATAATTTTTATTTCATGATTATTATTCATTAAATTTTTAAATAATGTCCACTTTTACCTCATTCAACATACAAAACATAGTTATGTACAATTGTCGAATATAGTCACATGATCTAACTTAAAATTAATTGATTATGTAATTAAATGAATATTGATTATAAGTGATGTAAATTTAATAGTATAACTCGATAATGTTTCTCATCAAATGAAATATTTAAGATATGATTATTATTCATGATGATAATGAATAAAGGAGACATGTTAGACATGTGGTAAGGGTATTTCTAGTCTCAGTGTTATTTATCTGAGACATATTCTATATTCATCAATCATTTCTTATTTTTTGTGTATATAACAAAATTTGATATTTTAAATCATATATTTCATTGATTTCTAGATTTTAATTGTTTCAATTTATGTTATTCTTTCACGAATATCATTATTCAAAAGTTACTCAAGAATTAAAGGTTCTTCTCATCTCGCTTTTATTTTCGCATTATACATGCAATATAAACCATTTATTTTTGTTTTTTGGTGTACATACATCAAATTGATGCATTTTATTATAAATATACCAATATTTAGGGGTATTTACATTTTTATTTTCTGATCTCTCCTTCATGGGATTAATGGTTTTAATGTTACCAAAGCATTAAGGTATTTTTGACACAATTTCCATTCACTGTGTTGTTTGTTGTGTTATACACCTATATTCTTATATAAATTGTAAATAATTATTATTTGGAAAGTTATGTCATCAATATTCATATATTGGTTAAATTATATGTTTCATATAATGAAATTATTTCAAGGTTATATTGAATCAATGTTACCAAAGTGGTAAGAGCTTTTTGCTACAATCTTAACATTTATTTAGTTTGTGCATGATCAAATATATGATGATGTATATATCATGATGAAAATTAATTTTCTAAAATTCAGGTTTTTCATGAGATTTAAATGTTATTTTAACATATTTGGACTCTTTTTATATTAATTTTTTTGATAAAATATTTTTTGAAACTCATATTTTATTTCCCTCTTCAATAAGAAATATGTGTTCTTTCCAAATATTTATTTCTACAAATGTTATAAAAAATGTTATAAATGGATTATTTTAAAGGTGAATGGATATTTTCATAAAAAATGTTTTAAATGGTTTTTAAAAGAATGTATTAAAATATGTCAAGGTTATTTTAAAATAAAATTATTTTCAAGATTTTTATTTGTTAATAAGTGATTTCCCAAATGAAAAGTATATTTTCCATAAAAAATAAAATGATATTTTAATGGAAGTTAAATTCATCATTGTAAGAAACATCTTGTGGTTACTTATCCTATAATTTGTATATTTTTTTCTTAATACCATCATCATTATTTACTCGATGTATTAATAATGATTTAAATAGATTTTTATGGAACCCGTTTCATTTCCATCGGTCAACCATGTTTTAGCGAGATTTTCGTGGAACCAAGTTCTTTCCTAGGGTTTAAAATATTTGAAAGATATATTTCTATAAATAATTTCTTTTACCTTGGTTAAACATGTTATTAATGGGATAATAAATGTACCTCTCCGTTTATGATGAATACAAATCCTTTATGTGTTATGATTTTTTAATATAACATGGACATCTTACAGGTGGTTATGTTATAGACTAGTGATGTGTGGTTTTGTGACAAATAAATGATATATGTTTGTGTGATATACCGACAATAGGTGGGTCTATGATAGCCCTCCAATGCATTAGGTATTAAAGTTGACTGTTTGGTTTTTCAATTTATAAGAGTGATTGTAATTATGAAATAGAAATAATGTCCCAAATACAAAAATGTTTTATTTTATTCTTGATATGCAATTCAAATTCTTCTAATGATCAATATTGATGAAACATAACTCATGATTATTTATTCTATTGAATCAGTAATTTCTAAATTTTTAATATTTTACGATCCATGTATTTATGGTTGTGATCAATTTTATGAATCTCTCATTCACTTCGATTATGTCATCATATCATTATGAAAACTAATTCTCATTGATGATATTAAATTGATAATAACTATGCTTACCCTTACCGATCATATGAGATCATACTTTTTTATTTTTCCATTTCCCCATGTTTTATGGAATGATATTGAATGAGTAATATATAGAAGGTATTTTGTAATGATGATTATGATGTATTAATGTAAAAATGAAAATATGGGTTATGTTGGAGAAATTATAATTTAAAATCTTGTGAACTGATAATGTATAATTTTTTCTCTATTATCTAAAACTCTAAATATAAATGGCCTTCAAGTATTTAAGTGATATTATTTCACCATTTTCTTTCATATGGTTTAGAAGAAAATAATTAGGTCACAATTATCAACATAATATTTGGAAAATAAATGTTATGGATTTTAGCACATGATTTGGTAGTGTGGGTTCTTTGTTATTATAGATAGATAAAAATAATTACTCTACATAGATTATAAAAAATTTGTGAAAATAATGGATATTTACATTCCATTTAAATACCCATGTTTCTTGATGCATTAAAAGAATCGTGTGTTGGGTCACCGATGGAATCTAGATGATACACTAGAGAGTTTTTTGTTGTCCTAGGCTTAATGTAAATTCCACACCCCATGGTTTGTATATGTTGGAAGAAAATGTCCCAAAAAAAGATTCTCCATTAATACCATGTAAAAGAAATTTTAAATTGAATGATGACAATGAAATGTAAAATAAAAAATTCATAAGTCGGAAAATTCATTAATAAAATAGTCGATAAATTCATTATTATGAGAAATTAAATAGTTAACGGTGGCCCAAAATAATCTATATGGAATTGGAGTACTCAAATGCCACATTAAAATCAAAAAAAATACTTTCAATGATATTTAATGTTCCCACAATATTAAGTAACAATAGTAAATTTTAATAATTAATTATACATATTATATATCCCCATAATTTTTTTTAAATGAATATTTTTTCTTTAATATTTTGGTGGTATCATTTTAGGGCAAAACTAAGTGTGTTGTGGGGCACCATCGTATTAGATGTCAAAAAAACATTGGCTAGAGCAATATGATAAAAAAATATTATTATTTTCTTATGAAAACAATTTCCATCATTAGATAAAATAAGTTCAATATCCTTACCTCCTAGTCTATAACACCCTGATATTTTTGAAATGTAAACTATGTTCGACAATATATTGGATATGCAATACTGAGCTTAAACAATATGTAAAATACATAACTTTCAAAACCTAGAAGTTAAATTGGGGAGTATGATTTGTATTAAACAATAGTTAATATATATATATATATATATAATGTTTCTACAAAAAATAAATTATTTATTAATTATTAGTATATAATCAATTAATGATTTGTAAGGTAATTTTATTCACCAAAAATAAGTTTTCATCAAAAATGATGACTATTTCTTGTCATTAAATAATTTATAATCAAGTCATGGAAAATTTATAAGATGAAATTGATAATTTTTTATTTAGTTTATAAATATTAATATAAAAATTTACTATGAGGAAAATATTTCTATTTTTTATAAAATATTTATTTTTCAATGAATAGTGAAAATAATGATTTTTGTTAAAAAGACACTTATTTTCCAAAAAATTGAAATTAATGTCATTTTTTAATATCATTTAAATTAATATTATTTTTATTTAATAATATTTAATACAATTAATTTATTTTTATTCATAATCACATTTTATATTTTTATATGTTTGTCTCAGGGTTTAAAACGATATTTTTATGAAAACTATTTTAAAGTGTATAATGTTTCTTCTTATTTAATATTTAAAAAACCATAATGAATATTTATTTTATTGAAAATTATATATTATATATCAAAATATATTAATTTACATTCATATAATTATTATTTTTATTTACAGACAGAATATAAAAACATCCTTTTCACGAATAATAAATGACATGAAGACCATCATTTACATTGCACTTGTAGGTTTTTTTTCAAATTAATATTTTGTATTTCTATGAATTGAATTCTATAAAATGTATTAAATAGTTTTAATTAGAATAATTTATATTATATAATAGTGAGCAAATATTATTTAATTTAATTAATAGTGAAAACATAAAGTATTAATTACCAAGGTATATGTAAAATGGAATTACGGGGGGGGGGGGGGGGTTATACTAAAATTATAATGGTAAAAATGACATAAAAGTACAAAATAACTATTTTATTTATTTATTTAGAGAATATCCTATCTGAGTCTCTCTAATACTCAATTTTCCCCATTTTTCATTGGAAAATAGTGGTTAATCATTCTTCTTTTCAAGAATTACAAGTTTTTCAATAACGTAACTTTTTAAAATCAACCCCTATCCTCTCTCATTAACACCATAAAACAATTTTTGGTCATAAAATACCTACCATAATGAATTCCTAAAATTTATACCACCATATTATAATCCATATTTTGTCATAAGTCCATTCTAGTAATACATTAGACATAATCCAAAAAAGGTGGTCTTTATAGAGATAAAATTCATAACTATGTACTTTGGTATTATTAATTATTTCAAATATTTCAAATTTTCTGGAACATTTGTCATATGTTGAGAATAATAAATTATATAAATTAATGTGTTATTTTAGTAATTTCATATCTTTAATCCATCACCGCTTCTAATAAATGGGAAACTAAATCATTTTTTGTGTGTACATTGAACTATCACCTGAATAACTGATTTTATCTATTTTCCATCATCACCACTCACAACTTTTTGAAATTATTATTTTTTAAAATATAAACAAATATATTATAAATAAAAAATATTTAATTTTTTTTATTATATCATATATAACATTGTAATTTCCTTTCCATGGGGGATAGATTACATCGTTCATGTGTACGATGGACTACCGCCTCATGAACCGTTATGATTCGTTTTTAACTACTGTATTTAATTAAATGTCATATTTATAATATTAATAAATTTATGTCATATACATGAAATAATAATTAAATTTATCACATATTTATCATAATTAAATGATAATATATCTTTTTATTTCTTATAATTTAAGTCACTGGAAAATGATAATGTCGTTCTTTTACGTGAGGACTACCCCCTTCACTGAGATGTTTAACTATATATTCATCACCAGAAAAAATTCATGATATATATTTTTATATTTATAAAAATAATATGATATATATTCTTTTATTATCATTATAAAATGTTAAAATAATACTGACATTTTTTTATTATTGATCACCGAAAAATTGAAACATTACTCATGCGTGTGTATGGACAACTGCCTCTATGATCATAACATACATCATTTTTCAAAACCATCATTGATTATATGTTTTAAAAGAATAGTTGATGAATAAATTTAAAAATTATAGTAGGATTATTTTTCTTGGTGTGTTTAAATAATAAAAACTTTGACCATTATCAAAAAACCAAAACTGTTTTGAAACAATAAATCGAACATCCTCTAAACACTTGATATGGACATAACTGAATAAGTATTTTAATATTTCATACAAGATAAATAAATAAAGTTCTTTATGTATACAATATTAAAATATAATTTTCTCTATGAAATAAAATAATGTCATAGAATTGTTATAAATGAGTTAAAGGGAACACATGGAATGTCTTCACTTGTGGTAAGGGATTTTTTATATTTCTTTTACATCTCTAAGACATATTTTTTATTCACCCCTTCTTTTAATTTTATGGTTTATATATTTACCCTTTTACATATAATATAATGGATCTATTATAAATAATGGTATTGTATATTTATATTTGAATTATTTATTTCAAGGGGATTTGACTTCAATGTAACCAAGTGGTAAATATTTTTTTAACTCAATTTCTTTTCATTAGGTAATATTACTTCTTCACTATAATTGATATTTATGATTATGCATGTATTTAATTTTTAGTATATTTTTATTTATTTTAATTTTTTTATATGTATTTATATCTTATAAATATAAGTGTTTCATCCATTAATTATAAAATTCAGTGGTATGATTTTTTTAAGGACTATTCATATCAAATTCTATTTTTATAATACATACATTTCATATATGAACCTATATCCATTTGCGAGGTCTAAATAGTACAATTATAAATTTTATAGAATGAAAATATTTTTTTGTGATATATAATGTGTCTTTTTATATTATTATTTATTCAGTATTATTCTTAATGATTTACAATAGTAGATAATGATGTATATTAAAATCTAATTTTTTTAGTATTAACTCTTTTCGAGATTATTTTTGGGGAAATAATATGATATTATTTTGAGGAAATAATATGATATTATTTTTTTGGAAAACAGAATCATTTATTCTCCTCTTTTGACGAATCTGGTTTTAATGTTTATTTTAAAATTTATATAATCTTTATTTATGAATCATTAAGAGTTTTAATTGTTTGAAATATTAATCTTATATTTCATTTTTTACTTGTTATCTTTCTATACCTTATCCATGTTTTCTAAAATGTTTTCTAAAATATTAATTTTTTTTTAAAATGAATTCCTAAATCCATTTTCATGATATATTAACTTCTTTTAAAAGGTTTTAAATATAAATTTGATATCATTTTTCAAATGGGTAAATTTGACACCCTTATTCAATAAGTTTTAAAAATATTGTTTATTTTTTTCAATTATAACATAATCATATTTTCTCACTATCAGATCTGTTATATCCCATGAGGTTTCCTTTATATGATTCCATGTTTTTTTAAATAAAAGTATTTTTGAAATAATTTTATGATTTTATAATGTTAATTTAAAAATTAAAAAGTTCTTTTCCTCTAAAAAAATTAATTCTCATTTAATGGTTTTTCTGTTCATCCACATCAACAACCCTTGTGGTTGTCTGGGATCCAATGGGGATATTTTGTAATAATACCTTACTCATTATTTTTATAGATTCATTATGATTGTTTGAAGAATATTTTTATGAAACCCATTTTTTCCATTGGATAATAATTTTTTAAGAGATTGTTATGGAATCATGTTATTTTACATGAGTTAAATAGGTTTGAAAGAGATTGTTATAGAAAATGTCCCGTTTCAATGGGTAAATCATTTCTTGAAGATATTTTTATGGGAACCAAATTATTTCCAAGGTGTAACTATGGTTCAAAATGAATAAATTTTAGTTTTATGAGACTATGAAGAAACAAATAGAAAATACATGTTATTGATAATCATTAGTGTGTGAAGATAATGTTGTGTGAGACCATTATAGCTTATATGAAGGGTGTACGTTTATAACACTATCTTATCCCATTATATCTTATATGACGGTTGTTCTTAGAGAGTGATCCAATGTATCGGGGAATGATTATGTTATTTGGATAATTATATTGAATGTTGACCATATGGTTATTCCATTTATAAGGGTTTTGTAAGGATTAATTAAGTGTTCTACGAAGATGATGTTATTATAGACCAATATGATTTTTTATAGTTTATATGGTTATATATTGTTCCATTTATCAGGATTGATAACCCATGGCTCGTGATTATTGAATCTGATGACTCTTTCATTTGATAAATATTAATTACATGTTTTAATGTTTGTTTATCCATGTATTTATGGGTATTAATACTATTTTTTTATAATCATGGGAATTAATTTTTTTAAACCTACCAATATTCTCTTCTAATTCATGAAGAAGAAATTAAAATGTTAATAATTTTATTTAACCTTACTATGAATTTGATCTCACTATTCTTATGTTTCATTTTTCAAAATTTATAAATATTATGGTTAAAAAAATTATTACTATAATGGTTTCATCGGGATGATATTTATGCATTTATGAGAATTAAGTAATGTCAAGTTAAGTGGGATAAATTCTAATTTAAATACGCAAGTATTGTTTAAATAATATTTTTTCTCAATTATATAAAACTATAAAAATAAAATGTCATTGATTATGTAATTGAATCAAATTTTTTCTATTGATATTTAATGTCTTGGATGGAAAAAATTCATCCAAATTTAGTGATATCAAAGGTAACATGTAATATATATTATTTCATCACTAGATCTTGTAGTTCGAGTTCATGGTATTTATAGTTTTTATCAAATGAAATGTTTTAATAAATTTAAAGATTTCTATATTTTCATGTGAGGTTAGATGATGAGCTATAGATACCATTATAGGTCTATAATATTAATGATTTTTATATTATCGAATTTATATACAACCCTTTGTGGTTTTAATATAGGAGATCATAAATTGATTAATAAAACATTAAAATATATTCCTTAGAATTTAATTATATGTAATTATTCAATTTATTGTAATGTATTATGTTACATATTTAATACATATGTTGTATGGTATTTTAATTCGTAAAATTTAAATGATATTGGATATCAAGGTATTTAGGGGAATGTTGTGGTTATCAGATAGATAATCATGGGATTGAAAAGTAATTGTTAACTAAGTGAAAAATGTTATTTATAAAGGGAATCACCATATTATTATGCTTGTAGGGTCAAAGGTATGATATAAACGTTGAGATTGAGACACTCATTTATTTTGAGGTTATTTGGTTTATTTATTATCAAGAACCAACCCATGTGTCCAGGTAAACTGACAACTGAGCTCATGCTAACATATTTCAAAGAGTATTCTGCATCCCCATGGGCCGGCGACTGCACTTGGAGTCATGAAAACTGTAAGTGAGAATGGTTTTTCAATAAAAAATTCAAAATAAGAAAAGAAAAAAGAAGGTATTCACGTTAATGAAATATAGACTATTGGTAATGTACCCATAGACAAACATGAATTGAAAGCTAAAAGTACTACAACCCAAGCCCGAAACAGGGAAAACAATCCAAGTCCTAAAGGACACAACTCACCAAGTTCGAGGTTCAATAATTGGATCCTCCTAAAATATATCCCTTTCCCTTTCTAAAACATAGAAGGAAACAATATAAAAACACCCCAATACACAAGTAGGGTGTGAGCCAAAGCCCAGTGGGATTCCAAAAATGAATCCATAACATGATGCTTTTGTAAAATTCACCAAAAAAGATCATATAATTTAAAAAAAATATGTTATTAATTTCTTATGAATATTAAAAAATAATTATTTATTTATTAAAATATAGAAATATATTTAGAAATTAATGCTTCACATTTCTAATTTTGGAAATAAAATTCAAAATATGGAATTTACCTTCAATCAAATGGTACTTTACACAAATAAAACATTTAAAAAATATCTTCAGTAAGTAGATTCATGTAAAATAGTAAATATAAATTATGATGACATGTAAAACATTTCATAAAAATGGAATATGAATTTGAAAATAAAAATAACCCAAAAACATATTCATATGAAAAATCAGTATTATAGTTCATTTCTATAGAAGTCAAACACTTTCAAATATAATGTATGTATATAATCCAATTTGTATGTATATAAGCCATTTTGGGCCAAAGGAAAATGGGTCTCATCACCATATCTTATGGAATGTTGATGTTCTAATATGATGTTATAAAACATTTTATGTAATAAAGCACTACAAAAAATAATTCACTTACTACCCATGACTTTAATATTCTCATGTATAAATCAATGATCATAAATTTATTTCAACACTTAATTAAATACCTCTAAATTGCATCCTCCATTTCAAATATACCAACTTTCTCTTCAAACCCCCCAACTAGTTTTTAATAAAAAACATTCTTTTTCACCAAGATGAATCCCTATGATTTACATCATAGAATTTTCAATCCCTTACTCATAAATAAGGATTTTAATTCAATTCATCTAATTTCACAACCCAATCCACAATTAAATCAATAAATTTAATTTTCATAAAATTTCATCAACTTTTTCAAAAATCACCAATTCACTAGAAATGGGGTTTTTTAAAAAATTTCTATCAAAACCAAAATTTTAAATAAAAATTTTAAATATCACTAATCTTAAATTCCATTCCAAAACACATTTTTTCTCAAAAACCGAATTCACCAAAAATGGTTTTTTCCAACAACCAATTGAATGCATTATATCCAAAATCCAAAACATTTTATATAAATTAATGCAATTGATATTCAAATAAAGAAATTAGTTCTAATATAAATTATACATAGTAATGGAACCACCTACCTTAAGAAAAATAGATCTTGAGGTACTACACCCTATTCATGATTTTTCAAAGAAGAAAAAAATGGAATCTAGTAGAAAAAAGTTTCAAACCTAGGTTTAGATCCCTAAAATAGGGTGTTATATCCCCCCCCCTCCGCCAAAACATACCATGATATATAAAACCATAGTGAGAAAGTAATATATTGGGGATGATCAAGAATTAGATGATAAAACTAATCATATGAGGATCAAATCACACTCACGAATATTCAGATAACATCCGAGAGGGGTTCGAGGGGACAATATAAACCATGGGATCTCTATGATTGGGAGAAATTGAGTTTTCATTAAGGAGGTTCAACTAGTACTATTATAGGGATTTAGTAATTTTTACTAATGTTTCATATCTCTTAAAATCACATTCTTATATTTTTCTAGGAAATAGTGCACAGTTTGGAAAATTTGTACGCATGCAATGCACCTATTACGAATGAGTAACATTATTTATCCTTATGATGTGAATAGGTTGACTAACCATGAAAAATTCTTGTGGATATCTCCTTTTGAAATTTACATCGTCATAATGTAGGGAACAAAATTTGAGTAACTGTGTGCCAACCATATAGAAATCATGAACCTACTATGAATTTTTATTATTCTTAAATTTTAAACCCAAAACATCCTCAAACTAAACCCAACAAAATCATGAAAAAATGAAGGTTAGAAATAACTGAAAAAATAATATTAATTTTTCAACCACCACTACTATATAAAATTTCTATCCCTTGGAATCCTATGAATAATACTCCACATAAAAAATATGTGGCCATGATATCCCATCAGTTCCTCCCTCTCCCAACTCTCATGAGAATCAGAATCATGATTCCATAGCACACTAAGCAAATGTATATTCCTCCCATGAAGTGAAATTTTTTCAAAACTAACAATACTGATTGGTTGATCATTCATAGATAAATATGATTTAACATTAAGATCATGACAACTCAGATCATGAGATGGATTAGATAAATAGTTTCAAATTTGAGATACATGAAACACATTATGTATCAATGTCACCTGTGTTGGGACTGAAAAATGATATGCGTCATTTCCCATTTTCTCATGAACCTCAAATGGTCCAAAAATATGAGGAGTAAGGTTCCATCTCATTCTAATCAGTCAATGACCTGAACACGGTGATATCTTTAAGGACACATGGTCAAAAAAAATAGAACTCACATGTTCTATAATTATTATCAACATTAGATTTATATATTCTAATTGTCTTTAACGTCCTATGATGAATCAACAAAATATTTTCCATTTTAAATTGCACCAAAGTTGTTCTGACCAAGGATATCTCACCAATATCTGACCCACACAACAAATATTTACAAAGTCATCCATACATGTCCTTAAAAAGATCTATTCTATTTTTATACTAGTAACTATTTTTATAAGAACCCTCAATCAGCTCCAAATGATCTTCCCAAGCCTCAACATTGTTGAAAACACCGGTACATAGCATATCCTTATGAATATTTATTTCTATTTCTATCTGGCCATCAAACTTTGGATGGAATGTTGTAATGAAATGGACACGAGTTCCCATTGCCTCCTGAAAATCGTCTCAAAAAATGAGAAGTGAACCTAAGATCCAAATCATATACAATAAGATATGGAAATCCGTGGAAATGATAAATAACATTAACTTAGTTATTTCCCATCTACATAACAATGGTTATGTCATGAATTAGTATGAAGTGAGCATATTTTTTTTAGCCTATCGATCACAACCGATATCTTATTCATCATTTTCTAGGTTCATGGAATCCCAATCCAAAAGTCTATAGATATCTCATCACACCTCCATGTAGGGGCTAGAAGTGGATGAGTAAAACATGAAGGATTATAGTGTTCAACCTTAAGATTTTGACATGTATAACAATGACATACAAACTTTGTAATGCCCCACCTCATACCTAGGCACTAGAACATCCACCAAATGTCATATATATTTTTTGTGGTTCAAGGCATCAATACCAACTCGGAACTCATGACACCCCCTTCAAACCTTTTCATACTAAATATGGTACCAAAAAATAATTAAGAAAGAATATAATGACCTATTTTGAGAAAGACCATTTGTAAACTACCTCCCCACTGTAAAGAAGCTCTATATTTATAAATAAATTAACATGAAAATTTTTAATGGTATAATCAATTCGATATGTTTTGATTTAAACTAAACAAAATCCAAAGTAACATCATACCCTTCTTCTGAACTACAACATTATACTATGAAAATAGATCCATCAAATTAAACTCTCTTGATGATTATTTTAATTCCTAGTTTGGATGCTTTCTTCCCAAAACATGTTTAGTGATCCTCGCTTTCCATAGGGTATAGGAAATGTCAATGTCTAAAAAATGTATGAAATACACCCAATTTCTCTATAATAGTTTCAAATATGTTTTTATAGAAGAAATAACTTAGGATATTACTATCTAGAAACGTGATAAACTTTTCTTCATATAGGTGATGCTTCTAATTCTTATGTGTGTGATCACAATTGAATGTTCAAGGTTGTGGGTTAGATAATTCCTCTCATGTGTACTAATATGAAGAGATCCAATTGAAATTGTTTGGATACCTTTAATAGGAAAACAACCCAAGACCCAACTCAATGCATCATATAAGACCACACATACTTATCTAGGATTTGGAAGACTAATCACTGTAGAATTAGTCAAAAAATGTTTCATCTCAACTAAATAATTCTTTCATTTCTCATTCTAATTGAATATTACTCCCTTCCGAGTTAGTGTAGTCATTAAAGATTGAATGTTGGAAAATTCCTTAACAAAATGGTTATAGTACCCAAATAATACCATGATGGTCTGAATCTTAAATATATTTTTTAGATGTTTCCATGTCATTTCAACATTCACCTTCGAAGGATCAATTAGTATTAAATATTTTTACACCATGTGTCCTAATAATTTCACTTACTAAATCCAGAAATAACATTTTAAAATCTTGGAATAATTTTTTTTGATTTAAAATACAAAACAGAACTGTTCATAGATGATACACATGATCCTACTTAGACATAGATTATATAATGAGTTCATCACCAAAACCTACCCAAAACTTTTGAATATACTCATGGAAAATCATGTTCATCATTGACTTGAAAACTAATAGAGAATTTTTTATACCAAAATGCATGAAAAGGGATTTATATTGGTCATAACTTTTCTAAAGGGTGGTCTTATGAATGTATGGATCTTTTATCCATAAATTATGGTAACCTGATCTAAGGTTGATTGTTGAGAAACACTTCACCCACTTCACCCACATCAACTAATCAAATAGATCATCAATCCATGAAAATTGATATCGGTACATTATGGTGGCTTGATTGAGATTTCGATAATCAATGCATATGAGAAGAGAACAATCATCCTTCTTCCTAAAAAGAATAGGAAATTCCTCGGGTGACACACTCAGGTGTATGAGGCCATTCTCTAAAATATAATCAATCTATGACTTCAACTCATTCTGTTTAGTTAGTTCCATGTGGGATGGGAGAATTGAAAATTTTTCTTTACTATGAATGAAGAGAATGGAAAACTAAATATCTCTAACTGGTGAAAAAAAATAAGTTAGAAAGAAACACATTGGGAAACATGATGAAACAATTAGGGAGATCACCACCCAATTATTCATCTTATATATTAAAGGAATACACCAATATTAATTTCCACAACACTGGATAATAAGGTATGGATCTACATGACCTTGGGTTCCATTCTCCTTGAAAGAAACAAAACACACCACTAGGTGCAGTAAAGGAGACCCATCAAAGATAGTAATCAATCCGTGTTTTATTAACAATTTTACCATCCATCCTGAAAATGACATCGATATAATTCATGTCGATAACTAGAAAACTACAAGGAAGATTAACATATGAATGATAAAAACATCAGTGAGACAATGGATTCCCCGATCCATATTCATACCATTGGGTGTATTAATATCCTTTGGAAAATAAAAAAGAACCATAGGTTGATCTATATGATAAAAAATAAAAATTTATATAAACATATGACAAGAACAATATCAAATAGAGTAGTCTCTAATGATAATATATTGTAGTGGTACCTATGACAGTTGCTGGACCTATATCAACTTCCTCTGGAGACTCTTCCAATGTGTGAAGAAGATTTATTCCAGATGCTTATTAAAGAAACACTTTTTCATTTAATGAATATGATTTAACCATTGTTTTAAGAGGATCCCTTGATCCCTTTCCACTACAATGAGTTGAATAAATATGGAGGAATGAAAGCAAGTTCCCTAAATGTACGCAGGATCCAGAGTCCATGGGTTCCAAAGTGAGAACCCTTTTTGAATGATTCCAATTTACTCATTTTAATAAAATCAAAGGAACTCTTAAATTCATGTAAGAGGTCTAGAATTTCATGAAATTGATATCTTCTATGAAAATTATCGTGCTTCATCTTTCCATTGAATGACGTTGTACTAAAAATTATAGAGAATGAAACTCCTGATAATCCTGATTTGGCATCTTGGTACATTTCAATCAAAAGTGATCAATATAATACCTCATAATAAGAATCCACATTCAGAAATACAAAATGAGACCGAATATCATGATGATGTATGAACTCAAAAATTCTATCATGTATTATCTCATTCGCCTATATCTTATGTGTGATGTGTTCGGGGTTAGAAAAATCTTTTTCATACTCTGCCTTGGTCTTGTCAACCTTCTGAGGTTTGAAAAACTAAAAGGACATGGCTCACAACATCATATTTAGATTTAAATGGTTGGTGAAAAAAACCATGATGTCTTTACACTCTAAGACGTCATTTTCTATTTTCATTATCATAGTGTCCCACCATATCCTTATAAGAAATTGTTGAATGGGGGTAGAACACTACACTTTGATTATGATGTGTTTTTTCAAATAACCTAAAAAAGTCTACATTCTGATCAACCACTGTTCATAATCTTGAGGATCATTTGATCCAATGAATGGTTCTGGATTCTAGTGAAGGAACTATTGAGAACAAAATTAAAGGGAATCCATATGAGGTTTCATAGCAGGATCTTGAATAAGAACTGTAGTTTTCATCTATCATAATGCTTGGAATGTGTGCATGATCATCACTACCAGATTCTAGTCTACCAGAGGATTCAAACACAGATGTTCATTAGTATCTTCCTCCTAGATCTGATTAGCATGTCTCCTCATAGGAATTATGCTACACAACATATGATGAAAATAAAGAATAAAACTAACTAACAACCAAACTGAGAAACTGGATTTTGATTTCAAACAATCTAATTCAAAATAGGGAAAAATTTGAACTAAACCCCAATAAGAGTTATCTTACATCCCCTATAATATTAAGGTTCATTACATGGATAAATACCCAGTAACTCAATCAATAATACCTCCAAAGTCACATTAAGATTTAAAAAATTCATAATGACTAAAAGAAAAAAGATCAAAATGGAGTTCTGATACCACGTTTTCACAAACCCACTCACTTACACTAGTAACCTGATTACTGAGCTAATCCTAACAAAGCCCGAATGTCATTCCCAATCTCCACTGGTTGGATACTAGCCCCAAGAATCATAAAAAATATAAATGGGAATGAATTTTCCACAGACATTGCATAGGTAGAATGAAATAAGACATCATTCATTCAAAATGACACAACACTGGGAGCATTGTACTAAAAGTCAAACTTGCATATAAAGAAAAAAATTAATATAACCCAAAAACCAAATAAGGAAAACAACCCAAGTCCCAAAGGACACAACCCAGTATATCAAAGGATCAATAGTTAGATCCCCCACCAAGATATCCCCTTCCCATACGTAAACTTCATAGTAGATAATCTACAAACACCCGACTATATAAGTAGGGTGTGAGACGAAGAACAGTAGGATTACACCACTGATCCTAAAATAGGATTCCAAAATCAAATTAACCAATAAAGAGAATTAAATTGAAAACCAACAGGTTTGGAATTTTGAATGATTATTTTAACAAAACAACCATTATATTTTGAAATATCTAAATGCATTTATCAATTCATGCTTCACATTTTAAATGATACAAATACATTTCAAAAGATAGAATTTACCTTCTATCGAAGGGTGATTTACATAAAAATGGTATCTTTTCAAAAAATTATAAAATAAATATATTTATTTTAAAATGTTTATATAAAATCTCAAGACATTTAAACTAGTTTCTAATAATTGAATATGAATTTGAAAAAAAAAATAAATGAAAAACATAGTCATATTCTATATACGTACAACAGTTCTAGGCTATAGGTATTTAACTATATGAAATGGAATGTATGTACATATTTCCATTTGGGACAGTGGAATAGGGGAACATTCACAATCACTTATGGAATGATAATTGGCTGATATGATATTTAGAACATTTTAAGCTTAAAGTGCCACAAAAAATAACTCAATAAAATTATAAGGCGTTCATGTGCTCAAGTACAAATAAATGATAGATTATTTATTTCAAAACTTATTAAAATACAATTAAATCCCATTGTATTTTTCAAATATGTCAATTTTCTCTTTAAAACCTATAACATATTTAAAAAAACCTTCCCTTTCACAAAGATCAGACCCAATGGTTTCTATGAAAACATTTTAAATTCATTTTTCTTAATCAAGGATTTGAAACCAATTCATTCAATTTAACAATATAATTATACAATTTAATATTCATAAAATTCCATAAATTTCATTATAAACCCCCAAATCACAAGATTTTCGTTTTTCCAATATTTTCCATCACAACCCGAATTTAAATTGATCAATTTAATCTCACCAATCTCAAATTCCATGCCCATACCCATTTCTTATCCAAAATCCCAATTCAATGGAATAAGTTCTTTCAACATCTAATTGAATTCCATATAATCCAAATAAAAATAATTGAATTTAAATTTAGAAAAAAGAAATTCAAAATAAGAAATTATGGATAATATAAATTGGGTTTCGTAATGGTTCCACTTACCTCGGGAACAATGGATCATGAGTCAGAAAACCCGATATGGTATTATTCAATGACAAATGAAAATACCAAAATCTGGGAGTATCAAGAATAAATCCTAGGTTTAGATCAATATAAGCTAATATAAGACCCTCCAATAAGTTATTGAGATCTATAATACCATATGAAGAAGGAGAGAGATCATGGAATATGAGGAACAAGAGGAGAAAACTAACTAGAGGAGGATCATCTGATATTCTCTAAGTTTTAGATCACATCTGGGAGGGGCCTAAATGGGCCAAAATCTTCATTGGGAGATACAAGGATGGGAGAAAATTATTCATGTCAAAGGAGGTCCATCAATGACATCAAATAGTGGGTCATGAATTTTTTTTTAAAATTGTGATTCTCTTAAAATCATGTCTACATGGTTTCTAAGGAAATAGTACACGATTCAGACAAACCCATTTGTAGGATGTTTTCTCATTATAAATGGGTCGCAAGGTTTATCCTAAGGGAGAACAAAACATGACTAACTGTGTACAATACATAAAGAGAACTCTACAAAAAATTATCATATTTATATATCAGGGTGTAGGGTTTGGCTAACCGTGAACTATCTGTGTGAAAACCATGCACTAGAAGAGAATTTTTAAGATTCTTAAATTTTCAACTCGAGGCCACCCCAAATGAAACCCAACCAAAGCACAAAAAAATAATATTTAATAATTTCCAAATATTTTAATGGAATGTTATTTTTATGATATATTTTTATCAAATGATTCATTTTCCAATTTGGTTATTATTGGTTACATTTGTATATTAATGTATCATATAATAGTTTATTCATTTTTTTGGAATTATCCTAATATTTGAAAAACTTTGGGTTATTTTAATGTATAAATATATGAGAAAAATATCTCTTTTAAGGTTATGTAATCTCTAAAATTTTAATTTACTGAATCAGGCATGAAGAATTCATCTGGAATTCTAATAGATTAGAGAAAATGATGAGATTGAGGAATAAATTGAAAAAAAGAATAAAATCCTACTCATATTGTAAGTATATTTCATTACTCTCTTATTATATAAGGAAATGAAATTCATAATATCCGGAGAAAAAATCATTGAACAAAAAGTTTTTCGTATTTCTATAATTTTTTATGATATAAATGGCATATTAACACATCTATGTTTTATGGTTGTGTGGTATTTAACATTATATTCATCGTTCAAATTTTTATTATCAATATGCTTTTTATATTTGTTTAATTATTGGTTCATTATGATTTTTTTCCTTGAATAAATCTCAACTCCCCTCTAATGATCTCCTATTTAGAAATCTAAAATGTGTTATTCATGTTAACCTTTTTATATCTTTTTATCTATTATCATTAAGATGTTTTATTTAACCTTGTTATTATGTGGGTCTCCAAAATAAGTTATTTTCAAATATTCAACCATATATTACCAAGATAATTTTCGGACTAAAATGGAGAAATTTATTAATGTGGGAATGATGTAACATCCAAATATTTTAGAAGTTAAAAATATGTTTGATATCATATTTGATACACACCACCGTGATTAAATGACATGTGAAACATATAATAGATGAAACCCAGACAATAAAAATGAAGGAATGAATAATAATAAATAATTTATGATATATATATGTTCAATTTTCTATAGAATATAAATTACTTATACATTATTAGTAAGTATTCAATTATTAATTGAAATGTAATTTTATTTATCAAAAAAATGTGGTTATCAAAAATGATTATTATTTCTTTTGTTATGAAAAATATTAGAATAAATTTTTTGAAATATTAGAATATTTCATTTATAAAATTTACTTTGAGTGAATTTTTTGGATTTTTCAAAAAATATTGATTTCTCTATGAATAGTAAAAAAGAATTTTTTTATAATGGAATTTCATTTGAGAATATTAAAATATTTAAATGTACCATTATGTTTTGAAAATGATTTAATGTAAAATAAGATTACTTATTTTTATTAAATCCAATTAATTTATTTATATTCAACTTCATATTATATTTAAGTATATGATCATCTGTATGTTTAAAAACACGATATTTTGAAAACCATTTTAAAGTGCATAAATTATATTACTATAAATTAATTAAATAATGTCCAAATGTGGAATTATTTATATAATGTTCAAAATAATATATATCAATTATTAAAAATATATATTCATACAATCATTTTTTCATGGAGTTAATAATAAATCATGTTTTTTCTCAAAAAATACACGTCTTGAAAGCCCACTTTTTCGGTGTGTTTGCGAGTATTGTTCTAATTTTAAAAAAAAGTTATGTTATACTAATTTAATTTGGTAAAATAAATTCTATTTTAGTAGTATGAGTATATTGTAATTTATAACATGTTAAACTTAATTTTTTCACATAATTAAAAAAATTGATAAAATTAATTACCATGTTTGAGGTGAAATGATATTTATAGGTGGTTAACATAAAACATAAATGTAAAATTTCCTAAAATATTGAATAAAAAATATTTTATGGAAATATTTAGACATTATATATTCTAAGTATCAATAATACTCCATTTTGACCCTTTTTATTGTCAAAATTGTGTGTCATCCTTTTTCTTTACAAAATTTACTTGTGTGCCCCTCACCTCACTTAAAAGAGGCCACCCGATATCACATATTGGATAATAAAATCCCTACCAAAATAACATAAAATATTTTCCCCCACATCCAAGAATCCATGTATTTTTCATATATGTATTCTATGAATACTTTAGGTATAATCCCGAACATGTGGTAAGAGAAGTGGTAAAATTCCAAACTATTGGTTTATGCATTATTTATACATAAAACTCCATAAAATATTAATAAAATGTTATAATAAGATATCATAAGTATATAATATAAATTTATTTGTTTTTATATTAATTTCACAACCCAAATAAATATCATATTCCATAAAATGGGATTCAAAATCATCATTCGTGTGTACGATGGATTACCTCCTTCCAAATTGATCCCATTATTTTTTTCTATAACCTCCAATAAAATATTTTGTATTGATGGATTTAAGGTATAAATTTATATTATATTTCTAACATATTTATTATTAATGTGTCATTATATAAAATATTCCTTCTTTTCTTTTCATTCCATGGGTATAAGATAATATCACACATGTGTACGACAGACTACTGCCTCATAGAAAGATGTGATTTATTTTTCAGTAATTATTCACATGAAAGTTAGTATGGATAAAATAAATTAATATATGTAATATAAGTGAAATAATAATTATATTTATGATATATTTATCATCATTAAAATATATTATATCTTATTATTTCTTACCTTTTCACTCACTGTAAAATGACTATATTGTTCTTGTTCGTGAGATCTACTACCTTCAGAAGGTGATGTCACTATCTCTTCATCATCAAAGCACATGGATTATATATATATAAAATTATATTTGAAGAAAAAATATGTTATATATGATATTATTATCAGTCTGTTAATATAAAATATAACTTTCCTCTTTTCCATAATGATCATTGAAAAATGGAGACTATAGTCATGCATACATATAGCCAACTTTCTTTATGAACGTAACATATTTTATTTTTAAAATATTTATATCTTGATTTATTTTAAAATTATAATTAAATAATATATATGATAATTATTTCATTATTATTATTATGAAGGTGTTCAAATGGTGACCTATTTTACCATGACTAACACACAAAAGTTGGTTTGAAACAATGAATCAAATATCTACAAAACAGTTGATGTGTACTTAATTGATTAGGCATTTTAATATGTCATTAAAAATAAATAACATAAATGAATTATGTATAAGGTATAAAACAAGTAAAATTTAATTAATGAAAATTATAATTGATTTATTATTATTATAAACATGTTAAAGGACACACATGGAATGTATGGACTCGTGGTAAGGGTTTTGTCTTCATTATTTTACTTTTGTGGGACATATTAAATATTTACACATTTTTTATCGTTTTTCTTAGAAAATTAAAATTATAAATTTAAAATAATTAATCCAAAAATGATCATGAAATTTTATGTTTCAATTTTAACTATTTCATCCAAGGCTATTTTTCATTATGGTTTTGAAGGGGTAATAAATTTCATAACTCACATTCTTTTCATTAGGTTGTATTAATTCATCATTATATTTGATATTATAATATTATGTGAATAATTAATTTTGATAATATTATATTGTATATAATCTTTTATTATGTGTATTAAAATTTTATAATCATTATAGATTCATGGATTAATTCTCAAATTTAATAGTATGATTTTTGGAATGGTTATTCGTATGAAATTATTTTTTGTTGAGACATAAATGTGTGATATGAGGCTATAACTCATTTTGAGGTGTTAATAATTCCCTCTGAAATTTTTATATAAAGAAAATAATTATGTTAATGATATATAATGTATAATTTTATGTTATTCCTTTATGATTATTAAAATTTAAGATCTACCAATGTGGGAAAAGAATTATGTTACTATATATTTTCTTTATAGATTGTTTATATTCATGATTATTTTTGAATAATTAATTTGAAATTATTTTCTTGAAAAAAATCTCTTTTATTATCCTATGGATGTGAATTTGGTTCACATTCATATGTTACATTTCCACCCTTATTGATTTAAGAAACATTAATAATGTAATTTTTATGTGATACAAATATTTCATTTTACATTAGATTATATATCAATCTCTTCCATAACCTTGTTTTCTGAAATGTTTTAAAAAATATTAATTTTTAAAACTAATTGATTAGAGAAATCCATTTATCATGATATTTTTGTGACTATAAAAATTTTAAAAATAAATGGTTTACCCTCTTTATAATATGTAACATTTAGTAAATTTATAAAAATGTTTTGAAAAGAATATTTATTTTTATCACTTAGGGAATGATCATATTTTTTTACTTCCATATCCACTAGTTTTTGTGATATATCATTTATATGATTCCCTTTTTTCTAAATAGAAGTATTTTAAGAATAATTTTGTGATTTGTTTCAAAGAAATGTTATTTTATAAATGAAAATTTTATTTTCGTCATTAATATTTTTAATAGTCTACTAATTTTATTTCTATTCATCAATGTCAAAAAACTATATTTTTAATAATCCTCCAATAAGGATATATTTTAAATATTACATCCTCATTATTTTCTTGTATGCATTATTATTTATTGAAATAGTTTTTATTGAGACTATTTCGTTTAAATGTGTTAATCATTTTTTAATGAGGTTTTTATGGAACTAATTTCTTTTCTTGGGGTTTCTCATGTTTCAAAGATATTATTAAGGGAACCATTTATTTTTATAGGATAAAATTGTTTTAAACAAAAAATTATTATTTCTATGATTTTATAATGAAATGAATGGATTTTTTTCATTATTGATGATCATGGGGTTTCCAAGAATGCGTTGGGTGAACGACTTATAGATTATACAAGGGACGAGCCTAAATAGTGTTGGGTTAGCCCATTTTAGATTATGTTATCGGAGTCCTTATATATTTCACCAATTCATTGGGTAATGATTTTGTTATTTGAATAATTATAGTAGAATTTGACCTTATAGTTATTCCATTTATAAGGCTTTGGTATGGTTTTTGTAATTATCTTTTAAAGAAGATGATCCAATATAAAAATATGATTTTTTATGGTTATTAGGGTTATAAAATTTTCATTTTATCAGGATTAAAATCACATGGCTCATGATTAATTACTCTGAAGAGCCTTTCCATTTTAAACCCTCCATTCATGTTCTCATGTTTTATGCTCTAGATATTAATGGGTATTATTATTACTATGTTAAACTAATGAAAATTTATTATTTCATTAAACCCTTATTCCCTTAAAATGCACCCAAATGAAATTCAATTGTTAATGATTATGTTTACCCATAATGAGATTTTGATATCATCGTTATTTTTATAGTTCTTCTAGGTTATAAAGATTGATGATGAAAAAATTATTTCTAAAAAGGTTTTATATTCATGATGATGATGATTAAATTTGAAATAATAAATACTAGGTTATTGGGGAAGGGATAACATTTAATTTAATGTGTATTGTGTTTGTAATATTTGTTTCCATAATAATTTAAAACTCTAAACCTAAATGCTCATTAAGAATGTAAGTGAATCCGATTTTTTATTTTTTTATGTTTTGTATGAGAAAATTTGTCCCCCTTTATCACAATCAAATCCTGAAATCCAATGTTTTTGAATTCATCACTGGTTCTTAGAATGTTGGTTTGGGGATGTTATAATGTAAGTGTGTATTTTCCCTGTAATCAATGGAAACATCATTCTTAATTATTAAAGATATGTCTCTAAAATTTAAATTATCATAAATAAAAAAAACAACAACAAAAATTGATTTTGTTAGTATTATTGTTTACATACTCAATTACCCTTAATGGAACTGCTTCTCATGGTGATAATATCATGATCAATTTTTATGTAAATCTATCCTTATAAAGTAGAATCTACACATAATCCCAAGGTTGGAAAATATATTCATTTTGATGAATATTAGATCACCTATTTTATTGATAATTGAATTTATGTATTTTATAATGAAAAAAATGGTGAATCATTTTTCATACACTTTATATTTCCCACCATATAAATATTCTCAAAAAACTTGGGAGGTAAAAAACAACAATTCTATATGAGTTATTGGATTGATACTATAAACATGTTTATATAAAGAATATGAAGTGGAAGAACCAGGAGATCTATTGTAAACAAAATCACCCTGTTTATTCTATAAATTGAAATCCATAATATTTTTATTCACAAATATTTTTAGAATTCTATCTAGAGAAATAAATTTATATTTCATTTCCACATTAGTTCTATGGTGATGTTCATATTTAAAAATAATATTCCATCCATATTTAATGCCAATTGAACTCTAAAAATTACTGCCAAATTTATTATCTTCATTCTAAATAAATTACTGAAGAATGTATTAATGGTGAAAAATATCCTGGAAAATTAATCCATCCACTTTTACTACCTCTATAGTCTGTGGGAATGAAATAAAATAATACGTCTTGTAAAACTGATCAATAAAACCCAATATTTAATCATTAAATCCTTGAGATATATTTTAATAAATTAAGAAAACCATGATGACATCCTCCCATGGATACCTAAAATTCTAGAATGGGGTGTACATATTAGGATTAATATGACTCTATACTGATTAAAATGTAAAGTATCTTAATTTATTTTATTATACTAATGATTTTAAATTTGGAAAAAATAATATTATCCACTATTATCTATAAGATTTTTAGAATTCCAAAAATAATAGAAAGACATAATTTTTAATTCTCCTTAATGATCTTGTCCCCATAATTTACCTTCATAATGCACAACACATTTCTCAACAAGATAAAAACATCATGCATAGAATAATCTTCAAAAATTAATTTTTTATATAGAAATAAAATAATTTTTAATTGTATAAAATTCAAAAAATATTATTTATAATCTCAATAATTTTTTTAAAGAATCTATAGTATTATGCAATTCATACCTTTATGATAAATTATATACCACCATGTTGTCATTATTTGTCTTCTATTTTAAAACAAATAAAATTGATCGAATAAAATCCAATTTTTTTCCATGACTCAAACTTATTTGGTATTAACTTATGATAAATACTAAAACTTAGTAATCATAATGTTGAAAAATATATTTTTGTCTCAAATAATTAGGCTAATAATCTATATCACTAATGGTTTCGTATCAATTTCATGTGTGAAGTTATATATACACTCTCTGAATAATTTAATTTTTAGATGGAATATTCAATAGAATTATTGTTTTTGATGAGAACATTCTGTATTGAAACTCAACATTTATAATAATACACTTAAATAAACATGATTAAAATTAAAAAATTTCCAAACTAGTTCTTCACATTGCTTTTTCATAATGAGTACAAATGATTCATTTTGTACCATTGGCTACTAAAGTTTAATTTTTTTTGGTATTATGTGATGGTTACCATGATCATGAAATATTTTAAATTATGTGGTCATAAAAGGAATTTATAAAATGAAATATCCATAATTTAATGTTGGATTTGCAGGGCATATTGTAATTTTTTTCTACATCTGATTAATCAACCATGATGCCTTACCGTTACACCAAATATCAATGAAACACCACCTGGGATGAAATAACACTCACACTTTTTTGTATTTCCATATAAGATATGTATACACCGATTTATAAAAACCAAGAAAAGATCATCCATATGGTTCCACATACCCTTCCTTAATGAAATATATCATATATATATATATAATAATAATTTTACCATTGATAATATTTTAAAAATAACTATTCTATCACATAATATTTTTTTTTAAATTTGAATGATCAAATTGAATGGAAAACCTATAGTGACTCTACCCTTTTATACCTTACTATTACATATTGTTAAATAAATATCAATTATATAATATAAAAATACATGTTAAAAACATAATGGTTTACTGACATTACAAATTTGGATACATAGAAAATAGTGACAAAAATGATCAACCTCATCACCAACATAATTCTTTACAAATTACACCTTTATTAGAAATATCATACATAAAACTTATATTAATATCTTGAGGAATTGAAGAAAAGTTATGGGTGATATCATATATTCAGTAAGGGTAAAATAAATGAGAAATCAATGATCATTTTAGCATAACATGGAAATATGGGTATGATAATTTGAGCATTAACATTGAAAAGAATTATGAAAAAAATCAAGGACCCTAATTATAATTCAGGGGATTAATATTGATATTTCCAAATAAAATAATTAGAGAACATTAACCATGAGAGCATAACATTTAAAAAATATATGGTCATAATGTATTTGTATAATGTTTAGAATAATAATTATCATATAAAACTTATATGAACGTCGTACACTAATGCATAAACGACATGTTAGGCATGGGATAAACATATATGTACTATCTTTTTTCCACAGGATAACTCCCATTCACCCTATTTTTAACATGGGATAACAACACATGTACCCTCTTTTAGGCTTCAGATAACCTCCTATGCACCCTATTTATGGTTTGGGATATCCTACCATGTTTGATTTGAGCTAAAAAAATAAAAATCTTACCCAATTCACCATATGGATCTATCATTCAAGGAACAAGAATCCTATATTAAAAATAAATTAATATTTGGTCCATAAGACCATAAAACATTAATTATAACATTATATTATAACCCCTAGAAAATAAATGTGTTTCATAAAAATATAATAATCATAATAAAAATTAATCTAGAGAAATAATACATATGGTATAATTAGATCGTATCCAAATCAAATAATAAGTGACAATAAAACATGTAATTCTATACGAAAAATTCCTTTAAAATAAGACTAAATATTTATTGAGGAAACACCTATTCATTTTTAAATCAGTTATTTAAAATATTATATTTTCAAAAATATTATGTGAAAATTATTCGTTTAAAATAATTTTTGATACATGTAATTGAATATGAAATTTAATGAATGGTCAGGACGGTGGGAAATTCCATTCATGTTTTATTTGATATAATTAAGATTACATTGATATTTCTCATAAAAATTGAATTGTACATCATTTAGAAAATGAAAAGTTTATTCCATTTAATATTTTTCATTTTTTAAAACCTGGATAAAATTTAATTTAAAACCACATGAGATTAGTAAAATGTTTTTTTACACTAATTAATGAAAAAATACATAAAATATATGAATTTTTGACTTAAGAGGGTAAAATATTATTTTAATAAAAACATTATCTCGATCATTTTAAGTACCAAATAGAAATAAATTGTACTAGAAATTGAAAAATACTTGAATAACCAAGGGTTAAAAAAATTATATATTTTTATAAAATAAGGATCATATAATTCTTACCAATGTAAATTCGTACGTAAAAAACCATGATCAAACTGATATTGAAACATATATACCTTAGCTCAAGTTTGATTTTCTTTGAAAGCCCTCCAACAACGTGTATAAAAAAATTAAATTTATAATTATTATGTAAAAGCATAATTTATATATTTATAATATCATCTGTTATCTAAATATAAAATTTAAAAACTAATTCATTAATTCTTCGTAGTTTAATTCATCGTTTATTGGTGTTAATTGTTTTAATTCTCATGGATGTTTCATTTATAAAATTATTTTCCTTGTATGTTAATCATGGTTACATGTGATAAAGAAAGTTATTAAAATTATAATTATCCTAAATATTCATTATATAGTTATTTATAATCATTTATAAAATTTATATATAGTGAACTAAATTACCCCATTAATTGAAATGGTTGTCAGTATATACCCATTAAAACTATATTCATTTTCTTATAAAAATAATGAAAGAAAGAGAAATGATTTTTTTCATTATAAAATCATTATCACGAATAAGTCTCATATTTATACATTAAATCAACCATAATAATAATCCATGAATAATGTTAATGAAAAATTAATTATCTAACTATATAGAGGTAATTGTTCACATTTTCACACTAGTGGTATTTTAATTTCAGTTTTTTTAGTACAGTCGGTGTATAATAGTGAATACATTATCTAAATACAATTTAAACATATTTATGATAGTAAACATATTATTTTATGTTAATACATTGAATTATAGGATATTGATTGATAAATAAATTAAATGTGGTTTGGTAGGACGATTGAATAATCTTCAGTAGATAACATTTAGATCCCTTATTATGGAACCTTGGAATGGTATTTCAATAAAAGAAATACACCGAGAATTCATTTATATAGTAATTTATAATATTATTGTGTCGTTGGTGGTCAATATCTGTGGATTGGACTTATGTTAAACGTGAGTGCAGGGGTGTCTTTTTATATGTGGGGGTGAGGACACACATGGGAATTCATAAAACATTAAAATATTAAAATTTATTAATAAACATAAATGATTCGTAATGCACAAGGATTCATGGTTATGATAATATAGGGTTGAAATATTTTCATCTAACTGGGTTTAATTTGGTTTAATTAGAGGTTATACCAATATCTCTTTCTTAAACACCTAAGTAAACATGTTATAACATTAATCATGATTACACATTATTTTGTAGATACAATTAATTAAAAAAAATGAAATTATTCTAATTAATATATTATTAAAAACTATTTATGAAAATTCAATTCGCATTATCAAATGATGTTTCAATAGGTGTATGGATATAATTTTAATATTGTCTCACAAAACATGATGAAAAAATGTTTTACATAAAAATATATATCTTAGAATAAAAATATATTTATATGTAAATTAAAAATAATTTAACATCTAATAAAATTAAAAAATTTATTTTTATAAAATTTTTTAAAATAAAATAAAATATTTTAACTTTGTAAATATAGTAACTCAAATGATAACTTTATAATAAATTGGTATTTTCCACTATTAACTATAAAATGTACATTTTTAGAAATATAACTAAATAATATTTTAATATAAATTTTATATTTTATTTTAAAAAATAAAAACATATTTATATGGAAAATTTATAATAGCATAATAAATTAATTATAATATTATTATGGAAAATTCAATAAAACTTATTTTTTATAAAAATATATTTTGGAAGCATGGAATGACTTTAATGATTTTTTTTACTTATTATCAATTTTTAAATAAACTATGATTAATTAAATCTTTATACATAATTTTTGTGATGTTTTAATCCTATCCATACATTCAATTTAATGGAATTGTTATAACGGTATACAATAATGTGGTTCATTTAGACTAATTTTTTTTTATATAACATACTATCAAATAGTTGGAATTTATATCAATGTAAATACATATAAAATCATGAGGTCTTACATTATAAAAAGTAAAACTTATTTATTACAAAATATTAAAAAATTTAAAATAAAAAAATGAAGATATCCCTCTTTCATTATATCCTCAGGTTCCGAAGTATCTTCCTTTATTTCTTTATTTTTCTAAATAAGATTAACTAGGTGAGTTGTCTTGTTTGATATAACATTTTCTCTACGATCAATGATTTTTATATAGTTTTCTATTTATATGAAATTCCATTATCTAGTGGGAAAACCATTCAGTTTATTACATGTGATGGATTAGATATATACTTATATATGAGAGAAAAATAGAACATATCATCAACATTAGACATAATTAATGGTAGAACTATGCGATAAGATATCAAACTAACAAAATAAAGAACCGTCAAAGGGAAAACATAAATATGGCAAAAAATATAATTTTCAAAAATATCATAGCCTACTTATATTAAAATAATTTTTGGATTTACTTTCCAAAAAATTCAGAACATATATTTTACTAACTATTCTGAACAAAAAATTTCAATCAACTCTAAACTAACTATTGAAAAACTCTAATGTTCACTAAAATTTTATTAGCTAACTTAGGTCCCAATAAATTTTGTTATCCATATTCATCCTATAATGTGGTAGTTTAGAACATCCTTTCATATAGGGATTCATACAGATCAATATAAATACTTTATAGAAAGAAACAATTATAAGCGAATTCAATAAGATGAAGGTGTTCATCCCAACCACCTTAAAAATCACAAGAATAGGATATCAATATATGGTCCATGGTTTGAAATATCCACTATGTCTAACCATTTATCTATGAATGATAGGTAGTTTAGAAACATAAATCCAAATCCCAATCCAGGTAAATACTTTTATATAATATAGAGTTAATCCTTATATCATTGTTAGATAAAATTTCATGCGTCACTCCTCTCAACTAACCCACTTATTTAAAATATATTTATTAATGTTTATTAAAAGATAAAAAAATCTAACTAAAATTAAGTATGATGATGTATTTGGGTGATCATTGAAAACACAAATAACATTATAATCTATAATTTATTGTGGATTCTGATGAAAAAGACCATAATGATTTCAATCCATTTTCAATATGGTATAGATAATGGTGGTAAAACAAAATTAGAATTTTTTTTATTATCATTTTATTGGTGTTATTCCAAGAACTAAGATTCAATATTCAATATTTATCATCATGTTTTTATTTTATAAATGGTCTTTTAGATCATTTTAGATCGCCATACTACAATGATGTACATATAATGATGATATATGAGATTAATCCATCAACTAATTCACATGATCTTTTAAAAAATGATACCTATATTGTTATTAAACCTTATCATTCTATAATTTTCAATGATTAACAATAGAATATTTATCAACATCTTTTGTAGCTCAAGACCTTCCGTATAAAAACTATAATCTTATCCTAGATTGTAGTATGAACATTCATTTGAGTAGTACCAAATTTCTACGCTACCATTAATATTTCAATATCCGTGATTTGAAAATCATGGAATATTGGACCTTTTTGTGATCTTAATCATAAATAGGATATAATGATCCTTTTGACTCAAAAAATATTACACCTTTGATTTCCTAGGATAGTAAGGTATTGAGCCTTCATAATAATTATTCAAATCTAAAAATCTTCTACAGCGAATATTTGAAAAAAAATTAGTGAATATATTATTTAAAACATTATGATTAGTATATATTTGAAACAATTATATACAATGATAATTACTCCAAATCATTAATGAAAATGCATGGCAACAAACTCAAAATCACGAGCACATTAATTTTGGTCATGAACCATAAATCAAAGTAGGAATACGTTTCCCCATATCATTCCCCTTGTGTATGCATCATTGCCCCTTCTTGAATGAATCACTATAGATCGGGGACCCTTCTCTATAATAGGGTAATGTTAGAATAGTTGCATAGATCGAACATATTTTTTCATAAATATTTTATATACATTCATCAGTCCAAAGGAACTTTAGTCCCTTATAATTAACACATTGAGGTGATTATATTATTATTAGAAATTATTCTAAATGTGTTGAAAATGTTCAGAAAAATGGTGAAAACTAAATATATCATTTACCATGTTTTTTAGGATAATGCTTAATTAATTTTTTAATGGATCTATCCTTATATTCATTCTTGATATTATAAAATCCTAAATTGAAACATTCTATAGATAAATTATCAATTATTAAATATTTCATATATAATAACCTTTTTTCTAGTGTTCTTTAAAATCCTCACATGAAAATTATGATATTCATTTCCCTTGGAATAAATATGACTATCATCTATAAATACTACAATAAAATGAAAACGGTAATCTATAAAACTCTATTATTTAAATTTAATAAGATAACGCGGGAATTGGTCAAATAAAATGGAATAAATATATATTCACAATGTTTATTACTCATACAGAAGTTTGGATTTGGTATGTATTCAATTTTGACCCGCAATTAATAGTATAAAGCTGAGGATCAGTCATTGAAAATTATTGAGATCCTTCTAATTTATCAAACGTATCACCAATATATGGAATATGATTATTATTCTTCATAGTTACATTTTTATATTCATAAAAATTATAGAATTTCATTTATCTATTTATCTTCTTAAAAAAGAATAGGTTCATCCAATGGTAACTCATTTTACACAATAAATTCCATATCAAAACTCCCCTATAGTTTCTTCTTCAATTCAGAAATCTCAATCAAGGTCATGAAATAAATAGTAATTATAATAGGTTTATCCCTATATATGGGTTCTATTGGAAACTCAACATCAATATTCAATGTAAGACTCAATTGTCATTCTAGAAAACATTAAAAAACTCCCATACTATATATATATATAGGATGATTAGTTTCTACCCAATAATATATGAAAATCACCCACTTTATATAGGAATAATGGATAATGTAGTGGATACATTTTATAATAGAATTTTATATTTATCCTTGCACAAATAATCAATCATCAGTCGATTCAGAATATCAAACCTGACTTCCATTTTCTTTAATTTTATATGGGAATTATATTAATAATGTAGATTAGTTCCCTAAATAATATCAATTACAAAAATAGAGATATTAATTATATTTTAGGAGTCAAATTCCTAGAAATATTATTTATCGAATAATCATATACATGCAACAGATTAATTTTTTAATTTTTATTTTCAATAATAATTAAACATATAATTGTTGAAGACGAATTGAGATACCCATTGATAATACTTTACACATAAAAGGGTGGGTAGATAAAGAATAAAATTATAATTTTAATATTATAGAGTGGAATTTATATGGAAATTTCACCAGTCTGTTATCATTTACCAGATTAGAAAAATGACCCTATGAGTTTTCTGATCTCCTCCAATATTAAGGGGTTTCTAACAATGATTACTATTTTTAACCTTTATATTTGATCACTATTTATAAAAAATAAAATACTCCTTGAATTTTAAAATCATGAGATTTGGTGGCTCCTTCTGTGGTGCTTCATATCTATTGACATAATTAAGTAACTTCTTCCTTTCAATTTATTTATTCTTATTCTAAAGACCTATATTTCCACAATTATAACATTTATTAGTCCCCATAATAAAATTTCATCTATATATTGTATCAAAAAAAATTATAAAGGAAGTGTTATCATTATCTTCCCATGGGTTTTATTATTACAACATTATTTTAATTCAACAGTTTTTCTTATTGATAACTTAATAATTATGGCTAACTAAATTATCTATTTCTACATTGGTAGAACAACAAAAAATTATATTATAGTTTCTATAGTAATTTTTGGTTAACTCTATAATGATTATTGGTTTCATATCTTTAATGAATTCAATAATAGTAATGTATAATTCATTGATAATACCAAAAGATTTAGTATCTTGTATAGTAAAATTTTCATCATTGGTAAAAATAGATTCATCAGACATAATCTTTACCTCAAGGAATTATTTACCAATATTCATGCAAAGAATATGATGAATGTACATGTTGATGAATAACCTCATATACTCACCCCCTCCATAGAGTTAATGGTTTCATGTTTTTTTCATGTTCTTGATGATATTAAAATATTAATCAAATTATACATCTAAATGATAAAGACTAAAATAAAATTTTCATTCTCCAACCACTATAAAATGGAAAAAATATTTATAGTTGTACCGATATATTTTTCATCAACTAGTGGATATATAGAACCACTAAATAAAGTTGTATGTTTCCTCATTAACAAAACAACAAATCTATATCCCCTCATTTTCTCATTTTTATTCTTACTATGATTCATGTATTAATAATGTTTCATTAGTAAATAAACTATAGTTCTTATTATATTTCTTATAACATTTTTTCAGCAATACAAAAATCATTTCATTTTCGATCAAATTAAGTGTCAACACATTAGAGTTCTATAAATTGACAAAAACTAAGATGAAATTAATTGGAAACATTAATCATTGATATAAATCATAAAATCATTAAAAAAATATTTTTCATATTTCTAAATCATGACATGTTCTTTTCAGTTTGTTACACCTTGGTTTAAACCACTATTAATTATGATCATCACATATTAATATCCTTTAAAATTTCTTATATATAAAATCTATATTAACCCAAGAATATCACAATGGATTTTATAGATAGGTAAACACACTAAGACCCTCTAATAGCATAATAGTGATGATCATGTTAATACTAAATCCTCCCATTTATGATATATCACCAGTAGTTTAATCCTATATATATATATATATCCATTTACACATTCATGTATCTATAAAGATATTTATTTTCAATGAAATCCATAATACTTTCTATAAATAACATTTTACATTCTACTGTTATTATGAATATTCTATGAGTTGTCATGAAAATTTTATCATCAAATATATCAAATAAATAAACCTTCTATTGATACAATCATTATTTTTCCAAACCATTTATACTAAAAAATTACATCTCATTTGATGAATATTAAATATAAAATGTTATTATCCACACCAAAACCAGAATGATTTAGTTTTATTGGAATCAGGGATATAAAACAAACCATTATATAAAAATAAAAAATAATCTAAAACTTAGTTCATCACGAATATCATCCTTCATTAATATATAATACTAAACACCACACTTCATATCTTTAGGATATGAAAACATAATAAAGGGTTTTCTCAGACTCTAGGTGAGGGTACAAAAATAAGATATCATTGATCAGTTATGAATAACATGAGTAAAAGGGTTTGAGAATATGATAATGACAATTAAGATCCCAAATATCTGAAATCATATGTCACAATTATGAGTAATGGTAAAAATCTTTTTAGTTACTAAGAAATAAATCATAATGTAATCAATGATCATGATCCGTGAGAGTAGCATAGTGGCATAAGATCCCATCATAAAATATTGATAGAAATTGGGGAATAATCATAATAATAGGAACCTTATTTAATAAATACCTACTAATACAACCATAACATCTCTGGATTAGAAAAGATATACATAAAACTACATTTTTAATAGTATGACCTCTAATTTACCCTCTTTAAAAAATCAAATATTCTCTCATATAATTTTTTTTGATCTTGAGATCACCTCTTCTAAAATAATTGATCTTAGAAATCATTATTCCTCACCCAATTCATTAGAGGGTTTTTATAATTTGGGTCCACCCCTCCATTATTATTAATCAATACATATGTATTCTATAAACCATTATAATTTATAATTTCATCATAGTCCAACCCATGGAATATTATAACATTTTTTAACATATCAAAACAATAATAACAAAACATCAATATAAAGCATAAAAATGGTTTCATTGGACCATATCTCCAATAATTAATATGTAATATCAATGTATGTTAGAATATATAAATAATTACTATAAAATATCAACATATTATTTCTTAAGAAAAATAAATATTTCAATTATAAATCACTTATTTTAAATCAATAATTGTAGGCAAATTAATCAAAGAATTATATTTGAAAACAACCACTCAAACGTGGAAAATAATTTTCAACAAATTGATGTATCATGAAAGTGGGAACTTTTATTCATTATGTATATGATAAAATAATGATTCATTTCATATTTTGTGAAAAAATATAAAGACCCACATTTGGAAAATTCTTCTAAGATTACATTAAATTTATTTACATGAATTGTAAAATGGTTAAAATAAGATTTAGAAATCAGTCATTGATAGAGAAAATATTTTTTATAACAATTCAATAAATACATGGAAACAGAAAAAAAATGATTCCAAAATAAAGATGAAATGAATTATTTTTTTCATTAAAATCAATATCATTTTGACTCTCAAATATAGTAAATGGTACCATTACATTAGAATTTTATGATTTACATAGAGAGAATAAAATTACATGCTTTTATCAGATAATGATTATAAAATTTTCCTCAATGTAAATTCAATCATAAATAATACCAATTTAAATGATATTGTATCCTAAATGCCTTCTCTCATTTTTTCCCACAATTATATCTTTAACTCCTATATAAAAAATTTTAGTTTATTAATATAGTATTATATAATCAATTATATATTTATAATATCAAATTTTTTATTATTATGACATTATAAACGTCATTTATTAATAATTACTTACTAAATTTGTCTTTTCTAGGTGTTATAAGTTTCTTTTTCATGAATGTTTCATATTTCCAGTTATATTCCTTATTTCTAAACCATATTCCCATCATACCCATAATATTAATAGTGATATAATTTTCTAATATATTCAATAAATAAACAATTATAATTATCAATGCAATGTAGTATAAAAATGGGTTACACAATTCATGAAGACGATAATCTATATGTATTCATGAACACTATTATCATTTTTTATATAAAAAAGAAATAAAAATATCTTTTACCATTATATTATAATAATATTAAAAATATCATTAATATACATTAAATACTTTATAATAATCAACTACTATTCCTAGTGATGTGAAATAAATTATATATCTATGCAGAGGAGCTAGTATGGACATACACATGAGAGAAACATAAATTTCACATTTGTAGGAAAAGAGGGAATAAAATTAATAATTCATAATCATAATAAAATATTAGTATTTCTAGCATACTAATGTTATATTTTAATATGAATACAGTGTATTTAGAGGTCGTATAAGAAGAAATTAATTAAAAGACATCAAGTATGATGATTAAATCTTCCTCAGTAGACCAACATTAGATCCCTTATTATGTACCATTGGAATATTATTTTATGAAGATAAAAAACTAATTAAATTATATGGATTTTTTTAAAATATTTTGGTAGTCATGGTCATGTTAAATAGATCAATGTTGTGTAAATAAGGGAGTGGATGGGTGTCCTTTTCTAATTTTTTGAGAGGTAACACTTTGAATATTTTAAAATATTAAAATGTAAATATTTAATATTAGGTACAAATTCATCATAATGAATAATTATTTGATAGTAGGATATTACAATTTATATATATTTTAAATAATATCATTTATCCAAATTTTATTTTAAATTGTTACAATATATGATGCATTTATCCCTCAGTAAACCCATATTAACCATAATCTTTTTAACACGTTTTTACTATTTCTAATACTAGTTATGATAAAAAATGTACCACCCCTTGATTTTAATATTTTAAAATTGTTTTAATATATTATGTGACAGAAAAAATAAAATTAAACAAACAACGAAATACTTTTTTAAAAATTTAATCTCATTAATAGCTTATAGAACACAGAACACCATGTCAAAATGAACCATAATATTGTATATCATTTTATCCTAAACATTAAATTAATGTTTATGAAAATTATAATATAATATATTAAAATTATGGTTATTCGTTGATTAGAAATAAAATATTAATCATTTAAAATGAAAATAAATGTATTCTAAGAAACTTTTTTTTCTATAAGATGATGTTGTCACTCTTTTCACCAATAATATTGAACTAATTTGTACCACATTAAAAAAAACTCAATCATAAAATTAAATTAATTTATTTAATAATCATAGTATATTAATATTTGTGCTATTTTTTTGTATTTATCAATAATATTTCATTTTTTATAAATAATGAGAAATAGAGAATTTTAATTGAAATCTGTATTTTTGTTTAAATTAATTAGATTTATGATTAATTTTTTGAATCAGAATTAATGAAAAAAAATATTATATATCTATTAATAAAATTCTGGTCATTAAAATTATTTTCAAATTGAATTTATATATATAAACATTGTATTCAAGTGAACAATTTCCCATTAAAACCACTCATTCTCATCGCATCTGTGGAATTAATATTAAATTAATCTTTTCCACTAATGTGCATAGAATTTTGAGAAATAGAAACTATTTTGAATCCAAATAATTAATATTAACTAATATTATCAACTAAATTTTTTTATTCTAATAGATACTAAAAATAGTTTGAAATATTTATGAATATTAAGGAGAAAACGGGATTCCCTTGTAGGTAACCTAAAAATAAAAAGGCAAAAAAGACATAAAAACGTGTCTAAAATCTATTTCAATGAAAAATTTCGATCCTATAATATGTAAATATCTATAATAATCCATTTAAATTATTTTTTAATTTTAATAATGTTTTTAAATATATTGTTTTCCAAAAATTATAATTGTGCCACTCACCTTACTTATAAAAGGTGACCCTAACTACTCTCATCTTCACCCCTTAAATTTTTTTTGTATTCATAAAATACCTATTCAAATTACATCCCAACATCCATAATATCATTTTATAACCCTTATACTGTTCATAACTCATTTTTTGGATGTATTTTTTGCAATACCAATTATGTTTCCTAGGGAAGATGATATATTGATCATGAAGGATTTTTTATAATTCTTCCTCCACATCCTTCAATTATTGTTTAATTTTTTTGATATAATATTAATCTTATAATAAGTATACTTATATTTGTTACCTTAATTTCATTACCTACAACTATCCCCATTTTTATCAAACCGATTATTAATTTATTATTCATGTTTACGATGGACTGCAAATTGCCTAACCAAAGTCATTTATTATTCCAATAAAACCTCTCACAGTATCGTATGATGAAAAATATAATATATTTATAATATATTTACAAATAATTGTAATTATTTATAAATTATATTATATATTACCATTTTAAAATCCATTTATTATTGTGTATGACAATGTCACTCATGTTTATGGGTTACTACTATCTCACAAAGTGAAGTGATTTATTTTTCCCTAATGATTTACATGTAGGATAATAAAGACAATGTTAATGAATATAGGATATTTAAATGAAATAATTAGGATATTTTTGATATATTTATCATTCTAAAAAGTTAATATATTTTTTTATTTCTTACATTTTGACTCACTTAAATTTGATAACATTGTTTGGGTACCAGGGGACTACCGTATTTTCCAAGTATTGTGGATCACTTTTCAACACCAAAATAAATTGATGATACCTATAAGTATTTATAATGATATAATGTCATATTAATTATTCTTATTTAAATACAATATTTTACTTTTCCCTTCATATAATGATCGTTAGAAAATGGAAACACTGTCTATTTGTGTGTATGGAATATCGTCTCCATGATAGTTACATAATTAATTCTCAAAACCATATTAAAGGATTGATATTAAATGTATAATTGAATTATAAATATTATAATCTTTTCCTGATTATTATTAGAGATATTATGTAACTATATAATATTCATAGTAATTAGAACATTCAAAATAATAAAAATGAGAAAACTATGAAATTAACACTAGAAACAATAAAAACAATTAAATATTATTAAAAAAAGTGATAATATTTAATAAAAGGATAATATATGATTTTATAATGATAAATATAGTTCTAATATAAGTTAATAACATGTAGAAAACCACTATACATGATGATAATCGATGCTTAACCAACACAATTAATTAGTTAAGGGACCATGTCTCAATTCCCCATTTATTGAGGCATATTGTAATGTGATGAACACAATTTCTAATTTATGGTGTATATACCAACCCATTTACATGTAATATCATGATTAATTATTAATTAATTTTATTTTATGATTAAATTTTAATTTTCCCCCAAGGGGATGTGAATTTATATTTCCCATGTGCTAAAGAATTTAATAATTTGATTTCTTTTCATTGTGTTATATTACTTAATTCATTCTCTTTTAAACTGTAATTTTATGTGTTTAATTCCTTTTAATAATAATATATTTTATTTAAAATTATTATTTTTGGATTCATATTTAAAACACGTAATTGATTAATTTATTAATTATAACTCTAATGATATGATCTCTATAAGGGTTTATTTCACAATATTATTTTATTCAGGATTTCGTATATGTAAATTTCCCTTGAAAGAAATTATTTGATTATTTTTTAATAAAATAATTGATTTCAATTTTACATTTTTAATCGTGACCCTTTTCATGTAATATTATTATTTTTCCACTGTTTGGAACATAAAATAATAGTGAAAATATTTCAATCAATTTTATCTTTATTTATCTCCTTGGTAAGAAATACATTTTCCTCCAAAAACAATTTCTATAAATGTTTGAAAAAATGTTTCCAATCATTTGAAAAATTATTTATTAAATTCATGTTTTCTCATTTTATAAATTTTTTATTTTTTTCTATTAAATTTGTATGTCTTTTTCAAAACACACCCCATTTGGAGTTTATTAAAAAAGTGAAATGAATAATTCCATAAACGTACTCAAAATGAATGGAATATACTAATTTAGTAAATAATACATGTTTTTAAATATACCTTATAAGAATAAAATTTTATTTTCGAGTAAATTTTTTTCAATTTTTTATGAAATATTATTTTTAGATGGTTATTTTCAATATGAAAATTATATTTTCTTGAAGAATGTTTTTAATGATCTACATACCATATTTTATTCATCAATAACAACACCCTAATTTTTTTTACTACACAGAGGATATGTTATATTTATTCTATCCTCATTAATTATATTATATTTTATGGTCATTTTTTCCAAGGAATGTGTTAACATTTAATTCCATGATTTATTTTTTCAGTCATTAACATTCTCTTGAATTACTAATTTTCCCATGCATATTAAATTTCCCATATATCCATAATATTTATCATAGTTATATTTATTTACTAAACCATTTCTCAATTCCACATAATTTGATCTATATTTAAACTTATTCTGTTATCCTGGGAAATGTTGATAAATCCATATTATTTACTCAAAATTGAGATTAGATGATAAGTCACATTTGTAATAAATTAAATCTATTATACGATATATGAGGAATGATTTGAACATGAATACAATGGAGGGTCCTTGAATTATATAGCCCCTCGATGCATCAATATATTCATGATGAGAATTTGTAATCTTGCATAAAAAAATTATACTTTTTATTTTAAACCATATTGTGAAACGACAAGATGGAAGAGGTATCATGATTCTTCATATCAAGATAAGAGAGTCCAAGAATTAATTTTCTTCTACTGACATAGAAGTTGAATCGATTTTACCTTTAATTTATGAATTTGAATCCTTTTAAATTTAAACTCTTATACTTGTTAAGGTTCTCTATACACTCAATAGTTTCTCTCAGAATCCCCACATGTTAAATAGTAAGATAAGTGATGCTATCACAAAATAATTACAATTGTTGTAAACGAATGGTGAACTCATTTCCTTGTTTTTTAGATACCAAATCATTGATTCACTAAATTATATTTACATGTGAATAAATATAGTTTGTCACCACAATTTCATAATTTTTAGACTCCTTAATTTATTTATCAAAATTTGGTTTGACAGCCCAAAATCTTTTATTTTTTTATAGGATAGATACCCAAATCAGAAGCCTATAATTGATGGTTAGACATCAAAAAACATACTTAATATTCAGTTTTGATCCAATAATATAAATTTCTTCTTCATATAAAGTATTTCTCTAAAGGATATATGGATGTTCCTTCCATATTTACTAATCATCAAATAATTTAGAAATATAATTGATCAATATTGTGGGTCATGAAACTCTTTTTTGATGAAAAATGATCTAACTTGTTATCATCTAATAATTGTGAACATTCCATCACATTCATCAAAATTTACCCAACATTGGATAGCTACTCAAAATTTATATTGTAATGTTTTACTAAGGAGTAATAATTTATATTTCAATTATATATTTTATCTCATCACATTCATGTTCTTATTAATACATAAATGAGGTGTATGGGTCTCAAATGAATTCCATTATTTAAATTATCATTCGTAACATCAATTAATTTTTTTAATAATTAAACAAATTTAATTTCACTTATTCTTCAAATAATAATTCTGAATGTGGGATATTTTTTATTTCCTCATTCTAAATTCCCCACTGATAATGGGTATTATTTATTCATCATAAAAGGAAGCACTCAAAAATTATACGCATTTCATTTCATGCAAGCATAGATAAAATATGAGTACATCTATAATAGCCATTTTTTGTATTTACATTTTTCTTCTTTAAGGGGGTACGTGTTCACCCACATCTATTTATAAATACTAAAGAGTTTCGTGTTTTCTTCTCCTTCTCACATGGTAAAGTCATATGTGGCTCATATTATTTCATCAATCCCTCACATTCCATCCTAGAGGATGAAAAAAAATATTTATTCACTATATTATATTCGTTCTATAAATTCATGATGATTTGAGCTCATTAGGAATCATGTGGCATTGATGATCACATTTAGCTCATTATTTAATTTATGTATTCTTGAGTAATAATAGAATGTGTCAGTTCTCCTTTTTTCCATTATATAGATAAACAAATCCACATTTTTTAACACCAGAATGATCATGATTCCCCATTCACTATATATCATTATTATTCAATAAGAAAATGAAGAGTTATATGATTCTCTCATTTTGATCATACTTTTACATTAAATTTCTTTTATTTCTATCTAGTGAATTTTACATCATTAATGGTGTAATCACAATCAGGGATTAAATAATCCTAAATATAAGTGAATTAGCTTCATAAAAAAAATGATTCACAGATTCTGGGATAATATGAGATAATAATTCGAATTAGTTGGATTTTGGGATGTTTGATCACATGTTTCGTAGCTCTTCAATGGTGGAATTACCGAATTTCATGTGGGTTCGATCATGTATGGGGGGAGTCAAATCACTCAATTTATCAATAGTATCAAATTATTAGTATCCTAAGGGGATATAAATGTTCTTAATTTTTAATGAAAATTAATAGTCACAAAACATCTTTTATAACACATCAATATTCTCAGGTGTTTGGGCCGTTGTATATCAATCAACCACTTCTAGTGTAATGTCCTGTATTTTCCATGTAATTATTTTAAAATTATATGGTTTATTTCAAATATTTTTGTGCAAAAAACACATGATTCATTGGATTAGTGTGCCCAAAATAATTGTTTGGAATTTTTTTAGTTCGCATACAATGATTGGGAAATTTTCATACAGGTGACCAAATTACAAATATAAGTGCACCATTGCGTCGGGAACAACGAATATTCTATAGGAAGGACCTAACATCGAACAGTGAAGGGTCTAGGGTTAAAGGTATTTTATGGGAATTTAAAATAAAAAAACAAACAAATTAATGTTTATTTAATTCAAAATATCTCTCTACAATGCAACATTGAGTTAGTTATTTCATTTCATAAATGAAACAGTGTAACGATAATGGAACTCTGCTTAATATAAACATTGAAACATATTTCCTTCATTTAGTAGATTAATATGGATATGAGAACATGATAGGATCATTGAGTTTTCTATAAAGATTTTAAAGAATTTCATTGGTGAATGACAGATCACCAGTGATAATGAACTATGCGCCTCTTCGAAAGAATACACTAACAATAATGGATTGCAGATATATGACAGTTGAAATATTTTTATGTGTCTCTGTTCTTCACTAATGATCAATCCCAACATATGTAGATGATTATTTATAATTGGTCTCTAAATTTCCCTCATTCTATGATTTGAGCGATGATGGAAGACCAACCAATGAAAAGGTTGACCCGCATATCGATTGCATATACAGGAGGTTTTTTATTTTGGGGATATGAATCAAGGTCATCCATATTTATGTGTGATCAATTCATAGAGCTGTTAATACCTGATGATTTCAATTCTAACATGGACTGATAAGAGATTCTATAAAAAAAGCACATATCCATACATTTTTAGTGTTCTTGTGTTCTTCCTAATCCTCATGGCTTAACGATCTAGGATACCAGCTCAATGGCCAAGGGTGATGGAAATCTGTGTTCTAGAAGGACCTCGGTAGAGGAATCATGACATCCACATCGGGTGGGGCACATAGTTGCCAACCAAATTTATCTAGCAGGTATGCGACACCCAGCACATCCCGAGTGGGTAATTGGCCCACATTAGCGGGCCAGGCCGGGTAGGGAGGTCAGGTCGGCGTAGTGGGGCAAGATGTGGCCATGATATTTGGGCCAAGCCTAGTAGGGCATGTGAGAGGATAGGTGAGACCCAATGGCCAAGGCACACAGGCCCTGGGTCGGGTCGGGTCTGGGTTCATCCGGACCCTACTGACCCCTTTTCGCATCATTATCACCTAACATATAAGTTTTACGTCTAATTGATGGGATACTTGTGGTGTTTGGACCCCCACGATGAGGAGGTGAGTTTGAGTTACACTATTTGGGTTTTCATGAGAGTTGGAATATGACCTTTGGCATGAGGATTAGAATCTCCCTTAATAACATCATTATGAGTGTAAGTCTTATAGTAGGCTATGATGAGACGATTATGAATTTGATTCTAAGTGGCTCTGCGGGTCTAAGTGACTCAACCGGACTATGTAAACAAGTGATTCTTAGTGACTCAATGGATCTTAGTGACTAAGTGGGTCTATGTGAGTCAACATTATAGGGTTTTCATTTATTATTTCTTATATTCTTGTTTTTTATACTTTATATTTATTCATATGTGAGATAATAATACTTCATGTGTACATTCCATTGTGGTTATTCCATTATGGATTCAGGGTGTCCTAAAGAGTATTTTTTTACAGAAACATGCATGGGAGTTTCCCACATGTTTTGGGTCATGTGTAGACTAACATCCCTAGATAGAGACCTAGGTGGTCAAGAACAAGGTGGTAAAAAGTGAGATTAGATAGGTGAGTCATAATCTTATGTCTTTTAAGAGCTACCCTTTACCCACCCTTCATGAAGGGTTTTCCATAGACAGGTTCCGAGTGACTTCATTACTCACTTTTTTATATATTTTCTTTTTTATGGCTTGCATACTATCCCCTTGACATTTAGTTTTGTAATGTTACTCTTAGTGGTTTTCTCAGTGGCATTCAAGGTTTACTTAGTGTTTATTTTTTATATTTTGTGGGATTTTTGCTGTGTGTGTGCATACATGTTTAATGGAAATTCCTCCCATTTGTGAGATAGGCCTTCCCAGTTCTAGTTACCATCCCCTGACCTATTAGAGTTTTGATTGGGATAATCACAGTAAGGGCCCCACTAGGATGCGTTGTGATAGGGTGGTATCATAGATGGTTCAGTTCAACATTGGAACTCGGATACTATGAGATTAGTATGGGGAAACATTGTTATGTGTTTTGAGTTAGGATTTCAAGCCGAAGACCATAGTGTTGGGGTTACATCCGAAAAATCCAAACCCTATGGCAATGGACACCTACTTTCCGACAAATTACTTGAAAATGATTGTTATAGGGAAATAAATGGAATTTGCATCATATAGGATTTGATATTTTCCTCTTGTCCCTCTTGAACTAGTTCACCAAGAATACACTATTGACCATGGTTCATCAAGATCTATTTCATGATTCCACAACGCAGTCAGGAATCTAGGATTCTAATATGTGACAACAAAGATTGTACGCCTTACGATGGGGCATCAGTAAGAGGACCAGTACCTGAGGTATCCCTGTTGGGAGGTGCACCAGTGTTACCACTACACGTCAATCATATTTTGCTACCAGCACTACTCATAGATTATTTTTGTAGTTTTAGTTCATTACATGAGTTTTAGGGGTAGATACCTCATAGTTCTAGTGGTGAGACTGACCCCACAGGTGGCTGAGGATTGAATTGGGGTGATTAAGTAAGTCTTCCATCTAGTGAGGACACATCATGACCAAATAGTGGTCTTATCTATGAGACTTCTTCAAGGATCGGTGGGGGGATGCTAGAACTTCACAATACATATAATTAATGTTGATAAACTCATTTGTACATACATTGAGTGCCTCTTTAGTGAGTAATTATCCACAATAATGTTTTTTCTGAGCGTATACATGAGCTACTTCACCTATAGCAGTGTAGAATAACAATATATGATTACTTAGTAAGATTCGCTAAGATATCTCCCTACGTCACATACATGGTGTGTGACCCATTATTCAGGGAATGAGCTTTTGAGTAGGGACTGTTCTAGGAGATCACGGAATCCATGATGTCTCTTAGCATCCCTATCCATGCGGGGGTGCTAAAGCAAGCTCTGCATGTGGAGAGATTTCTATATGTGAAAGCACCGAAAACAAGAGCTCCCAACAGACACGAGGAGGCAGATTCTTCATCAATGGGTAGCATGCAATAGATGCAAGGAACCGTAAAGGTCATGCATTCTAGGGGACATCCCCAAGACACAGGGTCGTGTGTTTGAGGATCCCAGGTTAGATGGAGAGAGAGTAGAAGATGCTTTTATACTACCCGTGTAGTGGTTAGGGGAACATAGCACAAGATTTCATAACTCGCCATACAAATGACCCATAGACGGTTGAGGGATCTACGAGGTAGAAGTAGAGCATCGAGTAGGGTGGTTCCTAGTGTGGATTGTGTGGTAGAGGATCAGGAAATGTAGCAAATAGTGATATGAGGATAATGGTTCTACCACCACCACCTGAAGGTGGTCTTCCATGGTCTTTAGGAGCCGGTGGATAAGGGTGGTCCCAACATCTGGATTTAGAGGCCTACGATCACTATGTTATAGAAATAATCAGTTGTATGATCTGTTTCTTCTTTTCATTACATTTAGTTCTTATAGAAACTGTTCTCATCACTCTTTCCGTCCCACAGACCACGTCAAAGTCATAGAGGCTTTAGTGGACCTGTTTGCTCAATCAATAGGCTTAGAGACTCCTACGAGTGGGGATTTTATGATCAATCATTGGTGTTGGAAGTTTGAGCATACTATTGGATCCAAGTGAATTTGTTGATATTACATAGTTGTTTCTAGTCCTTATGACATCATACTAGGTATGGACTAGTTATCCATAGTCCATACTAGTATTAAGTATTTTTGGAGAAGTGTGTGGTGTGTCTGCAAAGATGGGACCAGGTTATCTTTTACCAGAGAAAAGATAATTCTTACTATGTATGAAATAATTTATAAGAGGTGGGGTAGGACAATCAATCATTAGTTGGATATCCTTAACCTCGGTGTAGTGGATGAGAGGAGTCGTCAATTTGTATCCATAGTTGAAGAGTACATGGAAATCATCCTTAATGGGGTTTACAGATTATCTCCTCATAGGGAGGATGACTTCTGCATTACTCTTCACCCCAGGACGACACTGATAACCACACTAGCATATAATATGGCTCCCTCAAAGATTTTTAAGTTGAGGGTATAGCTAGAGTGCATGAAGAGGAAGGGCTTTGTGAGTTCTAGTGTTTCCCCTTGGGTGGCTCCAGCTATATTTTCCGAGAAGGAATAGAAGAGCTTGAGACTGTTTTTTGACTATTGGTTCTTAAATGAGGTGACTGTGAAGAAACAATATCCACTACGGACAATGGATGACCTCTTTGACCAACTGAAGGGAACGATGTGGTTCTAGAAGATAGACGTCTTTTCTGGCTGTCATTAGCATTGTGTACGGGACAAGGATGTATCAAAGATAGAATTTAGATATCAGTATGGACATTATGAGTTCTTGGTGATTCCATTATGCATGAACAAATCCCCAGTAGTGTACAAGGGACTCAGGATCATGATCTTACATCCTTACCTTGATCGGTTCATCATTTTATACATTTAAGAAATACTGGTGTACATGATGTCTAAGGAGAATCAAGCGACACATGTAAGTATTTTATTAGATACACTCTGAGAGCACCGGGTATATGGTATTCTCATGAAGATTCAATATTGGATTAAAGAATTCTACTTTCTAGGACACATCATTTTAGATGTTGGTGTTTCAGTGGATCAGGTGAAGATAGAGGCAATGCTTTCTTGGGATCCACCAGGAGCATGACTGAAGTGAATAATTTTTTTGGGTTTGGCTGGATACTATAAGAGGTTCGTGATCAAATTTTACTGGATAATAGGACCCTAATAAACATTGACATGGAGTGGACAACCCTTCATCTATACTGATAAGTTCTAGCAGAGTTTCATGGAGTTGTGGTAAAGGATGATGAATTCCCTAATCGTGAGACTGTCAGAGGAGGCCATTGGGTATATAGTGTTCTTTGATTCCATTGTGATCGATTTAATATCTACTCTGACCAGAAATGTATTAGTTATATCTTCTCCTAAAAGAATTAGAACATGATATAGAGGCTGTGGCAATATTTCCTCCCAGATTATGACATCAAAATTGTCTATACTCATGGGATGGTTAATGTGGTGTAGAACGTGTTATATTGGACAACTCATTTGCAATTGCTAAATGAGGAATCTGAGAACGTAGCTGCGATGCAGATATCCATCATGGATGGAAGTGGAACAACATATCTTTATTCTTTGGTAGTCACCCCTCCAATATTACAGTGAGTGAGGGAGGCACAGCTAAGGGATGTTCAATGTGAGACCCGACATGCTTAGTTATCCATAGGGCAAGAACCTGATGGATATTTGATAGGTGGGGACCACATTTTCCTTTTTAGAGGGCATAAAATTTTACCAGTGGCGATGCAAGAGGAGGTTCTAAAAGATTCTTACACCTCCACTTTGGTGGTGAATCTTGGAGTGGAAATGAAATACTAGGATCTACGATGTCAGAAATGGTGGCCGAGAATTAAAAAGGAATTGGTGAAGATTGTCTCTTGGTTTGTCACTTTCCAACAAGTGAATTCATAACATCAGGTTCCAGGAGGCATGGATCAGCCACTTGAGGTGCTAGAGTAGAAGTGGGGTGGTATATCGATGGAAGTCATGATTGGTTTACCACAAACGCCCAGGGGGCATGATACTGTCTAGGTCATCATTGATAAACTCACCACAACGACCCACTTAATACCAATATGGGAGTAGGGTCCATTAGAGATCCCAGAATGCCACTATATTCATGAGATAGTACAACTGCATAGGGTTCCTTTAATGATCATTTCATACCATGAGGCTCACTTTAAATACTTTTTATGGAGGGATTGCAGGAGGCATTTGAGAATTAGTTTCACTTGAGTATGTTGTTTCCTCCCCATAAAAATGCTAAATACGAGAGAACAATCCTAGTTTTGGAATACATGCTTCGTGGTAGCATCATGGACATTGGTAGAAGTCGTGGGGGGGACCACCTACCACTGGTGGAATTCGTGTACAACAATAGATACCAATCCACCAATTGTGTGGAACTGTTCAGGGCCCTATATGGATGACCATGAATATCATTTATATGCTGGACAAACCCAAGGGATATATCTCTCATTGGACCAGAGTTGGTATGGGAGACCACCGAAAAGGTAATGGTCATCCAGAAGTGGGTAAAGACTACATAGAGTAGGCATAAATCATATAATGATAGGATATAGAGTCCCTTGGAGATTGAGGAGAGAGACCATGTGTTCCTTCGAATCTCACCTCGATGGGGACTGTGGATATTTGGATGAGGTGGAATGTTGTCTCATAGATTAATCTAAGCATTCTCGATTCTGAGTCGAGTTAGAAAGGGGGAGTTCCACCTAGGTCTTCCCACATGGTTTCACTAGGTGCATGATTTCATTCACATGTCGTAGCTAAGGAGGTACTTACATGATCCATCTCACATCATCAACTGGGTTGAGTAGGACATTGGTGAATGGGTGACGTTTGTAGAGTTCCCAGTAGATATAGTGGATCGACAAGAGAATTTCGTTCATGGATGGTCAATTCCTAAGGTTGAAATTCAGTGGCAGCAGTAGAATCTTTAAGAGACCTCTTGAGCGTGGGAGGCCCAGATTCGTGAACAATATCACCATTTGTTTGTTTAGATATTGTTTTGGATTTCGAGGACATAAATCACTAAGGTGTGAAAATGTAATGTCCCAGATTTTCCAATTTTTTTTAAAAAAAATTACATTGATTAATTCCAATCTAAGTGTTGATATGGAATGTGATTCCGAGGCCCGAGGTTCCTGGAATAATTTATTTAATGTTTTTAGCATGTGTATGTATATTTAGAAAATTATTAAATGGGTTCCCGAATTATAAATATGAGGGAAACGTTGTGTTTGGAATAAGGAATTTTCCTTATGAAGGACCGGATGTCGGCCGGTGTGGGTCAAGGGTAAAAATTAATTTTTTTTCATTTACAAGAAAAAAATAAACTTAAGAATGTTTATTTTATTCAAAATGTATCTTTTCAATACAATGATGATTCACCTATTTTATTTTGTAAATGAAATATCTTAATTGTGTTGTGACATAGTGTAATATAAATTCAAAATTCTGTTTCACTCATTTAATTGATTAATTGGGATATGGGATTAGTAGTGGATCCCAGAGGTTTATTTGAAGCTTTGACGTAATTCTGTTGTAGATTGATGAATCACCAATGATAACGAATTTCGCCTCCTCTTTAGATGATTTTACCAACCAAGATGGATCACAGATCTAGGATTGAGGATCGATGGTGGTTTAGCAGCATTATTCACCAATGATCAATCCAATCCCAAGAAGGGTCTTATTTCTAAGTGATTTTATTCTTTCCCCCATTCGACGATTTTAGCAATGAACGCAGATCAACACATGAATAGTTTGACCCAAAGATCGATCACATATGCGGGAGAGTTTTGATTTTATGGATTTGAATCAAAGTCATCCCTGAATCATTGTGATCAATGATTAGAGAAATCAATTAATCTTTGATTTCAATTACAACTCTGATGGATTAGGGATGATAAAAACAATGGCCAAATCCCTCGATTTTTTGTGTACTTTTGTTCTTACTGTTCTTCATGGAACAATGATCTCGGCCGCCCTCTTGATAACCAGTGGTGATGGAATTACGCGTTCCATGAAAGTACGCAATTTAGGATCATCCCATGGAAGGATGCCATAAAAACAAGTTTCTCTAGGTAGTCATCGTATAGGAATTCGGTGGTGGGGAAGGATGTAGCCAGGCAGGCCACCTTCTTAGTGGAAGACTGAGGCTTGGTTGGATGTCGGAGTAGAAAAGGCTACCGACTCAAAGGATGATGGAAAATGAGCCTGCAACAACCACTTAGAGTGGAGAGCATGGGCCAATGGCAAGAGGACCGTGATGGACTTGAATGTCTTGTCATGGTCCAGTGGGACCATGGTGGGGGACTCGTGGCATCCACCCGGGTGGTGCTTGTGGTGGCCAACCACATTCATCAAGTGGGGATGCAGCTCCCACCACATCCTAGGTGGAGCAACCAAACTTCTTCAATTATTTGGGCCAGCAAAGATAGTCAGGTCGGTCCGGACCCAGAACCAACTGGTATCTTTTCAATTCATTTCCCCTGACATTCAAACCATACATCCGATTAGAGAGCCACATGAGGCATTGGGACCCCCACAACTGGGGGTCCTTTTGAGATACATTTATAGGGTTTTAATGGAAGTATACATATCACCATTGGAATGAGGAGTATGTTCTCCTAGAAAAAGTAAGATACAAGTGGGAATTTTGTGGCTGGCTATAATGAGAAATCTCTGACTATGAGTCTATGTGGCTTAGTGGGTCTATGCAACTCAGTAGGTATAAGTTACTTAGCGAGTCTAAGTGACTCAGTGGGTCTATATGAATCAATATTATTTGGTGTTCTATGATTATTTCTAATAGTATTTATTTTCATAAATTATATTTATACCTTGTTGTGATGACCATACTTCATGTGTACTTTCCTTTTTGGTTTTTCATTTGTGATCTTTCCTTTGTGGTTTCGAGTTGTCATACTGATTATTTTTTTAATCAAACCTTTATGAGATTTTCCTAGACATGACGTGTCATATGAATATATTTAACACATGATGGAGACCTAGGTGGTCCAAGACTAGATGGTTCCCAATGAGATCATGTAGGGTAGGTATACACCAATTGCTTCCGGAAGATACCTTTCACCCACCCGTCAGGTTGGGTTTTTTGCAGATAGGTTTCCTGTAAAATGTGTAGTATCATGTTTATAGATTTTATTTTGATGGGATTGTATACTATCCCCTTTAATTTTAGTTTTGGGATGTTACTCACAGTGGTTGTCAAGAAATGGGACCCACTAGGATGGGTCTTGACATCCAGTGAGCCTCCTAAATTCCCCAACTGCCTCTCAAACCTCTCCATACTAGTTCTATATGTCATCGTACTACTCCACATGATGGCACCAAAACTACTATCATGATATCTCATTGAGTGTTCTCTCTTATGTAGGTCATATATTTAGGCCCACACTATTGTTATACATGGCCCAACCACCTTTTCACGGGCCCAAGCTAGTTCATGCATATTGTGATTGACATTGGTCCCACATAATAATATACTTTATTCATGCCCTCGTATAGATAGTACGTTGAACTCTTTTGAAATTAATTGTCACATTTTAATACATCATATGTTTTAAGAAACAATGAAATTCAAAGAAATCATAAAAAATTCCAACCAACTTGAAGTATCTTATATTCTTCTTTCAGTAATCATGAAAAATATACAATTCTATTTCATCATAGACATAAATTTAAATAATCAACAATTATTCTTGAAATCATGAATTTAAAATATTTCATGACCTTTAAATGAATTCCTCAGACATTAAATTTTTATTTTTTCATTGATAAATCGAAATATATTCATTTTGAAAAAATATATTATATTCAATATAATATTCCATATCCCTTATCATTTTATCATGGCATAAACTTCCAAAATCTCTTTTTATTCATCAAGAAATTACATTTTTATTAGACTTAACATGATATAACCAATATGAAAACTCTTTAGCAAATTTGTTTAATATTTTACGATTAGTTCAACAATCATCAGAGTTAATACATGGAGAATTTAATGACCATGAAAATAAAATTCCATTTCATGAATTGGTAAAACATTTTCCTGGAATCACAACATCATATAATCTCACTAGGAACATATTGACATGCCATTGAAAATAAATTCATTCACTAGGAACAACCATCTCCCCATTTTTATTTATTTCCTAATATATCATCACATATTAAAAAATCAATATGTGTGCCTAAAAAATTTCCCCACTTTGAAAAACAAGTTAAATGGGAAAGTGGGGATCTTATCATCTCATAATATACATAAAAACATTATATTCTCCCTGATTTGAAAATTTATCGATAAGTTATAAGAGAAGATAGATCTCACATGGTTCTTCATGTATATAACTATTCGATAATCAAATCTATGTTTATGTGGCTTGACATGGTGTAGAAAAAAATAGAGATATCACTAAAGTTGTCTATGTTATCCATAAAATACCATTCAATTCAAACAATGTTTAGAAATTATAAACTATCTTAAAAGGGATTTAAATAATCATATTTATCAATGAAATTATTAATCATCAACAAACATCAACAAACACATCAGAAGTGTTCAAGTGAAAATGAAAATATCTACACCTTTGTCCCATTTTATCATCAACCAAACACTCCCCCTTAATGGATAAAACTAAGGAAATAGTTACCATAGTGATATTGGAATACTCCATTCCCAAAAACACATACCCCTCAAGGGATGAACACATCATTATCATCAAAAATATTAATGAACTCTATATTTAACAAGACTTATCCTTCAATTCACTTCCCATAAGATTATCACACATTAAATAATATGGAATAAGGAAGAACCACTATTTTATTTAGTTGAAACATTCAAGGTGATAGTTTTCTATCATCATTTAATTATCCTTATTTCTTATATTACCATGGGATGTTCATTCATTATTTTTTACATTCTTCATTGATTATGAAAATATTTTATTCCCATGAATTTATAATTTATTTATGAATATCAATTCCCCCTAATTCACATTTAACACAAAATCATTCCAAATATGTTTTCATTTACACTAATAGTATTGATGTGAGTTATTAGATTTTGGTTATTGAAAAAACCCTTTGTTTTAGATCATTTTTAGTCCATAAAAAATAATGAGTATTTTCCATTCTGATTTGGATTTTACTAGGATAAGAAATATTTATTAAATCATATAAGTTGATTGTCTCCATATGGATTTTAATCCTACTATTAATTCCTATAAAGGAAATTAAATACCATATGGTTTAGGATAAAATAAATGATAAATTTTACAAAAAAAATACAAAGTCATTTGATATCTCCTTCCTTGAGATGCTTCCATTTATAGAGTAATTCAAACATCACTAGGATCTTTGGCATTGAAAAACATACTAATGATGTAACCAAGTCTCCAATAAAAAAAATTAGTTCTTCAAATTATCTGGTACCACTATTTCATTTTATTAATGACATAAAAAATTACTTAAAGATTTCATATCATGATTCCTATTTGTTTTTCACATGATGAGAAATATTTTGGAAGGATATTTATTTTCTCTCTAGAAGTGTTCAACATCTCGAATTGGTATATTATTTTCATCTATATATCTTTTATCATAACAAAAATTACATTCGTACTTTAATCATCATCCATACATTATATTATCCTTTTCTAATGGTTAGTTTTTATAGATATGATCTGTACATTCAATTCCTTATTCATGGTTATTTTCTTTCGAATCTATTAGGAAATATTTTCTATAATATCACATCTATCATTCATATTGGTTCAAATTTTCAATATAAATTGATTTAAGGAAACTTATTATATTCTATATCATTTATTTTCAATTGTCACATATTTCACCATTGCATAATTTATGTCATTCATAATATTATAATCTTCTTCTATCAGATTGCATCAGTGTCCCTTGTAAAAAATGTGATATTGTTACCTAATCATCACCAAAATAAACTTTAGTTTTCTTTACCAAGAGTAACTGATAAATATTATTTTCATTATCCATATAATGATTATAATTAGTAATAACACAAATTTCTTATTTTACCATTATTTTCAAGAAAAACTCTTTGTATTTTTTATACTAATTTTTTTTTCATGAAACACAATGACAATGATTTAATCTGACCTCATTGGATTATAATCCAAAAATTGTTTTCCTTACTTTTTAGTTTTACCATTATTGAATTTTCATGAAATAATTGACAATTATATTTATAATATTTATTGGATTTCATATTTTAAACTTATGGGATCTGTAGAGGTAAACCACTCACTAAAACCACTTATAGGGGCCAATTACTGAGTAAGTTCCACTTAGATGGTGGTTAAATTAGTGGTACAATTGATATATAGTTTTTTTATCCTTCTCAATTAATCCTACTGAATGTGTTAAGGTCGAAAATACACTCATTAGATTCTCCCAAACACACCTCTTATGTTGTAGTAAAATAAAAAATGACAACACACAATATTTATAAAGTTCAACAGTGAATGGACTACTCATTTCGATGTTGGTTAGACATCCCAAAAGGGATTCTCCTCACTATCTCCTCATGTTAATAAAACCAGTTAGATGCCCAAATTTAAAATTTGATTGACCCCTAAATTATAAGATCAATAGTTCCTTAAACACCTCGTCTAATTTATTTATATGATTAGTGTGACACCAAAATCAGAACCCTCCATTACCTGGTTAGAAACTCGACATACAAGATACCACATAACGAATTACAAAGATTTGGATCACTATTGTAAAATTTTATTGCACAATGGATAAAAGGATTCTCAATGGATATTAGAATTCTATATTTTTCTCATTATTTAAGTGCACATATTTATGCAAAAATTTGGCGCATAGGTGTCGAATAAGTTATACGATTCTACTCCTCATTTAATTTTCAAATTAAATGTGGGAATAATTAAAAAAATTAATTTACCTTCTTTTTATAATAATAATACCTAAATGTATTATATTTTTTTATTTCATTATTTTAAACACCTAACTTATAATAAGTATTTTTTTATTAATCTCACATGTAGTACCACATTAATCATAATTAATTAATTCCATGAAAACACATGTAAAATATCAGTAGATCTCAAATATCCATTAAAGTATTTACATTAATCTTTTTCTTCGCATGGGTATATGTTCTACCCCAGATCATTCCAAGAACCCTAAGGATCCAGGTTCTATTCTCCTCCTCATATGGAAAGGTCACAACTAGATCATCTGTTTTTAGGAATGCATTAATTTATCTCAGTGCTTCACTTAGAATGAAAAATATTTGTGGCTCACTCTATTTTCTTCATGCTACAAAGGTCCAAATATTTGTTGTTCACTATTCTGAAATTTTTTTCATGTTTTATCATGTCTCATTACTACATTTATGTGTGAATTATGACTAAAATAATAAATTGGTATCCTTTTATCATTCACATTGATAAAACCTCGTCTCATTTTTAAACACCTGAATGATCAGGAACCCTATTAATTATCATTTATTTGTTCACCATGCATGTAATATATAGTTCCATGAATTCCTCAATTTAATCATACATGTTTGTTAAATTTTCTATTTTTATTATGGAATTTGACATCATAAATACATGACATAACAATCTAGGTTCTACTAATCATGCATGAATGTGTACAACATCCAATACTAGAAAATGACTTGGACTCATATGGATGATAAGAGATCATTGTTGAAACAAGTTGGATTCATGGACATTCATGAATGAGTTATTTTATTCATAAATTTAATAATTATTGAAATATAAGTGGTATCGATCCCTGATGGAGTCAGAAAAAGCCCCTACAAGATTATAAGTCTTAGATGAGTCTTATCAGGAAGTACAAGAAATATCTGTCATTTTTAATGAATGGTGAATAGTTCAAAAAACCTACATCCCACATTGATTTTCACATGTGTTGGGACTTGGTATATCAATAAACAACTAAAAGTGAGTTAGAAAATTAACATCCTCCTCTAGTACCACCACATATCAGTTCTCACTATTTTCATGCAACCACACATGATGGGGTATCTCTAGCCCCTTTTACTCTCTATGAGGGCTCTATCATATATATATTTTATACTTAGGACTACATTGGGATTATACATGGCCCATAGACCTTCTTACTTTCCCATGATATTTCCCACTCAATGTGGTTTGACTTGGTCCCAAATGAGCATATGGTTGAGCCATGGACTTGGTTAGCCATTATATTTGACATGTTTTTAATAAAATGCCACTAGAAAATACATGATAATTTTTATTTAATGAAAAAAGTAAAATAAAACCTCAAAAATTCCAACAAAAATAAATTATTTAATCATTTTCACTCATTAATCAAGAAAAAAGTATATATTTATCATGTGAAACAATTTAAATAATTTTCCATTATTCATCACATCATACAATTAAAATAATGAATGTAATTAAAATTAATTCATCACGAATTAAAAAATTACATTTTCATAGAAACGTCATAAAATGTTGTCATGAAAAAAGTATATTATCATCGAACTAATATTCGATGGAATTTATCATTTTTCATGGAAAATTAATCTCAAATATTTACATCTTCTTAATACAATTAATTTCTGGCATGTACTTCACATGATGTAACCAATATGAAAAATAGCCATCAAAATTTTTTAATCATTGAATATTAGTTCATAAATCATTAGAGAAATGATGTGGATAAGTTTCCAACCATAAAATCCAATATCATTTCATGAAACTTTAACAATTCTAAAGGAGTCACCTCTTCATAAAAACTCACCAAACACTTGTTGAGATATAATTGGCAATAAATGAAATCAATGGACCCAAAAATGAAACCAAATAAATAATTATTTCTTTAATTATAAAATTGTTTATTATTATCCATTATATTCCACAATTTTAGTTTCTATAGATTCATTTGATTTTTACTTTATTGAAAAAATGGAGTGTACTTTTTTTATTATTTATCTTTCAAAATTGATTATGCTTTATCAAATTATGATAGCCATGTTATTGAATAAATGGAATGTTTGGTCTATTATTTTTATCTCCATATTGATTATTATTTATTTATTCATGATAGCTTCCATTTTACTTTACCTATAACGTGAATTTGAGATCACTCTTAATTTTTTTCCTTTATTAGGAATCCATGAATTGTACTATGATTGATATGAAGGGATATTCTAGAAGAAATAAAATTATTCCCTGAAAAAATAATATGGTAATTTTTTTCAAATGAAATAGTTGAATCATGTATATATCTTTTCAACAAAGAATAATATATTATTTGGTCATTTCATTTATCATTCATTATTTCTTATTCCTACATAATCAAGTAATATAATAACTCTGTGCTATTAGTGTATATATCATTATAGTTGGTATTAGAGGAAGATTAGTAGAAATTATGGGAACTGGATTGCAGAATACAATGATTTGGGATCATACCTTTATGATATAAATTGAGGATAATTATATAAGGAATCCTAATGCTTTTTATGGATGATATTACATTTTTTTCCTAGAAATACAACACTATATAGATACATCAAGTATTTATGGTTCTAAAACAATTGTACCTAGGGGTAATAACTCCATAATGTTTGCGTTATGATTAAAATGATTATCACCTGGTGCACGATAATAGCCTGTAATATACACCTTTTTAGGCACTCTGAGGTGATATACATCAGATTATTAACATTTTATTTACAACCAATTATAAATGATTTGATTAGATGATGAAAATGAATTACCTCGGATAATCCTAAGCTGTGAAACATTGAGAAGAAGGTGTCTCAAAATAATGGGAATATTATTTTTCTATGAAAATGAAGGGAATAAAGAAAATAATATCCGAGTAAAATAAAGAGTATAATGGAAGGAAATAAATATCATTCAGGGGATTCCTTTATAGTTCTTGTTCTTAAATGTTGAGAACATGGGCCTTATTAGAGTCAATTCCTTATTATCTAGGTCAAACTTTTTACCATGGTAGGACATATGTAGAAATATAATAAATGAATTATTTATTTATGGGAATTCATGATTTAAATTGTTGAAGTATTTTACTAATGGTATTTTGGTTATGAGAAATCATAAAACATATACGAATTTTGTTAAATTTTAAATTAATATGTATATTCATTAATATAAGAGTTATGGGTTCCATTAGTGGCTTACACATATAAGATTGATCATAAGATAAAATTATAAAATACCCATGTTGGGTTTAATGTGAGAGTATTTTACTAAGTATACAAATATTTTGTGAACAATTTACGGCAATAAAACCCATTAAATTAGTTTACCTTTTAATGGCCCGAATGTCCTGAAGGCCTTCTTTTTTATTTTATTATGGATAATCCACCATTTAAGGTTTGAAGGGGAACCCGTAAATGACCCATAGGCCCAAGTCACAAGGCCTGACAAACCCGCAATACATGACCCGAAGGCCTAGAGGCATACCATCCCCAATACATGACATGTAGGCCCATCCTACTTGAATGGACACTCCCCATCTTTCTGCCTCTTTGATCACCTAGATCCCCACCATGCATTGCTGATTAGATAGCATTTGCCCGTACAAAGATTCACGGTGCCTAGTCCCAATGGTGGCTGTCATACCCTTTCATTCTTCCAATAAGGTTAGCTCTGCCTCTGGTGGTTGCTACTCCTGTTGCTCTGATCCTCTTCTAGGGCATGTTCTGTGTGAACCGGGCCACTCCATGGCCTACGTGACCTGAAGGCCCTATGTCCCGAAGCACTTTGATGAACTAAAGGACCTGGAGACCCGTAGGCCCAAACCGGTGGCCCGAAGGCCAAGATCAGGTGAATAGTTTCTGCTGCTACAGTACTGAATAGTAAATGCTGTAGTACTACTATAGTAATGCTACAGTAACCTAGAAATTTTCCTCCACCAGGTTTTGAATCTGGGTCTCTTGGATGCCATGCCGGGGCCCTTAACACTCGTGTATGGGCTCGTTGGTATATCATTTAATGAAAATGTTATTTGATAAATAATTCATTTAAATTTTATAGACATAAGATTAATGTTATTGATTGCATTTATTTTTAATAGGATCTATAATGAAGTTTTAATAATAATGAATGAATATTACAAGACTTGTGTGAAAAATATTTTATATTGAAAACAAAAGTAAAAAAGGTATTTGATGATTATTTTTATTTCAAACTTGTCCATCAATATTTTTTTGGAATGCTATTGGAATTTTATTGATATAGTTTTTGAAAAATGGAAACTTGTGTTTCGAGTGATAACATGTCATATCTGACAAGGTTGTGGCTCTTAGACCAACAACCAAAGGATGATAAGTGTTTAATGCATACTTATTTCCTTTGTGATTTCTTGAGAATTTGTCACTATTATTATTTAAAATATTTGTTGAATGAAAATTAATGATGAAATGGTGGTGTTATTGGTGAAGTTTATAAATTAATATATTATAATATATAACAATTTCTGACCATATTGGTTTTGGAAAATAGTTAGGGAGATATTAAATTCTTCTCACTCATTTATGGATATTAGAAGTCCTAAACATGATTTTTAGTCATTCAGGAATAAAAATGCATTTTTGGATATTCATTTCTTGAAGTAAGGGTTGAATTGAAAATTTAATGATACACAAACAAGGATGAAATTATTCTTATGAAATAGAAACATATCAATTAATTATATTTCATTATATTCATAGACAGTAAAATAATTTATTATATTTAGTATAAAATATTTTAAAAAAAATTCCATGTAAATTAATATCTGATGAATCCAATGGTTTTTCGAATCATCATATATTTATGGTTATGATCATTCAATTTCTAGAGATCAATTACCGCTATCGCTATCTATAATTATTTAGGACTTTATTCAATTACCATATCTTCACATTACACCAATGTTCTTATATATAGACAACTACTTATGTGTTATTCCACATGATAGATTAATTTAACTTTATTTATTATTAATAGCATATTTCATTAACCCATTTATGAAGTGGGGTTTTTAATAATGTTATTTCCAACTACCAAATAAATGATTATGAAGGTCATGTTTAATTTTGGCGGAATTTATTTTAAGTTGGGGAGAATGTAATACCCTGATATTTCGAAATAGGAAAAATTTTTATAGAACAAGTGACATAGAACACCATTCTTGAACAACCCACAAAATACATTTCATTAAATTCAATCTCTTCGATAGGTTGGAGAACATACAACCTCGAGTCAAAATGAATAATAATATAGTATAATATTATAAAATAACCATTAAACAAGAGTGAATGAATAGTAATAACTAAATTATAGATATTATAATTATCAATTGATTATATATAAAATTTGATTCATTTATAAGAAATGAAGTGTGTTCTGAAAAACAATATTTTTTCTTAAAAATAGTTTATTTGCGCTTTGCGAACATAATATAAAATTACAAATAATTTATTTTAGAGAATTTATATGATAAAAAGTATTTAGTTTTTAATATAATCATCCTAAATTTTTCTTAGGGTGTATTGTTTTCTATTTTTCAGAAGGTAATCATTTTTTGAAGAATAGTGAAAAATGATGAATTTTATTCAAAAACAAATTTTGAGGATTAAATTAATTATTATGATAAATTATATATTGGATTTTTTTAAAATAAAATATTATAAATTATTATCTATTAATAAAATATAGGACATTTGAATAATTTTCATATAGATATTTGATATAAAAACATTGTAAAATTTTGAACAGTTTCCCTTAATGAACCCACTATCTCATAAAGTATTAGAGACAAAATTTGAATTAAAATTTCAATTAAAATGATTTGAATTTAAAAAAATTGATTAATTTTTTTTATTATAATAATTTATAATATATAATAAGTTCAGCTTAGGTTTTGGCCATAATGAATAGTGAAAAACCTAAAAATTAATTACCACAGTTAAGGTAAATATGGGATTATCCTAATTTAACGTCAAAATAGAACTCATTAAATTATGAAAAAAACTCTCCAATATCAACATTATGATAATATTTAACCCCTATAATTTATAAATATATATAATACTATATTTTTAATCATTGTTCTTTGTAATAAAGATGTGTACATGTTTTTCATGTAAAAATTTACAAGTTTGTCACTCACCTATATTCTAAAATAATGGCCCCTATCACATCCAATTCACACCATAAACTCTTTATGTTTAGTCCAATAACATCAAAAATAACTTTCCTTCTTTTCTAGTTTCATTTTACAAGACATTGGTAGGTTATAAACAAATATTTCATAGGATTTAAGTTCAATCCTGAAGAGGTGACCCGAAGAAGAGGTAATGTTCTTCACCAAGCATTTATAAAATATATATTTTTTCAAAATATCCCTAAAATATTATTAAAAATGATTTTTTAACAAAAAAATTTATCATATATATACATAGGAGTTTTCATGTTATGTTAATTACCTACAACAACCCCAACTTCCCCAAAATGTGCTATGAAATCTTCATTTGTCGATATGGTGGACTTCCGCCTCGCGAACTGATATCCTATGTTTTTCAATTAGAACCTCTCAAAATTTGGTATGATAAGGGATATAAAGTTTATATATGATATTTATAAAATATTTATACCTAAATAGTAATTATTTTATATATAATGTTTTTTACATTCCATTTCTTATGGGATTTTATAATATCAATCGTGTCTATAGATGACCACCGGATAAGGACACAATGTGATTCGTTTTTCTCTAAAACATTACATGAAATATAAATAGGATTATTTTATGGAATATAAGTTATATAAATGACATAATAATTATATTGGTGACATAATTAACATTATTATAAGATATTTTATTAATTTACATCTGAACTTTTCAATCACATAATGATGCTAACATCATTCATGTACATGTTGACCACCACCATCGCGAAGAGATGTGTCACACTCATCATAACCACACCACAGGGTTGAAACATATAAATAAGTATATTTAAAAGAATAATATTATATTTACTATATTATATTTATTCTATACTAATTATATATAACATACCTAGGATCTGGATGATTGCTGAAAGTTGGATAGGTTACCCTTGTGTTGTGATGACATACAGTCTCCATGAATGTAGCATACCTCATTTCTCAAAAAAAAATCATTCATGACTATTCTTAAAAGTTTAATTGATCAATAAATAAGATAATTATTTCAATATTTTTATTATGTATATGATATAACCTAATAATATGAAAAAAAATAATGTTCAAGTATAATAAAAATGAATTAATAAGGCAATTAAAACCCAAGACAATGAAAAAATAATGAATGATTATTAATAAAAAGGGTGGTAGAATATTTAAAAAGATATTATGTGATATTATAAATATTAATATGGTTTTATTACAAGTTAATAACATATTTAAACCCACTATTAAGTAGGTTAATTTTTGTTGTACTAATATGAAATGTGAGGTAAGCCACTTCATCTCAATTTCCCTTCGTTGGGACATATTGTAATGTTATGAACCTTAATTAATTTATATGGTGTATATAAATACCATTAGACATTTAATATCATGAATTTTTCATTCATAAATTTATTATAAATTTTAATTATAGTTTTTCCGTCAAAGGTGATTTGAATTGAAAATTAAAAAGTGGTAATAAATTTCATAAATCTATTTATTTTCTTTTGTTTCTATTTCTTTTTCGTTTTCTTTTATATTATATGATTATGTGTTTCATTAATTTTGAATATATTATTATTTTTAATCTTATTTTATGTTTATTTTCATTTTACACATTGAATTTATGCAATGATTAATTATCACTTCAATGGTATGATCTTTTTAAGGGTCTGTTTATAATCTCATTTTCATCAGGATATTATATAGTTAAATTTACGCTTAATGAAATTTGTTGATAGTTTTTTTGAGAAAAAATTAATTTTCTTCTCCTATGGTTACTATATAATTATTTTAATGAGATATTACCATCTTCACTCATTGTTAAAAGAAATGATTGATAAAATGTTTTTATAAAATCTAACTTCATTTCTCTCTTCCAATATGAATCTCATTTCTTCCAAAACTATGTTTTAAATAAATATATTAAAAAATGTTTTTCAACCTTATTAGGATAATTTATAAAATAAATAATTAACCATTTTCACTTTTTAAATTTTTTTAGTGAAATCTTCGTGCAATTTTTAAAACAAGGCCAATTTGGATTTTACCAAAAAATAAATTGAATCCTACTTTTAAAATACTCAACATTTATGGAATTTCATAACATTATGACCACTACATGTTTGAAAACTTCTACTATATATTTCATAGGGTCTTATCCAATATAATTATTCTTAAAATTTATTGCAAACATTTAGTTTGAAAATTTGATTTTCAAAATGATAATGACATTTACCTCGTGAATGTTTTTAAATACATTTTTATGTTATTTATATATAATAATGAAAAAAAACCTTTTATTTATTATATACATCACTAGTGATATGTTGTATTTATACCATCCATTTTCATTACATGGATGGATAATGTTAATTTTGACCCATTCAAGTACTAACTTTCAATTGTTTTATTTTTTATTATTTTATATTCCCCTGAATTATTCACATGCCCATTGCAATTAAATTTCGAAAAAATATTCATATTATTTATTATCGATATATTTATTTTATAAATATTAAATCATTTTTAAATATTCTATAATTCATTTATGATTATTTTTTATCTAGGGAAATATTGATAAATCAATATTCTATTAGTAATTCATATATTGTGGATAAGGAACATTGTTCATGAATTAAATCGAATATTCGATATATGTGGAATGCTTTAGAGATGAAGTGATGGGTGGGGCTCGGAATTATATATCCCCTCGATGAATCAACAATATCCTAAGAATAATCAACAAGGTATAATTATTTATGTCTCTACCTATGGTTTTAAACAGTCTTCTAAAAGTTCTTGATGGTCGATATATCAAGATTTACAATATCATGACATATAATAAATAAGACATTCCTTAATGAATAAATAGTTATTATTATACATGATATGCACAAAATTGTACTGTCTCTTGATGATATTAATTATCAGTTTATTGATTATATGACTATTTTTTTAGTCATTTACCTTTCCATATTTATTATTCCTTATCTTATTATTATAGCTGAGTTATCGATTAAATGGAATGTATTTTCAGTTATATAACCTTATATATTGATTAATTTTATTTATTCATAAAATATTCCATTATATATAACTCTTAGATAGAATTTTATCCCAACTATATTTTGATTCTTTTCCCACAAATCTATGAACATTATTGTGATTTATATGCATGGATATTCTTAAGGGGATAACTTTATTCTCAAAAAAGAAATATTTTTTATTTTTTTCATATTTAATATGGGAATCAAGTTTGTTTATAGTTTTCCAAGACTACTAGAATATTTGTTCATTATAGATGTGATTCCTTTTATATTATGATCATTTATCAAATTGAGACATCATTACAGTGATATTGGGGTTAGAACCATCACCATTTGTATTTGGGGATGTTTAATTGAAACCATGGGACCAATATTTGTGAAGTCATAGATTAGCATCATGACCCTATCATAGACATTGTAGATAATTATAAAAGACCATTCAAATTTTTTGGTAAGGATGTGATTATGTGGTTTTAACAATACATATGACTCTAAATATATATATATAAGGGGATGTGGTTCTATAACAATTGTAACATGGGGTAATAACATTGAAAAGGGATCATTGATAATGGATTCATCAGCAGATGGTGCATGATAATTCGCTTTACCATGCACATGCTATGAAAATCCCATCGGATATAAATATATTAGTTCAATTTTTAAAAAAAACCATTATAAATTATTTTAATATATCATGAAAACATATGGATTTGTTTAAACAATTGGTTTAGTTGATTTAAATTATCAAGTCTAAATGGAACGACAAAATGTTATATGTATGGAAAATAGGTTCATAAAGAAATAAGTTTATGAGGAAAAATGAAGAGTCTAATTGTAGTAAATGCATCTCCTAAATGAACATATTTATAGTACATTTTCATAGATGTGTAGAACCTGGGAATTATCAAAGTCAATTCCCTCTTCCAATGGTTAAACTCATGACCACAGAAGGGCCTTTTTGGAAATAAATTGGATGAAGTATTAATGTATTTGGATTAGTAAAAAATGCTGATGTATTTTACTAGTGGAATTTTGGTAACAACCATCATCAGACATTTATAGATTATATTAAATTCTTGAATAATAACTATATTCATTTTTGTAACTATAATGGATTTGATTAGGGTTTTATGTGTTTATGATTGGTGATAATATAAATTTCATTAACATACCATTTTTGGTTTTATATGATTGGAGTCAACAATGATTGTGGATATTTTATGAGAAATTTAAGTCAGTATAACCCATTGGTTTAGTATTAGTTTTAATGAAAATTTTATTTGAGGAATAGTGCATTTACAATTTACAAAAATGTGTTTAAATATAATTAAAACTGTTAGGGTTAAAGTTACAATTAATGATTTTCTAATAATAGTAAAATAATATTATTATCCTTCATTTAAAACAATTCATGGAAAGTAATAGTAATAATAATATTTAATGATTATGTTTTTTTGAAGAATAACCATTATATATTTGTGGAACATTATTGGAATTATATTAATATAGTTTAGAAGAAGGAAAACCCACATGCCTGGTGAAAACCCATCATATCTGACAAGCACGCAGGTCTTGAACCCACAACTGAAAGAAGATTAGGGGTTATTTCTCACCAATATCCTAAGTGATATTTTTATTTTTATTTAATTATTTTTAGTTAAATGTTTTAATAAATAATTAATAATGATGAACTAATTGTGTTAATTTTGAGTTTTATAGATTTATGTTTTATATTGGATTTCATATGATATGTATTTTATTCTTGGAAAATAGTCAGGGAAACTTGGAAATAATTTTCACACTTTTTGTGATATTATGATACATAAAAAATGAATTCTTTCGATTGGAGAATAAGTTTATTAATTTTTTATACTATTTCCATTATGTAGTTGGAGAATTAAGAAAATTGATTGAAGAAAAACATAAGATGAAATTGTTCTTCTTAAATAAAATCATATCATTTATTTATATTTCCATATATTTTTAGAGTGCTAAATAATTATTCAGCATTTATAAAATGGGTCTTCAAAAAAATATTATCCTATTGCATTCATTTCTAATGAATTATACGGTCTTTTAAATCATCAAATATTTATGCTTTTTTATCATTCACTTTCATGTGATCAATGCCATATATCACTCTATTTAATTATTTATGTTATTCATCCATGACTATATCTTAATATTCTACCAATTATATTTTAATAATAAATCTAGTATTTTGTTATTCTATATGACCTTTTTCATTTCCCATTCTTAATTATTATGAGTATATTATATTAACACTTTTATATTGTGGTTTTATCAAAAATTATATTTGAAATTACATTCCATTGATTATTGAGATCATGCATTATTTAAATGAATGAAATTTATTTATGGTGGGGAGAATGAAACACCCTGATATTTAAGAATTCAATAATTTTTTAGAGAGAGTATCTTTCTTGGAACACCATGCTTGAACTACCCACACAATAATGTATATGAAATTTAATCACATCTATAGCATTAAGAACGAGAATGCCCATGTCAAAACGAAAACAAATTTATAATTATAAGAAAACCACTTAATATATGGGTATGAATATTATTAAATAAATTATCAATATTATGGTTATATATTTACTCTGAATAAAATATGGACCATTTAAATGAAAATAAATGTTTTTGAAAAAACTATATTTTTTAGTGCGATTTGGTCTCTCTTTGTGATAAATAATAAAAAATTAAATTTTACCTATTTTAGAAATATTATTTTATAAAATAAGAATAATTTTAGGAAATATCATGTTATGTTTATATTTGGTAGGTTTTTTTGATATTTATGAAATGTTACATTTTATGAATAGTGAAAAATAATGAATTGTAATTGAAAACTAGCTTTTTCATTTTTAATACTTAGAGAATTAAATTATATTTTTAATTGGATTTAAAGAAAAATTATATTTTTATTAATCAAATTTATATCACTTGAATCATTTTCCTACTGAATTTTTACATAGAATCTTTGTGATGTTTTGAAATTATTCTCTTTAGAAACCCCCTTTCACAACGTGTTTGTAGGATTGATTTTAAATTGAAATTTTCCAATTATGTGAATAGAATTTGGAAAAATCTATTCAATGAATGGAATAATAATAAATTATTTTTTTATAATAAGTAATATATAAATTTTTAATATAATTTATAATAAATACAATAAAAATTGATTACCACAATTAAGGTAAAAATGGATTTACAATGGGTTGCACTAAAAGGATAAAGCATAAAATGTCTTTAAACATGAATAAGATCAAATGTATTGATATATTTACACCATAAAATATACAAGGATCTAAAATACTCTATTTTTTACACTTTTTCATGGGAAAAACATGGGTACACATTTTAATTTTCAATAATTATTAGTTTACCAATCACCTCCTTTATAAAAGGACACCACTCTCAACTACTCTTCAAACACTAAAAAAATTTTATTCAAAAAACAAAAACCCAAATCATATAAATAATCCTCAATATAATTGTATAATCCTTACATTTTTTAAAAAAAATATCCTTAAAATGATTTTGGTGAAAATCGATTGAGGTTAACCGAGGAAGAGATATCATTACGCATTTCGAATTTTAATATTATTTCTTCCACTTACTCCTTAAATTATTATTAGAACAATATGATATAATAATACATGTATTTAAAATTTAATTTATATTTTTTATGCTATGTTATAATCCAAAAATTGTCCATGTATCCTTCAAATGTGTTACAATGTCGTCATTTATCCGTACGATGGACTACCGCCTTCTGAAGTAATGTCATTTATTTTTTCATTACCACCTCTGAATGTTTGGTATGATGATATATATAAAGTATATATATTATATTTATAACATAATTATACCATAGTATTCATTAAATAATATATTATATTTTTAAATTTCTTTTTTTTCGAGGATAGGATAACATCACCTCAGTGTAAGGCGCACTACCATCTTGCGATGTGATGTGATTATTTTATCACTAACAGTTTCTATATAATTTAATAAGGTTGAATTTAATTAATATATGTGATATAAATTCCAAAATTATGATATTAATGACATAATTATAATTTTGAAAATATAATATTTCATTTTATTTCTTACCATTACACTCAATTAAATATTACAACATTGTTCGTGTATATATGGACAACAGACTTCACGAAGCAATGTCACTGTATTTAAATCACCACATCACATGGATGATATAAATATAATTATATTTTTCAATAATATTTTTTTATTATATTTTTATCCTTATTTAGGAATAATATATTACTGACCTCTTTTCAATAATAGAAATTAAAAATGGAAATGTTAATCTTTCATACATACGACCTACCTTCTATATGATCATAAAGATATGTATTTATAAAAACCATCTTTCATGGTTAATATTAAGAATATAATTTTTGTATAAATATAATAATTATATCAAGATTATTATAATATATATTATAAAAGTATATAATATTATATATTATAAGAACATTCATGAAAAAATATTAATGATAAAAAGGGATATAAACTATAGAATGAATGAAAATAATGATTCATTATTAACGAACAGATGATACGGCCCCCTAAAAGTATTATATAAGAAATTATAAATTTTAATATAGTTATATTATACATTAATAACATTTTTAAAACCACTATAACTGGGTTTAATGAATGTTAATCCCAAAATGAGATTAAGGTAAGGGACTTTGCCACAATTTCAATTTATAGGGGAATATTGTAATGTGATGTACCTAATTTCACATATACTTTGTATATACATCCCATTATTCATTTAATAACAAGAATATTTCTTACATCATGTTATTTTAAGCTTTAGTTTTATTTATTTCATCCACGATTATTCTACTTGAAAATTACCATTTGGTAAAAAGTTATATATCTCAATTTCATTTCATTAGGTTATATAATATATTTATTATCTTTGATATGATAAGATTATTGGTGTAATAAATTTTCATTATCTTATTTTGTATTTCCAAAAAAAATTATTAGGATTTAAATTTTACCCACATAATGGATTCATTGATTAATTATAACTTCATTATTATGATCTTTGAAAGGGTTTATTTCACAATCTAATTTTAATCATTATTATTTACACATTAACATTAACTGAATGAAATTAATTTTTAAATTGTTAAATATACTATTTTAGTATCTTACCCCTTGGTTATTGTTGAAATTATACATGTAATATTGTATTTTCTAAATCTTTTTTTAATTAATATTATGATAAATTATTTTCATAAAATCTAACATCATATCTACCTTCGGTCAAAAATATTTTTTCTTCCAAAACAATGTTTTATAAAAAAAATAAGAAATGTCTTTAAAACATTTTGAAATTATTTCTTAATAATTTTTTTACCAATTATGAATTTTTATAGAAATAATCAAAGTGATATGATTTTCATTTTAAAAAAGGGTCTTTAGGATTTTACTAAAAAATAAATTCAAATATTTATTTTAAAATACATGGAATATATAGATCTTCTATATGTTAGACCCCTCCATGTATTAAAAAATACATTATATGTTTCAATGTTTATTTTTAAATAAAATTAAATTATATTTTATATAACAATTTATTTATAGAAGGTGATTTTCAATATAAAAAATATATTATCCTCGTGAATATTATCAAAGGCCAATTTATGGAATTTATATTATTCATTAACAATAAATATTTATTTTCTTATAATCCACACTGAAAATGTTATATTTATTACCAAAGATAATCATGATGTTTATATTTGTTGATATCATTGAATAAGGAATGTATTGAAATTCAATTACATGATTCATTAATATTCTTATTAACAATACATGAATTACTGATGTTCAAATGGACATTAAATTTCCCAAAAATATTTAAATATTTACATGGGATATGATTATCTCTTAAATTTTATATCATTTCTATGTATGTTGTTTTATATTTATTATTATTATTTCACATGGAAAATACTTCTAAATAAGTATTATTTAATCAGTAATGATATTTTATGAGTACAAACAATCTTCATCAATTAAACCGATTATTAGATATATGATGAATGATTTAGGCATGTTTTGGTGGGAGAGTCCCGGAATTATATAGCCACTCCATGCATTATCAATTTCATGAGGGTTATTAGTATTCTATTATTAAATTATTCTATACCTATAGTTTTTATACCTATAGTTTTTAATTCATAGTTGTTTCTTTCTGTGTTATTGGACCATGTGTTTGTATATGATTAAAGGCAATGTCTTCCCTTTTTAGGAAGTATGCCTTTCGGTGCAAGTCGCCAGCCCCTGGCCTATGGAATGCAGGCTTGGGTTCGTCACAGCACGGGTCCCAATGGATGGGTCCTAACAAAGTTGTATCCGAGGTGGAAGAAATCTTATGCCGACAATAGGTGGAGGCCTTTGGAGTTCAAAGAGTGGGGACCATGTTTTCTTGCGAGTCTCCCCTCGATGAAGTCTACAGAGATTCTCCCGAGGAAGAAAGTATTCACCGAGGGTTGTCTGACCATTTCTGATACGTCGGAGGATTGGCGAGGTGGCATACCGCTTGGCCCTACATACACGATTGGAGTTGGTGCATGACGTCTACCATGTATCCCAGCTTAGGAGATACGTGCATGACCCTGCTCAGTTCATCAACCATGGTGAGGTGGAATTAGATGATGGGGTGATGTTTACAGAGGCTCCACTAGAGATTGAAGATCGATAGGAGTAGGTCCTTCATTGGCAGTCGATTCCTCTATTTCGAATTCACTGGCACCACAGGAACCTCCAGGAGAGAACATGGGAGCGGAAGGCTCATATCCATTCTCAATACCCCCATTTGTTTCTTTAGCCTATATTGTGGCTTTTGAGGCCAAAAATTCCTATGGTGGGGAGAATTTAATGTCTCAGAAATTCCATAATTTTTTTTAATTATATGGAATTATTTCAAGAGCATGAATTCTTATGGTGCATAATTCCGAGGCCCGGAGTGCCCGGAATGATCCATCGAAGTTTTGTTGAGCATTAATTAGCTCGTGTAAGCAGTTTTCATGAAAATGTAAAATAAATCTTAAATGGTTAATCAAATAAAAAATCTGAGGGCACAGTTATACTCAGGATGGTGGGCATACTATAGGCACGACAGAAGTTTAGTCGGTGCAGGCCTCTGGTGAGAAACCCAAATAAAGGCATAACCATAAATTAAATAATTAAACAAAGTTATTATATTTTTCAAATGCTTATAACTCACGAATGGTAACTCAGATTAAAAATATGAGACTGCCACTTAACTCGTGAGGGTATGCTTTCTTTTGGTAGATACTAAATTTGGCTGATGAGGGCCACCATAGAAAGTTAGTTTTTGGCCGTAAATAAAATAATTAAGTGACAATTATTTTATTGTAAAATCCATAACATTTAAATGGTAACACAAATTGGAAATCTAAGGGTACTATTTGGTTTGTTGGGGCATGTTTCACTGAGGTAGAGCCTAACCTCGACCGACACTGGTTGAGGGTTACTGTTAATAATATTCCAAACTTTTTTTCGGGTACATTCAATAAACACGTGAGCGGCGTTTTCTTACTTTTGAACTGTTGCTCAGATTAAAAATATGAGGATGTCGCTGAATCCGTTCAACCAGGATTCGCTTAAAGGAGAATTCACATTGACCGTAGTCGGTATAGAGAAAATGTTATGTTTTGGGAATTTTTAAAAGAAATAAATAAAATAAATTTTTTATTTTATTTTCATTATTTTCCTCCAACGGACAAGAGGTAACGTGTGACCAACGATGTGTCAAGCCAATAAATGTATTGACCTTTCAATTCTAAGTAACTGCACAATTGTAGAATTAGGGAGGTTCCTAATTAATGGGAATCCATTAATCCCTCAAAAATTGCACACCATCCCCCTCTACTATTTATCTGGAGGTTGGAGACAGGTGTCGGCACTGATTCGCTAGGAAATGAAGTGCTGAAAAACTTCAGTGATGAAAAACACTTGGAGGACGGAGCCAGTACAAGTGGGAGGTGACGAGCGACACTAAAACCCCGAACTAGAGATTGAAGAATGAGTGAATCCATTGGAGGCTAGTTGCTGGGGATGACAAACACTGACCCACTTCCACAAATTCACGCTCACCATCCTTCATGAAGGATGTGTTTTAGTTATTTTTGAATTAATTTATTAATTTTTCATATCCTAAATTCACTGTGACAATGAAAAAAAACATGCCCATTTTCCCGCACATAATCCATGGTCCTCTTTCATTTATTCTTCGTGTGTTCTTCGTGCATTTTTCAACGCCAATTTTTTATTGGCGTTGGAAACAAGGAGTTTTGCTGAGCATGATATATGGACACGGATCCCTCGAAGAAAGGATCAAAAATATGTGATAGTTTAATTTTTCAGGTTGAGAAAGAAGATGCAGTGGATCATGGAAAAAGGTGGTCGTTGGCACCCAACCGACCACAAGGAAGGAAGGGAGGCGAGCGTCTGCGCCACTGGTTGATGAGGAGGCCACGACCCATCAAAAACAGTGGGGTAGGGTGGCAGTCATCAACTTGACTACTATGTGGCAAAGTGAAGGTCCACTTCCGCGCCGCCAGTGGAGCATGGTGTCTCGGCCGCATGGTCGCAGTGGAGGCCGAAGGGTAGCTGGCCTTTCACCCACCTGCAGAGGACCAGTGGAGCGCGACTCTGCTATTGGAAGAAATATAGGCCGGCATTCCGACCGGCCCTACTAGACCGGGTGGGGCCCCTCTGGCAGTTCCCACATGCCACCAGCTAAATGTTCCCTAGACCGTTTGAGAAGACAGGGGGTGCCTCCCCCATGTGTTGGTTAGTGTAGACCCACAACAGCGGACCACCAGCCGAGCGGCCCACACCATAGCTGGTCGCGCCACTGGGTCACACCAATGGTATGGGCTGGACTGCCCATTCACTGGCCGGGCCAGGCTCACCAAGGTCCTGGCTATCTAGGCCAGACCCAGACCAGGCCGGGTCGGGCCAGGTCAATTCAACCAGGGTCGGACCGGACCCGGGCCTATCTAGACACAATATCTCCTTTGTTTACATAACATGTGATCTGAGCTTCTGTTTGATGAACAATCAATGGATTAAAAATCCCTAGATCGATACGGTCCTTTTGGTATACTCCACTTGAGTTTTGGATATGGTTGGATTATGGCCAAGTTGGATCGGACCTCGAATCCTATTAGGCCCTCGGAGTGGAAATGCTAATATCTTACAGACCTGGCATCTGATTGACACGATGTTTGTTGTGTTAGGTCCCTATTGATGTGATGGAACTTTAAAATACTTTATCAACGAACTTTGGGGAAGTTGTGGTATGACCTATGGCTTGGGGAGCGGTTATCCCTAGCACGCTATGTACGGGACCCTACTACTGGCTAAGGCTTGACTACAGCTGACCATTTCGACTCGGAGTGACTCGACAGGCCAAGTGGGGAGCACCTTTGTGTGACGCTACAGACCCACGGTTAGGAGAGCCTCTATAAGAAGCGGAACACCCATGGTGGGGAGAACCTCTTTGTGATGTGGTAGACCCATGGTACTCAATATGAGGAGTACCTCCGCTATCCATGGTTACTGGGAAGCTCCTCTGTGTAAAGCGGCAGGCCCACAATACTCAATAGAGGAGGTGTTCTCTATATGTCGAGGTTTTCAACATTGTGACTGGGGATGTAACTTGTTTCTACCCCTAGAATAAATCCTTTTATGAGTTGTCTTTCCCTTGTGCTTGTTATTGAGGTTATGTTATGTGTTACTTTACCCATGTGGAAATCTACCTTTGTGGTGTTACCCTATGGTTTTTAATTTTGGAACTCTAGGAGACCGTTGTGGTCTCGGGGTCCCTACTTAGTATCATTATACACACCCCAACATGGGCGACGCCCGCACCTTGTTGTGTCTTGTGCAGACGAGGAGTAGTTGGGTTAATATTTGTGGGGCCCATGACTAGGGGGTACACATAAGAGACAGGAAGATGTCGATTGCTGAGGAGGTGATTATTACCTACCCTTCTGGTAGGAACCTCTGAGGATGACATATTAGCTATTTTTTTCTTCTTTAATTTGTATTGTTTTTTTAGTTGTACTTGGACCTTTACTGTGGGGATTGTATTACAACCTCTTTTACATTCAGTACACTTTTACTATAGTAGTTTACTTCCCATTTGCTTTATGTCTTGTTCTTGGACCAAGTCATTGTACATGATTAAAGGTAATGCCTTCCCGTTTTAGGGAATATGCCTTTTAGTACTAGTCGCCAGCTCCTAACCTATGGAATGTGGGCTTGGGGAAGTCTTGGAACAGGCCTTGTGGGACGGGTTGTGACATGCACCTCCAAAATCATTAGGGATTTCATCTGGGAAATGCCTATGTCGTCCATCTCATGGGTTATTGGCCTATTATCTCTTAGTTCCTACAATTTTCAAGAATAGAAAATTTTAAAATAAAATATAAGTCAACATTTCATGAATAAATAATGTATTCATTTTTTCAATAATTATAAAGGAATATCTTAAGGGATTCATATGTTTATAAAATATTCTTGTGTGATTACATATACTTAGTCTCATAGTATGGGTTTCATTAAGGTTCTCTAATCCAAATTCCCAAATTAATTAAACCTTGCTTTAATACCAACAATAGTGACCCTAGTTTTTATTACACTACTATCACATACTTTTAATGATAAAAACATAAACACATTACATTACTATGACATAAAGGATTAGTTTCATGGGAAAATAAGGACCATACAAAAAATTTACTAAATAAAACATAAAAATTTATTTAATTTCATTCTATTTAGTTTCTTTTTGGCACTCATGTTCTTCATAGTATAATTAATAACATAAAAATATATATCAAAGAATGGGGTGCGATAAAAATCTAGAAATATGATAGATAAGAATATATAATAATAGAACATGGGCTCAGGATAATAATTATCATCCTAACATCATAATATGATCATAATCCTGAGTGGAATCATTAAGAAAAGGATTGGAATGTGTAAATGCATAAAAATGAAGAATCATTTCATAATGTTCAACTACCTCACATATTTGGGATAAAAAGTAGCATCATGTTGACTAAAATCATAAATTTCTAGTGATATACATCACATTACATAATTTACTGAAGCATTATATAATTTCAGACAAACTTGTCACATCATAACATTTACATTATCATGCATTCCACATAGAAATTATATCATTCTTGGACATAAAGTAACCCATGGAATGGAAAATGTTTCATTTTATAAATAATTCTTTCATAAAAATTTATTTCCAGTGTTAATGAGGGAATAAAAAACATGGTATAAGAATCATCAAACATGAGAGAAGATGAATCAATCATGATTAGTAAAAGGTTTGTCTTTTTTGAAAGAAGAGTTCTTTTGGAAAACATTGTATTTATACTAAACTAAATTATAAAGAATGTATATCTTATAAAAAATGGTTAATCATTATGAATTGATATTAGAGGAATATACATACTAAAATGTGGTAAAAAAGTGAAAACCCAATGAATGAGAGTGGGGTTTGTGAATTCCCCAAAACTTATATCTAAATACTTCCTTCAAGTTAAAATCATGTAAAAACACATTAGATCAATTTGTTCATTAAAATAGAATAATTTATACATTTATTTTATTCATTATGGATTTTTTGAGTTCATTTATGTGATATTTGTGGAGTTTGGGAGTTTAAATTCATCGTTCGAGGGAATTTGTTTTCATGGTTTTCATGAACCATTCACTTTTATACATGAATGGAAGTTTGTGTGAAATATATATAAATATCAATAAATTTTATTATATATTATTAATGTTCATTCAAAAGTTTAAATTATATTATTAAAAAATTTATATTTTACGAGTATTAATCATTAGATAAAAGTTAAATATGGTCGTTTTTTGTTCATTTTGGCAGTTTTCCGATCACAATGAACTCTTTTTGTTTTATCATTATGTATTATGTATATATTAGTTTTAGAAAATAAAGAGGGATATATAATTAATTTTAAACTATTTTCACCATTATAATTGTTTTATTATCATCCTTAAATGTGTTAGAGTAAAAGGAGAGTTCTTCGCCCATGATGTCACTGAATTGACACATCACAGATGAAGATTTCCTTTTTAGAATAAAATAGGGAGAGGTAGGAGTTTAATGGTGGATATTCCATTAAAATGATATAACTACATTATATATAACATAATAGAGTTTCCATTCTATTTGTATAATAGAATGAGTGGATAAAATATTAAAAGAAATGAAATCGAAAAGAAATTAAAAGAAAAAGTTATAGGGTTTTTTCTCTTGGATTTGTCCACCTTCAGAACCTCCTTGGGGAAATGGCTTTTTTCAATTGGGCAGACCAAGATCTCATGGATGTGGCAAGGGAATAAGGAAAAGTATTTATTATTATCTGTCTAGGTATCAATGCTTGAGAGGTGTGAGGATATGGCAGTGAGAGGTATTATTTATAGTGTAGGGGCTAGGTGTTTATCGTTATTATATTCATTGGTTTTTGGGTTTCACTTAATATTATCAATAGTTTTAGAATTATATAAAAATATATTAAAATAAGGAATAATATTTTGAAATTTTGGTCATACATGAACCTTACATCTTCTATCACTCCATAATTCATGTATTTAGATTTTATATTAAATTGTCATATTTTACTCTTCATAAAAATTCAATTATTTGAGAAAGAAACCAATAATTCACCCAAATAGTTTATGAGATATATAAATAACAAATGAACTCCATTTTCTGAAACGAATATTCTAAATATGTGTAATTTTTTTAATTAAATGAATCATTTATAAGAAAAATGATTTTAAAATTATAACTTATTTTATAACACTTTGAAAAACTACTTAAGGTTTCAAAAGAATTTATTAAACACATAAGACATAAAGTTATTAATTTATGGATAGAATTTATGAAAACAAATTTTCTTTCAAATTATTAAATTAATCATAAAAGTTTAATTAAATATTTAAGAACTATAAATATACCAACACATAATTAATAATTATTAAAACATTTATTTACTTAGACTATGGTATAATTATACCACAGATCCATTTATGAGATGCTTAAATTTTATTTAAACATTCAACGATGAGGTTACAATTCATTTGGAGGTTTACTGTATATATGGGTAATATTACTATTCATATGGTCATGTTAATATTTCATCAGTATTGATTCCTTAACTTCTATAAATTCTTCATATTTCATTAATTATTAATTCATTATGTATTTATTATTATGTCTAAGTGATATTATGTTTGGTATACCACGTTACATTTCTATGACAAAACATAAATTTAACTGATAAAAATTTGGTTCATTACTATATGATTATTCTACTAGTTGAATATCCATGGTTATTTTCCATTCTAATATAATTATTTATATGGAATTATTTATTGATATTTTACTCCTACAATATAGTAATGAAGATTTTGTTTTAATATGATGTGTTTTTTAGTTATTTAATTTTCGTTAATTTTTATGTTTATTCATGATAGATTCTACAATATATATTACCCATACTGGGCATTTGAGATCACCCACTTCTCATGTTTTATTTTTTCCTAGGATGCAATGATGTATATTAACAATGACTTATAAGGATAATATATAAGTTTATGGGTCATTCTAATGGAATTTATATGTTTTAATTCATTACAATATGTAAATTATATTTATGTAATAATATATATATTTCGGAATATAATAACACTAGTAGGTCTATTAAGATGTGAACACTTGTACATAGTAACAATGTAATTATGTAAGGCAGTGACTCTGGTCTATTGGGGATGGGGTATTTATAGTTACATGGTAGTTAATTCACATGGAATAGGAGTAGATGACAATCTATTATGATACATTGTGAATAATTGTCTTTGGTAAAGGGAAATAAGTAAAATGAGGTATGAATCACTCATTGGAATATAATCTTGGATTGCATTTTAATATGATGATGGAAGTACATTGTGAGTAATCATAGGAATATTGATGATGCAATGAATATATTCTAAATGAGAATGGATTAAATTAAAAACCCCTAACTAATTTTTCTCTAACCATACATTTAATAATCAAGAAAAAATAAATGATATTGATTTGTGGATTGAATTTAGGTTATATTATACAACATTTCACACATTCCAAAAAAAGAAAAAGAAAATAACATGTAATTTAGTAAATAGATATCATTACATTTTTCAGTAGCTAAACACATGAAAATTAAAAATATTATAATAGGAAAAAAAATTATAGTATTAAAATAGGGATGATTCCAATATTATATTATTAACTCGCCTATGAATAATTTGATTGAAATTAAACATAAAATTAGTAAATCAATTGAAATATTAGAAAAAAATAAAACCTTTCGGTGTTTAGTGAATAATGTATAAATAAATAAATAAGTATTGAAATGAGGGAATGTGACTATGTTAATAGTAATGTGATCGATGGAATATTAATGTGACCAGTGTAATAGTATGTATACCATTAATAACAATAACGTGACTATTGGGTAAAGTAACTGGACATAGGTATAATTATTTGACCTCAAAATAATTAAATTTAATATAATGAAATAATAATGAGTAATTTTATAAAATAAAATTAAAATAATAATAGAAAATATTAGATTGACAAATCAAATAAATTATACACAACTTCTGATAAAATTCATTTTAATGTCTTTTTTTGAAATTATAAGCATTTTTTTAATAATTATAATTATTTAATATAGTTTATTATTTTTAAAAAATTAATTTCATTTTTATATTTAGAACATCTAATTTTTCCATGTGTGGAGATTTGAATATTTTTGAGAAACCTCTATTTTTACACTAGTATTAAAATAGTTTTTTTAATAAAACATATTTTATAGAATTAAGATGATAAAATAATTAATTAATTAATGATAAATTGATTATTTGTAACACAATATTATTCTGTTTTGGTACTTCCTTTTTTATTATTTCTTATTCATCAATGATTAGGTTAGTTGAAAAGATTATTGAGAATCGAGATCCAATTTATTGGGGACATGTAAATTATTTAATTGGGTTTTCCATGTACAAAAAATTCCCAGAGTGGTATTGTTAATTATTTCTACATATCCTTGCACATTATTCAGTCTTATGGGTGATTAAATTCCATATAAATTTGTTACACATCGTGTAATTGTGGTCGTGTTGATTCCATGAATATGATACATTACCTGAGTGGTTTAAATTCTATGTAATAGGATCGTGTCACATACTGTGAAATTTTTTTTATTTTTACTAAAATGGTACAGAGTTATTTGGCCTACTTGAGATATATGGACTACATGACATGTAATGGAATTACATGACATATAATGTGATTACACATCATGTAAAAAAAGAGAGTTTGGAATTTAGGGTTCCTTTTAGTATAATTCTCAATAAATTTTTTGGAATCAATTCTCTCTGTCAACCATGAATCTATAAACGGAAATTTAGAGACCTCAAACCTTTATGGGTCCTTTTTTTAGTGACAAACCATTATTGAAATTTTAGTGTGTGCTTGTAAGTAAGAGTTCCTCCTAGTTCTTATTTATTTTACTTACGTCTATTACATTAACTATGATTGGTTTTTTGATTTGTGATTGGATTGTTTTTATATATATCCATTTTAGATTCTTATCATTCCTTTCCCTTAGAAGGCTGATATGAAAGATTCTAATAACATTGGTCGAATGCATCTAGGTTTAAACTAGCTTGAGTTAGGTGTTACTAGATAATTGGTTAATGTAATGAGTTTATTTTTTATTGGTAAATTCATTTGGGATGTTGAGTGATTGGAAGTGATATATTTTTTAAAATAACTTATTATAAGGGAAACATTTTTTATAAATGGGATTTCTTTATTACTAGATTTGCAGAATTAGAGAATCGATTCTCAAACATAGAAGAATATTGGATTGTATATAGAAAGTTTTTATAAAACTGAGATCATGGTTTTTATAATCCATCTTCACAAGTGGCACATTGGGAAACATGGGTGCATCTAGAATGAGACGCATGAATTCATAGTGTATATGGAACAACTATGAGGAAACCTTCAGGGTATTGAAGTATTGTTCTAGGAATGGATATTTTTTGGATACAATGATATGCCTATTTTGACGCATTAGTGTCTAGTACATAATTTCAGATAAGATAGGGACCAATGTATCAAAATGGATCATTATTTCAAGCATGGATCTAAATTTCATGTTTTTTTGAGGTAAAAGGAAGAATTTGGAAATTTTATAAGTACACGAAGTGCACTCTTGCACACATATTGTGTACATTGTTCTCAAGTGTAGCCATGTACTGGTCGTGTAATGGCCAAGTACATGGTCGTGTAGACCGCTTAAAGCAGGGGCCAGTTTAGGCATGTATATGGTGTGTACATTAAATGAACATGTCATGTATTTTTCTTGTAATTTTATTAATTACACAGGGATCGTGTCTCATCTCCAAAAACACATTCTTCTACTCATTTCTCATACCGGTGAGCGATGTATGGCCGATTATCTTCGAGCACCTCCCGTTCCTCTATCTTAGCTCTCATTGAGGTTCCACTTAGTGCACTGGATTCCCACTGGTGAGTTCTCTATTTCCCCAAATCCTCTCTTCCTGATTTCTCTTCTCTATCATGTTATTTGTACTTGAACGTTTCTTTCGTTTTTGAGCATCTACGATGTTCTAGGTTGATTCAAAGGATAAGGTTCAACTATATCAATTTTACAACGTCATGTTAGGTGGTTTGTTTCCTTTTGTATTTTTTCCTTGATTTATATATTCCTTAATTCATATTACCCATGAATCACGTATTTCATGTTATGGAATTTAACAATGTTATCATATTCCATATATTTATTGATAGATTAAGGGTTTTTGTTGATATATTATGCTAAATTTCATGTCTAGGGGACACAACATGGGTGTGTTTCCTTGTTTGAATGTTTCTGACAATTTGGCCCAGGTTTCCTATAAAGAAGACCTTGTTTAAATTCCATTCTTGTTAGGTTGGAATTAATTATTAATTTTAGCTTATTAAATTCATGTTTCATGAATTATAGCAGCTTGGACCTATAGTAGCTAAGATTTATAGGGCTTCTGGATACATTTTGTGCATGATTTTATTACACAGGGTTGTCAGAACATGGTGTAGTTAGTCCATAAAGGGAATTTATGTTGAGAGCATCACTAGAGTGTCTATTATATTTACATCATGAGACCATAGGGGGGAATGACGTTGAGTGCTCCCATAGAGTGTCTATAGTATATCATTACATGGCCACATGGGGAATAGATGTTGAGTGATTCCTTTAAGATCCTATAGTTATTAATTAAAAGGCTGCATGGGGAATAGACAGTGAGTGCTTACATAGAGAGTCTTTATCTGTTTTTAACACATGATCATGGGGGTTAGACTGTGTGAGCCTCCCCGAGGGTCAATTTGATATTTTGAATGTTGATTATAACGAGTCTACCAAGCCAAAGACTAAGCTTGGACTTAGTATTACTTGAGTGTTATATGGACATCCGAGACATTAGTTTTTCTTTTACACAGGGGATCCAAGGCTTTGGATCAATACTGGGATTTTACTATTCAATTTTTAAAAAAAATTAATAAATGTAAATGAATGTAATTGGAAACTATATGAATGTTTACTTTTGAGTACTTTCTTATTTATTGATTCATTCTGCATATTTCTTGCTATATATATTTTCTATAGCAGTTTTTCACATATATTATGGTGGTTTCCTACTGGGATTTGTCTCACACCCAGTTTGGGTCATGATTTTAAGGCCAAACAAATTATATGGTTTCATATATAGATAAGGTCAAGCACTATTCATCATCAGGTACTTGAATGATATTGGAGCTGGAGAGCATGGGACCAGGCTGGGCCTTGCGATGCAATTGGAGTTTTCATTTTTTATCCATTGGTTTCTGTAATGTATTTCCATCTTTGTGACATGTTTGGATACTACATAGTTACATGTGAGAGTCATCATTTATTTATATATGTTGAAGTTGTTTTTTCTACCATTCTTCTACTATTTACATCAATTTCACGGCATTACTGCTTCAACAGCTGGTTACTATTTGTTTCTACTATGTTAATTGACCAGTGATGGAATAGTTTCCCCACTATCACACCCCATTCCCTCACTTCATAATAGTATCCTTTGGTGTTTTGGGAAATACGCTTGAGGACACATGACCAACCGGGTACGGGGCACCTTTGGGTGGCACCCGAATCCAAGATGTTATAAAGTGGTATTAGAAGAGTTTCTTTTCTTCTTTATCTTAAAATTTGGAGCCTATAGATAGGGATATGAAGAAATAGTTAGTTAGTAATATGTTGCACTAGAGAGTAGCTTACCTGTGTACATGGAAAATCTAATTTACCTCGAATACTTATATTTTTTCATTTTTCAATTATTACAGCTGATTTTATTTCATCATTGGGTGATTCACGTGTTTTACGGTATTATTATTTATATCATTGAATTTCTATTCTTATTAAAACCCAATGATATGAGGGTATTCCATCTCATGAATCATATAGTCACATTCTAGATATCACTTTTCATATATTCCTATCATGCCATTTAGGGTGTATTAATGATTGCATGTTGTTATGATAGACGTTGTGCCAGTTATGAATACTATTTTGATATGTTCCATGATAAAATACATACTATTTGATAGGTTATTTATAATTTGTAAATTATCATCCTGATTGTAACACCTGAGACTTTTATGTGAAATATTTTTTTTATGTTATATAAATCATCAAAGGAAACTTTCACTACACACAACACTAGCTTGTCTTGCTTTACACGCAACCGCGGCCTTCCTCGATAGCTTGTGTCGTACGCAATACTGAGTTTCACTAAACAATGATATGCTATTAAAATATTATTAAAAATAGACGTTCTGAATAGTAATAACCAATTTTTGAAATTTTATAAATTTTATTTTTCAAAATGGACTTCATTTTTGAACTCGGAATATCGAAATTAGACTAGGGTGAAATTTTGGTATTATTCTGAAAACTTTCAATTTTTGATGAATAGTGATACTACTAAGTGGCTGTTAAAAAAAACTAAATTTTTCATAAAATATAATTTTACCGCTTCTATGAGTGGAATTTCAAAAATTCGAGAGACACGGTTGATGTCAGTAAGTAAAATTTTGTTCAATGAGATGAAAATAATTTTTTGGTGAATAGTAACTTTTTACTTTTTTTACCACGGTTAAAAGTAAATAGGGTAATTAAGGGTAAAAATGATATTATTATTACCCTAACACACGTACTAATTCTATTGGACATGTTTAATTAGACTAAAAACAAAATTAGAATTAAAATATGACCATTTAGGCCCACTTGGATTAGATTAGGACATTTATTATTAATTTATTTAAAGAAGGGTTAAAATAGTTAAAATCGAAGTTTAATAACTAAATCATTTTTAATATGGGGTTATACATAAGATAAATTCGACTATAAATATTCATTAGAAAGATAAAATGATTTCCTACATAATGGTATTTTATTTGTAATTTTTAGACATTATATAATTTAATTTATTTATGACACAACGATGATGCAATAATTATCTTATTAATGAAATATTGACATAATTGATATTATAAATACCCAAATAAATATAATTTGATACTTTTTATGAATTCCACTAATTTTATAAATTAATATTACATGTTAGTATTGATTTAATTAACTTTTTTAGAACTTATCATTCTGTTATGATTTTCAAAAATTCAATTACTAAATAGTGTCAAAATTGACATAAAATCGTTTTGAAAACAAATATTATATTATTAATTGTTATTTTATTCCTAAAAATCTACGGTTCGGCCAAATGACATAGATAAGGTTATATATATTAATAATAAACAACTTGGGGTTCGTTTTTCTTGATATAGTATCTTTATTAACCTTATAGTATAATAACACAAGAAGACACGGTAAAAGTTAAATTATTTAAACTAATGTTAAATCTAAATGATAAGGTTAACATAGGAACCTAAACATGTCTAAATTCTATTGGATGAGATAATTTCGACCCATACCCACCTTAGCTTCGAAATAAATCAATTTGGAGCTATTTAAAACCGAACATTACTTTATAATAAAATAATATTTTTTGTTATTCCAAATGTGCCCCTCTCCTCCCTTATAAAAGAAAACCTCCTCCCTCTCTTCCTCACACCACATTGAGCCTTCAAGCTCGTCAAACCCCTGCCATTTTCTCTTCTCCACTTCCCTATAGACATCCTAGAGGTCCTGTTCTTCTTCAAAGTCCAATTTTAGTGCCCTAAAAGGAGGTATCAAAGAAGCACTTCAAAGAAGAGGTAATATCCATTACCGATCCTTTCCAATTTCTTTCTTCTTCAACTTATTCTTCATTAGTTGTTTCATTATGACGTAATAAAATAAGTATCACTCATATACCGATATGATATTATAAGTATAAAACAACCCTATTTAACCATCTATCCATCCTACGGAAAATGAAATCACCGCGCGTGCGTACGTACAGAATACCGTCTCCATGCTGTGGTGTAATCTATTTTCCACCACCACATTACTTGGATGGGTATAATAGTGTAAATAATGACTATATATGACTATTATAAAGTGATATTGATTATTAAATAGTATAAATACACTCCAATACAATTCCACGATCATAGGAACGATATCATCACTCGCGCGTACGTACGGAATACCATCTCCACGATGTGATGCGACTCGTTCTACAAGATCTTCATTTCATAATGATTATATAAATGAATTGAATGAATTAATATGATATATATTACACTAATACCATTCTAGAAATGAGGTATCTATAACCTAAAGAGAATAATAAGAACTTATTCGACAAAACACGCATAAGAACAAAAAGTTATAAACACACGAATAACAAGTAACAATGAAATATTACTACTAAGAAGCTAATAATATGACCATATATGATATCATAAAAATATGTATGATTCTGGAGTAAGACAATAAAATTATTTAAATCATTATACAGGAGGTTCAGACACTTACAAGGCAAGTAAGACCTAAGATAAAGGAAAAATATCACAATGTCATATTTATCCGAGATTGTTTATACATTGGTATTTACTGGGGTGTATTTTATCATCCACATCCATGTTTCCTCAATATATAATATTTATATCCTTATAAAATAGTTTATATCCAATTTTACCTTTCGGTGAGTTTTTAGTAAAAGATATGAAAGGAATCTTTTGTCGTTTTTCGTACGAGGTACTTTTTGACTTTTCCGACAAAAGTACGAAGAATGTTTTTTAACTTATATGGCATGAATGGATTTTTAAAACATTATTTCCAAGAAGCATACATTACAAGTTTTCAAGTTTATTTTTAATGAAATTCTTTTAGTTATAATTTTATTACATGTTAAGAAATTAAAAGTGTTTTTGAAGTAGAAAGGATATTTTCCTCAAGAATGGAGTTCAAGTGTTTTATCAAAATAATTTTCCATATCTGATAATATTCGGTTCTGTTTCTATCCCTATTATTACATGGATTTGATTATGTTGTGATGGAAATATTTTTATGAATTCCGTTATCTTATATGAATTGTTTTATAATGTCATGTTCTTTAAGAATCCCATTTTTATTACATGGGTTATGCTATGATGTATGGTTTATGATTTTGTGTCACACATAAGAATGGTATCATTATGAGATGGGTGGGACCTATATCTCCCTCCAATGCATTGGGTAAAGATTTTATATCTCATGATATAGACATGGCTATAACGGTAGGTTATACCGGTTCAGGGAAACAGGACTGAAACGAGGAGTGAACTCGGTTCAGAAATGGACTTTGTCCACTAAGATAGTCTTAGCAATGAGTCTTGACTAATAAGAAATGATTCTCTATGATTATGTGTGTATTCCACAAAGTTTCAGGTTTTATGTTATGATTATTTGGATTACATTTCACTTCTATGATTTATCCCATGTTATGATATTATGATCTCTTTTGAAGGATAATATTTCCAAAAGTTATGTTCTTATGTATATGATGTGATTGATATTTCTTTTGTTTACCCTTACTAAGCATTTGAGCTCACCCTTTTGTAGGTTTTATTTCCCCAGGTCAGGAATAAGGTTATTAAGTATAATATGCCAAAAAGGGACTCTAGATATGATGAAATAAATGGGAGGCAAAGTAGATGCTTTATGAACCAGTTGTTTATGTTTCCTAGTTTCTAAAGACACTATACCTATACGATCTTTTCTTGGTTTTGTTATATGTTTTAATAAGTGTGCTTCAATTTTGAAGTAATAACAATGTATGTAAAGTATGGGTCCTTATAGTTTGTATCAAAGGAAAGGTATAGTCAACCTTTGGAAACTAGGATGTAAAAGCCTTAGTAAGAACCCTAAGGATAAGTCTAAGAATAGAACACAATCTTAGTGTTTTAGAAATGGACATGAATAACCTAGGATAAGACCTTAAGTGTGAAATTTTATTCATGATTATGTGGTTCTCCTATTATAATTAGTGTTGCTCACATTATTCTTCTTGGTTTTAGTCAATGGCTGGAACCCAAAGGAACCGTGTTAATGCGTAACGCGACGGGCAATGCAATGATTGTCCCCCTGAGCAACCAAATGTTATGGGAGCTGGAATGCAAAATATTGTAGCCATGCTCATACAACTTTCTCAAGCTATGAATCATGCAGGACTTCCAAACGAGCAAAGGAAGGAGAAACATTCTATTGAATCCTTCATGAGACAACGTCCACCTTCATTCAGCGGGTCTACTGATCAATTAGTTTCTGAACAATGGATTAGTACTACTGAAAAGATATTTTCAGTTCTTCAATGTTCTGAGCATGATAAAGTCATCCTAGCATTGTATCGTTTGGAGGGTGATGCTGATCAATGGTGTAATATTATTAGGAATACGAGGTAAAGGGATGAAATTGAGTCCATGGATTGGGACGAGTTCAAGAACTTATTTTTCAATAAGTACTTCCCTCGTATTCTCCGAACAAAGATAAAGATAGAGTTTCTTGAACTGAAGCAAAAGGATGATGAATCTGTTGGTACCTATGAAGCAAATTTTACAAGACTTGCAAGGTACGCTTCTGGTATTATTACCCAACCTGAGAGTAAGATCGATCAATTCTTTAGTGGCATAAAACCAAGTCTTCTAAGGGCCTTAGCCATAAGGGACTTCAATAGCTACGAGGAAACCGTTCGATGTGCTCTCAAAGTTGAGATGGAGATTGGAGTAACCCATCAGTCATATGGGTTTGATAAGAAGAGGAAAATGGAATTCAAAGGAAAATCTAAAGAGCACACTGAAAAGAAGATGAGCTTTCCCTTATGCACAAAGTGTGGTAAGAAACATGGAGGGAGTTGTCTTAAAGGGACAAGTAAATGTTTCAAATGTGGAAAGGAAGGTCATCAGGCATTTGAATGCCGCAATGATTGGAAGAAGATGTCTAATGATGCAAACAAAGGAAGGGATACACAGAATGAACCTACTACACTTCAATGTTTCAAGTGAAAGGATATGGGGCATTATTCCAATCAATGCCCAAATCCAAGGGTTGATGATGATGGTCGACGTCAACAAACCCTTAAGGCAAAAGACAAAGGAAAGTCACATGCAATTTTTATCAGCGATGTGGAGTACGATAACGATGTGGTGAAAGGTACACTTACCATCCACTCTAAAGTGGAAAATGTTTTATTTGATTCTCGATCCACCCACTCCTTTATTTCTGAAGAATTTTCTAAGTATATCACCTTATTACCTCAACAGTTAGTTGTTGAGTTAGCTGTGGCAACCCCTAATGGCACAACAGTTGCATCAAAAGTTTATAATTCTTCTCTTATTGATGTTTGTGGGAAAGTGCTTCCTGAAAATCTTTTGATCCTTCCTATAGTGGAATTTTATGTGATTCTTGGCATGGATTGGCTTTCTCTACATGGAGCTCATATCAATTTCCAAAGAAGGGAAGTCACATTTCATATTCCAGATAAATCTATCATCATCTATCAATGCAAGGATGAAAATAACCTTCCAGTGGAAATTCCTTCCCTCTTATGGGTCTTGATTCCACTAAATGAAGGTTATTTATCTCAAATGGTTGGTGAGAAACTCACAATTAAGAATATTCCCATTATACATGAGTTTGATGATGTCTTTCCGGAGGAATTACCGGGTCTTCCACCGAATCGTGAAGTTTATTTTTCAATAGAACTCGTACCGGGTTCCTTGCCTATTTCAAATACACCTTATTGAATGGCCCCAATTGAGTTGCAGGAATTGAAGAAGCAACTCCAAGAGAATCTTGATAAGGGGTTCATACGCCCTAGTGCGTCACCTTGGGGAGCACCTGTTCTGTTTGTAAAGAAGAAAGATGGATCAATGAGACTCTGCATTGATTATCGAGAACTTAACAAGATCAATATCAAGAACAAATATCCTCTCATGCGCATTGATGACCTATTTGAACAACTACGCGGAGCTCAATACTTTTCCAGGATTTATCTTCGTTCAGGGTATCATTAATTAAGGGTCAAAAGGGAGGATATACCAAAGACGACTTTCCATACAAGGTATGGACACTATGAAATTATAGTGATGCCATTTGGTCTTACTAATGCCCCTTCTATCTTCATGGATCTGATGAATAGAGTCTTTAGAGACTATCTTGATCATTTTTTTGGTAGTCTTTATAGACGATATTCTTGTATATTCAAAGAGCAAGGAAGAACATGAAGATCAATTGAGAATTATATTGAAGACCCTGAGAAAAGAGAAGCTTTATGCCAAATTTACCAAGTGTGAATTTTGGCTTCAAGAAGTTTCATTTTTGGGTCACATAATCTCAAAAGAGGGGATATATGTGGATCCAGTAAAAACAGAGGTTATCGAAATATGGTCGAGACCAACAAAATTGACTGAGATCCGATGTTTTCTTGGTTTGGCTGGATATTATCGACGTTTTGTGAATGATTTTTCACGATTATCTAATCCACTCACCAAGTTGACTCGAAAAGGAGGTATGTTTGTTTGGACGAAGGAATGTGAAGAGAATTTCAAGGAGTTGAAAAGAAGGTTATCCAGTGCACTTGTGATCACATTCCCTTGTAGTGGAGAAAGGTTTGTGATCTACAGTGATGCATCCAAGAAGGGATTGGGGTGTGTTCTTTTGCAAAATGATATGGTGATAACTTATGCCTCACAACAGTTGAAAGTAAATGAACAAAATTACCCAAATCATGATTTGGAGTTAGCTGTGGTAGTCTTTGCATTAAAGATTTGGAGGAATTACCTTTATGGTGAAAGGTGTGATATTTATAGGGATCATAAAAGTTTAAAGTATATTTTCACACAAAAGGAGATGAATATGCGCCAAATAAGATGGTTGGAGCTAATTAAGGATTATGACTGCTCAATCCATTACCACCCTGGGAAAGCAAACAAGGTGGCAGATGCATCAAGTCGACAAGACCATACCAGTTTATCCATGATGAGGATCCCAAAAGATCGAATATTTATGTATTTACAAAGAATGGATCTTGGAATTATAATGGAAGGGGAAAAATCTTATCTTTCTCAAATGAATGTTCAACCATATATACATGTGAAGATTAAAGAGGCAAAGAAAGAAGATGTCGAGTTACAAAAGAAGGTGAGAAATGTTACTGAATTCAACCTTGATTGTAATGGGATAATAAAGTTCAGGAATCGGGTTTGTGTTCCTCCCATCCCCGAATTAAAGAAGAAGATGCTGGATGAGGCTCAAAGTTATTCATTCTCTATTCATCCTGGAAGCACAAAGATGTATAGGGACCTAAAAGAGTACTTCTGGTGGGATGGCATGAAAAGAGATGTTGCTGAATATGTCTCTCGATGGTTGGTTTGTCAGCAAGTTAAAGCTGAGAGACAGAAGTCTAAGGGGATGTTACAACCATAACCCATACCCGAATGGAAATGGGAAAACATCACTATAGACATTGTCACAGGACTTCCTAAAACATCCAAAGGCAATAATGCTATCTGGGTCATAGTTGATCATCTTACAAAGTCTGCACACTTCATTTATATTAGAGAGGATTTCTATCTGGATCAGCTTGCCAGGATATATATAAAGGAAGTGGTAAGATTGCATGGAGTACCACTTTCTATTATATCTGATCAGGATCTAAGATTTACCTCGATGTTCTGGCAATGTCTTTAGCATACTCTAGATACAGAGTTGAGTTTCAGCACTGCTTATCATCCTCAGACAGACGGTCAGTCTGAGAGAACAATTCAAACTCTAGAAGATATGTTGAGAGCTTGCTCTATGGTTTTCAAAGGTGGTTGGGATCAACACATACCTTTGGTGGAATTTTCTTATAATAATATCTTTCACTCCAGTATTCAGATGGCTCCTTATGAAGCTCTCTATGTAAAGAAATGCAGGACTCCAACTTGATGGGATGAAGTTGGGGAAAGAAATCTATTAGGACCTGATCTCATTGATGAAATGGCAGAAAAGGTCAGATCTATTCAACAACACATAAGAACAGCTCAGAGTCGATAGAAAAGTTATGCCGACAGCCGAAGAAAAGACCTATAGTTTGAAGTGGGCAATAAAGTGTTCTTACGGATATCTCCCTGGAAGAGAGTCATGAGATTTGGAAAGAACGGGAAGATGAGCCCTAGATATATCGGTCCGTTCGAAATACTGGATCGTGTTGGGAAGGTAGCTTACCGATTGGCGCTTCCACCGAATCTCTCTCAAGTTCACGATGTGTTCCATGTATCTCTCCTGGGAAAGTACATACCTGATTTTTCACATGTACTTAGCTCAGAAGTTGTACCGCTGGAGCAAGATCTTTCTTATGAAGAACAACCGATAGTGATTCTGGATCGTAGTAAAAAAGTCCTATGAAACAAGACCACTCGATTGGTGAAAGTTTTATGGAGGAACCACCAATTAGAGGAAGCTACATGGGAGCTTGAGGATATGATGAGGAAGTGGTATCCTCATCTGTTTGTTACAAAGTGATGAATTTCGAGGGTGAAATTCATTTTAAGGGGGGTAGAATGTAACACCCGATAATTTTATGTGAAATATTTTGTTTTTATGTTATATAAATCATCAAAGTAATCTTTCACTACACACAACACTAGCTTGGCTTGCTTTACATGCAACCACGGCCTTCCTTGATAGCTTGTGTCGTACGCAATACCGAGTTTCACTAAACAATGATATGCTATTAAAATATTATTAAAACTAGCCGTTACGAATAGTAATAACCAATTTTTGAAATTTAATAAATTTTATTTTTCAAAATGGACTTCATTTTTTAACTCGGAATATCGAAATTAGCCTAGGTTGAAATTTTGGTATTTTTCTGAAAACTTTCAATTTTTGAAGAATAGTGAAACTACTAAGTGGCTGTTAAAAAAACTGAATTTTTCCTAAAACTTAATTTTACCGCTTCTGTGAGTGGAATTTCAAAAATCCGAGAGACACGGTTGATGTCATTAAGTAAAATGTGGTTCAATGAGATGAAAATAATTTTTTTGTGAAGAGTAACTTTTTACTTTTTTTACCACGGTTAAAAGTAAATAGGGTAATTAAGGGTAAAAATGATATTATTATTATCCTAACACATGTTGTAATTCTATTGGACAAGTGTAATTCGACCAAAAACAAACTTAAGAATAAAATATGACCATTTAGGACCACTTGGATTAGATTAGGACATTTATTATTAATTTATTTAAAGAAGGGTTAAAATAGTTAAAATCAATGTTTAATAACTGAATCATTTTTAATATGGGGTTATACATAAGATAAATTCGACTATAAATATTAATTATAAATATAATAAGATTTCCTACGTAATTGTATTTTATTTGTAATTTTTAGACATTATATAATTTAATTTATTTATGACACAACGATGATGCAGTAATTATCTTTTTAATGAAATATTAACATAATTGATGTTATAAATACCCAAATAAATATAATTTGAGACTTTTTATGAATTCCACTAATTTTCTAGTTTAATATGACATGTTAGTATTGATTTAATTAACTTTTTTCGAACTTATCATTCTGTTATGAGTTTCAAAAATATCCATTACTAAATAGTGTCAAAATTGACATAAAATAGTTTTTAAAACAAATATTATATTATTAATTGTTATTCTATTCCTAAAAATCTAAGTTTTGGCCAAATGACTTAGATAAGGTTATATATATTAATAATAGAAAACTTGGGGTTCTTTTGGCTTGATATAGTATGTTTATTAACCATATAATATAAGAACACAAGAAGACACGGTAAAAGTAAAATTATTTAAATTAATGTTAAATCTAAATGATAAGGTTATAATAGGAACCTAAACTTGTCTAAATTCTATTGGATGAGAGGCTTTCGACCCATACCCACCTTAGCCTTTAAATAAATCAATTTGGAGATATTTAAAACCGAAATGGACTTTATAATAAATTAATATGTTTAGTTATTCCAAAGGTGCCCCTCTCCTCCCTTATAAAAGGGAACCTCCTCCCTCTCTTCCTCACACCAATTTGAACCTTCAAGCTCGGCCAAACCCTACCATTTTATCTTATACACTTCCCTATAGACATACTAGAGGTCATTTTCTTCTTCAAAGACCAATGTTAGTTCCCTAAAAGGAGGTCTCAAAGAAGCCCTTCAAAGAAGAGGAAATATCCATTACCGATCCTTTCCAATTTCATTCTTCTTCAACTTCTTCTTCACTAGTTGTTTCATTATGAAGTAATAACATCAGTATCACTCAAATACTTATATGTTATTATAAGTATGAAACAACCCTATTTAACCATCTATCCATCCTACGGAAAATGAAATCACTACGCGTGCGTACGTACGGAATACCGTCTCCACGCCGTGGTGTAATCTATTTTCCACCACCACCTTACTTGGAAGGGTATAATGGTGTAAATAATTACTATATATGACTATTATAAAGTGATATTGATTATTAAATAGTATACATACACTCTAATACAATTCCACGATCATAGGAACGATATCATCACTCGTGCGTACGTACGGAATACCGTCTCCACGATGTGATGCGACTCGTTTTACATGATATTCATTTCATAATGATTATATAAATGAATTGAATGAATTAATATGATCTATATTACACTAATACCATTCTGGAAATTAGGTATCTATAACCTAACGAAAAGAATAAGAATTTATTCGACAAAACACGCATAAGAACAAAAAGTTAGAAACACCCGAATAACAAGTAGCAATGAAATATTACTACTAAGAAGCTAAGAATATGACCATATATGATATCATAAATATAAATATGATTCTGGAATAAGTCAATAACATTATTTAAATCATTATATAGGAGGTTCGGACACTTACAAAGCAAGTCGGACCTAAGATAAGGGAAAATATCACAATCTCATTTTTATCCGAGATTGTTTATACTTTGGTATTTACTGGGGTGTATTTTATCATCCACATCCATGTTTCCTCAATATGTAATATTTATATCCTTATACAATATTTTATATCTAATTTTACCCTTAGGTGAGTTTTTAGTAAAAGATATGAAATGAATCTTTTGTCTTTTTTCGTACGAGGTACTTTTTGACTTTTCCGACAAAAGTACGAAGAATGTTTTTTTAACTTATATGGAATGAATGAATTTTTAAAACATTATTTCCAAGAATCTTACATTACAAGTTTTCAAGTTTATTTTTAATCAACTTTTTTAGTTATAATTTTATGACATGTTAAGAAATGAAAAGTGTTTTTGAAGTAGAAAGGATATTTTCCTCAGGAATGGAGTTCAAGTGTTTTATCAAAATTATTTTCCATCTAAGATAATATTGGGTTCGGTTTCTATCCCTATTATTACATGGATTTGATTATGTTGTGATGGAAATATTTTAATGAATTCTTTATCTTATATGAATTTTTTTATGATGTCATGTTGTTTAAGAATCCCATTTTTATTGCATGGGTTATGCTATGATGTATGGTTTATGATTTTGTGGAACACATAAGAATGGTATCATTATAAGATGGGTGGGACCTATATCTCCATCCAATGCATTGGGTAATTATTTTATATATCATGAGATAGACATGGATGTAACGGTTGGTTATACTTGTTCAGTGAAACAGGACTGAAACGAGGAGTGAACTCGGTTCAGAAATGGACTTTGTCCACTAAGATAGTCTTGGCATTGAGTCTTGACTAATAAGAAATGATTCTCTATGATTATGTGTGTATGCCAAAAAGTTTTAGGTTTTACGTTATGGTTATTGGGATTACATTTCACTTCTATGATTTATCCCATGTTATGATATTATGATCTCTTTTGCAGGATAAGATTTCCAAAAGTTATGTTCTTATATATATGATGTGATTGATATTTCTTTTTTTTACCCTTACTGGTCATTTGAGCTCACCCTTTTGTATGTTTTATTTCCCCAGGTCAGGAAGAAGGTTATTAAGAAGAATATGCCAAAAAGGGACTCTAGATATGATGAAATTAATGGGTGGCAAAGTAGATGCTTTATGAACCGGTTGTTTATGTTTCTAAGTTTCTAAAGACACTATACCTATATGGTCCTTTCTTGGTTTTGTTATATGTTGTAATAAGTGTGCTTAAATTCTGAAGTAATAACAATGTATGTATTGTATCGTTCGTTATAGTTGGTTTTAAAGGAATGGTATAGTCAACCTTTGGAAACTAGGATGTAAAAGCCTTAGTAAGAACCCTAAGGATAGGTCTAAGCATAGAACACAATCTTAGTGTTTTATAAATGGCCATGAATAACCTAGGATAAGACCTTAAGTGTGAAATTTTATTCTTGATTATGTGGTTTTCCTATTATAATTAGTGTTTCTCACACTATTCTTCTTGGTTTTAGTCAATGGCTGGAACCCGAAGGAACCGTGTTAATGCGGAATGCGACGGGCAATGCAATGATTGTCCCCCTGAGCAACCAAACGTTATGGGAGCTGGAATTAAAAATCTTGTAGCCATGCTCACACAACTTTATCAAGATATGAATCATTCAGGACTTCCAAACGAGCAAAGGAAGGAGCAACATTCTATTGAATCCTTCAGGAGATAGCGTCCACCTTCATTCAGCGGGTCTAATGATCCATTAGTTGCTGACCAATGGATTAGTACTACTGAAAATATATTTTCAGTTCTTCAATGTTCTGATCATGATAAAGTCATCCTAGCAGTGTTTCGTTTGGAGAGTGATGCTGATCAATGGTGGAATATTATTAAGAATACGAGGAAAAGGGATGAAATTGAGTCCATGGAATGGGACGAGTTCAAGAACATATTTTTCAATAAGTACTTCCCTCATATTCTCCGAACAAAGATGGAGAAAGAGTTTATTGAACTGAAGCAAAAGGATGATGAATCTGTTGGTACCTATGAAGAAAATTTTACAAGACTTGCATGGTACGCTTCTGGTATTATTATCCAACCTGAGAGTAAGATCGATTGATTCTTTAGTGTCGTAAAACCAAGTCTTCGAAGGGCCTTAGCCATATGGGACTTCAATAGCTATGAGGAAATCATTCGATGTGCTCTCAAAGTTGAGATGGAGAATGGAGTAAACCATCAGTCATATGGGTTTGATAAGAAGAGGAAAATGGAATTCAAAGGAAAATCTAAAGAGCACACTTAAAAGAAGATGAGAATTCCCTTATTCACAAAGTGTGGAAAGAAACATGGAGGGAGTTGTCTTAAAGGGATAAGTAAATGTTTCAAATGTGGAAAATAAGGTCATTGGGCATTTTAATGCCGCGATGATGGGAAGAAGATGTCTAATGATGCAAACAAAGGAAGGGATACACATAATGAACCTACTATACTTCAATGTTTCAAGTGCAAGGAGATGGGGCATTATGCCAATCAACACCCAAATCTAAGGGTTGATGATGATGGTCGACGTCAACAAACTCTTAAGTATAAAGACAAAGGAAAGTCACATAAAATTTCTATCAGCGATGTGGAGTACGATAACGATGTGGTGAAAGGTACACTTACCATCCACTCTAAAGTAGCAAATGTTTTATTTGATTCTGGATCCACCCACTCCTTTATTTCTGAAGAATTTTCTAAGTATATCACCTTATTACCTCAACAGTTAGATGTTGAGTTAGCTATGACAACCCCTAATGGCACAAAAGTCACATCAAAAGTTTATAATTCTTCTCCGATTGATGTTTGTGGGAAATTGCTTCCTGCAAATCTTGTGATCCTTCCTATAGTGGAATTTGATGTGATTCATGGCAATGATTGGCTTTCTCTACATGGATCTCATATCAATTTCCAATGAAGGGAAGTCACATTTCATATTCCAGATCAATCTATGATCGTCTATCGATGAAAGAATGAACATAACCATCCAGTGGAAATTCTTTCCATCTTATGGGTTTTGATTCCACTAAATGAAGGTTATTCATCTCAAATGGTTGGTGAGAAACTCACAATTAAGAATATGCCCATTGTACAGGAGTTTGATGACGTCTTTCCAGAGGAATTACCGGGTCTTCCACCGAATCATGAAGTTGAGTTTTTAATAGAACTCGTACCGGGTGCTTTGCCTATTTCAAAGACACCTTATAGAATGGCCCCAATTGAGTTGCAGGAATTGAAGAAGAAACTCCAAGGGAATCTTGATAAGGGGTTCATACGCCCTAGTGCGTCACCTTTGGGAGCACCTGTTCTGTTTGTTAAGAAGAAAGATGGATCAATGAGACTCTGCATTGATTATCGAGAACATAACAAGATCACTATCAAGAACAAATATCCACTCCCGCGCATTGATGACCTATTTGACCAAATACGCGGAGCTCAATACTTTTCAAAGATTGATCTTCATTCAGGGTATCATCAATTAAGGTTCAAAAGGGAGGATACACCAAAGACGGATTTCCGTACAAGGTATGGACACTATGAATTTATAGTGATGCCATTTGGTCTTACTAATGCACCTTCTATCTTCATGGATCTGATGAATAGAGTCTTTAGAGACTATCTTGATCAGTTTGTGGTAGTCTTTATAGATGATATTCTTGTATATTCAAAGAGCATGGAAGAACATGAAGATCACTTGAGAATTATATTGAAGACCCTGAGAATAGAGAAGCTATATGCCAAATTTACCAAGTGTGAATTTTGGCTTCAAAAAGTTTAATTTTTGGGTCACATAATCTCAAAATATGGGATGTCTGTGGATCCAGCAAAAACAGAGGTTATCGAAAGATGGTTGAGACCAACAATAGTGACTGAGATCCGAAGTTTTCTTGGTTTGGCTGGATATTATCGATGTTTTGTGAATGATTTTTCATGATTATCTAATCCAATCACCAAGTTGACTCGGAAAGGAGTTAAGTTTGTTTGGACGGAGGAATGTGAAGAGAATTTCAAGGAGTTGAAAAGAAGGTTATCCAGTGCACCTGTGGTCACACTGCCTTGTAGTGGAGAAAGGGTTGTGATCTACAGTGATGAATCCATGAAGGGATTGGGGTGTGTTCTTATGCAAAATGATATGGTGATAGCTTATGCCTCACGACAGTTGAAAATACATGAGAAAAATTACCCAACTCATGATTTGGAGTTAGCTGTGGTAATCTTTGCATTAAAGATTTGGAGGCACTACCATTATGGTGAAAGGTGTGATATTTATACTGATCATAAAAGTTTAAAGTATATTTTCACACAAAATGAGCTGAATATGCACCAAAGAAGATGGTTTGAGCTGATTAAAGATTATGATTTCTCAATCCATTACCACCCTGGGAAAGCAAACAAGGTGGCAGATGCATTATGTCGACAAGACAATGCTAGTTTATCCATGATGAGGATCACAAAAGATCCAATATTTATGGATTTACAATGAATGGATCTTGGAATTATAATGGAAGGGGAAAAATATTATCTTCCTCAAATGAATGTTCAACCATTTATACATGTGATGATTAAAGAGGCACAAAAAGAAGATGTGGAGTTACAAAAGAAGGTGAGAAATGTTCCTGAATTCATCCTTGATTGTGATGGGATAATAATGTTCAGGAATCAGGTTTGTGTTCCTCCCATCCTCGAATTAAAGAAGGAGCTGCTGGATGAGGCTCATAGTTCTTCATTCTCTATTCATCCGGGAAGCACGAAGATGTATAGGGACCTGAAAGAGTACTTCTAGTGGGATAGCATGAAAAGAGATGTTTCTGAATATGTCTCTCGATGCTTGGTTTGTCCACAAGTTAAAGCTGAGAGACAGAATTCTAAGGGGATGTTACAACCATTACCCTTACCCGAATGGAAATGGGAAAACATCACTATGGAATTTTTCACAGGACTTCCTAAAACATCGAAAGGCAATAATGCTATCTGGGTCATAGTTGATCGTCTGACAATGTCTGCACACTTCATTGCTATTAGAGAGGATTTCTCTCTGGATCAGCTTGCCAGGATATATGTAATGGAAGTGGTAAGATTGCATGGAGTACCACTTTCTATTATATATGATCGGGATCTGAGATTTACCTCAAAGTTCTGGCAAAGTCTTCAGCATACTCTGGATACAGAGTTTAGTTTCAGCACTGCTTATCATTCTCAGATAGATGGCCAGTCTGAGAGAACAATTCAAACTCTAGAAGATATGTTGAGATCTTTCTCTATGGATTTCAAATGTGGTTGGGATCAACACATACCTTGGGTGGAATTTTCTTATAATAATAGCTTTCACTCCAGTATTTAGATGGCTCCTTATGAAGCTCTCTATGGAATGAAATGTAGGACTCCAACTTGGTGGGATGAAGTTGGGGAAAGAAAGCTATTAGGACCTGATCTCGTTGATGAAATGGAAGAAATGGTCAGATCTAATCAACAACACATAAGAGCAGCTCAGAGTCGAAAGAAAAGTTATGTTGGCAGCCGAATAAAATACCTAGAGTTTGAAGTGGGCGATAAAGTGTTCTAACGGATATCTCCCTGGAAGAGAGTCATGAGATTTGGAAAGAAGGGGAAGTTGAGCCCTAGATATATCAGTCCTTTCGAAATACTGGATCGTGTTGGGAAGGTAGCTTACCGATTGGTGCTTCCACCGAATCTCTCTCAAGTTCACGATGTGTTCCATGTATCTCTCCTGAGAGAGTACATACATGATCCTTCACATGTACATAGCTCAGAAGTTGTACCGCTGGAGCAAGATCTTTCTTATGAAGAACAACCGATAGAGATTCTGGATCGTAGCGAAAAAGTCCTACAAAACAAGACCACTCGATTGGTGAAAGTTTTATGGAGGAACCACCAATTAGAAGAAGCTACATGGGAGCTTGAGGATATGATGAGGGATAGGTATCCTCATCTGTTTGTCAAAAAGTGACAAATTTCGAGGGAGAAATTCATTTTAAGGGGGGTAGAATGTAACACCCGAGACTTTTATGTGAAATATTTTGTTTTTATGTTATATAAATCATCAAAGGAATCTTTCACTACACACAACACTAGCATGGCTTGCTTTACACGCAACAGCGGCCTTCCTCGATAGCTTGCGTCGTACGCAATACCGAGTTTCACTAAACAATGATATGCTATTAAAATATTATTAAAACTAGCCGTTATGAATAGTAATAACCAATTTTTGAAATTTTATAAATTTTATTTTTCAAAATGGACTTCATTTTTGAACTCGGAATATCGAAATTAGCCTAGGGTGAAATTTTGGTATTTTTTTGAAAACTTTCAATTTTTGATGAATAGTGAAACTACTAAGTGGTTGTTAGAAAAAACTGAATTTTTCATAAAACATAATTTTACCGCTTCTATGAGTGGAATTTCAAAAATCCGAGAGACACGGTTGATGTCAGTAAGTAAAATGTGGTTCAATGAGATGAAAATAATTTTTTTGGTGAATAGTAACTTTTTACTTTTTTTACCACGGTTAAAAGTAAATAGGGTAATTAAGGGTAAAATGATATTATTATTACCTTAAAACATGTCCTAATTCTATTGGAAAAGTGTAATTGGACCAAAAACAAACTTAGGAATAAAATATGACCATTTAGGCCCACTTGGATTAGATTAGGACATTTATTATTAATTTATTTAAAGAAGGTTTAAAATAGTTAGAATCAAAGTTTAATAACTAAATAATTTTTAATATGGGGTTATACATAAGATAAATTCGACTATAAATATTCATTAAAAATCTAAAAAGATATCCTACATAATCGTATTTTATTTTTAATTTTTAGACATTAAATATTTTAATTTAGTTATGACACAACGATGATGTAGTAATTATCTTATTAATTAAACCTTGACATAATTGATGTTATAAATACCCAAATAAATATAATTTGATACTTTTAATGAATTCCACTAATTTTCTAGCTTAATATGACATGTTAGTATTGATTTAATTAACTTTGTTTGAACGTATCATTCTGTTATGAGTTTCACAAAAATCAATTACTAAATAGTTTCAAAATTGAAATAAAATTGTTTTTAAAACAAATATTATATTATTAATTGTTATTTTATTCCTAAAAATCTATGGTTCGGCCAAATGACTTAGATAAGGTTATATATATTAATAATAAACAACTTGGGGTTTGTTTGGCTTGATATAGTAAGTTTATTAACCTTATAATATAAGAACACAAGAAGACACGGTAAAAGTAAAATTATTTAAATTAATGTTAAATCTAAATGATAAGGTTAAAATAGGAACTTAAACTTGTCTAAATTCTATTGGATGAGAGTCTTTCGACCCATCCCCACCTTAGCCTCTAAATAAATCAATTTTTATCTATTTAAAACCGAACTTGACTTTATAATAAAATAATATTTTTAGTTATTCCAAAGGTGCCCCTCTCTTCCCTTATAAAAGGGAACCTCCTCCCTCCCTTCCTCACACCCCATTGAGCCTTCAAGATCGGCCAAACCCTGCCATTTTATCCTCTCCACTTCCCTAGAGACATCCTAGAGGTCTTGTTATTCTTTAAAGACCAATTTTAGTGCCCTAAAAGGAGGTCTCAAAGAAGCACTTAAAAGAAGAGGTAATATCCATTACCGATCCATTCAAATTTCTTTCTTCTTAAACTTCTTCTTCTTTAGTTGTTTCATTATGAAGTAATAACATCAGTATCACTCATATACTTATATGTTATTATAATTATGAAACAGCCCTATTTAACCATCTATCCATCCTACGGAAAATGAAATCACCACGCATGCGTACGTACGGAATACCATCTCCACGTCGTGGTGTAATCTATTTTCCACCACCACATTACTTGGATGGGTATAATGGTGTAAATAATTACTATATATGACTATTATAAAGTGATATTGATTCTGAAATAGTATACATACACTCCAATACAATTCCACGATCATATGAACGATATCAACACTCATGCGTACGTACGGAATACCGTCTCCACGATGTGATGCGACTCGTTCTACATGATATTCATTTCATAATGATTATATAAATGAATTGAATGAATGAATATGATATATATTACACTATTAAAATTCTGGAAATGAGGTATATATAACCTAAAGATAAGAATAAGAATTTATTCGACAAAACACTCATAAGAACAAAAAGTTATAAACACCCGAATAACAAGTAGAAATGAAATATTACTACTAAGAAGCTAAGAATATGACCATATATGTCATCATAATAATAAGTATGATTCTGGAATAAGTCAATAACATTATTTAAATCATTATACAGGAGGTTCGGACACTTACAAAGCAAGTAGGACCTAAGATAAAGGAAAATATCACAATCTCATTTTTATCCGAGATTGTTTATACTTTGGTATTTACTGGGGTGTATTTTATCATCCACATCCATGTTTCCTCAATATGTAATATTTATATCCTTATACAATAGTTTATATCCAATTTTACCCTTTGGTGAGTTTTTAGTAAAATATATGAAAGGAATATTTTGTCGTTTTTCGTACGAGGTACTTTTTGACTTTTCCGACAAAAGTACGAAGAATGTTTTTTTTAAATTATACGGCATGAATGGATTTTTAAAACATTATTTCCAAGAAGCTTCCTTTACATGTTTTCAAGTTTATTTTTAATCAACTTCTTTTAGTTATAATTTTATGACATGTTAAGAAATGAAAAGTGTTTTTGAAGTAGAACTGATATTTTCCTCAAGAATGGAGTTCAAGTGTTTTATCGAAATTATTTTCCATCTAAGATAATATTGAGTTCTATTAATATCCTTATTATTACATGGATTTGAGTATGTTGTGATGGAAATATTTTTTTGAATTCCTTTATCTTATATTAATTGTTTTATGATGTCATGATGTTTAAGAATCCCATTTTTATTACATGGGTTATGCTATGATGTATGGTTTATGATTTTGTGGCACACATAAGAATGGTATCATTATGAGATGGGTGGGACCTATATCTCCCTCCAATGCATTGGGTAAAGATTTTATATCTCATGAGATAGACATGGATGTAACAGTAGGTTATACCGGTTCAGTGAAACAGGACTGAAACGAGGAGTGAACTCGGTTCAGAGATGGAATTTGTCCACTAAGATAGTCTTGGAAATGAGTCCTGACTAATAAGAAATGATTCTATATGATTATGTGTGTATGCCACAAAGTTTCAGGTTTTATGTTATGATTATTGGGATTACATTTCACTTCTATGATTTATCCCATGTTATGATATTATGATCTCTTTTGCAGGATAAGATTTCCAAAAGTTATGTTCTTATGTATATGATGTGATTGATATTTATTTTTTTTACCCTTACTGAGCTTTTGAGCTCACCCTTTTTTGTGTTTTATTTCCCCAGGTCAGGAAGAAGGTTATTAAGTAGAATATGCCAAAAAGGGACACTAGATATGATGAAATAAATGGGAGGCAAAGTAGATGCTTTATGAACCAGTTGTTTATGTTTCCCAATTTCTAAAGACACTATACCTATACGGTCCTTTCTTAGTTTTTTTATATGTTGTAATAAGTTTGCTTCAATTCTGAAGTAATAACAATGTATGTAAAGTATGGGTTGTTATATTGATGGATGCAAATATTTCGTCCCTAAGGTCTTATGGGACCTCTTGGATTGGAATTTTGTGTATCATGTTTGAACTTTAATGGTATTTTGTGTAGGTATGATGTGAATAAGGATTTTAATCATTGATTCATGGGGTTATGGGATCTGACATGTCATAATTTTTCATTTCTAGGACAACATTTTCAGTTTCTGGGGGTTTCAGAGGAGTTTCAGAGGATTAATATCTGTAAACATAGACAATATAGTGTGTGGTGTTATAAACACATTCCATGTGTCATTCTGTTTGGGAAGAAACAAATTTTCATAAGTACACGTTGTGTACTATATATACACTCAGTGTAGTCTTTAATCATGTGACTGATTATGTGATCAGAGACATGGGGATGGAAAATCATTGGTAGAACACGCCATGTTCTAGGAGTACACGTCGTGCCAAAAGGACTGTGTGTCTGGCCATGTGACTAAAAACACAGGTGGTTTGAATATAAGTGATAGATTCCATTTCTAGGGAGGAAATGCTATGTAGTGTTACCTAAGGGAGAGTAGTGTGGTTTTTCCATGTATAATTACTCGGTAAGGATGGAAAATTCATGTAAAATACTCATATTGAGGGGACCACGTCATGTGTATGGGGTGTTACACTAACAGGTTTGACATAGGTACACACCCATGTTGAAACCTAAGGGAATAGAGCGTGTGGAGGGTATACACACCATGTAACACTATTTTGAAAAGTTTAATGTTTTCTTCTCTTGTTACTTTCTTTCACATCTATGTTTTAGTCCTTAAAGAGAGGTTTTTTATTGACCTTGAAGATTCATTCAACCGAGACATCCTCTGGTTTTGTGCAAGATGGAGGGTGATGATATGATGCCGAAAATGATAGATCAGGGACTACTAGAATATCCTCCCATCGTGTATATCATGAAACCATTTGTTATTCTGAAAAAATGTGTTGATGCATAGTTCCATGAAAGAATCATGATGGTTATGCAGACCTACCTGGGAGCACCGCATCATGCTTCATCTATGGTAGAGTTGATGTGTGGTTTTTTGTAGCTGAACCCTCCCACATTCTCAAGGGATGGGGGACCTCAGTCTACAGATTCATTGTTAGAAGACATGATGTCTATCTTCGAGCATCACAAGACACCTCTTCATAGGAGGGTGAAGCTCACAACGGACATGTTTTTAGATTCCGCCAAGATATGGTGGGATCTGATATCATAGGTGGTATACCAATGATTTAGGGCTTCAGATGAGTTCTGGAGGACCATTTAAGTCACTTTATTACTAAATACATTGAGGGCCAACCAAGATCAAGTGTTCATTAGTTTGTAACAGGGTAATATTTCAATAATGAAGTATTCTTCTAAGTTCACTAAGCTGCATCACTTCACAACCATTCTGATAGGTGATAAATTATTTCAAGCGATGATGTTTGAGGATGGTCTCAAACATGACATCAGATTCTAGGTGAAAATCTTCTGGTTGAATTTGTTGTCTTCCATTTTAAACCAAGTGCTGATCGCTGATCATAATCTGATGGAGTCTAGAGCTCTGAACCTGGCCGGTTCAACATCTAGATTCGGTACTCCTCCAACTGATAGTAGGAAGCATCTCTTGGAGTCTATGCTCAGAGATCCATGTAAATGAGATACTTCTTTAGGTATCCATGTGGCATGATACCCGAGTTGGAAGAGTGGGAATATGATACCTCGATGCCCAAGGGACCCGATTGAGTGATGAGCTTGTGGTAAGATGGGCCATCTTCATCAATTTTTCTTGTTTCTCTCACCAGCAGCTAGAGATAGGGGTTCTAGTATGAATCTATGTTTAGGACCAGGACCACCAGTTTCTCATCAGTCAGGGAACTGGAGTTCGTCCGACCGTTCAGGATAAAGAGGAGGTTGTGGTCCTCGTATCTATATGGCATGATTCTAGCGATAGTAGGGTGAACTAGCTTATGGTAATCAAGCAGGGTCACTGGGCCATGTTATAGGTTATACTATTCTAGTGGAGTTCACCTAGTAGGAATAGGATCTCAAACCCTCTATAGTTTGATGTAGGATCCTACTTTCCTTAGTTTTAGCTTCTACACTTTTTGATATGTGGCTTCCCATAGTTGCGTATCTATTATTGTCATGGAGAGGCTTGGGACACATATCATTACGTCTCATGATGTTATGAAGCACGAAACTCCATTAGGGATTAGGAAATATATTGTATTTCAGTTCAAGGATTTCACTCTTGAGGATGGTGGGTGTAACTTTTTATGGGACCTCTATATATTATAGATAAGAGGATTCAATGTCTTTCTTGTAATGGACTGGTTAGTCTTCTTTCAGAACATTATTATCTACTAGCACTTCATGGTGAGTTTCATGTCACTAGAAGGTGGGTATTTTATACACAAGGGTGTATGGGATGACCATGAAAGTAGTGATGGACCCAAGCATCCGAGGATGGGATGTGTTTCCACCCATATTTCATGTTTATATCTATATAACTAGGGGGCTTCATAGATTTACTTTACATTAGTGTTGGATCATTTTATGGATGTCTCTCCAGATGAATTTTTAGTTCTTACTCTAGAGAGAGGTATATTTCCTTATTGAGCTTGTTCTTGGAGTGGCAATGGTGTCCATTACTCCTTATTGGATGGATAAACAAGATTTATAGAAGCTTAAGAATTATTTAAACAAGTTATAAGCAAAAGGGTTTCATCCAAACCAGTACTTATCCATGGGGTTTTCTTATCCTTTTTTTGAAGAAGAAGGAAGATACCCTCTTACTTATTGTGGATTATTAGTAGCTGAAATATTTGGCGGTTAAGAACCGATATCCCTTTCCAATGATTGATGATCCATTTCATCAATTATGAGGAGCCCTGGTGTTCTCGAATACTGACATGATATCTGGTTATCATCAGTTTCATGTTATTACATCATATATACCTCTTACAACCTTTTTAGATCAGGTATGGTCTTTATGAGTATGTGGTTATTTTGTTCAGTCTCACGGACACGCTGATAGTTTTCATGGAAATAATGGACCGAGTGCTCAATCCTTAGTTGGATTATTTTTTATAGTCTTCGTGGATGATATCTTGGTGTACTGTCATACTCATCATTACAATACCACCCATATTGATATCATCTTGATTACACTGAGAGGGAATAATATTTATGTGATTCTATCAAAATGAAACTTTTGGATGGACCATATTCCCTGACTGGGTCACATTATCTCAGAGACAAGAGTATTAGTAGACCTGAAGAATGTCAGAGTCATATATTCCTCATAGCAGCAGAAGAATGTCTTTGAGGTACAGAGTTTTCTAGGGCTAGATGGTTACAACATATTCTTTATACAAGACATTTCATTCTCTGCATCCCAACAGATGGGCCCAACTAAGAAGGGTGAAATGTACTTGTGGAGAAATTCCTACAACTCAACCTTTCAGGTGATGAAAGATAGGTTGACTTTAGCAATGAAACTATTTTTTCTAGATCTAGCAAAGAGTTCGTCATTTACTATGATGCATCACGTATCAGGATGGGATCATTGTTTATGTAGGGGGAAGGAGTCATTGCGTACAGGTCTCGACAGTTGAGGCCACATGAGAAGAATTACCCAACACATGATCTCGAGTTAGCAGAAGTTGTGCATTCTTGGCGCTGTTGGAGACACATTCTTTTGAGAGATCATCTTTTGGTGTACAATGGCCATAAAAGTCTCAAGTATATCATTACTCAGTGGGACCTAAATTTGAGACAGTAAATTTTGGTTGAGTTCCTTTAGTCCTTTGAATTTGATATTTACTACACACCTGGGAAAGTCAAGACAATAGCTGATGTGTTGAGAAGGAGGAATCAAATACAGGCAGTTCAAGAGGCCAACATTGAGTGGAAGATAATGGATCTATTCTTTGAGATGCATCTAGAGGTACACATCAGACAGGGGTATACATTTCATTCTTCTACAGCTGTTACCTCTACTCTACTGAATCAAGTGTGAATGAGGAAGTTGTCAGATCTCAAAGGCCTAGTATTATGAGAGAATGTGTCAAGAGAGGACCATACTCCTATTTGGACCATCATAAACGATGAGATCATGAATCTTAATCGACACATATGGGTGTGAGAAAACATACATCGGGAGATTTTATAGGATTTTCATTCCTCAATTTGGGAAGTTCATCCTGGTGTCACCAAGATGTATCGAGGTCTATATTGTCAGTACTCGTGGCCAGGTATGAATAGGGATGTAGCTAGTTTTGTTATGATATGTCCCACATGTTTGTAGGTTATGGAAAAGCATCAGTGAGAAACATTTATTTTACAATAGTTACCCATTCCTGAGTGGAAGTGGAATGATGTCACAATGGATTTGGTGAAGGGCTTATCGAGGTCACCTTGAGGGAATGATGCAGTTTGGATTGTTGTTAACAGAATCACACAGTTTTCACATTTCTTGCCCATTAAGGAAACCATCCATGTTGAGGAGCTTGTAAGGCGGTACATTCAATATATTGTTCATTTCCATGGTGTTCGACACTTTATTATTTCATAAAGGGATGCTTGTTCTACTTCTTGTGTCTGTAAGAGACTACATAGGGTTTGCGTATAGAGGAACTTCTGAGTACAGCTTACCATCTCAAGATAGACGGCCAGTCCGAGAGCATTATTCAGGTGTTGGAGGAAATTCATTGAGCATTCATCCTAGATTTCGAGGGTTCTTGGTAGAGACATATACCCCTCATGGAATTTTTCCACAATAAAAGTTTTCAGGCGATGATTCAGTTGAAACCATATGAGGCTTTGTATAGTAGGCCATTCCAATCAACCCTATGTTACTGGAGGCAGGAGAGGCTGTTATGCTAGGAAATCATCTTGTCTTGGAGACCACTAAGTAAGAGGAATTGATTTTCAAGTGGATGGATATTTTATATTATCAAAAAAAAGCATTATGTTGATTGACAGAGATGACTTCAGAACCTCAAGGTCTAAAATCATGTTTTCTTGCATGTCACACTGACGATGGGATACCAGAGGATTATGAGACAAGGGATCCTTTCACCGAGATACATCAAGATGTTTGAGATTTTGGAGAGAGTCGGACCGACAGCCTCTCGGTTGTAGTTACCTCAGAGGTATTGGGCGATTCACAATGTCTTTCATGTTTCTCAGCTACAACGTTACTTTTCAGACCTGTCCCACATTTTTTATCCTGAGGAGGTTGAGTTGGAGAATGATGACTCATTTGAGGATAAACCTATAAATATTGTGGATCGTCCTACGATGGTTCTGCATGGCCATTATGATCCTTTGGTACGTGTGCTATGGCAGTATGGGAGAGTACATGATGAGATAAGGGAGAAGGAGTTCAATGTGTAATCACAATGGCTAGATTTGATTGAAGTTTCTTCTTCACCACCCTTGTAAGAAAAATTTGGGGACGAATTATTTTAAGGGGGGATTTTTTAAGAAACCAGATCTTTATTTCAGGTTTGAATATTGATTTCGGTCATCAATGAAGAAAAAATAATGAATTTTTAAATTTTCTAAGTACATGTTGGGTACCAGCTGTGTAACGATCGAGTACAGGGTCGTGTGGACAATCTAAAGATGGGGATGGTTGAGGCATGTACACGGAGTGTAGATTAAATGAACATATCATATTTTTTTCTATTTAATTGATTAATCATATCATATTCATGTCTCATCTCCAGAAATCATTTCTTCCCCCCATGTCTCTTACAAGAGTGCGACATATGACCGATTATCTTTGAGCGCCTCACATCCCTCTATATAAGCACTGATTAAGGAACATCCTAGAGCGTTGGATTCACACCGGTGAGTTCTCTCTTTCCCTAGAGCCTCTATTCCTAATTTACCCATTCACACGATTTATCTGCGGTTGAATTATTTTTTAAATTTTTATATATCTACGAAGTTCTAGGTTGATTCAAAGGCTAAGGTTCAAATATATCGATCATACACCATCGAGATAAGTGTTTTTTTCCTTAAGTAGATTCTTCATGAGTTATATATGACTATATACCGATTACCAATGATTCAATTATTTTGTGTTATGGGATTTAACCTTGTAATCATTGGAATTATATTGATTGATATATTAAGGATTTTCGTTGATATATCATGCTAAATTGAATATTTTGGGGACACCCCAAGGGTGTGTTAGATTTTTTAAATTTTTATGACTATTTGGTCCAAGATACCTATGAGGCATACCATGTTTCCTTTCCTTTTTTTATCAGACCGAATTATTGCTTAATTGCTGCTATTAAATTCCTATGTTATGCATTGTTGCTTCTTAGCCTTACATTAGTTGAGATTACCTGGGATGATGGATACCATTTATGCACGATTGTATTACACAGGGCTATGAGATCCTGGTTTAGTTAGACGATATGGGGAATTTACGTTGAGGGATTCCCTAGAGTATCTGTTGTATTTATGTCATGAGACCATAAGGGCGATTGGCAGTGTGTGCTCTATCATAGTGTTTATAGAAAACTATTATGAGACCACATGAGGAATGGATGTTGAGTGCTTCCTTAGAGAGCCTTTAGTTATTATTTTAAAGACCACAGGGGGAATGGACTATGAGTTCATTCTAAGAGAGTCTTTTTTTTTGCAACACTTGATCACAGGGGTTATAATATGTAATACACCTATAGGGTCTATGTGATATTATGAATGTTGATTGTGACAATTCTGCCAAGCCAAATCACAATCTTGGACTCATTGTTACTTGATTGTCAGATGGTCTTCTCATAAATCTATTTTTCAATAACATAGGGGATATAGAGATTAGGCATGATTCCATGATTTCATTATTCAACGGTTTGAATTATTAATAAATGTAAATGAATTTAATATAAAAATGTAGATTTTTTTTACTTTTGAGTAATTTTTTGATTTTTGGTTCAGTATGCATATTCCTTAATACATATATATATATACTGATACTTAGGCATAGATATTTTCATGGTTTCCTACAAGGATTCGTCTCACACCCTTTTTGGGTCATTCTTTTTAGCCCAAAAATATTATATGGTTACAGGTATAGATAAGGTAATGCACTAATCTTTATCATGTACATGATTGTTATTAGAGCTTGAGAGAATGTGATCAAGATGAGGCTTTGGATTCTGTTAGAGTTTTCTGTTTTTTTATTTGGTTTCACTATTGTATTTCTAGCATTGTGGATTGTTTGGATGCTTCTTAGAAACTTCTGACATCCATCATTTATTTATATATGCATCAATTTTTATACTTTGAGTCATCTACTATTTACTTCTATTGTATGGCATTACTACTTATGTTGTTGGTTACTATTTATTTCTAATGTGTTACTCTACCAATGAAGGCATCGTTTTCCCACTATCACACCTAAGGCCTTCTCTACCAGTCGGTAGCCTCTGGCATTTGGGGAAATATTCTTGAGGCCATGTGACTGACTGGGTATGGGGTTCCCATGGGTGGCACCCAGATCTGGGATGTTACATCAAATATGTTGTTATTTTTCATTTATGATTACTTATCACATTATTTTTTATCATTTATTTTCTCATTATTGGTTTTATAATGAGGTTTTATCACATAACATCTCATGATAGGTTATTTCATGGATATGTGTTTATGGGATTTCTTCTCGATGCGTGGATATGATTTCTTGTATATATAAATTCTATATTTCATATTTCTATTTTAAGAGTAATAAAAGATTTTAAAAAAAGTTCTAAATTATTTATAAATGGTTTGGTTTTATGGAAATGATATTTAAATATATTTTCATTTTAAAAGCCACAACTTATGTATAATTGTTAATCGACCTCATATAGACACAATGGTGGTATCCTGCTAGGATTTGTTGTCACATACTACATTTCCCATTTGGTGTTTGTAGATATTTCATTATAGGATAAATAAAATGAAGGGTATCTTTTATCATTCTAACTTCTCCTTTGATTCTTTCCTTCACTTCCGTTTTCTTTCAAGGTGATTATTAGTCACCTAGAGAATTTTTGTGGTTCCAAAATTATTTATTTTGGGTTTAGGCATTTGGGATTTGATTATATGGATCTGTTTGTATGTTTTTCTGCATCATAACACTATGATCATATGCATGGATTTTTTTATATAAATGTCATGTTATGTTTCTTCACATTACCATACCTGGTGACAACCTATTTCGGTTTACTATTTGGTTGACCGAGGATGACCTATTAGAATTTTCTGTCAAAGGGAACATATCGACAAAATGCATTTTAAAACTACCTATTTTTAGTTTTCTATATTGGTTAGATAGGAGTTAGGATAATAAAAATTTAGAAAGTATGTTCAGAAAAGGTGTCTTACTAGATCATTTTATTACTAAACTCATATTACCATGGGTGTTTTGGAAATTTTATCATGTTTGAAAATTGGGGATTGAGGACTTTTTAGTTATCTGAATGAGAAGTTTATTTAAATTGAATTATTTATTTTTGTAAATTTCATTAGTTGATAAGAATTATTAATTTATTTTTTTTACTTAAATCATCAATTTTATTTTTTTCAGTTGTCCTATGATTATTGTAATATTATCAAGATCCAATTAGTTATTTTCTTTTGTTTAATAGAAAATTCTTATTTTAATTTCTCTGTAAAATCCTATGGATGAATTTTTAAGATAGGATCTATAGGAGAATCCTCTAGTGAAAACATTTTTGCAATAAGATTTTGTCCAAACCATTTAGAATCTGGGTTAGGTGGGTGTCTAAAACCCAGGATATGTAGTGGATCATGGTGTTGAGTTCACTAAGCATCATCCACCCTTCTTCCACACACATAAAGGGACATATGAATAGGAGGATTGGATTTCAAATAATGATATGATCATCTATATCATAATCTGTTTTTTATTCTTACAGGTTAGACTTTTTAAGTACATGATCGAGAGACATGGATGGATATGGTGGGAATATATTATGAAAGATAAGTTATTGGAGGGACTTACATTGGATTGTTTCACAAATATCTATAATCAATAATTTTGACTTGATATTTTAGGAATGAAAAAGACCCAAAAGTTTCAGACCTTGGTGTAGAGAGAGCATACCAGTTTGGAGTATTTTTTCAACTTTTTTGAGTTAGTGAACCTTGAAAAAGTTCTTTTCACCAATGAGTTCATAACATCTCAAAGTCTTGAGTTAGTATTGAGACACAATTCTAAGTCAATTTTGATTCTCATGTTCCTTATGAAATTTTTACAGGTAGTTGAAATAGTATCTTTTTTTTGTGGAAGACATATCTAGGAAGATAGGTTTGAGAGGAGCTTCTGTTTGTGCAGTTGTTAGTCATAGTTTTCCTTCTTCTTTAAAAAGAAAGTCGAATTTTGGTAATTTCTCTTCAGGAATAGTTTCAAGGGAATCAGTTGGACAACAAAATTACTTTTTCCATCAATGTAGGTAGCTGTATCATAATAGGATAACCTGTATAGAGATGCCATGAAATTGTTATTATTTTATATTATCAATATATATTTCAAATTTATGTGAAATGATGTCCTAGGGATGTAGGGAATGATACACTCTTACAAAGGGTTAACAGTTTCATAATGATGACTCTATGGGTGGTGTTTCAGATCCTTAGACCATGGGGGAAGTTCATGAAAATATGAATCGATGTATTTATTCGACTGTGTATGTTGAGGAGTAATATAATGTTTGGATAACTTATATTATGTATATTTTGTTTATATCATCATCTATGGTGCTATCTTTTTTTAAACACCTGCTAGTCATTATTTTATATTGTAATATTTAGTATAAATTTTGGGAACACATTCAAAAAATATGTCATAACTATTTTATCGTTCCACATAGTTGGGAATGGGGTCTGAAAAAGGATTCAAGTGTCCCTCATGTCAGGCGATGAGAGCCGACATTGAGGTGGAATGAGACTGTTTAGTTATTGATCTTGACATATTTAACTTTATTTTCATCATGGATAGTGTAGTCATTTTTAAGGATGGTATACACTTTTATTAATGATGGGTACCATTTTTATCTATATATGGGGCCACACATGTAATTCAGGGTGAGTTGGAGACTAGATCCAGAATGGTAGGGGATGTTATTCCTAATGGAATGGTAATAAAATGTCATTTTTTAGTGAGGATTCTTGATTTTCTTGACACTTTTTTCAGTGGTCGACTTTTTTCAGTGATGTCTGCCTACCCCTAAATCATTTCAGATGATTTAGTTATTTTAACTCTAATGATAGAGGTAATGTTTCCAGTTGACCTACTTCTAGGTATGATGTACATTTCTATGCCATCATATCGAATAAAACCTCCCATGTTATTGTAACTTAAAGACCATTTTTAGTATCTAGTGGCTTGCGGGTCTATTCATCTTATTTTGTCACCATGAGATTCACCTATCCTCTTTTACAAGAAGGTAAAAAAGTGCCTAAAACATTGTACATACTATCAAAATTTAAATCAGATTACCATTAAGTAAAAATATAAATCTCCAAGGATTGTTGATTTTTTTCCAACATACAAGGTAATGTTTATCCTCAATGATTGACATAATTTTAGGGTACAAATAGTTGAGAGTTTGACAAGATAATATAACTAAGATAGAACTCATGAGAAGTTATTGTAATTTTATGTTTCTTGTTATTTCATTTCTTATGACTAACACTCCATTGGGTTTTATGGATTTGGAGGAAAAGATTTTTCATTGGTTATTGCAATATTTTTTGGTTGTGTTCATTGATTATATTTTTGTATACTCAAGGTTAGAGTATTAGGCAAAGGACAATTTAGGTATTGTCCTCTAACCATTTATGAAACATTGTCTCTATGAGAATCTTTCAAAATGAGATTTTTGGATCCCGGAAGTGAACTATCAGTGGAATGTGATTTATGAGAGGGTTTCTTATTAGATCATGGAATGTTATATAGAGTTATGTTCATGGGGTAGCCCAAATTTTTTGTTCAGATATGAATCTTCATGGGCATGGCTAGTCACTATTGATGGGTTGATCATGATTTCTCTTAGATCACATCTTCTTGAGCACTGTTAGTTTCTATAGTGGGGTTTTTGATATTTTCAACATAAACCAACAATTTTTGTACAATTATTGATGATTACTCAAAGCATATTGTTCACCAAGTAAATGTCATGAATTAGATATATAAGGTGAGAGTTTTATATTATATATAATATGTTCACTTTGGAAACTATTAAATATTGGGATTTTAATTATAATGAGATCATTTTTCATTATTCTAATTTTTCATGGATTTTATTAATTATAAATGTCATGAGATTGGATTTTATGGTTTCATGTGGATGAATTATCATTTCATCCATTAGAAACTTTTATTCCTTTTAACTAGGAATATCTTAGGGGAAAATGTTTGTTACCTTTGACAGTTTAAGTTTTTTTTTCTGGGACTGATCATTATTATAGTTGTAGTACTTTTATCTATGTAAGAGTAACACCTAGTTAGTTATATCATTGTTCTTGACTTTTAATTTGGATACAATTACGTTTTGGATTTTTAACTAGATAGTTTCTTCTACCAATAATTTTTGGTTTCATTCAATAATTTTTTTTTCGAATGCCAATCTTATAATTGCAAATCATTATGGTGGAAGGACGATTATTTTACACAGGTTTTAGGTTGTTATTTCTATAAAATGGTCTTGTAAAATTTTGTAATGGTTATTCTAGGTAACAGTCATCATCTTTTTCATTGATTAGAAGGGATATGTGTTTTAATGGATTTATTATAATGTAATAATTTTTTCAAGAGGTTTTTTCTATGAAATAGTATTTGTTTGATTTAAAAATGTGTTTTCAAACACTAAAGATGACTGGATTTTCTTTGAAAATGTTTTTTAAAATTATGACCAAGGTTTTGAAAATTAATTTTGACAAGTAGAACATTGTTTACCATGGGTTTACCCAGAATAAGACATGAGTATCTTTAGTGTGTGTGTCACCACTAGTAGGTTTTTGTTTAGATATAAATGCACCATGAAAGAGAAAAATATTTATTTGATATAACATTATGATATTTTTTTAGTTTCTTCATTGCCTTGTAGATATTTTCATATAGGATAGGTCCCAATATGAGGTTTTATTTCATTAAATTTCATTTATAACATGATTTTTTATAATCGAATTTCTTCACGGATATTTCATTATGAGGGTATGTCATATAGATTTTCTAGATAGGTTATATTAAAGATTTGTGTTTATGGGAATACCTATTAATGCAAGGATATGATTTACAATATATATCACTTATACCTATAACATATGTATTTTAATGATATAAAAATATAAATGAAAACAAAATAGAGGAAATTGATCTATAAATTTTTCAGAATTATGAAAATTATTTTGAAATATTTTTATGTTTTAATATAATGATGAAATGTATTATTTTTATTTTATCTTTTGTAAAAAAATTAATGGTATCATGCTAGGAATTTTTTTTCATACCCACCTTTTTCATTTGGATTGTTGTAGATATTGTATTATAGGATATGCATAATGTGAAGTGAATATTATAACATGCTTACCCCTCCATTGGTACTTGCATTAATTTTAGGTTGGTTTGAAGGTGAAAATTAGTAAAATGGATACATTTTTTTCATTAATTATTCATACATTTTATTTATCAAGATTGAAATGATATTATGGAGTAGTTTTATCTCTTTCTTCCATATATTACTCAATTTTAATTTCATGATTTATATTATACAAGACTTGTTCTATTTTAGATTCTTTACCTGACCTAGTAACGACTAGCTGGGTTGTATATTTGGGTTGGCATGAGTTGGTTTGTTACATTATTTATACTCAAAAATAAATTTTAATAGAATAAGTGTTCATTCAAAAATAATATACATTATTCCCAAATATAAAAAGTATTTTACAAATCCTAAAATCCTATAGTTTCTAGCTTAAATAAATATTTTAACATTTACATTTTTCACTTTTTCATTTTACTAAACTAATAAATTAAATTATTATTAGTAATTAAAATTACAAAATTATTATTATTTTATCCAAATATAATTTATAACATAAAAATTATTAATATTCAAATTTTTACCATGTATGTAATATTTTTTCATCATTTTACCTTTAAAATTCTTATCTCTTCCTATATAAATAACCCATCTCCCGCCTACTAGAACACTACTCCACCAAAACTAAGAAACTCCAAAAAATTACAAAAATAAATTTCATTATCACCCTTATAAACAATAAGAAAATTATTGAATAATAAAAACACATGGATTCAAAAAAATAAGGGTTATAAAAAATAAAAATTTAAATAAATAGTTAACATATTTACATTTTTAAATTATTTTTTAAGTTTAAAATTTAATATACAACAAATATTTTTATAATAAAAACAATATAAAAATTAAATAATGGAGTATTAATAATACTATAGCAGCAGTTGGATGGTAATGGTGGAAGGAATATAGCACTGACAACCCTATAGTATTGGTGGGAAATGTAGTATGAACTATAGTGCGACCGAATAGTAGCAAGTACTATAGAAAATGAGGTACTGTGGTAGCACTATTCACCGATGGAATATTGGATAAAAAATTAAGTCATTAAGGGAAATTTAATGGGATTTCATGCAAATTGGGCCTACAGTTCATGTAATAAGCTTCATGCGTACTAGTACATTGATCCATGTAATGAATAATTATGGATTTATGGGTAAGATATCTCCTTAGTAGGGGTATATCCTGCCTTTGTGGCATGTGCATGAGGTTTGTGTTTATATTTAAATGTAATTATACACCGAAGAACCTAAAATATATACATGCACAAATATAAATATTACTTTTATTCTTTAGTTATTCAAAAAATATATAAAAAACATTATTAATGTTAATTTAGTTAATGAAATATGGTATTTTTTAAGAAATATTTGATATTGAAATGTTTCAACTTTAATAAGGGCAATTAATGAATAATATCTAATGGTTATAATTTATCATGAGTGAAAAAATGATCATAAAAAACTTATGGTTCATTCTATTAATAATCCTTCATTTATTATCTAATGGGTGTTAACTTTATATAATATTGTATGATTTAGTGAATGTTGATAGTCAAAAACAATTCCATTTATTTTGGGTAATCAATTATTTCCAGTTATTCTCACTATAGATGTTAATTTATATTCATTATTTTATAATTTGACAAGATTTTCCATTTTTTATAGGGATTAAAAACATTTACCTTATCTAAATTATTTTTATTACCATTAAAATAATTTTTAAAAAATAATATATTTTTGCAAACATCACATTAACAAATATCTAGGGATTTATTTTTCTATTAGGACTATAAAATTATTTCATTCCATGTGAAATGCATCATTACATGAGTTTTTTTGTTGTATAGGGTGGACACAAAATTATATATCCCTCTAATGAAATGCATAATGTCATTTATCTCATTTGATTGTGTGTATTGTTCTTGAAAAAGATTCTTATTTTGTTGAAAACTAAGATTATATTATTTATGATCAAATTAAATGTGTGAACATGATGAAATATTTGTTTAAAATTGGGTGTGGTATATGGCCACTATGTTATGATGATTCATTATTATGTGCATGACACACTGCTAAAATTATCAAATATTACCATGTCGAATATGATGATTATCTTTTGTTAATGATATGATGATTTTGTTATAAAAGGTGATTTAAAATTTATTCTAGTATCTAATTTTTACCCTTATTATTATTTTAGCTCACTTGTTTCATGGTTATATATCCTCAGGTGACTATATATACTAAGTTTAACAGTATTTATTTTTGGAGGATAAATGAAAAGGATTTACAAATTTTCGCTATTTTTTATGTACATGGGATTCATAAGACAAATTTTTCAAATATAATAAACATTTGGATCCAATATTGTATAACTATAAGGTTTTTACCCTAAAAATGATTTAACAATTTTGTAAAAAAAAATTTGAATTCTATAGTTCGAATCAGAGCTACAGTACTATGAATTGGGTAATTTAAATAAGATAAAATTAGTGAAAACCCAAGTAATTTGTTTTATTTTTAAGGGTTGAAAAAACAAAATTTAGTAAAATGTAACATAATTTTGTTTTTAATAAATAAAATATCTTTACAGATTCTAAAAATGGTCATAGTGCAAGAACTAATGTATCTAGGGGGTATAAACCCCAAAATGGCGGAATGATTATCAGTTCAATCTACTCACTGTGGGAGAAAATGTGGCCTTGCTACACACCTTAGATTATCATCTCAGGGGATGTGATTTTGTAAATTACAATATCAATCAAAATAATTATGAAATACGTGTAACAAAACTAATTATTGATATTAATACTTAATAATAATTAAAATTAAATAATCCTATAACCATACATTGAAAAATAGGATAAAAATAGGGAAACCCTAAAATATTTATTTATAAACATTTTTTTTCATATGAATAAATAATTATATTATTCTTTATCAACATATTTTTATTCAAACACTTTCCCTTTTAGAAAAGAAATAGAATAAGGAGAAACCCGCACTATAAACATAATAAGGGTTAATGAAAATTTTTTATAATAAAAATTACCAGTAAAATGGATGGTTCTGTTTAAATGAGTATAGAGATACTTACACAACTGTCTTAGGTTATGAATAATAACCTAAACCATTTAGAACATCCACTGAATCCATAAGGATGATATGGCCATCAAGTCATTTATGTAGTTATTCTCACTAACATTTTTCTGATATTTAGATCAACTTGTTATGTAATAGTGGGTTAACTCAATCAAGAATATTTTTTGTGATTTATTAATATGATAAGAAGAAGGTAACCTTGGATGTCTATTTTTTAGTTGGTAGTGATAATCATTGTTGAGACATGATAATGAATACTAAACTAAAGGACGAAATTGAATATAAGATTTAAATTGAATTTAAAATGATATATATTTACTTTTATTTTACATCAAACTCCTAGAAAAAATATGGAGTTCAAATTCCCATTTCTTAATAAATAGAGGGAAAATTAGTCATGACATAAGAGGAAAATTTCATATGGATTGCAATATATAATATGAGTTTGATTATCAAAATTATTGTAAAATTGATACACTATTAAGTAGTTTAAATCCACTTCTCTAAAAGGCTCTATTCATATGATACATTAAGAGATTCTATGAATTAATTTGATGTTCTCTTATGTATAACATGGTGGTTGGAGAATATCCACATAAACAGATAGCTATTGAAATAATAATGGAATTTGGAGATGGGAAATAAAATGATTATAGCAAAAAGAATACACCACCACCCATGTGTCAAATGTGTATAAAGAAATAACATGGTAATTACCCCAAATGTATGCGGAAATGATATATGTTTGGGATAAAATTCCTCTAAACCAGTAAATGTGATGGAGACACAAAGAAGTTGTACAACACGTTAGAGGGATGGATAGGACCTCTAAATGAACCACTAATGGTACCATGATTCATTAGTAAGGGGAAGGGGCACTATATAATCCAATGAACTAAACCACATTCCATTTATAGAAATCATTTTTAGAAACCTCCAAACCTAAATGAGAAAGCAAAATCATATTCCATGACTACCATTATGGTGATTCATGGAAATAAAATCATTTAATGTTCACTTCCCATTAATTCAATAATAGATATGGTTTCAATTGATTATAGTTATATGAATTCATTTATATCAAATATTCTTTCTAGATATTTTAAATGAAATCCCTAATATATTAATTTATCTATGTTTATAAGAACAACTAGTGCTGTTATCAATCCAACTGTAGTATAGAAAAATTCTCATGGTAGAATATATGGGTTGTTTCATCAAGTTAATCTTGTAATTTTCCCCTTGGTTGAATTTGACATTATACTATGCATGGATTTAATCTCCATATATAGAGAACACATAATTTATTTTGAAAAAGAAATATATTTCTATATTACGAACCATCCCATGATCATATACAAATGTATGTAATATCTTGAATCAATTTTTTAATTTCTTTAAATAATGTGGGTGTTGATACTCAGTGAAGAAATATACAATCCTCACACTGTTGAGTTGATGGACAGGATCAACTATGCAGAAATAACCATTTTAAGGGAATATACTGATGTATTTTCTTATTAGTTACCTGTTCTTCTCCATAATATGAGATATAGTTGTCAAAATAACTCATTCAATGAGACACTCATGTCCCAAAATTCCTCATTTATATTCTCCAATTAAAATAGAGACGTTAATGATGTAGCTACAAGAGAATGTGGATAAAGGGTTCATATTACCTAATGCATAATCTTGTGGTGCACTAGTTCTATTTGTTATAAAAAAGGACGGATCAATGTTATTTTGTATCATGTATTGGGATCTCAGAAAGTAAAATTTAAATATAAAAACATCTCATTATAATGATTGATGATTTTTTACAACAACAAGGTACTTAGTAACTCTCAATAGTGTATTTTCATTCTAGATATAATACAAATATGTAATATAATGAAGGTATTTAGAAGATAGCCTTATTTACAAGTTATAAAACCATTGAGTTCATAGATATTCACTTCAGAAATAATAATATCCTGGAAATCCTCTTGGAATCATTGAATAATGTCTTAAGAGCCTTCTTGTCAAAATTATGGTATTAATTAATGATGATATTTAGAAGAAATGAGGGACATGAATGAGCCATATATGTCATCCTTGATGAAGATTGAGAAAGAAACAACCTTTATCAATTTATGAATGATGGATCTAAAATTATAAAAATAGAGAACAGATCCAATATTTCCCAAATGACATCCCATCTATCTATCAATTAGAATATGAAGGAGGTATAAAGGGATGCTCTAGAGATTAAAAGAAGGTGGACACTACAATTGAATGGAAGCATCGTGATTTCCTCATTGATGAAGATGGTTTCATTTTGTATGTAAATAGAAAATTTGTATCCTCTTCACATAAGATAGATATAGAGCTAATAGATCATACACCATGATCATATTTTACAATCCACCCTAGAAGTGACATGATGTACAATGATCATCGATAGAACTTTTGGTTGATCAACATGAAGATGGAGATCATTAAGTACACCCCAAAGTGATTTTTATGTCATCATGTTAATATACTTTAACAAAAGTCCATGTGGATGATGTGAACACTTCAGTAACTGACATTGAAATGTGATAACACCACCCTGGACTGTTTCCCTAGTCTCTCAAATACATCGAATGTAATTATTTCAATAAGGGGTATAATAAATCAACTAACCATGAATTACTACTTGATATTCATTTGGGAAGATTTATCACTTCAAAAACATTATATGATATATATAAATTTATGTGGTGAGGGTGTATGGGTCACCAATTTTGATTCCCTCTAATTTTCATTAAATGATGAATTCAAATTTTTAGAGAAGTATTCAAAATACTTTAAATAATGAATTAAATTTTTGTATGACCTATCACCACTAAATCGAGGGAAAATATAAAATTTACTTTAAAATACTTGAGTTCATGTTGAGAGACTAGTCAATGGAATTAAATGGTGGTTTGGATTAATATATCTATTTATTTTATTTATCATAAAAAATCCATGTGAATATTCAATGGAGACCATATGATGAACTATATACAATGTATTACAAACTACTACATCTTGGGATAAATTTGGTGAATAAAATCTACTTAGACATAGTACTATGATGAATATGACATAAAGAGAACAAGTAAACTAATAGAATATAAATTCTACTAAGATTTTATAGAAGATATATGATAATAAATATTTAATGGATATAGAGTTTGAAATTGGACACAAATATTTGTTTAGAAAATCATCATGCAAGAGAGTCAGGTGGTTTAGAAATAACATGAAGACCAGAGCTGGATACATTGGTCCATTTGAAATCCTAGATCACATATAACTAGTATCCTATTTGATAGAACTTCCACCATTCATGTCACAAGTTAATGAAGTTTAACACACATATCTCCCTAGGAAATACATACTTGATCCATCACCTGTATTGAATTTGGATCTGGTACAACAAGAGAATGAACTCTATTATAAGGAGAAGACCGTGAAGATATGAGATCACATAGAAATTTTTCTACAAAATAAGGGAACTCAGAATGACATTGTGTTTTGGTGGAAATATAAGATTGAAGAGGAGATATGGGACCTTTAGGAAATGATGAAATCAAATTACCCTAGTTTATTATCAATAGATAGTATGAGTTGGTTTTTTGGGGATTGAAATTTTAATTAGGGGATGAATATAAAAAAAGGAATTAAAAATGAATTTGATTTCATAATAAATGTTTGTTATATTACATAGTATTACAATTATAACAAGATTTGAGAAACAAACAACAATTTATTTAATCAGTATATATTGTAATATTAATAAACATCTAAACCCATTAAATTTCCGAATTATTACCATGAAAAAAATTGAAAACATTGAATTAGAATACCAAAATCATCACTATATGATAGAATTAACACTGCCATGGATAATAAAATATTGGAGAAACAGAATATAATTAAACCAATTGATATCATATAGAATGAAAATGTTGAACCATGGGAGAGATTGTAGTGAATAAAATATAAAGGTATGAAGTGATATTTATAGGATGTAATGTGATCATTTGAATAGTAATGTGAACATTGAAATATTAATGTGATGTATGGAATAGTAATAGTAATACCCTAAGCCCTTAAAAAATATTTCTCTTTAAATAAATTTATTCCATCAATTTTTCATGTTTAATAAAAAGAAGAGATTAAACGAATAACAATATACAATTAAAAAAATATTATTTAAAATGATAGTGATCACCTAACAATTGTTTTGGCATATATGAATAGTAATATTTAAATTATGAAAGAAATATGGTTATATAGAATAATTAAAACACTATCTTTTAATTGTTTTAAATTAAAATACAAATCATGTGAGAAAAATGAATTTTTTTTTCATAAAATGATTTTATAAGCACAATGTCATTTTAAATTTTATATTAAATTAAATACTATTCATGAATAATTTTAGTGAAATTTATATTTAAATTTATTTATAAAATGGTCAAAAAAATTAAATATATATTTATTGCATTATGATATAATGAAATCTAATTTTATGTATAAAAATGAATTTTTATTCTAAAATTCATTTATTTTAATAGTTTATGTACTTAAACAAAAAATAATTTTATCTATTTAAAGTTATTTAATTATAAAAAATGAATTAAATATCTCAGATCATGGGGATAAAATTTGGATAATGGACCACTTTAATTTTTTCTTCAATATGAATAGTTCCATGGTAAAATTTATCACCTCATTAAAGGGTATATTGGGTTAATCTAGATAAAAAATAAGTGATATTGCCATAATTGTACAACGTAATGCTCATTTGATAAGGAGATTTCAAACCATATTAACTTATGTTTGATATTTGTTACCTAAATGAATACTTATCTATGAAAATGAACGTTATAATATTATAGTAAAATAACAATAAAAAGTGCTAATTTTTTTATTACCTATTCTATGTCCACATAGGGAAAAAATAAAGTTATGAATTAATATAAGTTTTTATTTTTATCTTAATAAAATTATTTTCCTTATAGAATTTTTTTAAAATTTTTAATAATTATATAATGACCAAATTTTCTTATTCAAAACTACTATATTAATTCATCATTTAGAAATAGAATAAATTAAATAACTTTAAAAATTATAAAAGTTATATATATTGAATGATTTAATATTACCAATAAATTTTGAAGATTTATATGTCATGTTTGGGAAATGTGAAATTATCATATTCGAATCCGCCCTTTTAGGATGTATTTATTGTAAAATTAGAGAAAAAATGTTTAAATTAATGAAAATGATACTTTAACAAAATAAAATATAATTAAATTATTTAAAAATATAGAAAACATTGAAAGTAATTCAAGGTAGTTATTATAATGTTGGTCAAAAATCTCTCAAGGTATCATTGAAGCATTTTTGAGGGGATTGTGTTTGTTGACAAAGTGGACATCTGAGTGGTGAATGTTGACAATGAAAAACATTGTGCACCATATGTTTTTCAAGATCAGATCATCAAAATATGGAAAAGGGATAAGTGACGTGCAAGTATTGGTGGTGTCGCACAAGTGATTTGCGCACTGTGAAAGAGACTTGTGCGCCGATGCCTTGGAATCATGAGAACTTGCGCGCTTATGGTTTTTCAAGATTATAAGATCAAAATATATCAAAGGAAAGAGGTTCGTGCAAGTTTCAAATTAGGTCATGCAAGTGACTTACAGGAGAAGAGATCTGCGCGCCGAGACTTGCGCGTCAAGGTGAGAGTTTTGCGTCGTCTCGCAGGGATGACCAAATGCCTATAAATACTGGACCACCCCTCTTAATTCTTCACTAGAGTTCAACACTTTGATAAATCAGAGCTCCCGTCGTGCAAGTGGTTTGTGGTCGCACATGTGAAGTTGCGCGCCAGTGTGAGAAGTTGCGCGCCGGTTGGCATTTGCACGCCAATATTGGTTTGGGCGTAAAAGGCAAAGAGTCGTGCAAGTTTAGAGTTGGGGAATCTTGTGTCGCACAAGTGTCTGAGGTGGAATTTCACGCCCTTTGTGACTTGTGCTCCGATACTTGTGCACCGAGTTAGACATGCATGCCAAGTAAGTTTTAGTTCTGGCAGTGATTTTTCGGCGGCGTAGAAGCTGGATGTTTTCTTGATACCTTCGGTACAAAGAGAGATTCATCTATGGGTGAAATTTGAACTTCAACAGGGCATCTACATACAAAATAAAATGCATTATTTCTGAAAATGAAGAGACCTATAGGTCTATAAACATTGAGTGGATCCTTTCCTGAGCAGTGAGTGAAAGAAGAGGAAGAAGGTGATCCTCTCCACCATAATTGAGCTAGAGAGAGAAACAGGGAGTGACCTTTGGGAAAGCAGTGAGCTGACCCAAAACCGTGTAAAGGCATTGAGCCTGGGATAGAGTGACTGTTCCCAAACCTTGTAATCCACATCTAGTGTATAATAGTGGAATTTTCTATGATCGGCAACTTGTCGGTGTATGCTCCTTGGACGTATCCCTTAGCGGTGAACCAAGTAAAAATTGTTGTGTCCTTTGCATGCTTTACCTGCTGTTTATATTGTGCAATAGGAAAGTGAGAGAAGAGGGTTTTTCTTAATAGTGAATCAAGATCAAAACATGATTTAATTTTGAATTAGACATACCCTGATTCACCCCCCCCCCCCTCTCAGTGTACTCAGCCTTGTGGACCTAACATATACACTTTATGATCTCATCAAATGGCCATCTATGGGAAAAGTTTAACAATATAAGTAAAAAAATTCAACCATATAATATTGGAAATGGTGTCATCATAGTTAAAATTAAAACTGGTTACCTAACGGTCAATCAAAATGATAATGTTTAAAATTACTCTAAAACATGTCTATTTTTTATTATTTTATTGGATTACAACCATATAACATATTATATTTGAAACCCTACCCAATTATATACATTTTTTGAGAATTAATTTATTATAATTTTATCTTTTGAGATATTCCAAAATTTCTCCCCACATCAATTATAAAGGGGAGGCTCCCCCTCTCTTATTTACTCAATATTGATTCTTATATATTTAAACGGATATTTTAATTCGACTTATAATTTTTACTATATAAATTTTAGTGTGTTTGGTATTCAAAAAATACTCACAATAGATCTCTATATTGTAGATTTTAGGGAGTCATTTCAAAGAAGAGGTAATCACCTTTTCTGATCAGTTTCTTTACAAATAAAATTTAACTCCTCTAAATATATGGTGAATATGATAAAATAAAAACATTAGTGTCATATATATGATAAAATTAAATTATTATTATTAAAAAAAAATTATAAAACATCTTTCCCATCAAATTTCAATTCAATGTTTCGCTCATGTGTACGTACGAATTACCATCTCTTCATAGAGATAAAATTCATTATCTTCATCTGAATATTTTATGTATACCTATTATGATATATTTAAATTTTTATATATAATATTTATGAAATAATAATAGGTATTAAATTATAATATCATATTTATCTATAAATTATCCCAATCATTGACAAATGGTAACATCGCTTGCTCGTATGTGGGACTACCACCTCCCTTAAGTGACGTTCATCTTTTTTCATTTATATTACATAATAATGGTAATAATTTTAAATTTTAGGAATAGAAATGATATATTTGATATAATAATAATATTTTGAATGCTATATAATATTTAACATTATATTGATCCATCTATTGGAAAATGAAATCAACATTCATGCATGCATATGACCTACCACCTCCAGGAATTGTGTAATTCATTTTTCTATATCTAAATTTTATGGATTAATATTAATAATTTTATAATTAATATATATGATATTTAAGTAATTTTTAATTTAATTTAGATTATAAAATAAATATAAATGTCAAAATTCCAAAACTACAAAACTGAAATACTCATGACAAACAAAACAATTAACACAATAAAATACTGATATTATTAAGGATCTATTGAAAAAATGGTTCTTTAAATATTATGTAAGAAAAATATATATTATTATAAATATAAAAATTAAACATAAGTGTAATTATAATAAATTTAATTTTTTTACTTGTGTTTATAGTGATTTTCGGGAACATGAACTCAAGGTATGAGATTTTCATCTCACAGTTAATTCTATGAGAAAAGTGACTTATACACCACTTTCTTATTTTTTATGGTCTACGTACTTCCCATGAACATATTTTTTTATTATTATAATTAAAATTAATAGATATAAATACCCATTTATAGATATGTATATTTTTGTTCTTATGATTCAATTTATACCAAGTGGTAAGGGTTTTAGGTTATAATCTCATTTTTTATCAAGATTGTTTATGATTAAGTTTCTAATGAACAAATATTATGCTATTTTTATCTTAAAACTAATTAGTTTTATTCTACTCATGTTAATTATTGAAAGTAACATTCTTTATTCATTTTCATCAATTTTTTTATTCAAGAGACCAAAAATATTCTTATATGTAAAATAGACTTATTTTCTTTCTTCAGAAAACATAAATCCTTTTTTCCATGTCATTTTTGTCTAAAATTTATTTATATAAGGATTTTAGTAATATCCAATGATCATGTAAATTAATTACTATACATGATTTAATTTTGAAAAATCGGGTTGAAGGTAATATTTTTTGTTTTTTTTAAATGAGATACTTTATGAATTATTGGAAAATAGTATGGAAGGAATGTTTTGTTTACTTATACTTTGTGAATGTATTTTACTGTCATCATGAATAATTTTTTACTTTATGATTACATTAAAATTATAAGAGTTTATTTTAAATAAAAAAATAATTTATAATTCTCAGTCTTTATTAATGTAAATGATTTGAAAATTATAATGGAGATTTTACCCAAGAGTGTTTTAATGTTATTTTTATCATATATACATTCATAAATGTTGAAAAACAATAACTTAGTATATAAATTATTATGGATACAATCCAAATATTCCATCCTAGTTATTTTTATGGATGGTTTATGAATATGATAGATCAATATTAATGAAAATTATTTCTTTTCCACACTTAGGTCATTATGAAATGTGTATTAAATCATTTCTCATGTGTTCATATAGGATGAATTATTTATAATTTTGAGGATGAAATCTATATAGTTTTCATTATTTCATTGGTAAAATCAATATTTCACTCTATTAAATTGAGTAATGATTGATATATCGTTACATAAATTGGAATAAAATGGGATTTGAACACATTTAAGTAAAGGAAAGTTCCCACTATGTCATTATTTTTAGTGATCCTTGACTAATATGATAGTTTGGGGATTAAATTAACTATAGTGTGATAGACATGGGAAGGATCCATAACATCTATTGAAATTATTTTCTATGATTTTATTTATTCCCAAAATAAATGTATATGCCTATGTTATGTTGTAAGAGTTATTATTATTTTACTCCCTTATGATTGATATCTTGTGAACATCCATGATTTATTCCATGACTAAATAATATGATATTTGATATGGGGGCTATGGTTTCCAAATGTCGATATCATTTATTATACCATTATTCTCATTTATTTCATATGTGATAATTGAAATCTCCCATGTTTACCTTTATTGAACATCATATCACAAGATTGTTTTGTATTTCCTTTCCCCAAGTTGTAAATAAAGGTATTAATTTTGATATGTTTATGAAGGGTTATAGATAAGAATAAATATATAGGATATGATATATATTTTATGAGCCATTTTTTTACATATCCTTGAGTCCAAATATACTAAACTAATAATATTATGGCATTAATTATTATGTTATGTACTGAATATTAATTTTCATAAATTAAATATCTTTGTATGAAAATTCAGGTTTGATATATTTGGAATCAGTGTAAGGATTTTTTAAGCATGGAAATTAGGACAAGGAAAAATTACTAAGATCCCCCAAGGATAAGTCTTTATATATAATTACATCCAAATATTTTGGTAATAACCATAGATATCCTATGTAATACCTAATGTGACATATATTAAAAAAGAGGTTTCATGATTTAGACATATTTTATATTTATTTTTTATAATTATGTGATTTATCAAATTGTTTTTTATTTATTACACTATGATTTTTATTTTTATTATATTATTTCATCACGAAGGAATTATGTTAATGTTTAATTTGATGGTAAAGGGAATGACTATAATCTTGGGAATCCAATCTATATAAGAGATTGTATGAAAATTCTTTTGATTGTTCCTAATTTAGTAACCTTGTTATATTAATTATAATATAATATTTTTGGAGTTTCTAGAATCACCAAATAAGGGAAATATAGTGTTTCATGAAAGAAGTGGAGGAATGAATATTCTGCTTCCATTATATCCATAATGTGTGAAGAAGAACCCAAATGATTGTCTCAGTGGAAAGGGATTTTGTTTTGACATTTAATATAATGAAACTGACCAAGTAATTTCTCAATAAAAATGAATATATTGGTCAAAAAATGAATGAGAAAAACTGTATCACTATGGTATCCTTAATTTCTTATTATTTTAAATGTGGAATGTTTGGAAATTATGCTAATTTATGTCCTAGGGGGGATGCTCAGGAATATTATTTGTACATTTATAAGATCAATTGTTTTACCAGTGATGAAGATGATACTATGAATGAAAAATAAAAGATATGGGATATTTTAAAATTATTTTTTTTATTAAACATAGGAACCATGAATAAATTAATGTTGAAGGATCTTAATACATGGTATATAATTCAAACTATAGGATTGAAATATTGATGAAAAAGATGATGAATCGTTGTTTTTTATTAAGAATAATGTGGGATAATTTAAGGGTTTATGTATTTTTATTTATGAATTATGATTTATAAGTTTCATACTAATGATATTCATGTTATAATGGAAATCATGGAATAATTATGGATTGTTCCCCAGTTTTTTTCCATTAATGATTAGAAGACATATTTTCAATAGTACTAATGACCCATAAAAATAATTTAGTATTAATGTGATATTTATAAATAACACATGATTAATGTAATGAAATTATGGAATATTAGTTTGATGGTTTCTTAATAATTATTAGATTGCACAAATATTATTTTAACATTATGAGTATTGGTATCCTGGAAATTGGTTTTTGAATTGATAATATCAGATTTTGGTAAACATTTATGAATTTTATTTCATATTTTGGATTATGTAAAATATTAACAAGCTGTGTAATTATTAAAAGGATTATGATTTTGTAAATTTTAAAATAATATATTTTCATGTGAAGATAAATTAAATGTTGTGGAAAACATTATGTGTCTAGAAGATTAATGGTTCTTGTTAATTAAATGGAATCAACACCCCAATTTAGTTTTATGTGTTATGATATTTGGAAGTGATTCAAAACTATTACCATGTGTTTGAATGAATGATATACTATGGTTTAAATAACCCTATTTGGTTCGTATATAATTTGTTGTTAATTTATTATAGGTTTACTATTTTTGGGTCATAGAAAATCTTAATGGTTAAAATGTGATTCAGTGACAAGGAGATATTTTAAAATATATTTATGATCAATATAAGGGTAACATTTTATCATTGTATATAAGATAAAATAATGATATTTGATTCAATTTTAATACAATAAAAGATTTTGTAGTGATTTATCATGGTGATTAATATTATTTGGTAAATGTTCCATGTTGTTGATTTATAGGTAACAGTTTGGTTAAACATGTGATTTTCTACGAAATAGTTTTTGGGATAAATGCGATTAAATTTTAGAATATGTATTTTAAAGGTTGTATAATATCTATTGAGGTTATCACATTATTTAATATTTATTTCCTTGAGATTATTTAGGATTTAGTTTTATTTTTTACAATGACCTAAGTTGAATCATTGTTATTATTATAGAAATCTTTATAGTTAAATAAATTATTTAAAGGATAAATAATTTTTATAATTCTTTTCAGATAACCATTTTAATTTTTTGTTAATTAATAAATATTTGATAAATAATTTGGTACACTATTTGTATCCATTATAAGTTGAATTTTGTACTTTTTAAATAAAAAATCATCTCAAACACACATTGTTTTTGTGCAGTAGATGAGATTGTGGTGGAAAATTAATGGAAGTAATTATACATTTATTGTGACTATATTTTTATATTTTGTTAGTCTATATAGTAATTTAATTCCTTAACTATAGTAAAAGTACTATAATTAAGTTATTTCATATAACCATTAATTCTGAGTAACTAATGGTCTTTTCACACAAACCCGAGTAATGGTTATGTGGTTGTTAAATTTCTCCTCAAAATGTTCTCTATGACCATATATTATCCTTTTGGAATTAATTTTTTCTTCTATATAAATATTTTCACATCCTTATGAGGTAAATCTATTTGGAAGAATATTTTTATGAGTACCTTAATTCACCCATTCCTAATTATAAGAGGATTTCATATTTACATGTTTTATAATGTGAGTTTTCAACAGGAGTGGCTTGTCGGAGTGGGTGTTAGAGTCAGATGGATCTAGGAGGGATATCAGAACTCTGGCTATTTTCACACATGCATTATAGAACGTCATCATGTTCAGTGAACAAATATTTTAAGAGAAGATGAATCCTTCACCAATGATCATGATGAGGTAGGGGCCATGGTTATTGGGGCTCTCAAATCCCTGTTGATTGCACCCAATTCATGTATGGAAGGAGGGGTATCTGAGAGATGATACTCAAATATTTGAGGGAATTCCAAGATTTTTTTCAGAGGTCATTGACGTGGTCTTTCGGTGGAATCCAGGAGAGGCCAAAGATCTTTTGGAAATTTGGTATTTAAACCTAGGTGGTGCACCAAGGCCCGATGGCTTCCATAGATCATTCTGCTGGGCGATGTGATACTTTGTTAAAGGGGACCTGGTGAGAGTTGTCTATGATTAAATCTTGGGTGGGTACTTGATGTGTATACCTTGTGCAACCAAGATGGTTCTTATTCCTATGGTGGGTAATCCACAGTCTATTGATCAGTATCATCCCACTAGTATGTGTAATATACCGCACACCACCCTAGCCAGCATTCTAAATGAATGACTGGATATTCACCTGGATTCTTGGATGGCTTCAAAAAAACATGTGTTTATTAAAGGCAGGTCAATTCTGGGCATAGTATGAGTGGTCTAGGAAATGGTTAGTGGCATCAAAAACAGGTCCTTCTTGGGAAATCGTGTGGTTAATCTAGACATGAGAAAGGATTATGACCAGGTGGATTGAATATTTTTTCTTAGAGTATTGACTAGCATGAGGTTCTCTATTTGGACTAGTGACTAGTTTTTCTGTTGATTCAGCTTGACGTGGATTTCAATTTCTTTTATGGGTAAGCAATTTGGATTTTTCAAGACATGTTGGGGTATCCGGCTAGGGGACCTATTATCTCCCACTCATTTTATTCTCTCTCAAAATGCTTTTAGATGCCTTATTAATCAAGGACTCAATATGGGTATTATTCCCCCTTACCATAATAGGTATTCTATAAGGGGTATGTCACACTTGATGTTTGAAGAGGTAGAAATTGTCTTTATTAATGGTAGTAGACGATATGGACAGTGTTGAATATACTTCTAGCAGAATACTGTAAATGGAGTGGGAAGGTGGTGAACAGAGAGAAAATAAGATTTTATGTAACTAGGAAGTTATATAAAAGGAGGGTGTGGGATTTAGGGTCCATTTTGAGTATATAGAGAGGCTATTTTCCCATGGAGTACCTTGGGGATCCGGTTAGTTCTTCCTCTATTAGGATCCATCATTTTGATAAACTCATAAGTAAAATCACTGGGCAAATCTATAACTCGGAAAATAGATTCCCATCCTTCAAAGGTTATATAACTTTAGTGAATAGTGTCTTGGTCTCCATTACAATGCATATTCTCTCTACCATGAAAGTTCCAAAATGTGTGACTTCTAAACTGGATATGATTATGGTGTCGTTTATATGGGATGGGTAGATGGATGGAAGAACTAATTGGGATTCAGGGAAAAGTCTTACAAGACCTCTCTCCAAAGGGGGTATCAACCTGAGGATTGTCTCTTCAACCATGCAGGGGCACCATGAAAATGTTTTTTGGGAAACTATGAAAGGTTGGTCCGTTTGGGGTAGGACAATGCAATACATATCTGGCCAGGATATATGTGATCAGATACTGAGTTACTCTAGGATATGGAATATGATTCATCCTTTGAAGGATTTTTTGCATCATCACTCTCGATGATTATTGGGAATAAGGAACATCAATTTCTGCATTTATGATTGGAAGGTGGGTAGGCTGTATTTCCTAGGGTTCCCCACCATGGACATATCTTTCAGTGAGGATAGTGGTTATACTTGATACCTTGATGTCATTTTTGATGAGAATAAACTCGATGTTTTCAAAAGTATTGTTACCTTTGATGATCCAGATAAACTCATATTCCTAAGTATGACCTTAGATACTTCTTATATAAAGGATTTTTTTCCATGTGACAAGGGACAATTCAAATGAAGACATGTGGTGAGTGACTCAGTGGTGCAAGGATATTCCCTCCAAATTTAATTTTCTATTGAGGCATGTGAGGAACAAAGCACTAACCACTAATGAAAATTTTCTATGTATCGGTGTTAATATAACTTTTTGTTACTAGTGTCATTGATCCTATAATTTTAAAAGAGTGGCCATCTTTTCTATGAAAGTGAAGGGGTAGGAGGTATATGGAAGAACACCAGAGAATTCATTTCTCGGATGTATTGGGAGGGGTTCTGTAATGTTTTCTTAGCTCATGGTTCAGTGGTACAGATACCCATGGGGCTAAGAAGAAGGCCAAGACCTTCATTCGTGTTGCTAGTTGTTGGAATATATGTTAGGCCTGAAACGCGGTGTGTCATAATCATGGATTGAGATATCAGGTAAGTGTAATATTCAATATGAAAAATAATCTTCTAGATTTAGTTTTCAGATTTTCGATCCATACCATCGGTGAAATCAATTGTTCTGAATCTCTCAAATGGAAACCAGGCTGATATTCTAGGGCAGGAAGGGTGGGTTCGATGAAATATTCTATGCTAGGGTATCGTGATAAATGCAGATGATTCTCTTCCCATAGGGGAGATCCGTGGGGGTGGGGTCATGGGAGATCAGATGGGTTCAGTTATTGTAGCATTCACATCCTCTAATGGAAGAGGTTATGTATTTTAGGCGGAGGATATGGCCATGGCGACTGGGCTGGAGGTATGAAAACAAAGGAAGACCAGTCTTAATATAGAGGTGGAATATTCCATGGTTATGTGTAATGATCTATTAGGTAAGGACAATATCCCTTGGTACATCGCATATACAATCAGAAAATTCAATACACTCATGAGTAACCATATAGAGGTCTCTCATACATGGAAGGAGGGGAACATGGTTGCATACTTTTTGGAATCTATAGAATCATTAAATAAAAGTATGTTTTCATTCTTTTTCATGGGTTCTTTTTATCAGGAAGGGAAGAAATGTGTTTTCAATGATGCTATGGGTTTACATCACTTTATACCACCATGAGGTTTTTTTCTTGTGGGTTTTTGTACGGTGGCTTTTTCAAAATAAAAAAATGTTAATTTTCCGTCAGAACAAGATAAAAAATGTGTGGAATTTTTTTTAAATGTTGGTATAATGTAACCCCTAGTATTTTATAAAATATTTTCCTCTATTGAATTCTATTTCTTAAATATCTTTTTTTACACAAAATACAGATTTTAAATTAATTTTGATATAATATTAAAATATTATTATTTAAAATGATAGTTATCACCTTGCCATTGGACTAGTGAGTATCAATATGAACAATTGAATTATAAAAAATTTATGTTTATATATTTATAAATTAAATAATTTTTATAATCAATTGATTATAAATGAAAATAAAAATCATTTCAAAATAAATAAATATTTTTCTGAAAAAAATGTATGCACACAATGAATATATTTGTTAATAAATTAAATTAATTATTATTGGATTATGATTCACATTATATTTAATTATTATTTATTTTATCAAATTTTTGATTCATTCAAAAAATATGTGTTCAGGGCATATTTGTAAGTATAAATCTAGTATTATTCTAAAAAATTTATTTTTTAAATAATTCAGTTTTTGTCATGTTTTTCAAACATACAAAAAAACTAACATAATTAATTTATATATATAGAATTTGATAAAATAAATTACATGATTAAAATTAAAGGTTCAAATTTTCTAAATATGCCCCATTTATTTTTTGGGTAACAAGAATTATAACATTTATAAAATTTGTCACCATGGTAAAGGGAGAATTGGATTAATGTAGATTAAAAATAATTGATAAGGCCAATATTTCAGAAATTAATTCTTATAAGATGATTTATAATTAAAAATTAATATATAAATATATAAATTTTTTTGTTTAATGGAGATATTCCCATGAAAATGACCTATGTAATATTTAAATCAATGAAATATAAAAAATATCACTCAGGTTGTTTTTAATATATATATTATATATTAAAAGAGACAAAATTATGTTAATAATGAATCTTAGTATGTATTTTTATGTTAATATAATTAATTTCATGATATATATATTTTTAATCTTTTATTAAATATATAATTACATTAATTTCTTATGCATCTCTAATGCAATATTTATCCATTTATTAAAAAAATATAATAAATAACTTAAAAAATAATAAAAGGGAAATATATTTTGTGAGATAATTTGACCCACGAATTTCCCTGATATATAGGAAATATTAGAGTGTTTTTGAAGCATTTTTCTAATTATTTCTTTTAATTGACGTATTTAAGGTTAAATTAAATTAATATTTACAGAATTTAAAATAATTTTATATTTTCAAAATAATATATATTTAAAATGTATAAAAATCATAAAAATTATGAAATAATATATGTTGGATATGATTTTGATTTAACTATAATAAATTATCCTTTTATAAGATAATTTTAACAAAATAATTATAAATAAAAACCCTTTAATATTTAAAACCATTCACTATAGTTAGTTTTAAATTTTTTAACTGAGGGTTAATAAAAAATATAAGGTTTTAAATGAAACATAAAATATCTAAATTATATTGTATTATGGTGTTAAAATGTAATCCTACATGGTATTATAATCCAATTCCAATTGGATTACTTTTCTTTATGAATGAATTTATTGTAATTTTATCCTCTGAAGATTCCAAAAGTTCCCCTTACCTTAATTATAAATAAGAGCCTCTTACATATTTTCATTACACCAAATTTAGCCATATATACCAATAAAAATATATAAAATACAATTGTAAACATTTTTATCCACATTCTACTTGTTTGGTTCTTCCCAAAAGTCCAAGGTCATATCCCTTTAGAAGTGATCAAACGTTGTCATCTCAAAGAATAGGTAATTGCCTTAACTGATAAGAGTTTTTATATTATTATTTACCACCAATAAATTGATAATAAATATCATAAAATAATAAATTATGTATATCAAATATATATATATTTTATTATTATTTTTAAAAAATCATTATACTCCCTCTTTCCCCTCAGAGGAGAAGTGAAATTATAAATCGTTTGAATGTAAGGCTTATAGTTTCCATGTAGCCATACAAATCATTGTTTAATCACCAAATTTTATATATGATAATATAATGGGGTTAATGTATAAATATTATATTTCCAAAATAATTATAATTTTTAAATTATAATATCCTTTCCACCTACTTACCATCTAATTATTTAGGAAATGATATGGTCTCTCTTATATACGTGTGCACTACAATGTTTATAAAGTGATGTGATTCATTATTTTATATATATTAATAGGATTGTAATGAGGATTAATTTGATTAAATATATATATATATATATATAGGATATAATAATTATCTTTTAATGATGAACTAGTATTTACCTTTCTTTATTTCAATCAATTGAAAAATGAAAACAATGTTCATGCATATATAAGTCTAATTGTCTCCCTGAACTGTTTAATTCACTTTTTTATCTATGGTACTCATAGATATCTATAAATAAAAATATATTGACTATATATACTTTTTATATAATTTTTAATATTATAGAGAATATGAAACGTTGATAAATTAAACATTATTAGAAATACTCAACTGAAATACACAGGATAAAAAAATAGTTTACACCCACAAATGAGGATTTTCATAATGAATTATTGATTAATGGGACAATGTACTGTTATTCATGGATTGAGTTTTATATTATAATTTTTAAAATAAATATTATATATAAGTATAATAAAATTAAATATATCATACAGGAGGATAGAGTGATATTAATTGAAGGAAAACATTGAGGTAAGGTATTTTCGTGTCACTTTTTTTGGGACATAATCCTTATACCCCACTTGTTTCAATCTTATGGTGAATATACATACTATGAATTTAATTTATTATTATTATCATGAAAATTACAGGATATAAATTTTCATATATGGTTCTTTATATCATGTCACATATGATTCAAAAGATACCAAATTGGTAATGGCTTTATATTACAATCTTGTTTTTATCATGTTTTTTCATTATTAAATTTCAAATGAAGAAATATTATGAACTATATCTTAAGGAAACAATTTAAATTTATTCTAACTTTGTTATTTCATGGAAATGAAATTTTTTCATTCATTTTAATCATAATATATACTCAAGAGACCATAAATATGAATTTAAATAAAATCGATTTTATTTCACTCTTTGGGTAACAAACCTTTTTCTTCCATGTCCATGTTTTTAGAAAATGTTTTAAAAGTGATTTTATTATTCCTTAATTATTTATTAAAGTAATTTGTACCCATATATTTATTTATGAAAAAATGTTTTGTAGGAAACTATTTTTCATTTTCCAAATGAGGAACATGGTGACATATCGGAAAAATGTGTGACATGAATGTTTTTTATATTATATGTCATGAATTAATTTTTCCACCATAATGAGTAATTTTTTCAACAAATATTGAATAAAATTTTTATAAATTTATTTTAAAAATAGTTTCATTTATAATTGGTAATATTTATTATTTATGTTATATAATTAATAAAAATCATATTTTTCATTTTATTGTTTTAATGAACATTTTATGATTCTTCCAATCATCAATGACAACAAAATTTTATTTTTCTTATACACTACATAAGATATAATCCAACGAATCCATAATTATTATTTATTTATATGGTTTATGAATATTATGAAATTATTTTCTTGAATCCTCAATCTTTTCCGTAGGTTATGTTATGATAATATTTTTTTTATAAAACCAAATATACCATAGGATCTAAAATAATTCATCATATCAAAATGGGTTTCAAAAAAACATTCATCATAACATAATCTATGTAAAAGAAATATGATTAATAAAAATTAATTCATCATATTCATGAACCTACTAGAGATAGAATATTGATGGTATCTATATATCATATCCCAAGTAAATTATTACCAACATCAAATGATGTTGTTTATAATAAAACCCATTTTTTATTTATATCATTTCCATTTGATTAAATTAATAATTTAAAATATAATGTGATTAAAATTCACATAAGAATGATATTTTATTCATATATATTACATATAGTAAAATATTATGTTGTGGATGGTATAACAATGATATAATATTTTATGTTGTATTATATCTTGAAAAATCCATTCTCTCCAATTAAATTATACCCTCTCCTATCCTAGGGAATCCCACTCAATTATTTCTTACTAAAGCCATAACTGAACCCAAATTCCCTCAATTAATCTCCATAAAATATTCAGGTATGTTGTAGAGTAATATATTTTAAATATTTTCTGAAATTAAGGGTCTTGTAAAAGGAACAACTTCAAGAATGTGGAAATTAACTTTCATCATTTTCATTCCTTTTTTTAACATTATATCATAATATTATTTTATAATATGAAAATTCCTCATAAATTAAAAAGTATATTAAAATTTAATTTATGATATTAATATAAATTAATTTTTTATCTTTTTTTAAAAATAAAAATTTACTTCACAAACCTATTATTTTTATACTATTTTGTTAAATTCCACTTGACTGTCATTGAGGACGTATATAGTTATATAACATTCCCCAAAATTATTATAGATTATAAATAATTATTTAAAATATATACATTCATAAACAATATTGTTTCATATCTTCTATTCTTATTCATAATAATTTATAAATATAAATTAAAAAATATAATTAAATAGAATAAATATTAGATATTTATGAAAAATAGGATATCAAAATAGTTCATATTTAGAAAATGGAATTAAGTAATATAATACTTTTAAAAAGAATAATGATTGATTAAAATTAATTTAATTCACTTCATTTTCCATATATTAATAATCCATGGTTTATTATTTAGGCGGCAGAAATGAAACATAATAAATAATGATTTAATATAAAGGGATTTTAGAATACAATTCATTATTTTTTGGGTTATCTTTTATTTCATATTTTGCGTAGTATGTATATTCCATTATTTTCATTAAATATTTATTTTAGAAATATGTTTCATTGTATTTTAGAGGATATTCATTTTTTACCTTTTCAAAAGGATTTATAGGCGAATTGAAAACCAAAAATGATTTTTTTTTTAAATACTTATTTTTATCATTTTGATTCGTTTCTGATTCAATGAAAACTATTCTTTTATTCCAAAATTTTATATCCATAATTAATTTAAGATAACAATGGTTTTACTTAAATTATTATTTATGTGACCCTTACGAAACACATTCCCTTCGCTGGGTTTATTTCGTGACTAAGATTTTCATATATCATACATCCATGTGGAGTTCATGATTATGAGAATTTAATTATGTGAAAGGTTTGCCTGGATTTATATATTCTTCTAATTAATTATGTATTATTATTTATATCATGAAATTATAATTATTACACATTAATATGATGTCATATCTTTTTTCATAGATATTATTTTATGATTTCTGAATATATCTTATCTATGAACATGATGCTTATCTTTGTTCAAAAATAGTTGTATTAAATGAACAATGTGTTATGATATATCATTATAATTCATATTCCACATTACATGGAATTAAACAATTATACCCTCATGATTTTGTTGATGATCATATGATCATGATTTGGCGACGTTGATTATCCTCACCAATGACCTATAGACTCATGTTCCTTATCCCTCCAATTATATTCCTCCCATTACATGGAAGTTAGATCACCCATTTCATTGATGTAAATTCTCAGGTGACTTAATATACTAAGGAAATTGTGAGATATTATAATAAGATAAACAATAATGATATAAATAATTAATATCTTTTATTATATAAAAGTGATATTTAATCGTAGTTTTACAAAAATTATAATCATTTTAATCCTATATTGTATCAAAAAAAATATTTATCAAAATAAGTATGTAATAGTAATGTAATAAAATTTGGCATTCCTATAATAAAACAATTCATAAAAAATAGAGAAAAGACACATATTCTGGCCTAAGAGAATTAAAGCGAAATGTTTCATTTTCTATGAAGATGTCAAAATCCATATGATTTTTATCTAGCTATTATGATTAGTGAGAATAACATCAAAAAGAAAAAATACATAGGGGAAAAAGGATGGATTAAAATTTACAGGACAAAAAACATCAATTTCATAAAAAATGAATAAATGAATGTTACCATGATAATTAATAACCCCACTCTCCAATTATATGATATTCAAATTCAGGGATGATTTCTATAATGTTAAATCTCCTCATAAATTAATTTTTAATGATAAACAAACATTTTCCCAAGAGAATATCATATTTGAAACTAAATATGTGTATTGTGACACTCTATTAGGAAAAATGTCAAAAATCATTGTCGAGTATAATTGGAATAATTTTTTTGGTTAATTTTATTTCCAATATTAATAGTATATTCATTGGATTGAATGATATCTATATAAATTTCACAATAAAATGGGGTATTATAATTTATGAATGTACTATTTTTAATTTGGAATGGAATATTCTAAGTGTTTGTAATTGGACAAAGTATTTTTCAGTTTTAGATTCATATACATTGTTTTATTTTTCTAATAGAATAACATTTTTAAATTTTATAAAGAAGGTCGATTATGACTAGTGGAATGGAATGAATCATATAGTTAAAATTATAATTTTTCATTGAATGTAATGCTTTATATTGAATATTATATATCATTTTATAAATTTAATTATAATTATGACGAATGAATTTTTTTGTGATATTCTCTAATAATTGATTATAATCTTGCATATAAATAAAAAATATTGATTACTATGTAATATATTCAAGTTAAATTTGATACAAATGATTTGAAGTACTGGTATTATGCAGATGATATAGTGAAAATATAATTTTTTTAATTTTAATTTATAATATGATAATTTGCAGTGGAATGACATACCACTAATATGGCATCTTTAGTCAAATCATTAAAGGATATTAAAGACTCGTTAGGATCACCCTAATGAAGGAATGATTGGTAATGTCGATACACAAGGTCACACCAGACACATACTAACGAATTTTAATGCACACTATACATTTATTTCACAATTTGTTCTTAATGATATAAAAAAATAAATAATATTCATGATCAAGATTATTTATCACCACAGAGAGCTAAACCATTTCTCAAAGAATGAAGCTTGGGGGTTGGTTCCTCCATATTGAGATTACAATGTTATTGTATTTAAATCAATTTTCACAAATAAAACTGATGAATTAGGATATATTGTTAGAAATAAAGCTGTATTTCCTACTAAATAATATAATTAAGATGTAGGTATTAATTATGGTTATACATTTTCACCTTTTATTCGTATAAAATCTATACATATATGGATAACATTTTAAACACATTATAGTTTCATTAATTATCAAATCTATTTGAATATATCATTTATAAGTGTCCAAGGATCATAAAATAACTATGATAGACATCCATGAAGATTTAAACATGAGTAAAATATGAGATATATGTTCAGTGTTTTTAAATATCATTATGGATTGAAATAAACATCACAAGAATATTAAAAGATTTTATATCATTTTATGTTAGTTATTGTCTTTTTAATGGTTAATTGTATCATAGATTATTACATAAGAATGATTCTATACATATTTTAATTACTCTGATTTATGTTCTCGGTATTATATTTGGCTTATCAAATGGTTTAGTTTGTGAGGAATTATCAACATTGATGGATAATAAATTTTACATGAGTCTCGTGGGATAACTATAATTATTTTTTGGATATCATATTTTATAATGACATGATAGAACATCAAGGAATTAATGTAATTATGATAATGAATTTGTGAAAGTATTTTGACTTTGTACATGGATATAAAATTATAAAGATAGATAACATATCAATAATTTCGTGAATGATATCACATCTATCTATCATTGAGCAGATAAATCAGTCTCAAAGGGATGATCTAGAGATTAAAAAGAAGGTGGAATAAATAAATGAGTGTAAGCATCTGTAATTCCTCATGGGTGAAGATGGTGCCATTTATTATAGAACTAGACCTGTTTCCCCTCAAAACTTTGGATAGATAAAGAGATAATAGATAATGCACCCAGATCATATTCTAAATACACCCTGGATGTACCTTGATTTACCATGATCTTCAAGTCATCTTATGGTGGTTCATTATAAAAAAGGAGATCCCTGAGTACACCACAAACTGCTTGGTATGTCATGATATTAATATACATTGTGAAAAGTCCAAGTGTATGATAAAAAAACTACCACAACCAATATGGAAATGTGATAATATCATCCTAGACATTTTCATTACACTACAAAAGACATGGAAAGGAATCATTTCAAAAAGGGGTATACTGGATCAACCAACAATGAATTGCTACATTTTCTTTATTTGTGTAGATTTATCACCTAAAAACATTCTATGATATATATAAATTGTAACACCCCGAGATTTTATGAAAAATATTCTTTTTAATTTCATTAATTTCTTGTGTTGTACGCTACACCAATAGGAGCTTGCACAACATACATCCTTTACTTGCCTTGCAGTACACACAATCGCGACCTTTCTCGATAGCGTGTGTAGTACGCAATACTGAGTCTCACTAAACAACGATATGCTCTTAAAATATTATTAAAACTAGCCTTTATGAATAGTAATAACCACTTTTTTAAATATTAGTTTTCAAAATGGACTTCATTTTTGGATTCGTAATATCGAAATTATCTTAGGGAGAAATATTGGTACTTTTCGGATAACTTTCATATTTTGATGAATAATGAAAATTACTAAATTGTAATTAAAAACAACTTTTTCAATAAAAATAATTAATACTGATAAATTATTAATTTGAGTGGTTTTAAAATATATTTATAATATATTTTTAAAATTTAATACAATGTTGGTCATTGGATGTAATTTCACATTTAAACCAGACATAAACAAGTGTCAATCTTTTGATAGTTATTATCTCTTAAAAACACGCTATTTGTTTTGACGACGAGATTTAATTTTTAAATTAATTAATGAAACTGATATGTTTTGAATTTGGTAAAATAGACATCATTTTTGAATTCATAATATCAAATATAGCTTAGGCCTAATTTTTGGTATTTTTCTGGAAACTTTCATTTTTGATGAATAGTGAAACAACTAAGTGGTAGTTAAAAAAAATGAATTTTTCATAAAACTTAATTTTACCACTTCTGTGAGTGGAATTTAAAAAATCCAAGAGATATGGTTGATGTCAGTAAGTAAAATGTGGTTCAATGAGATAAAAATAATTTTTGGTGAATAGTAACTTTTTACTTTTTTTACCACAATTAAAAGTAAATAGGTAATTAAGGGTAAAAATGATATTATTATTACCCTAAAACATGTCCTAATTCTATTGGATAAGTGTAATTAGACCAAAAACAACATTATAAATAAAATATGACCATTTATGCCCACTTGGATTAGATTAGGACATTTATTAATAATTTATTTAAAGAAGGGTTAAAATAGTTAAAATCAAAGTTTAATAAGTATATCATTTTTAATATAGGGTTATAAATAAGATAAATTCTACTATAAATATTAATTATAAAGATAAAAATATTTCATACATAATTATATTTTATTTGTAATTTTTAGACTATAAATAAGTTAATATATTTATGACACAATGATGATGCAGTAATTATCTTATTAATAAAATGTTGACATAATTGATATTATAAATACCCAAATAAATATATTTTTAGACTTTTTATGAATTAAAATAATTTTATAGGTTAATAGGACATGTTAGTATTGGTTTAATTATCTTTTATTGAAATAATTATTCTGTTATGATTTTCACAAAAATCAATTACTAAATAGTGTCAAAATTTACATAAAATAGTTTTTAAAACAAATATTATATTATTGACTGTTATTTTATTCCTAATAATATATGGTTCTACCAAGATACTTATATCATGATATGTGTATCATTAAAAGACCATTTTGGGGTCTCTAGGATGTATATGGTAAGTTTATTAACTATATAATATAAAAATACAAAGTGACATGGTAAATGTCAATCTAATTAACTAAGAATTAAAACTAAAAGATAAGGGTCATATAATGACCTAAACATATTTAAATTATATTTTATGAGAGGATTTAGACCCATCCCAACCTTAGCTTCGAAATAAATCAATTTGGAGCTATTTAAAACCGAATTTGGATTAATAATAAAATAATATTTTTAGTTATTCCAAACGTGCCCCTCTCCTCCCTTATAAAAGGGCACCTCCTCCCTCTCTTCCTCACACCACTTTGAGCCTTAAATCTCGGCCATCCCCTGCCAAATTCACTTCTACACTTCCCTATCAACATCCTTGAGGTCCTGGTATTCTTTCAAATTCCAATTTTTGTTCCCTAAGAGGAAGACTCAAAGAGGTGCTTCAAAGAAGAGGTAATGTACGTTACCGATTCTTTCATCTTTATTTCTTCTTCCACTTCTTCTTCTTCTTAGGTTGTTTCATTATGAATTAATAACATCAGTATCACTCATATACTGATATGTTATTATAATTATGAAACAACCTTATTTCACCATCTATCCATCCTACGGAAAATGAAATCATTGTGCGTGCGTACGTACGGAATACCGTCTCCACGCCGTGGTGTAATCTATTTTCCACCACCAACTTACTAGGATGGTTATAATGTTGTAACTAATAACTATATATGGTTATTGTAAAGTGATATTGATTCTGAAATATTATACATACACTCCAATACAATTCCACGATGATGATAACGATATCATCGCTCGTGCGTACGTACAGACTATCGTCTCCACAACGCGATGAGATTCATTCCTCACGTTAACCATTCACGAATGATTATAAAGTATATATAATAATTAATAATGAAATATATTACATAATAATGATACTGGATTTATGTGTATATATATTAATGTCATCTAAATAATTCCATTCAACTCAATAAGGAAAAGAAAACATTATTCATGCATATGTACGGTCTACTGTCTCCATGAACGATGTATTTCTTTAAATTTACTGATCTATTATATATATATATATATTCTGAATATATTTTATATATAAATCATGTTTTATATTCTGGAATTAAGTAATCATTATCTATGTAATCATATGAATAATTACAAGTCAAAACACAAACAACAAATGAAACGATTTTACCCAAAACGCTCTTTAACATGGAATTTACAAAAGAACGGGTAATATAAAGCCATAAGTGAACCATATATGATATCATTACAATGAGAATGATTCTGGAATAAGTCAATGACATTATATAAATCATTATACCGGAGGTTCAGACACTAACGAAGAAAATCAGACCTAAGGTAAGGGAAATATAACAATCTCATTTTTATCCGAGATAGTTTATATTTCAGAAATTACTGGGGTGTATTTTATCATCCACATCCCTGTTTCCTAAATATTTAATATTATTTCCATCCACCTAAAATTTTTTAGATCCAATTTTACCCTTTGGTAAGTTTTTAGTAAAATATATGAAAGGAATCTTTTGTCGTTTTTCGTACGAGGTACTTTTTGACTTTTCCGACAAAAGTACGAGAAGAATGTTTTTTTAACTTATACAGAATGAAATGATTTTTACGGTTTTATAAATCCATATTTTCATTAAGCTTCTTCAAAAAGATTTCATGAAAATTTTCAAGAAAATCCTTTTCTTTTAAAAATTCACGACATTTTTTGAAAATAAAATGATTTTAAAGAAGAAATGATATTTTCTTCAAGAATTCATTTCAAGTGTTTTATCAAAACCATTTTCCATCTAAAATGAAATTATTTCATATGTGTATGTTTTAAGTATATTTCCTCTTTTATTTACATGGTTTCACTTTTCTTATTATGAAATTATATCCATTTGTTTTATATGGATTATGAAATGATGGGATGATGTTTATGAAACCCATTTTATTCTTTGGGTTATGAGGAATGTTTTAAGTTTATTTTGTGGCACAAGTAAGAATGATTTCACTATGAGATGGGTGGGAACTATATCTCCCTCCAATTAATAGGGTAAAGATTAACATCTCATGAGATAGACATGGCTAGAATGGCAAGTTATACCGGTTCAGTAATACAGGACTAGAACGAGGAGTGAACTCGATTTAGAAAGGGACTTTGTCCAATGAGATGGTCTTAGCAGCAATGCCTTGGCTACTATGGAAATCATATCATGTGATTAATGGTTTCCACAATTACGTGTTTTATTCACAAGCTATTTTATCATTATTAATGTTTCATTATGATCTATGCCTAGCGTACTTCCATGTTTTATGTCATTGCTCAAGCTTTTGATGTTTAAACATTATGTTCATGTTTTTAAGTTCAAATGTATGTGGTATGTTTTATTTTATCCATGCTTACCCTTATTAAGCATTTGAGCTCACCCTTTTTATGTTTTTTCCCCAGGATATAAAGAATGGTTTTAGGTAAGAAAAAAAGGGGGAAGATCTTTATGGGAGATGTTGAAGATCTTTCACCACGATTAGAACATTACGTTCCATGTTTCCAAAGACACTAAACTATTAAGGTCCTTGTGTGTCTGTTTTTGTTATGTATTAAGTATTCCTCTAAAGTAATGTAATGTCCATGTACGTTAAGCTTCGGGTCTCTACAGTTGGTATCAGAGGAAAGGTTTATTCATCCTTTGGAAACTAGGATGCGAAAACATTAGTGAGATCCTTAGAGATATTTCTAAGGTATGTCTAGGGATGTCCCTAAGGATAAGTATACATATAGGATATGGTCCTAGAACTACAGTAACGGTCTTATAATTTAACCTAAGATGTTAGATATTAAGGGTACACCCCCTTTACTATGTTGCTTTCCCTAGAATGATTTTTTCCTCTCACACTATTCACGTTGGGTTTTAGAAAATGGCTGGAAACAGGAAGATTCATGATAATGGAGGATATGATGGAAAATGGAATGATATTCTTCCTGAGAAACCAAATGAAATGGGATTTGGAAGTCCAAACATCGTTATTATGCCTAATCAGCAATCTCATAATATGATCAATAATCTCAACTTTGGTAAGTTTCTCGACTAAGATAATAAGAGAAAGATGGAGTTTCATGATGATCATTGAGGAAAGAAAGTTCAATTTCCCTCATGTAAATAATGTGGGAAGAGGAATCGAGGAGATTGTTTCAAGGGAACTGGAAGATGCTTTGGGTGTGGAAAAGAAGGACACAAAGCCAGTAAGTGTAAAGGAAAATGTTCAGTTAACACCATGGATGAGGATAATGGTATTGCTACGACATCAACAATGGTTAAATGTTTTAAATGTGGAATATACGGGCATTATGCAAACTAATTCCCTAAGGTAATGTCTCATAAAGAGAATTAGTACGGTCGTATGGGTAGTATTTATGTTGATGATGATTAAGAGACTAAAAATGATATGTGAGATGAATGAATTGTTGAAGCTCGGTCAATGGTTTAAGAAGGTAGTGGAATGATTACATGTTTATCAAGTGTAATGTTGTATAAGCAATCTCATGGTACAATGGAATAATGATACATCTAAGGATTGTTACATTGTTGTCTTTCCTATGTTCTGAAAGTGTATGATTAATGGTATTAGTAACCATGAAAGGTTATTCAGATATTTTTGGAAAATAGATGATATGCACATAATGAATGGATAAGGAGAAAATTAAATGTTTGATTGTATTCATGAGCTCATGACTGATATAAGGAGAAGGTTATATCATGGTTTGAGTATATAGAATTTTTGGATTTTGGTATGTGGAAAGAGTTAACTTTTGACAGCATTCATGTTTTCACTAAGGTTCAATGGGTAATCATTTTTTCCAAGAGAATACATGAATAAGGTATTCACATGATTGGAATGTGACCAACAATATATATATGGGGGATAAATGATGGTATACACATGCTTGGTTGATGACATTTCAAGTAATCATTTTCTTTATACTATGAGCTTGGACTGAAGTATTTTAGATAAGCCTAAATATTGGAATGGATTATGTTTGACATATGCTAGTATTGTTTAAGGATAGAACTTTTTTCGATATTACTGATGGGATTTTATAGTAATGTAGTTTTAGAAAAAGGAAAACCTGCAGGACGGGCGACATCCCATCGCGTCGGACAAGGCTGTGGGAATCGAACCCACAACTGAAGTGCGACTGGCCTTTATCGCCTACCACTGGCCTACAGGAATTCCCTGTTTAGTAAATACTAGTTTTATTATATTAAGCAGTATGATATATGAAGTATAAGTACATTTTAGGAACCATATATGATTAATCTCACTATAGATGGACTTATGTATTTTTGATACCTTTTATAAACTTTTGTTTTAGACAGATGGAATGACCCATCATTCTATCACATGATCTGCTAACACATCACGAATAACAAATTCAACTTCATTTCATTAAGTGATGAAGTAGAAATTGTTCAATTAACAAATGACAATGATATTATACCAAAATCATGTAACTATTTCTTTTAATGATCTTGAAAACAAAAAATGTTGTCCTAGTTCCCTTATATCCGATGAATCAGATGGTACCTTAGATCATCACAAATCTATGGATTTGTGATTGCTGACTTTTCCATAGCCATGTTCTCTACCACTCTCCATCAGAACATGATGGTTAGATTTCTCTTCCATATCCATATTTTCACCTTTGTTCTCCTATATGGAAACCCAGTGATTAGTTAATTTGGGTAACCGTTACATTTCATAATTTAGTTTTTAAATCCAAGTTTTGGTATTACTTTTTACGATGTGGGTTTCTATTAAAGAAACTTTCGAGTAGTAAACCATTTACAACCCCGACGAATTTCGAGGACGAAATTCATTTTAAGGGGGGTAAAATGTAACTCCCCGAGATTTTATGAAAAATATTCTTTTTAATTTCATTAATGTCTTGTGTTATACGCTACACTAAAAGGAGCTTGCACGACACGCATCCTTGACTTTCCTTGCATTACACACAATCACGACCTTCCTCGATAGCGTGTGTAGTACGCAATACCGAGTTTCACTAAACAACGATATGCTATTAAAATATTATTAAAACTAGCTGTTATGAATAGTAATAACCAATTTTTAAAATTTTAGTTTTCAAAATGGACTTCATTTTTGGATTTAGAATATCTAAATTATATTTGGGAGAAATTTTGGTACTTTTCGTATAACGTTCATATTTTGATGAATAGTGAAAATTACTAAATTGTAATTAAAAACAACTTTTTCAATCGAAATAATTAATAGTGATAAATTATTAATTTGAGTGGTTTTAAAATATATTTAGAATATATTTTTACAATTTAATACAATGTTGGTCATTGGATGTAACTTCACATTTAAACCAGACATAAACAAGTGTCAATGTTTTGATAGTTATTATCTATTAAAAACACGCTATTTTTTTGACGATGAGATTTAATTTTTAAATTAATTAATGAAACTGATATGTTTTGAATTTGGTCAAATAGAAATCATTTTTGAATTCATAATATCAAATATAGCATAGGCCTAATTTTTGGTATTTTTCAGGAAACATTCATTTTTGATGAATAGTTAAACCACTAAGTGGTAGCTAAAAAAATGAATTTTTCATAAAACATAATTTTACCACTTCTGTGAGTGGAATTTCAAAAATCCAAGACACAAGATTGATGTCATCAAGTAAAATGTGGTTCAGTGAGATGAAAATAATTTTTGGTGAATAGAAACTTTTTACTTTTTTTACCACGGTTAAAAGTAAATAGGGTAATTAATGGTAAAAATGATATTATTATTACCCTAAATCATGTCCTAATTCTATTGGATAAGTTTAATTTGACCAAAAACAACCTTAGGAATAAAATATGATCATTTAGGCCCACATGGATTAGATTAGGACATTTATTATTAATTTATTTAAAGAAGGGTTAAAATAGTTAAAATCAAAGTTTAATAAGTATATAATTTTTAATATAGGGTTATACATAAGATAAATTCGACTATAAATATTCATTAGAAAGATAAAAAGATTTTTTAGATAATGATATTTTATTTTTAATTTTTATACTTTACATAAGGTAATTTATTTATGACACAATGTTGATGCAGTAATTATCTTATTAATAAAATATTGACATAATTAATGTTATAAATACCCAAAAAAAATATAATTTGAGACTTTTTATAAATTACACAAATTTTATAGGTTAATAGGACATGTTAGTATTGATTTAGTTAACTTTTTTCGAAATAATAATTCTGTTATGATTTTCACAAAAATCACTTACTAAATAGTGTCAAAATAGACATAATATAGTTTTTAAAACAAATATTATATTATTGACTTTTATATTATTCCTAAAAAACTAAAGCTCGGCCAAGATACTTATATCATGATAGTTGTATCATTAATGGACTACATGGGGTATCTTGGATGTATTTGGTATATTTATTAACTATATAATATAAAAATACAAAGTGACATGGTAAATGTCAATCTAATTAACTATGAGTTAAAACTAAACGATAAGGTTAACATAATGACCTAAACTTGTCTAAATTCTATTGGATTAGAGGCTTTCGACCCAACCTAACCTTAGCTTCAAAATAAATAAATTTGGATCTATTTAAAAAATAATTTGGCTTTATAATAAAATAATATTTTTAGTTATTCCAAAGGTGCCCCTCTCCTCCCTTATAAAAGGGAACCTCCTCCCTCTCTTCCTCACACCACTTTGAGCCTTCAATCTCGGCCATCCCCTTCCAAATTCTCTTATCCGCTTCCCTATAAATATCCTAGAGGTCCTCGGATTCTTCAAAGACCAATTGTAGTTCCCTAAGAGGAAGAATCAAAGAGGCGCTTCAAAGAAGAGGTAATGTCCATTACCGATAATTTCATCTTTATTTCCTATTCCACTTCTTCTTCTTATTAGGTTGTTTCATTATGAAGTAATAACATCAGTATCACTAATATACTGATATATTATTATAAATATGAAACAACTTTATTTCACTATCTATCCATCCTATGGAAAACGAAATCACCGCGCGTGCGTACGTACAGAATACCGTCTCCACGCCGTGGTGTAATCTATTTTCCACCACCACCTTACTAGGATGGGTATAATGGTGTACATAATAACTATATATGATTATTGTAAAGTGATATTTATTCTTAAATAGTATACATACACTCTAATACAATTCCACGATCATGAGATCGATATCATCGCTCGTGCGTACGTACGGACTACTGTCTCCACGACGTGATGAGATTCATTCTCCACGTTAACAATTCATGAATGATTATAAAGTATATATAATAAGTAATCATGAAATATATGACATAATAATGATACTGGATTTATGTGTATATATATGAATTTCATCTACTTAATTCCATTCAACTCAATAAGGAAAAGAAAACAGTGTTCATGCGTACGTACGGTCTACCGTCTCCATGAACAATGTATTTCTTTCCATTTACTGATCTATTATATATATATATATATTCTGAATATATATTATATATAAATAATGTTTTATATTCTTGAATTAATTAATCATGATCTAAGTAATCATATGAATAATTACAAGTCAAAACACGGATGAAAAATGAAACGATTTTACCCAAAACGCTCTTTAAAATGGAATTTACAAAAGAACGGGTAATATAAAGCAATAAGTGAACCATATAGGATATCATAACAATGAGTAATATTCTAGAATATGTCAATGACATTACTTAAATCATCATACAAGAGTTTCAGACACTTATGAAGCAAATCGGACCTAAGGTAAGAGAAATATCACAATCTCATTTTTATCCGAGATTGTTTATACTTCAGAAATTAATGGGGTGTATTTTATCATCCACATCCATGTTTCCTAAATATGAAATATTATTTCCATCAACATACAATTGTTTAAATCCAATTTTACCATTTTTTATGTTTTTAGTATAAGATATGAAAGGAATATTTTGTCGTTTTTTCGTACAAGGTACTTTTTGACTTTTCTGACAAAAGTACGAGAAGAATGTTTTTTTAGCTTATACGGCATGAATGGTTTTTCACGGTTTTATAAAGCCATATTTTCATGAAGCTTCCTCAAAATTATTTCATGACTATTTTCAAGAAAATCCTTTTCTTTTAAAAACTCATGACATTTTGTGAAAAGAAAATGGTTTTAAAGAAGAAAGGATATTTTCCTCAAGAATTCATTTCAAGTGTTTTATCAAAACCATTTTCCATCAAAAATGAAATTATTTCATATGTGTATGTTTTAAGTATAATGTCTCTTTTATTTACATGGTTTCACTTTTCTTATAATGAAATTATATCCATTTTTTTATATGGATTATGAAATGGTGGGATGATGTTTATGAAACCCATTTTATTCTTTGGGTTATGATGAATGTTTTAAGTTTATTTTGTGGCACAAGTAAGAATGATTTCACTATGGGATGGGTGGGACCTATATCTCACTCTAATTAATTGGGTAAAGATTTATATCTCATGAGATAGACATGGATGGAACGGCAAGTTAAACCGGTTCAGTAATACAGGACTGGAACGAGGAGTGAACTCGATTCAGAAAGGGACTTTGTCCACTAAGATGGTCTTGGCAGCAATGCCTTGGCTACTATGGAAATCACATCATGTGCTTAATGGTTGCCACAATTAAATGTTTTATTCCCATTCTATTTTATCATTATTAATTTTTCCTTATGATCTATGCCTTGCGTACTACCATGTTTTATGTCATTGATCAAGATTTTTTTGTTTAAACATTATGTTCATGTTTTTAAGTTCAAATGTATATGGTATGTTTTATTTTATCCATGCTTACCCTTACTGAGCATTTGATATCACCCTTTTTATGTTTTATTTTCCCCAGGATATAAGGAAAGGTTTTAGGTAAAAAAGGGGGAGATCTTTATGGGAGATGTTGAAGATATTTCACCATGATTAGAAGATTACGTTCCATGTTTCCAAAGACACTAAACTATTACGGTCCTTGTGTGTCTGTTTTTGTTATGTATTAAGTATTCCACTAATGTAATGTAATGTCCATGTACGTTAAGCTTCGGGTCTCTACATAAATGATGTGGTGAGTGTGTATGGGTCAACAATATTTTTTCCTCTAATCTCAATCTAATGGTCAATTTATATTTTATGAGATCTATTATGAATCCATTAAATATAGAATTGAATTTTAGAATGAACAATAACACCTAAAATAATAAAAAATATAAAATTTACAATCAATCACATGAAGACATTATGAAAGTGTAATAAATGGTTTTAAATGGTGGTTCAGATAAATATAAATATTTATTTTATTTCTCATAAAAATCCACTTGAGTATTTCATGGAGTCCTTATGAGGATCAATATGTGATGTGTTACAAACTACTACTTTTTGGGATGAGGATTGTGAATAAAAGCTACTAGAACGTAGTCTTGTGAAAGAGATGACATGATATGTTCAACCCAAGTAACCGAATATAAAATCTTCACAGATTATTTATTAGAGATAAGTAGACAACTATCTAAGGCACATAGAGTTTGATGTTGGACAGAAATATTTACTTTTAATATCACCATGGATGAGAGTCATGTAGTTTGGAATGAACAGGAAGGCCAAAAAGTGGTACATTTGTCCAATTTAAATACTCTATCACATTGGGAGATTTTCCTATTAGATAGATCATCCAGTAATCATGTATCAGGTTCATGATGTTTGAATGAAATCTCTCTCTAGGAAGTTCAAACATGATCTCTCACTCTTATTGAATTTGGAGCTTATACAATGGGATAATGACATCTCTTATTAGGAAAAGACCATGAAGATCATGGATCACATAGAAAATATTCTAAACAATAAGTAAACTCACAATTTCATAGTTTCGTGGTGGAAGTATAAATAAAATGAGGATATGTTGCAATTGAAGGAATTGATTAAATGAAATTACACTAATATATTCCCAATAGATAGTATGAGTTGAAGGTTTTGGGATTAAAATTTTAATTACGGGATGAATATAATAAAATAGAAATTAAAATAGACATATATTTTCTAATACATGTTTATTATATTGTATAGGATTATAATCATAAAATGAATAGTGATACTGACAAAAAAATATTTTCTTAATAGGTAATATAGTATAAATAGACATCTAAACCCATGAAATAGCCATCATTTTACAAGAAAAAATTAAATTTGTATCATTGAATGTCGATAGCAGCATCATCCCAATAATATATAATTGTCTGCAAAATTGAATATAATATAGTGGAGAATGAGAATATAATTAAACCAGTTTTAATATTTGAAAATGAAAATATTAAACCATCTGAGAAATTGCAGTGAATAATATATAATGGAATGAAGTGGTATTTATATAAGGTAATGTGAAAATTTGAATATTAATGTCAATAGAAGAACATTAATGTGATGGATGGAATAATAATAGTAAAACTTCTAATTTTAAAAATAAATTTTTAAAAATAAATTTATTTCATCAAATTTTCATGTTTCACCAAACACAGAATTTAAACGAATAGTGAAATACTATTGAAATAATATTATTTAAAATTATAGTTTACACCTAACCATTTTTTGGCATATATGAACTGAAATATCTATATAATGAAAAAATTATGGTTATATTTACATAACTAAACAACTATCTATCTGTTTTTTAAATGAAAATACAAAACATGTGAATAAAAATAAATATTTTTTTTGAAATTTTATTTATATAGACAATGTAATTTTATATTTAATATCAATTCAGTATATTCATTAAGGATTTTAGTTAAATTTATATATTATTTACTTTTTAAAATGTTCTAATAAAATTAAAAAAATATCCTTTTTATGAACATGATAGGAATAAATCCAGTTTTATACTAAAAATGTATTTTTTTCCAAAATTAATTAATCTTATTAGTTTGTGTACATAAAATAAAATTAATTTCTTCTCTTTAATGTTATTTAATAATAAAAAATGCATAAAATATATAAAATAAAGAGGATTAAATTCGTTAAATGGACCGCTTTTATTTTTGTTCAATATGATTAGTAACCATTGTAAAATTTAACACCTCATTAAAGGGAAAATCAAGATAATCTATATAAAATATATTTGATATAGCCAGAACTGTTCATCGTAATCCTAATTTGATTATGATAATTCAAACCATATTACATTATGTTTGATATTTATTACTAAAATAAACACTTTTATATAAAAATTACCTATATAATATTATTATCAAAGAACATTACAAATTGTAAATCTTTTCTAATACCTCTTCTATATTCCCATAGGGAAAAATGTTATGAATTAATATATGTTTCTATTTTTATCCAAATAAAATTATTTTCATGTTTTTTTATTTATTAATAATTATATAATGATGATATTTTCTTATTCAATAGAAATATAAGAATCCTTCATTCAAAAACAGAATATATTAAATGACTTTAAAATTGATAAAAGTGATATAAGTTGAATGATTTAATATTAAATAAATTGTAAATATATATATTTAATGTTAGAGATGTGGGAAATTATCAAATTTAAATCCCCCATTTTAGGTTGTATTTATGGTAAAATTGGAATAATAGTTTCTAATTTTAAAATAATGATACAATATCAAAATAACATATTATTAAATTATTTAAAAATAAAGAAAACCATGAATATAAGTCAAGGTGGATATTATATTCTTTTAAATAACATCAAATTGATATATATGGGAAATTTTCAAAATATAATTACAAACATTCAGCAATATAATATTGAAAATGGTGTCACAATTGTTAAAATTAAAATGTGTAAACAAGTGGTAAACAAAAAAGATAATGTTTATAATTACACTAAAACATTTATAAAATCTATTAGTTTATGGGATTAAAACCCTAAAATAAATTAACATTGAATCCCTATCCATTTGGATTCATTTGTCTTGAGAACTAATTGATTATAAACTAATCATTTAAGATCCTTCTAAATTGACTATCATGTCAATTATAAAGGGGTTCATCCTCCATTAGTTTTTTACACAACATTGATATTTTTATTTACCATAACTGTTTAGTTCATATTATAATATTTCCTGTAAAAATTATAGAATGTTTGGTCTGAAAACAACTAACAATAGGTCCCAATAGGGATGATTTAAGGGAGTTATTTCAAAGAAGAGGTAATCTCCTTTCCTAATCACATTCTTTTATAATAATATTTAAGTCCTCTAAATATATGGTAAATATGATAAAATAAAAACATTAGTATCATATATATTCTAAAATTATTTTATGATAATGAAAAAGAATTATAAATCCTCTTTCCCATTATAAATTTCAATTTAATTTATCACTCATGTGTATGTATAGCTTACTATGTCTAGATAACGATACAATTCATTATTTTCTTAAAAATATTATTTTGATGCCTATTATGATGGATTTAAATTTTATATATAATATTTATGAAATAAATATACATATTGAATTGTAATATCATTTCTACCTACACACTATCCATGTAAGTGGGAAATTATAACATCTCTTGTGCGTATGTGGGACTAACACCTCCTCGAATCAATGTTAATCATTTTTCATTTATATTTTAAAATAATGGTAATAATTATGAATTTGATGAATATATATTATATATATAATAATATTTATATTTTGATTTCTAAATAATATTTAAATCAATTTAAATCCATCTACCGAAAAATGAAAACATTGTTCATGCGTGCGTATGACCTACTGCCTCCATGAACGGTGTAATTGATTTATCTTTCTAAAAAATTTATTTATGACTATAAATTAGCATATAATTAATATTTATAATATTTTTTTTAGTTTTATTTCTATTATGAATCCATGATAAATATCAAATTACTAGAACTAATATCTGAGATACTCATGAAAAACTAACTAATAAACACTCAAAAATGATGCTTTTATTAAGGATGTATTGATAAAATGGGTCTTTAAATGATATTAAGGGGATCATATATGATATTAAATATAAGTCCACTACCATAAAAATTACTTATTCTTGAAATAAGTTAATAATTTACATTTTTTATCTTTTAAGGTCTATCACTTTAGAGAATTAGGCTATAACTTATACATAACAACATCAATTTTACAATAATATACTTCTACTCACTATCCAGTTTTCAAAGAAAAAAACTCTAAAAAATAAGCATCTCTAGTTTGATGTTATAGACAGAATTACTTTTCTGTTATCCCATCCTTGACCCTATTAAGCTTTAAGTCTTGTGTAAAACATTTAAAAATATTTTGATGATCATAAACTTCTTAGTAAGCTATATATAAAGAAGAAAAACTATTAGTTTTCAAAACAACTTGTAAACCATGAACACATTATCATAATGTAATACTTTTCACCTTAATTAAGTAGTAAAAAAACACTTTACTATATATAAGCACATTTAGTACCCTTTTTAACCAAAAGATTACTATAAAATGCATAGAAAAAAACATGTTGTAGATAAAAGAAAATTGGGACATAACGATACATAAATGGAATAACTATAACATAGAATCCAACACATATAACTAAATTGAATATTCAAATCGCCGACTTCCAAACCCATGCATCTATGTAATAACGTAACCACCCATCTAGGGTTTATCACGGAACAACCCATCGTTTGATTTATCACATAACCATCCATATATATTTATCATTTAACCACCCTTCAAACTGCAATGTACCATTTAATAATCATTAGACATAAAACAATCAAAAAGGGAAAATTACATTTCCACACTAAAACCACAGGAGGGCATTTTAAGATATAGAAATATTTGACCCATTTCCAAAACCATAAAAACATTTAATGAAAAGAATCTTGAATCAAGATGTATCATAACACATTGAGTTTTTGGAGAAAAATTTTTATTTCAAAAGATTTATGTCCATATAAATATATTCATAAAAAAAATTCTAAACCAAGGACATGAAATAGAAGTTTTAAAATGAATAAAACAATAAAACATTTAAAATGTTGTTTTAGGTAAAGTGTCCCCCACAACTTGAGAAACACTTGAATAAAAATAATTAAGGAATAAAATAAAACATAACATTAAATATCATGGGAATATATTAATTCATGATATAAAGAGTCAAAATGGTTTTATATACACATTATAGGATAATAGATAGCCTAAAAATAAGATATGTCTCAATGAAAGAATATTGAGATGAAATCCCTTACATTGCATTGAACTCATCACATATGCTCCTTGTCCTTCTTAAATAATAAAAATAAGTTAATTTATACTTTATTTAAAACCTTTTTAATTTTTATTATTCATTTTGAATCAATTTTTACCACAATATAAATATTTCATAATTATTTAAGTTAATATCGGTTGTTTTGTCCATATTGGGTACTTGAGTCGAAAATGAACTTGTTATAATTCCAAACACTCCATGTGGTAAAAAGACTATTATATCCAAAATATGATTCATATATATCATTTATATCTTTTATATATTTATTAATAATATTTCATAACATTTAGTGATATGAAATTAAATACACCGTTCATGGAGATGGTAAGTCATATGTACGCATTAACGCTACTTTCATTTCTATTTCATATTTAAGGGAATGAAAACATAATGATACATAAGTATATTATAATTATAGTATAATACCATATTTTATATAGGTTAAAAATTTTCATTAACTCCATCATTTATAAATTCCATTTATTTCATGAACATCCCTTATCGCTTAGAGGTGGCGGTAGTCTACACTTCCTCAAATGAAATTATCGTGTTTACACATCCTGAAATGCATAAAGGAATATTTTAAATAAAAATTATTGAAAAATAAAGAAAATATAAAAATAATATATATATATATATATATCATATAAATATTGTTCAATTATAATGGCCACCATGTTAGGCGGTAGAAGAAAATTGAACAATCATCGTTTCGTGAAGTATTAGTTCGTCGTTAACAGAATCAGTATGTTCTAAATCCATTAGATGGAGGTGTGTGTAAGTGTGTTTCAAATAATTATCATAAAAACATCCTCTTATATTGAGGATATTGTTTTTTTTATTTATTAAATTAATATTAATTGTATAGGGAGTGAAGAAGTAAAATATTAGAAATGAACTTTAGATAAGACACTATATCTCATAACAAGAAACTCCATTTGATAGGAGCCAAAAGGCATTTCTAAATTTTATTCTTCTTAAGGAAGGGTTTTTAAGAATTATATAGTGATGTTGGGAGTATATGTAAGAGTTTTTTGGTCGAGCCAATGGATTTTAGAGGTGTGAGTAAGGGGTTAGAGGTGGTGGCATTTTAAAAGAGGGAGGAGGGGTACATTATGAATGTCTTGAAATATTATTTTATTATAAAATTAATATCATTTATAAAAAGAACCAAAACAAATTTAATTAGAAGAGAATATGACTATTGTTAGAAATATTTTCAACCAATAGGTTTTAGACATGTATTATTTTATAATTTAACCTTATCATTTAGATTTTACCCTTAGTTAATGAATTAAACTGTTACCATGTCTTCTGGTGTATTCATACTATATGTTTAATATAATTTCCATAAAATACCAATAGAACATCAAGTGGTTCATTAAAGAAAAATAAAACATTACTTCAGAAATTTTTCTATTCCTTATATTTTTAAGACTATTATATCATTTAATAACATAGTATTTGTTTTAAAAATTGATTTGTGACAATTTTTATACTATTTTTATCATGACATTTAAAAAAATCTATAACAAGTTGACTCTTTCGAAAAAACTCCATTAATTTAAAGGTAAAAATTCATACTCATCCTTAAAATTCATGTATGGAATAAATAGTTTAAAATATATTTATTTTAATATTTATAATGTAAGTTATCAAAATCATTCATTTATAAGCTAATTAGTACATCATCATTTTTCCATAAATATATTAGTTTATATAAGGTCTAAAAATTATAAATAAAATACCATGTTTTAAGAAATAGTTTTTATTTTCTAATTAATATTTATAGTTGAAAGGATAACTTATATAACCACATATAAAAATTTATTACTAAAAGATACACGTCTTGGTTATATTTCCCTTAAATTTAAATTAAATGTATCTAAATGTAATTTTAACAAAAAAGGGGCTATGTAGGATCCTAAAATCGACCCAAGGATACCCATGGTTTTAAATAACTCATCCAAATGGGTTATGACATGTTTTATTGTAATTTAATATTATTTTTATATTATTGTTTACCTTTATTTACCAGATTTACCCTTCAACCGTGGTATATAAAATAATTTCTGAAGATATTATTCATAATATCTAATAAAATGTACTTATTTACACAATATCAACCTCTGTATTCCAAATATCTAATAAATTTCACAAAATTCAAAATACAATAATTTCAGGAAAAAAATTAAAAATAATTCATGTTGTCAAAACCAGAAAACAATTTTTAAAGAAGTTAAAACAATAAAAATATTGACACATGTTTCTATCCTACTTCATAATGAAATTACATTAAACAGACTAAATATATTAAATGATAAAAAAATAATCTAATTAAACATTAAACCCAATTATAAAATATAATCTAACCATATAAATAACTCAGATGAAAAGATAGTTTTGAATTAAAATGCATTATTTTTCAATAGTTTTAAATAATAATCTTTATCAGAAAAATACCAAAAATTTACCCAAAAAAATATTGATTTTCTTATTCTATAGAAGTTGATTTATTTTATCAAATAGAACACATAAATGTGACAAAAACTTTATTTAAAAATATTTCTCCATCAAAAGGTGGTATAATGTCCAATTAAAAATATTAGTGTATATCGTGCATAAAATCAGATTCATTCTCATTTTAAGGGTGTGAATTTTATTGGATAAATGTAATAACATTTAAAAAACATGTTTAATAAAAATATGGTTTGTTTTTTTTTTCGCAAATACAACTTCTATGAGTTAATAACCACTTAATAATAATAATAATATATTATTATTTTCGTATAACTCAATGTTGGGTGAAACGTAAGATTTTAGTGAAACTCGTTGTTGGGTGTTGAGTACGCTATCGGAAAAATAATTTATTTTAATGTAAAAATAATATCTTATTCATAAATATTATTAAGAATTAAAAATTATTATTCTATATATACTTTTTTTGTAACCTCATTCCCCCATTTTTGGAATTGCATCCCCATAATTATATTCACTTATCAAATTAGTTGGATTATTTACCTCTCATAGCATTTTAAAGTTCCCATGTTATCTCTTCAACCATATAGTTATTCTAAAAAATCATTACCAGATGAATTACCTTATTCTTAAAAAAATTCTCTCTTTGTTCAAGAATGTAGACTGGTTCTTCCTCATATGAAATATTATCTTCCCACTAAACTACCTATAGACTGAAAACATGATATGGACCCAGAAAATACGTCCTCAACATTGAAACATGAAAAACATTGTGCACCTGTGATAAAATTGGGGGTAAATCCACTCTGCAGGCTACTGATCCAAATTTCTCCATGATTTCATAGGGTTAAATGAACCTCAAACTTATATTTCTTTTCTTACTGATACACATCACACATTTCCATGGAGAAACATTGAGAAAGACATGATAAGCTAACTCAAATGAATGATCCTTTTTTCAGTTATCTTCACAACTTTTCTACATGCTACGAGCTATTCTCATGTGATTCTAAATTTATTTAACATTATCTTCTATATATTCTTCCCATTCTAGTACTATTAAATTTTGTTCACCAACATCATACCAAAAAGCTGGGGATCGACACCACTTTCTATATAATCCCTCAAATGGTGCCATCATTATACTATAATGAAAACTTTTATTATAAGAAAACTCAACCAATGTAAGATGTTGGTCGTAAATTACTTGATAATCCATTCATGATGCACGTAGAATATATTCCAATGTATAAATTTTTTTTCTAACTTACCATCTGATTGACTATGAAAAGTTTTACTAAAATTTAATTGAGTACCCAATGACTTTTGAAGGCCCTTCAAAAAGTTATAAGTGCACCTGAGATCCTGATCAGATAAAATGGTGAGGAGAACTCATTGTAACTTGAATATCTATTTAATATACAATCGATAAATTAGATTTAGAGATAGAGTATCTCCAATAGGATGAAAATGAGCAGATTTTGTCAATCGATCAATAATAACCTAGATTGCACTGTTACCTCGAGATTTCATTGGTAATCCCACTATGAAATCCATGGAAATATTTTCTCATTTCCACTATGGAATTGGAAAAGACTGAATCATCCCTTTTAGTAACTATTTATTTGCATTAAACTATTGAAATGTAAATCAATTCCCAGTAATGTTAGTAATATCTATGTTCATTCAATCCCACAAGTAATACTCCAGAAGATCTATATAAATTTTAGAACATACAAGATGAACATAAAATTGTAAACTAAGAGCTTCACATAACAACAATTTCATTAACTAGGAATCAAATGGAACACATAATCTCTTTTCAATCCTCAAAACACAATCTTTATCAATTTTTAATTCATGTAACACACCCTTCTTAACCAATTCATCCATTTTTTGAACTCATTACCTTCTTTCTGGGATTTCATAATTATTTCTGATAGAGATGATTTCTATGACTCCTAAAACAATCCAGAGGGATATCCTACACCAAAAATATCAATGAAAAATTTCATCAAATGGGTAATCAAAGGGTCACCTTGCAAATGTAGCATGCTTAATTTAGAATTACTTTTTTAACTCAAAGCATCAGCCAACTTATTTTTCATTCCCAGATGGTAATGGATTGTAAAATCATAATTCATAATTAATTCTACAAATCTCCTCTATCTCATGTTTAATTCATTAAAAGTGAATATATTCATCAAAATTTTGTGAGTAGTATATATTTCAAACATTACACCGTACAAATTATGCCTCCAAATTTTTAATACAAAAAATAGAAGAAATTTCCAAATCATGTGTAGGGTAATTTATCTTTTTAGGTTTCAACTAACGTGAATCATAATAAATTACATGATCATTATAATTAATGAAATATACTAGAAATTTCAATGAAGAATCATTATAGATAACAAATTCACTATTTCAGGAAGGTAATTCCAAAATTAGAGTATTCAGAAATCTTATTCTCAATTTCTAAAAACAATCATCACATTATTTTGTCCAAATGAACTGAACACATTTTTGAGTTAATTTATCCAGAGGGCTAGAAAACCATGAAAAATTTCCGAAAAACCTTTATTAATAACCTTCCAAACCCAAAAAACTATGGATCTCTATGATAATGGTCAGTCTTGTCCACTCTTCAACCACTGTTTCTAGAAGGATCAAAAGTTATTCCATATTTAGAAACAATCGGACCAAAGAATGAAATTTCCGACAACCAAAATGATCACTTGCTAAATTTACCATACAATTTCTTTTCCATTCATGTTTTCAAGACAGCCAATAATTGTATTTTATGTTCCCCTATACTTTTGGAGTATACCAAAATATCATCAATAAACACAACCACAATCATATCCATGATCTCACAGAAAATTCCATTCATAAGATCCATGAATATAGTTGATTCAATGGTTACCCCAAAAGGCCTAACTAAAAATTCCTAATGGTCATATTTGGTTTGAAATGCGATCTTCTAAACGTATACATTATCTACTTAAACTAATGAGGCCCTAACCTCAAGTCATTCTTCTAAAAAAACTGATCTCCCTAGATCTAATCAATCAAATCATCGATATGAGCCGAAGGATACTTGTTAAATACAGTGATATTATTCAAGGCTCAAAAATCCAGGAAAAAGTTTCATTGAAGCCTCTTTATTTTTAACAAACAAGACTATAAAACTGCCAAGTGATGTGCTATGTCAAATGAAACCATTATCAAACAACTCAAGCAATTGATTCGTTAACTCTAAAATATCAATTTGTTCCATTTTATAAGGGGGTTTTGAAATTATATAAGCATTAGGAACTAAGTCAACAGTAAATTCAACTTCAAGAACCGGTATAATACCAGGAAGATTATCAGAAAAAACATCAAGATACTCATTTACTACTAGAACATTATTAATAATAATAGTTACTTTTTTTCATTAGTATGTGGAAGGTAACATTTATTTCCATCTTCCACTAGTTTCTTTGATTCCTGATATGTTATTAGAGTTAAGGGTTCATTCATGTTTAAAAATTGGATGAATTTAATAAAAGAAACCACTTTATCTCTATAGTCAATATTATCACGAAAAACAGAAAGCCAATCCATACAAAAAATAACTTGAAATTCATCTTGAGGCAAAACAATATATAATACAGGTAATTTCATTCTACAGACATGGAAATAAACATTCTAATTTTTTTAGTCTTAACATATCCTCTAGAATTTTATACCACATGTTCAGTTTTCATATATTGATATTGAATTCCCAATTTACTAGGAAATTTATGAGATATGAAAGAATGTGTTGATCTTGAATCAAAAAACAAATTGGTATAATCTGAAAAAAAAATACCTGATAATACATCATTCGATTGTCCCACATCAACTGTAGTAGTATAAAATTATTTCGCCACACCCTTATACTATTGATCAGTATGGTTTCTACCTTGGGTAATCAAATTTTGACACACATTGGCTGAATCCCCAAACTCATGTCAACTAAAACATCCTACCACTTTATTTTAATTAACTTATTGATCATCTTCTATATAGTTATGAGTAATATGATCATCCTTAACATTGTGGAATCACTTTCTATATTTTGAGACACATTCCCCAAGAAAATTTTTACCAAACTTCTAAGAAGTTGGAAATTTATTTTTCATACCTCCAAAATTATTTGATGAATACATTCCTTTTTTCTTACAACTGGACCTCTTATTTTTCATGCACTAACGGAACACCTGATCATCATAAAACTCAATTCCTACATTCTCATCAAAAATGAAAATTTTCCTATAGATTTTGAATTCATGAGAGTCTAATTCCTTTCGATATCATGGCTTCAATCCGGAGTAAAATGAATTATTCTTACTATCAAGATCTAAGATGAATTTTTAAGCATACATTTCCTATATAGTGAACTATTCTTCAAAAGATACCACAGAGTCATCCTCCGACCTGAATTGAAAGAATTTGTTTTCATCCAATTTCGAACCACCTTAGGAAAATATTTCCCAAGAAATATACCTTTGAATTCCTCCCAACAAAGAGCATGAATCTCATCATTGTTCTTGATATTTTTAACCATCGACAATCATTGATCATCTTCCACTTCATAATGGTAAACAGAATGACTAACCTATTTTTTATGTACAACCCATGACTTTGAAAATATTTTCTTGTCCATTGATGCACTCTTCAGCTTCAACTGTGTTAGATGATCCACTGAAGGACAGGGGATGTTTCCTCATGAAATTCTCCACTATAGACATGTTCCTCTATAGATGAACTGTTTGATCTCGTGCATAAAACCACAACTAGTTATCCTTAATTCAACTAATCCATCACTGCCAGAAAATGTTCAATCGAATTCTGACCATCTCTGGATCCTGATTTGGAAGGTTATATCCTTCTATATGACTTCCCATCATACATACCATATTTCAACTACAGAATCCCATTTTGAATAAACATATCATAGAAAAAGAAACATATTAATCCTCAAATTCAATATCATTTAAATTTGACAATAATGTGAAAATTATTTATAGATATTCCACTAAAAACATTCTAACTCCTAAAGTTATCTAAACCAACCTCTGATTCCAACTATAAGGCCCTATCATTAAACATTACTTAATTATTAATTTTGTTAATATTTTACCTTGCGGATATTTTTAGGTTTAGAGATTTAGAGAATTATATCATAACATATACATAACAACTTTAATTTTACAAGTAGACACTTCTAATTACTATAAATTTTGTATTAAAAACCCCTAAAAATGAAACACGTTTAGTGACATGTTTTAGACAGCATGAATTTTCCATGATCCCATCCTTGACCCTGTTCATATTTAAGTTCTATGTAAAACATTTCAAAAACATGGTATAAGAATAAAAATATAATTAAGGGATACATAATGAAAGAAAACTATTAGTTTTAAAAACTACATGTAAACCATGAATACATTATCATAATGTAATACTTTTCACCTTAAGAAATTATCTAGACCAATTCACTAAATATAATTCCACTTTCTATTATTTATCTATAATTAAAATATTACCGTAAATCCCATAAAAGGAAACACATAGAAAATAAAGGTAAATTGGGACATAAACATACCTAAATGGAGTAACTATATGGTTGAATACCACACATATCACAAAATGGAATAACTGTAAAATTGAATTTATACCGCATTCATTAGTGTTTATAATGTAACCACCCGTCCATGGTTTATCATGGAACCACCCATAATTTGGTATATCACATAACCACCAATCTTGGTTTATCACATAACCACCTGTCAAATGTCCATGTACCATTTAATAATCATAAAACATAAAACAAGAATAATGGAAATATAACATATCGACACTAAAACCACAAGATATAATTTTACGATATAGAAATATTCATCTCATTTCCAAAAACATTAAAACATTTAATAATGAAAATTTTGAATAAAAGTTTCCCATACCACATTGAAACATTTAAAATAATTTTTTTTCAAAACATTAATTTCTATATTAAATTCCTAAAAACCAATTTTGAAAACATAGAAATGAATTATAAGTTTTTAAATGAATAAATCATTAAAACATTTAAAATGAAGTTTTAGTTAAAGTGTCTTTTACCACATGAGAAATAATAAAATACATTAAGGAATAAAATTGTACATAACATTAAATATTAGTATAATATAATAATTCCTGATATAAAGAGTAAATAGGGTTGTATATACCTATTATATGATAATATATTTCCTGACAACAAGAAATTCCTCAATGAAAAGAGATTTAGAAAAAATCCCATACCATGCATCTCAATCGTCACTTATATTCTTTTTCCTTCCTGAATAAAAAACATATGTTAATTTATACTTGATTATGAAAATTGTTCAAGTTTATTATTATTTTTATATCACTTATTACCATGTAATAAAAATTACATAATAATATAAGTTAATATCAGTCATTTTGTCGATATTGGGTACTTGAGTCGAATATGAACTTGAAATAACTTCAAATAGTTCATGTAGTCAAAAGTAAATTATCTTCATAATATAATTCATATATATATATATATATCTCATATATATCCATTATATAAGTATTTATAATTTTATATAAAATTTTTAGATAAGAAATGAAATGCACCGTTCATGGAGACAATAAGGCGTACGTACTCATGAACGCTACTTCCATTTTTTATCATATTTAATGGAATGAAAACATAATGTTAAACAGAAAAAATTATAATTATAGTATAATATCAAAATTTATATATGTTACATAATTTCATTGATTCCATATTTTATAAATTTTATTTATAGAATGAATGTTTCATATCACTTTGAGGGGGAGGTAGTCCGCACTTCCTCAAATGAAATTATCATATTTACACATCGTGAAAAGAATAAAGGTAAGTTGTAAATGAAAATTATAGTAGAAAAAAGACAATATGAACATAATATATATATATATATCATATAAATAAAGTTCCATCATAATGGAAACCATGATAGGTGGTAGTAGATAATTAAACAACCATCATTGAGTGAGGCAGTAGTTCGCCGTCCACAGAAACAGTATATTCTAAATCTAGTAGATAGAGGTGTGTGTAAGTATAGTTAAAATAATTCTCAAAAAATAATCCTATTATATTGATTATACTGGTGTTATTATATATTCCAATATTAATAATAAAATAGGGAGTGAAGAAGTAAAATATTGGAAAGGAACTTTAAGGAAGACGCTACCTCTTAAAATGGATAACTCCCTTTGATTTGAGAAAGCATTCATTCTTGAATTTCTTTATTTATAAGGTAAGGCTTATAGAAGAAATAGAGGGATGTTGGGAGCTTATTGGAGAATATATTCATTGAGACAATGTTTTTTTGAGGTGTGAGTAAGGGGTTAGAGGTGGCGGCCTTTTATAATAAGGAGGAGAGGTACTTTAGGGATGTCTAGAATGATTATTTTATTATAAAATTAATATTGAATTTAAAAGGGTCAAAAACACATTTAATTAAAATATAAGATGAGTAATTTTTGGAATATTCTCAACCAATAGTTTTTAGACATGTTTCTCTTTCCAACACAACCTTATCATTTATCTTTAACCATTAGTTAACAAATTTAACTCTTACCATGTCTTGTTGATTATTCATACATTATTGTTAATATAGTTACTAAAAAATTATTATAGAACCTAAAGTGACTATTTAATAAAAATTTAAACATTATTTAAGTCATTTGGATGAACATTATATTCTTCTTACTATTATATCATTTAATAAATATTATTTGTTTTAAAAAATAATTTATGACAATTTTCATACTATTCATATCATGACTGTTTAAAAATACATAACAACTTGATTATTTATAGAAAACATCATTAATTAAAATATAAAAAATCATACTCATCTATAAAATTAGTGTATGGAATATAAATTTAAAAATATATTTATTTTAATATTTATAGTCTCATTTATTTAGATCAATCATTAATAAGGTAATGACTATATCATCAAGGTGTCATAAATATATTTCTTTTTTTATGTATAAAATGTAGAAATAAAAAACCATTATATAGGAAAGATTTTTGGATTTCTACTAACTATTTATTGTCAAAATTATTACTTATATAACCCAATATAAAAATTGTTTTACTAAAAGAAACAATTTTAGGAATATTTCCCTTATCTTTAAATTAAAAGTAATTAAATGTCATCTTCACACATAACTACCTCCATTTGGTCCTAAAATCGACGGCAGGATACCAATGGTCACACATATCTCATCAACTATGGTTAGGACCTGTGTTAGGGTAATTTAATATTATTATTATAAAATATATCACCCTTATTTACTAGATTTACAATTTAACCATGGTAAATAAAATAATTACTGATGTTATTGTTTATATTGTCGAAAAATAAAAGATATCTATTTAAAAAATTGGATATCCTATTTCAAAACATGGTATTTTTTTCTCGAAATTCAAAACTCAAAATTTGATTAAATTAATTTTAAATTAATTCCTGTTATCAAAACAAAAAAGCAGGTTTTTATGAAATAATAACAATCAAAATATTGACATGTGTTTATTTCCAATTTCAATATAAAATTACATAAAATGACCAAAATTGGATTAAATTATAAAAACATTATCTAATTATAATTTAAAAGTAATAAAAACATAATCTAACCATATAAATAAATCATATGAAAAGATTTTTTTCACATAAAATGTCGTATTTTTCACCATTCATTAAAAATTGAACAATATTAGAAAAAAGCCAAAAATTTATCCGAAGTAAATTTTGATGTCTCGATTCTATGGAAGATTTTTATTTTATCCAATATAACATATAAAAGTGACAATAACTAGATTTAAAAATGTTTCTCCCTCAAAAGGTGATAAAAAACCAATTAATAATATTAGAGTATTTAATGCTTAAAATCAGATTCATTCCACTAATTTTTATTGGATAAATGTAAAAACATTTAACAAACATGTTTAATCATAAAATTGTTATTTATTTCGTTCAAAAAATACAATTTCTATGAGTTAAAAACCATTTAAAAATAATAATATTATATTCTTATTTGGGTATAACTCAATGATGTCTGCAATGTAAGATTTAGGAGAAACTCATTTTTGCGTGTTGATTACTCTATAAGTAAAAGAATCACTTTTATTTTAAATACAATATCTGATTCATAAATATTAATAGAAATAAAAAAATATTATTCTACTAATACCTGGGTCATTACATTATATGTATTAAAATTAAACATTAGTATAATTATAATAAATTTAATTTTTTTTACATGAGGTCATGGTTCTTTTCATTGAATTTAAACTAATGGAAAGATATTTTCACCTCACATTTAATTTTTTGGAAAATGTATATTAAAAATCAATTTTTTTGTATGGTTTATATATATCCAATGAACATTTGTCATGATTATTATAATTAAAATTATTACATATAAATACCAATTTATGGATCATTATTTTATGGGTCTTATGATTAAAATGTTACCATCTTGTAAGGGTTTTATGTTTTAATCTAAATTTTTACCAAGATTATTTATGATTATGTTTTATATGAATAAATATAATGATTTATTTCTTATGGTAGTCATTAATTTTATTCTCCTCCATTTATTTACTGAAAATTATATTTTTTCATTCATTTTTATCACCTTTTGTATTCATGAGACGAAAAATATGTATATATGTAAAAAAAGAATTTTTTTCTCTTTTCGATCACAATTAAATTTTCTTCCATATCATTATTTTATAAAAGTGTTTTATATAATGATGTTAATTATATCTTATGATAGTGTATAGTCATTCTAACATGTGATTTTGTTTATTAAAATCAGTTTAAAGGTAATTATTATTTTTTCAAATGAGATACATTTTGAATTATTTGAAAATAGTATAGAAGTAATTTTTTGTAAACATATACATCTTGAATGTATTTTCCTGCCATCATGAATAATTTATTATTTTAAGATTACATTACATTAAGATGAGTTTATTTTTTTAAAAATTCATTTATAATTTCCTTGTTTTATTAATGTCAATGATTTGAAAAGTGGAAAGTATATTTCATTCAATAGTGTTTAATGATATTTTTATGATATATAAATTCATCAACAATAACAAAATTTAATTTAGTTTATAAATTATTGGGGATATGATGCAATTTTTACATCCTAATTTTTTCTATGGATGGATTATGAATATGAAGGGTCAATATTTGTGAAACATATTTCATTTCCATGAGTTATACTTTGATGAAATGTGTATTAAACCATTGTTTCATGGGTTCTCATAGGATTAAATTTTTATAATATTGAAGATGAAATCTATATAATTTTCATTACATGATTTGTGTAATTTATATTTCAATCTACTGAATTGGTGAATATTGAGATCTTATTAGATAAGTAGGCATAAAATGATAAGTGAACCCATTTCAATAAAGTATATTGCCCATTATGATATTATTAGCAGTGAACCGTGACTAATATGATGAATTGGGGACTGAATTCATTCCAGTATAATATACTTGGGAATGAACCATAACTACTATGCAAATTATTTTTTACGATTATATGTATTCTAAAAAAATTTATATGCCTATGTTTATAAATAATTGTTATTATTATTGTATTCCCTTATGATAAATGTATTATAAACTTCCATGATTTATTCCATGACTTAAGACTATTATATTTGATATGATGGTAATTCTTTTGAATTGTTGATATCGTGTTCTTATACCCTAATTCTCATGTTATTCACATGTTATCATCTAAATATCCCCTTTTTACTCTAATTAAACTTCAAAACACAAGATTTTCTTATGTTTCATTTCCAAAACATATAATGAAAGGTATTAATTATGATTTTTTTAATAAGGGTGCTAGATAAGAAGAAATAAGTGGGAGGCGATATATATTTTATGAACCATTTATTTTACATTCCGATGGTTCGAAATATACTAAACCTATAATATTATGGTATTGATCATTATTTTATATAATGGATATTCATCTTCATAAATTTACTATTTATGTATGAAATGTCTCATTTGATATAGTTGGGAGTAGATAATGGTTTAGTTAACATTTGAAAAGTAAGACGATATAAAATTACTAAAAACCCTAAGGATATGTCTATATATAGGATTACTTCAAAATGTTTTGGTAACCGTCATAGATAAACTTGGTTAGACCTAATACAACATATATTAAAAAGGATGTTCTATGATTAAGACATATTGTAAATTGATTTATCAAGATTACATGGTTACCCAATATGATTATTTTTTATTACACTATGATTTTTCTTTTTTTATTAATTATTTGAACCTGAAATAATCTTGTTAATGAATAATTTGATGGTTAATGGAATGAATATAATCATGGGAAACCAATTAAAATAATATATGGTATGAAAATCCTTGTGATTATGCCAAATTTAATAACTCATTATATTAATTATAATTGCAGTTTTTATTAGTTTCCTGAAGCACCAAATAAGTGAAATATGGTGTTTCATAAAGGCCATTGAAGAATGAATATTCATCTTCCAACATGTTAATAATTCGAGAAGAATCACCCAATTGTATGTCTAAGTGGAATGAGATGTGTATTTGACTTTTTAAAATATGGAAACAAAAAAAAGTAATTCCTATATAAGAATAAAAATATCAGTCAACAAAATGGATGAGAATAATTTTCTCCATATGGTATCCTTTATGGATGAATTTTTTAAATGTGGAATGTATAGTAATTATGAGAATTTATGTCCTAGGGGGAATCCTCAAGAATATTGTTTTCAAGGTTATATGAGCAATGGTTTTACCAATTATGATAAAGATATTATGAATGAAAAAAGACATCCATGTGTTATTTTAATATGATTTTATATATTAAATGTAAGAACCAAGAATAAATTGAAGTTGATGGATCTTAAGACAAGGTTCATATTTCATATTATAGGATTGAAATATTTAGGAATAAGATGATTAATCCTTGTTTTTTATTAAAAATGATGTTGGGTAATTGAAGTGTTTATATATTCGGATTCACGAATTATGTTCTATAAGTGGAATTCTAATGATATTAGGGTAATAATGGAAATCATGGAACAAGTATGGATTTTCCAAAATTTCTTATCATTATGGAATGGAAAAAATATTTTTAATAGTACTTATTTACCATAAAAATAATTTAGTAGAGAGGTTATATTTATAAGGAAAACTTGTTCTAGTTGTGTAAAAATTCGTGCAATAAGGATTTTATAAATTTTGGAATAATATATTTTTATGTGAGGTTAAATTAAATGTTATGGATAACATATTTTATTATGACATGTATGGATTATTATAAATTAAAATGCTTCAACACCCCTCGTTTAATGTTATGTGTTATGTGATTTGGATGTGATTACAAACATTTAGTGTGTGTTATTAAGAATACTCAATTGTTGTTTAAATAACTCTTTTGGATCCGTATAAAATTTTCGGTTAATTTAATTTAGGATTAATATTTTTTGGGGTCATAGATAGTCTTGATGGTTAAATGGTGACTCATTGGAAAGGTTATATTTGAAAATATATTTATGATCAATATATGGATAACACTTTTTATTTGTATATAATTTCAAATCATGATATTTTGTTTAATTTTACTACAATAATTTATTATATTGTAGTTGATCATGGTGATTAATTATATTTAGTAGACGTTCCATGTCGTTTAAGTATATATAACACTTTGTTTTAACATGTGATTTAACATGAAATATTTTTTTGTATTGATGGCATTATATTTTATTAGATGTTTGTTAAATGGTATAGAATATTCATTGTAGTTAGTAAATTATTTAATTCTGATTCCCTTGATGTTATTAGGGAGTTAGTGTTATTTTTTAAAATGATTTCAGTGGAACCTTTCTTGTTATTATGGATCTTTTTATAGTTAAATATATTATTTAAATGATTAAATTTTTTTGGAATTATATTGTGATAAACATTTTAATTATTGGCTAATACCTTAAAATATGATAAAAAATTTGTTATAATTTTTGGATCCATTATATGTTGATGATAATATAGTATAAATAAAAAAAGTCTTCTCAAATACTCATTATTTTTGTGGAGTAGATGAGATTGTGCTGGAAAATGGATGGAAGTAATTATATATGTATTGTAATTTTATTTCAATCTTTTACTAGTATAGATGGTAAAATAATTCCTTAACTATAATAAAATAACCATAATAAATTACTTTCGTATAACCTTTAATATTGATGAAATCATGGTCTTTTACCCCTAACCCGACTCAGGTTTTTGTGGTTGATAACATTCTTCTGAAAATATTCCCTATGATTCGGTATTAGTCATTTGGCCATATTTTTTTCATCTATGTTTATAGTTTCAATTCATAGTCAGGTAAATCTATTTGGAATAATAGTTTAATGAGTAAATTTATTTTTCCCCTTCCCTATTTTAAGGGGATGTTTTATTAACCTATTTTATTATACGAGTTTTCAAAAAAAGACTTTAAAATATGAATAATTTATTACTGATAATGAGACAAAATTATTTGGATTAAATTTATTAAATGAGGTTACATTATAAAACCATAATATTTTATAACACATTTCTCTTTATTGAATTTTATTTCTTCAATATCTTTTGTTACACACAATGGTAATTTTTTTAAAAAAATGTGATATAATATTAAATTATTATTATTCAAATTGATAGTTATCACCTAGGAATTTGGTTTTGTGTGTATGAATATGACTAAATGATTTATTAAAAATTTATCTATATATGTATATATATAAATATATTAAATAATTTATTATCTATTTATTATAAATTAAAATAAAACACATTTGAAACAAAATAAATATTGTTCTGATAAATAAAGTTTATTCACATAATGAATTTATATATTAATAAATTAAATTATTTATTATTGGGTTATGACTAAATTTATATATATATATTTTAATTTATCAAATTTTATATTCATTCATAAAATATTCATTCGAGGCATAGGATAAGTATAAATCATGTATTATGATAAAAAATTAATTTCTTCAAGAATACAATTTTTGTCGCATATTTAAAAGATATATTAAGAATAAAAAATCCATTTGTTGATACTGAATTTGATAAAATAAATTACATGATTAACATCAGAGGATAAAATTTTGTAAATAAGTCCATTTTATTTTTGGATATTACGAATAGTAACCATTATAAAGTTTATCACCTTGGTAAAGGGTAAATTGGGATAATATAGATTAAGAAAAAATAATAAGTAAAATATTTCATAATATAATTATTATTTAATGAATTTTATTTGAAAATAATTATTTTACTATAGAAATTTATCTGTTTAATGGAATGTTGTCCATAAAAATGACCTATATAATATTTAAATAAATGAAATATACAAAATATCACTCGATTTATTTTAAATATCTATATTCTGTTATTATAGTGACAAAAGTGACTTAAGAATGAATTTTAGTATCTATTTTGATTTTTATAAAATTATTTTAATGATACATATATATTTGTAAAATTTTAATAATTATATAATTACATTAATTGTTTATGCAACAATATTGCAATATTTATCCACTTAACAATCAAATAAAATAAATGATTTAAAAAAATAATTAAAAGGAAATAAATGTAATGATATAATGTGACCCATGATTTTTTCTATTCTATAGTTAATAATAAGGTGGTTTAAAATCATTATATTATAATTATCCCTTTATATTGATGTACTTAATGATAAATTAAATGAATAGGGTCAAAATTTACAATAATGTTATTTTATCAAAATAATATATTATTAAATTTTTTTTAAAATACTAAAAATATTGATATAAGACATGTTAAAATTATAATTTTTTAAATATAAAAATTAATCAATTTATAGTATAAATTTAACCATATAAGAATAAATCACAACCATTTTATATTGAAAAATTATCACTATAGGTAAATTTAAAATTGTTTTACTAGGGGATAATAAAAAATAAAGGATTAAAATTAAAACAAATATCTAAATTATATTGTATTATGCTATTAAGAATTTATAATACATGATATTTTTATCCCATTCTAGATGGATTCATTTTTATTATGAATGAATTTATTTCTATTTAGTCATTGGAAAATTACAAAGTGCCACCCAGCTTAATTATAAATAAGAACCTCTTCTGTATCTGAATTTCACCATATTGAGCCATCTATAACAACTATAAACTATAAATTACTATTATAAACATAACAATACTAATTATATAGGTTTCATTCTTCTACATAGCCCAAATTTGTATACCTTTATATGAGTTCAAAAGGTGTCTTCTCAAAGAAGAGGTAATCACCATAACCGATAAGAATGTTTTCTTTTATTATTTACCACAACTAAATATATTGTAGATATTATAAAATAATTACAAAATTATATTTAATATTATTATATTTTACTATTATTAAGAAAACACCATCATACAGCCTCTTTACCATCCAAGGAGATGTGAAATTATAACTCATTTGAATGACATGCTTACCGTCTCTATGTACCCATACAGATAATTTTTTAATCGCCATATTTTATGGATGATATTATAATGGAATTAATATTTACATTTTAGATTTATAATATAATTATTCTATATAAATTATAATATCTTATATACTTACCAACAAATTATTCGAAAATTGATAATATCCCTTGTTTGTTTGTGTATATTACAATGTTCATAAAGAGCTCTATCAAATTTTTATTTTTTTTTAATTCGATGGAAATAGTTATTAATATGATGAACATAAATTATATATATTACATAATAATTATTTTCAAGATGAACTAATATTTACCATGCTTTTATTCCATCCATTGAAAAATTAAAACAATGGTCATGTGTACATAAGAGTAAGCGTCTCCACGAACAGTGTAATTCTTTTTTTAAAAAAATGGTATTTATGGATATTTGTAAATATATATTATATATATGTATATATATTATATGTATATATATAATATTTTTATAATTTTAATATTATTTTTAATATGTAACCATGATAAATTTATAAGGACAATAAATACTGAACTGAAATACATATCATAAACAAAATAGATAACACCCAGAAATGATGATTTTCATAAGGAATTGTTTATTAATGATACAATTTAAGGTTATACCAGGATTAAATGTGATAAAATAATTATTAATATAATTCTTATATATAAGTATAATAAATTTAAATATATTATATAGGAGTTTAAATGATTTTAAATGAATGAAAATGTGAGGAAATGTATTTTCATATCACTTATTTGTGGGACATAATTTTTATACCTCACTTCTTTCTTTATAAAGGTGAATATAAATCGTATGAATTTTAATTAAAATTATTATGATAACAATTATATTATATAAATTACCATATATATTGTTCTTTATAAAATGTGAAATATGATTCATAATTTACCAAAATTGGTAAGGGCTTTATATTAAAATCTTGTTGTTAATCAAGATTTTTCATTATTAAATTTCCAAATATGATATATTATGAACTATATCTCAAGAAACTGTTGAATTATTTTTCACATGTTACTATTTATTCAAAATACATGTCTTCCATTAATTTTTTCATCACATGTACTCATGAAACCATAAATATGAGTTCAAATAAAATCAATTTCATTTCAATCTTCGGTTAAAAAACCATTCTTATTCTATGTCGAGGTTTTTAGAAAATGTTGTAAATATGGATTTCATTACTTTCCTATTATTTATTAAATAATTTTTACCCATATTTAGATTATTGAAAAAAAGTACAGGAAACTTTTTTTCATTTACTAAATGAGATACTTGGTGATTTTCTAACAACTCTTTGAGGAAATATTTTTTAACTTATATGCCATCAATAAATTTTCCCCCATAATGAGTATTTTTTCATCAAATTTTGAATTTAATTTGAATAAATTTAATTTATAATATGGTTTCATTTATAATTGGAAATATTTTTTAAATAAATTATATAAATAATTCAAAGGATAATTTCTATAAGACTATTTTTAGTTATCTTTTTATGATTTTTCCATTCATCAGTGAGAACAATATTTCATGATTTTTATACATTACTAGGGATATAATCCAACTATACAATCATTATTAATTATTTATATGGTTGATTAATATTATGAAATTTTTTTCATGAAAAGTATTTCTTTTCAATAGGTTATGTTATGATAAAAGATTCATACAAACGAATGTACCAAATCATCATAAACAATTCATCATATCAGAATGGGTTTCATAAAAAATCCATCATAAAATAATACATGTAAATGATATATTATTTGTAAAAAAAATTTCATCATATATATAAACCATATAGAGATAAAATATGGATGGAATCCATATATCATATACCCATTAAATTATAAGCAATATCATCAATTTTTGTTGATAATGAAACCCATTTTTTATTCTATAACATTTAAATTTGATTAAATTAGTAAATTAAAAAATAATGGGATTCATAGTCACAAAATAGTGATATTTTATTCAAATATATTTCATATTGAAAAAAAATACTTTTGGATTGTATAACATAGATATAATAATTTATTCAGTATTATATCTCAAAAATTCCCTTCTCCCCTATTAAATTTTACATTGTCCCCTCCCTTGAAAACCCACCCCTCTCTCTGCTACCAAAACCAAAACTCCACCCAAATAACCTCAATTAACACCCTTAAAATATTAGTTATTTTCAAGACTAATCGACTTCTAAAATTACAGGAAATAAATTGCCTTTGAAAAGGAAAAACATCATGAAATTGGAAATTTCCATTCATCCTTTTATTTAATTTACCTTCTCTAATTTCATATCTTACTATTATTTTATAATATTAATATTCTTAATAAATTAAATATAATATTGAGATTTAATTTTGGTTGTTAATATAAAATAATTCTTTTTATTTTAATACAATAATTTTTTGTACGTCTCTCACCTTCTCTTGGTACAATGTTTTTTTTGGGTTCATTTAACTGTCAATGAGGACATTTCAATTATATAATTTTATGCACTACTATTATTGATTAAAATAAATTATTTAATATATATAAATAAAAAAAATAAAATTATTTATTATCTTCTATAGACAATCATAATAATTTTTAATTTATATTATTAAAGATAATTAAATAGATAAAATAGAGGATATTTTAAAAAAATATGATATCCAAAAGGTTCTCTTTTAGAAAAGGGAATTAAATAATTGAATCAAAATTTTAAATATGATAAATATTGAATGAAATTAACATAATTCTCTCTTTTTTCAATATTTAAATAAACCATGGTTAATTATTTAGGGGGTGGGAAATCAAAAAAATAAAGCATGATTTGATATATTTGGATTTTAGAACACAGTTACATATCATTTGGGTAATCTCTTACTTCATATTATTCATAGTATATATATTCATTTTATTCATTTTTTTAATTTTTTTTAAATTTTCATTTACGGTATATATATATTTCACCATGGCTAAAGGATTTATACGCAAAGTAAAAATAGTTTTCACAAATGTATTTTTTTTAAACACCTCTATTTATGATATCGAGTCATTTCTTCATCAATGAAAAATGTTATTTTATTCCAACATTATATATCCCTTATTAGATTGTGAAAAAAAATATATTCATCCAATTTTAATTTATGTCACTCTTAAGAATCACAATCTCTTCTAGGGGTTTATTTCATGAATAATATTGTCATATATTCTACTTCCATGTGGCATGCATGTTTATGAGAATTTGATGATGTGACACATGGGCCTAGAGTTATCCAGTCATCCAAATAATTGAGTATTGTTATTTATATCATTATATTATCATTATTATGTACGAGTATAAAGTAATATTTCATTCACAAATATTATGTTATGATTCATGAATATATGATATGTGTGAACATGATTATTATCTTTTTTTTCAAAAGTATTTGTAGTAATTGAACATTGAGTTAAGATGTGTAATTATAAATCATATTCCACATTACATTAAATTAACAAATTAATCCCTCATGATTATGATGATGATCATATGATCATGATATGATGATGTTGATTATGCACACCAATTTATTATTGACTCGTGTCCCTTATCTATCCCATCATATTCCTCTCATTAAATGGATGTCACCTTACCCATTTCATTGATGTAAAACCTTAGGTTAATAAATATACTAAGGAAAATTCATGATATTGTTGCAAGAAGAAATATAATAATATAAATAATTCTAATGTTTTATTATATAAAAGAGAGTTATAATTCTAGTTTTATGAAAATACTAACCCTTTGGATCCTATATTTTATAAAACATTGTTTTTATCATAAAAACTATATAGTAGTATGTAAGAAAATGATATGTTTCTATTATAAAAAATATGCATAAAAAATGAATATATGCCACCTATTCTGGAATAAGTGAATGATAATGAAATGATTGTTTTTAAATGAAAATTTCAAAATCCTTATGATTTTTATTTAAACATTACAATGAGGGTGAAGAAAATTAAAAAGAAAATATAATGTGGGTAAAAATATATATGAGAATTTAAAAGTCATAAACGAAGATCAATGTCATAAAAATGAATAAAAACTGTTTTGAGGATAATTAATGACCCAAACTCTCATGTTCTATGAGATTTAAATTCAGTGATGCTTTTCATAATATTTTATCTCCTCACAAAGGATTTTTTTTGGATTTAAATACATTTACTTGAGGGAATATCATTTTTGTTACTAAATAATTCTATTGTGACACTTTATTATGCCATATGTCAATAATCTTTATCATGTATACTTCGAATAAGTATTATGGACAAATGTTTTTCTATGATTTATAATATCCTTTATTGAGTGAATAAAATCTGTATCAACTGCACAACAAAATGGTGCTGTAAAAATGATGAATCTGAAAATTTTAAATTATTAATGAATTTTTGATGAAATTAAATATTTCTTAAGTAGTTTTAGGATTAATATGTCTATATATTGATTTATGTTTCTAAGATAATTATTATTTTTTAATATCATAGAGAATACCCATTATGACTAATGGAATGGAAAGAATCATATATTTAAAAATTATTGTGTTTTTTTAAATCTAATGTAGTTATCTTAAATACTAAATATCATTTGATAAATTTTATTCTAATTATTATGATTGAAATTTTTTGTTATATTCCCTTATAATTAAATATTATCTTGTATATAATAAAACAATATTTATTATTAAATAATATATTTATGTTAAATTTCATGGGAAAGAGTAAAATAAGTTGTATTATGTGAGTGATATGGTAAAAAATAATTTATATATTTAAATTTATAGGATGATAATATTTATTTAACAAATATAAAAATTATAATGGATATTTAGTCAAATAAACAAAGGATATTATGGACTCATTAGGATCACCCTATTTACAGAATGATTGGTTTTGTCAATACATGAGATCACACCAGACTCAGATTAGTGAATTGTAATGCTCACTATACATTTTTCTCTCAATTTCTTCATAATGATATCAAAAAATACCTAATAGTTACACAATATATTATTTTTTAGCATGTGGAGGTAAACCAGTTATCAAGGAATGAATTTTGGGGTTGGTTCCCCAAATTTAATATCAAAATGATATTGGAAATAAAAAAACATTCATAAATAAATTTTTTGAATTAGGATATATTATTAGAAATAAAGATGGATTTCTTACTAAATGATATAATTAAGAATTAGGTACTAATTATAGTGATAAATTTTCACTTGTTTCTATAATATAATATATTACCATATTGTTAACATTTACAACACTTTATTTTTTCATGAATTATCAAATGGATTTGAATATATCATTTATAAGTGACCTAATTTCATAAAATTACTAGGATGTACAACCACTATGATTTAAACATTAGAATCACATGAATAATGTGTTTAATATTTCTAAACATGATTATGGTTTGAAATAAAAACCTCAAGCTTTGAATGAGATGTTATCCAATTTATATCAATTAGTGGTTTTGTTAAAGGATAAATTTATCATAGATTATTACTTATGAATGACTATATTAATATTTTAATTGCTTAGATTTATATATATTCAATTAAATTTATTTTATCTAGTGACTTAATTTGTGAGGAATTATCATAATTAATGACAACTAAATTTTACATGAGTCTCACAGGATAAATAAAATTATTTTTAGGATATCATGTTTTATAATTAAAGGATAGAATATTAATGAATTAATGTAATTATGATAATGAATTATTGAATATATTAGGGCTTGGTTCATGTGAATGTATTTATAAAAATTTTAATTGAACATGTATAATGGATGAAAACTCAACTAGAATTTTTTTTTATAAAAATATTTATAGATTTATGATTAGAAGTATACATTATTAGACAGAATTTTGAAACGATTTCATGTTTATTTTATGGATGTGTTAAATATATTACGTATTTTTTAGAGAAATTAATTTTAAAAATTTTAAGAGAATTATTAGATATGTGAATGATTCTTTAAAACTTTTGTTTTTTATTTCTAGAGAAAACATATTCTGAACTGTTTATTTCCAGTTATTCTTACATAGGATGATGTAATATAGATATAAATAGAACTAGATATATTCATTGTTTTATAAGAAAACTTTTGTTATCATAATTTTTAAATAATATTGTCTTAGTATATTTATTTATAGATGAAGTTCATTATGCGGTGACAAAGTGTTGTTATTCTTAGACATTGTGGAATTGATAGAATTTAAGGGAATAAATCATTAATATATAGGGATTAATATTTTTTATTTTTAATATTTATTGAAATTTTTAAATTTTAATAACTCATTTTTTTCACTAAAATTATTGTGTTAATGAAATTTTCATATTACAAGAACAAATTTAATTTCTACATGAACGTCTCTCTATTTTCATTATTTTTTTAGAATTAAAAATAATATTGTAGAATATTGGATTTTGAAATTATATATAAATAGAATGTAGTGTCACTCGCTATAATATTATTGAGAATTTCTTTTTGGTTTTTTCTATTTATTATTTCATGTTTATATTTTGATAATTACATTTCTAACTACTTCCCTCTCCATTTATAAAATATAGCAGTACATGTTGAATTTTTATGATTAAAACTACTCTTTCTCCTCACATTATTTTATTCTTTATTTATGTATATATTTTTTATAGTTAGAAGCATTAAATTGTCATGCAGTGACTTTTAAAATCATACATATCCTTTATTATTATTCTTAATTATTTTATTATTATATGTATTTTTTATACTTTCTATTTTTTCTATTTATTTTTTGAAGATTTATATTTATAAAGTTATACTATATATTAAAAATTATAAAATATTTCTAAGTCAAATATGTATTCGAAATTTTTAGTCATTTTTTGTGTATATATATAATGATTTATATTGATGTTGGAAATATTATTTTACATGTGACTCTAACTAGAAATTCTTCTATACACAAAATCATTTCTATTATAGTAGAACTGAGTGATTATATTACATATCATATGTTCTGAGTATTTAAAAAAAATTAAAAAATAATACATTTTGAGGAAAACTTATTATGTATTGACTACATAAGATCCAAAACATTTCTAGAGATTTCTTGATCTCGTTTAATATATTCTGTTGATATATTTGGGAATTAATTATTTATGGTTTACCATGTCACGACCCATCCCCCAGGGCCTGTGCTATGACTACCTCAAGCCCGCCTTCCATAAGCCAAGGGTTGGAGACTAGCACCAAAGGCGTAATTTTCTATAACTAGAAAGGCATTACCATTATAACCAGAAAACACACACAAATGTTACGATCAAGAGTAATCTAAATAACCGAAATGTGAGTACAGTAAGTATAAAGGGGTCATAATACAAGCCTTATTGTAAAGTACAAGAAACTAAAAGTACAAGAACAATTGAGGACATAGGGAAAACAGCCACTAGGTCATCATCCAAGGTTCCTACCTAAAGGGTAGGTACAGATTTCCTCCTCAGCACTCCACATCTTCCAATCTCCTTCGTGTACCGACACGTCGTAAAGTCCACCTCTGGGTACCATATAATCCGGGTACTCTCAGCCTTGGACAGCGATGTCTGTCGTCTACATCCAACAAAATGAGGTGCGGGCATAGCCCGTGTAGTGGTGAGTATAACGATACTCAGTAGGGACCTCGAGACCCTAAAGATCTCACAAAATCCAAAAAGGATAAACCACAAAGTATGAAATCAACAGATAACCTCACTTACATATATTCCCATACATATACCTAAGTTATCATGTAATCCATATCAATCATGTGGTAAACACAAAAGTTACAGAAAGAGATCCACCATGATTTTAATTCACATTATCTAAAACTCGGCTGCTAGATAACACCTCATCTATCGAGTACAGTGGGCCTGCTATGGCACCAAGGCGTTTCCCACTAACCTTGAATTGCAGAGGTGCTCCTCCTGTCAGGTACCATTGGTCTGCCTCATCACACCGTGGTTCTCACCACCCTGGGTCTGCTGCCACATCCAGGAACTCCCTTTTATATCCCGCAGTTTTACTCCTCCTATCGATTACCTCGGGTCTACCTCTACAACTAGGCGCTCCCCACTGGGCTAGTCAGGTCAGTTCGAGTCAATCGGTCAACAGTTGTTAAGTCTCAGCCAGCTACTAGGTCTCCACACCCTGTCCACTCATTTTTGGAAGGATCCGCTCCACGAGCTACTGTTTGATACTCCAACTATCATGATGTACCACAAAGATGTATCTCAAAGGTCCTCCATGACATAGGTGTCTCAACGCAACTGACAGTGCATCAATCGGACGCCCGATAAGTGACACATTAACCATTTAGTCCCGGGGTCCTGGTTTGATTCATGAATGATCCCACCTAACCATATCTCATCTATACCTCAAACTCCAGTGGAATATAATCGAAAGGACTTCCACGTTCCATGATTACCCGCACCGTAGATGGTTCGTCAAATAGACGCCAGGTGCCAAAGATATGGCCAAAAGAATGTGAATGGGTCGTAATGGGCCTAGGTCCGATCTGACCCAGTCGGGCCTAGCATGGGCCGACCTGGTTCGTCCTGACATAGCCTGACCATTTGTGTCTGGCCAGGCCCGTTAGGCAGGCTAGCTGGTTACTTTTGGCCCGGCCCGTTGGGCCAATCCCAGAGGGCCGCGAGAGCATAGACCTTTCGTGAGGGCACGAACCAGCTGCAAGAGCGCGAACTGGTCACAAGGGCGTAGACAGGATACTTGTCAGCACAAGGATAGTTCGGCGTAGAGGGCGCTGCGTGGGTGTCTCGACTTGAAGGGAACCACGAGGTTACGGATTGGCCCTGAGGGTGCTGTGAGGGGATGACCATGGGAGGCTCGGCCCTAGCCCTGGGGGCGCGGCCGGGGCTGGGAGGCCGACTCCACCAAGTCGTCATATGCCACGCGGACGGCGGAGCCATGGGCACGCAGGACACACAGAGGATGGCGGCTGGTTCAGCCTGCAGAGACGAGGGGAACGCAAGATATGCAGGGTGCGTGGGGTGTGCGGACGGCGGAACCGCCGGGGGCGCGGGGCGCGCATGGAGGTCGGATCAGCAAGGGCTCGGAAGGGCACCGTGAGGGGTGGTGGAGGGGAAGGAGGTGCATGAGGTGTAGTGGATGAGATCCGGGGCGTGGTGCGGCTCTGCCAATTCGGTGCGTGAGGCACGGCCGGGGGGCAGCGTGGTTCGACCCAGCAGCGGGCGCGGCCGGCAGGAGGCACGGCAGGGGCGGCTCAGAAGCCGGTGGGTGGCACTGGTAGTGGATGCCGCGATTAGTGCATCCATTGCCTATTTCACCTTAGTCATCTCATCTCCTCGTTTCCATTCTTAAAAAAATCACAAAATAGAACAATGGAGGGGTCAGACCTTGTTGATTAGGCCAACACCCTCCGCGTTTAGGGTGGTAGAAAGTGGTTCAATTCTTTCTTGAATTTTAAATAATTATCAGGAAAATAAGTTGAAAGAAAAATCAAACAAGCACCCCACATCATTCCCCAAAAATAAATTCCATTCCGCAAGAAAAATCATCCACTATGATTCTTTATTTTAGAAGGGAAGAATCAAAGAAATAATATCATATTCAAATAAACCCCTACCTTGATAATTGTTTGTCAAATGAGTCGTGGGGAAGAAGAGGAAGTTGTTCTCGATAATCGTTTCCACCACACACTACCAATCGATACTCGTGTGTCAGTTCTTTGAAGACAATGGGGAGATAAGGTCCGTCATTGAAGACATCCCACATCTTTTGACTCCGCAGGGTGCTTTGGAGGAAAAATTCGAAGACGCCCCTCATCGGCATTTTTCGTGGTGGATGATTTTCATTAGAGATATTTCCCCCTATGTACTCTTCTCCCAAGCTCCACCATGATGAATATTCCAAGCCAAAATAATAAATTAATTTTATCTATTATTTATTTTTTGTCAAAAAATTAGAAAATGTTTAACTATAATTAATATATGTTCTCAATTAATTTATAGGGAGGATTTCAAACATTAATGGAAAGGTCATTGGAAGAATTAATTGGGCCGATGAGGTCAAGAGGGTCCCCCTAATTAATGAGGGGAGTTTATAGGTTTTCCACAATTAAAATTGGGGTTTAGTCCTGAGTGGTCCCCACCACCATAACCTCTTGCGGGAGGTTAGGTTCTGGTGGGACCCACCACTATAAGCTTTAATGGGTGTTTATGGTTGGGTGCTCCCCACACTTCAACTCCCACAAGGCAGTTTAGTTCTGTTGGACCCCACATCCAACTTCCATATGGTGGCTCAAAAATAAAATAAAGTGTAGTTCATTTTATTTTATTTTATTCCTTGAAAAACCCAAGAACTATATTTTATTCTTGACCCAGTCCTATCGAGGTGAAAGTCTCCATAAGCGAATACTGGTGTTGTGGGTTCAACGGTGCCCTCAGATTTCAATTCTGAGATATGGCTTGAAAGTTATAAAGACTCGCTCCTACGTTTACTGAAGGTACCTGAACAAAACATCATAAATTGATTCCGGTCACACAGGGCCTTGGAATCACATGCCGTCAATTTTTGCGGACTCGTAAAATTCCCATTTATTTAGAAAAAATTACATGGAAATTCTGGGTCTTTACATTTTACCCACCTCAGGGCTCTACGTCCCCATAAGCCACAACTCATAACTCAGGGAAAAAGTGGGGGTACTGAGCACACATCAGATCCTCTCGGTCTCATTTGCTCTCTTGGGGGTTCTCGTGTTGCCAACGAAAGTGTACCAGAGGTATCGACCGTCCACGAAGGACCCACTGTTGTCGATCCTGAATCTCAACTAAAACCTCCATAAAAGTCTTCCCATTGTCGTCGTCTAGCTCTCCATGGACAATGATGTGAGAAGGTTTGTGCACTTATCTTCTCAACATGGATACATGAAATAATTCATGCACCCAGTGCAACTGATTTGGAAGAGCTAAGTGGTATACCGCCTCGCCAACTCTGTTGATGACCTGAAAATGTCCGATGAATCTTTGAGATAACTTGCCACCTCGGCCAAATCCATGTAGACCTCATCGGGGTGAGACCTATATAAAGACGTGGTCATCATCCTCAAACTCTAGCGGCCTCTGTCTCCTATCGGCAGAGGACTTCAGCCTGCTCTGTGCATTATAAATCTGATCCTGGATGATCTGCACCTTCTCTGTGGTTTCCCGTACCATCTCTTGTCCCACCAGTGCAAACTCCCCTTGGTCAGTCCAGCACAATTGTTATTTGCAAGGTCACCAGTACAATGCCTCAAAAGGTTCCATCCCTATGTTGGAGTGATATGTATTATTGTATGAAAACTCCACCATAGGTATGTGGTCCTCTCATATGGAACTGTAGTCAAGGACACAAGCACGTGGAATATCCCTGATGGTCTGAATGGTCCACTCAGTCTGACCATCCTTATAATGATTGAATGTGGTGATCAAATGAAGCTACATCCCAAAAGCTTCATGCAACCCCTTACATATTCTAGAAGTAATGCATGTGTCATGATCAGAGACAATTTTCAAAGTTACTCCATGTATCCGCACAATCTCCTACACATAGAGTCGTCCCTTCCTCTTTACTAAACACTGATCTCTGATAAGTAGGAAGTGGGCCGACTTGGTGAGTCGGTCAACGATCACCCAAATCGATTCATGACCCATAGATGTACGTGGAATTCCTTTCACGAAATCCATGGATATCCCATCCCACTTTCATTCTGGGACATTTAAAGGATGAACCAAGCCTACTGGTACCTGATACTCCGCCTTCACTTTCTGACAAGTGAGTCACCAAGAAATAAACTCTGCAACTGCTTTCTTCATTCTCATCCACATGTGCTGTCATCAGAGATCCTTGTGCATTTTTTCCACTCCAGGATGTACTGCTAGAGGGGTTGTGTGGGACTTCCTCAACACTTCATCCTGAAGTGAAACTGGTACCATAGTACGTCCACTAAAGAGGATGACATGATCCCCACCTTCATAAAATCCATCAGGTTCCTGCGCTGTGGATATTTGAGCATGTCATGTCTCGTAGTCAGTGTCACCACACTCTGGCTCCCTGACTCGCTGAAGAAGTGGGGGAGTGATTATAAGAAATTGAAGGCAGGCTGCTCCATCTCTATCCACAATGGATATCTTTAAAGTAACCAGCTGCTCTGTTGCCACACCTAGCAGCTATATACGAGATCTCACGGTGAGTTCAGCTGAAACAATGTTCCCCTTCCCATGAGTATAGGCTATCTCGAATTCATATTACTAGAATAACTCAAGACAATGTCGTTGTCTCAGGTTCGGTCCTTCTGAGAGAAGATATATGTGAGACTCTTGTGATCAGAGTAACAATAAAACGTTTTCCCATCAAATAGGTCTGCCACATCTTCAAGGCAAAGACCACTACTGCTAACTCCAGGTCTTGGGTAGCGTAGTTCTTCTCATGCTGTCTCAACTGATGAGAACCGTAAGCGGTCATTGCTCACTCCTGCATCAGGACACATCTGAGTCAAGTCCCTGATGCGTCGTAGAGGACTACATACCCAACACCTTCCTATGGATTCCTCAAGATGGGGTCACTAGTCAACCTCTTCCTCATCATTTGAAATCTGTGCAGACATCTCTCCGACCACACATAGGTGTTCCCCTTCTTCATCAAGACTGATAGTGGTGCTGCAACTCTAGAGAAATCTGGCACAAATATCTGGTAGTATCCAGCCAAACCCAGGAAACATCGCACCTCTGTCACACTCTTGGGTGGCTCCCAAGCAAGTAACGCCTCAATAATCGTTGGATACATTTCAACTCCAGCCTCCGAGATGACATGTCCCAGAATGTGAACCTCTCAGATCTAGAAATTGCACTTTGATAGATTACCATAAACAGGTATTCCGGAGTGTGTCCCATACTACCCGCACGTGATAGGAATTCTCCTCCTCATTAGTTGAGTAGATCAGAATGTCGTCGATGAAGACTATGACAAAGTGATCAAGGAATAGCTGAAATATCTTGTTCATGATCCACATGAACTCTGTTGGAGCATTGGTTGTGTTGAATGGAATAACCAAGAAATCATAGTCAACATACCAACATCTGAAGGCCCTCCTCTACATATCCTCGTCTCGAACTCTGTGCTAGTGATACCCTGATCTGAGGTCTATCTTCAAGAACCACCGTGCTCCCTTCAAATGATCAAAGTGGTCGTCGATACTCGGGAGTGGGTACTTTTTCTTCACGGTCACCTGGTTCATCCATCGATAGTCAACACAAATCCTAAAGCTCCAATCTGCCTTCTTGGAGAACAGAATCGTGGATGCCTAGGAAGAAAAACTGTGTTAGATGAATCCCTTTACCTAAAAGTCCTCTAGCTGTACATGAAGCTCGCGACGCTCTGCTGGAGCCATCTGGTATGCTGAAGTAGACATCAGTATTGTCCGGGGATATAAGTAAATGTAAAATTCCACCTCTCTACGAGGAGTTAGACATGAGACATCATCAGAGAATACATTCGTGTACTATTCCCCTACTACAACATATCTCAGAGTCTCTATATCAACTACTCCATGGGTAAGTCTAGCCAATTGATGAGTGATAGGCTGCACCCTTTTCTAGGTAAGTCTGTCCTGTGCTGCAAAGGCTCCCTTCTCACCGGTGAAGGTAAACATGGTCCCATCCAAGCATAAACACCGCACATTTCTCCTAATACAGTCTATCTATGCATGGACTGTAGATAACCTGTCCATACCCAAGATTACGTCGTATGACCTCGATGCCTCTATTAGGAGATCCAATCCAAAGCTCTCACCTCCTAGAGTAAGCTCACACTACTAGAACCAGTACGTATTCATCAAATCTACTCCTGTAGGTGTCTCTAGATGTAAGGATCGAGCCAACGGCTCCGTCGGAATCTCAGAGCTCCGAACGAGGGTAGTGGAAATGAAAGTATGATAGGAACATGTGTCTATAAGTACTTCAACTATGGTGGAGTAGACACAGATCATACCCCAAATCATCTCCAGAGCGCCATGATTGTATGCCTCAGTTTCCTGGAGCTGAGATCTCCCCTATCCACCTTCTCTCTATGATCAGAGTGGACCTCCTAGTGGTGGTGGTTGTAACACCTCGAAACGTCATCCACAGCCAGCTACACGGATACCACCTCTGCCACCTCCCCCTTCTCCATGCGGACCACCTAGATTGAATCTTTGTATTTTCCTGGGTGGTCTTACGACCATCTACTAATCTTCTAAATGGTGGGTCTGACTGTCACGAGCCATGTGACCCATCCCACTGCATGAGTAGCACTACCCGCTCCTGGCATGTTTGTCTCTACCTCGGGTGCTCCGCACAACCGATCCGGAATCATGCGGTCATCAACCTATAGGACTTTTCCTATTGGACCTCTACAACAACTATCTGCTTCTAGCTATATAAGACTATTCTACGAGTCTACTTGTGGTGGATCTTGCTTCTAGAGACTACTCAACAAGGAAACACTATACTAGGAGGGATCTCTCTAACACCCCTACATGCGTCGGGATGTTGAGTAAGATCACCAAAGCTCTGATCTCTCACGTGATCCCTTGCTTGAAGGTTTGGGCCCTAAAAAATGGGTCTCGTACCATATCGGTGGAGTAGCGTGAGAGGTATATGAACCTCACTAAGTAATGAGATACATTCATGCGTCCCTCTTACAGAGGAAGTAGCTCTTGTATGTGCACTATGCGGAGAGTCACTGGAACAAACTCTGCCCGAAATAGGCTCTTGAAGTCTGCCCTGAGAAGTGTCATGTCATCGTGAACTTAGTTCATCAAGATCCACCATCTGTCCGCTACTTCATGTAGAAGGCTGGCCACAAGAATCACCATGAGGTCGGCTGGTGTCCCTACTAGTCGGAAAACTCACACCACAGCCTCCATACAATCCTCAACTGCCTGTGGGTCGATCTCTCACTGGAACCTGAGTGGCCTCTAGCGCTGGAACATGTAAAATGTGCTCAAGCTGCATTAATTGTCTACTATTGTGGTTGGTGGAATCATTGGCCCAACGGTAAGTGGTACTGCATGCGCCTCCACTGAAAAATGGCCCTGCACCGAGGCCTCGTTGCTCGGTGGGCTATCTATGCATACAACTCTCGGGACTCTAGATGGTCGTCTGCGGGGAGGCATCCTAAGAGAAACGGATGCCACACGGTCAAAAGATTATACCTGTTGAGCTGACCTGGTTGAGATGACTTAATGAAAACTTTTGAAAACACACACGCAATCAATGTTTTTGTGCACTGAGTCGAAAATCATGAGTCAAGGTCCTGGTGTATGGATACGTCTGTCGCTGCACCAACACGGGGCACCCTGAACTAAGAACCAAACTCACTAGTCTTAACACTATTTCTTTATAGAGAATATAGATAAGCATCCTAAGTTATATGGTATAACTGACTCCCCTAATACCAATTTTTCATGACCCGTCCCCCCGGGGCCTGTGTCGTGACTAAACTAAGCCCGCCTTCCATAGGCTAGGGGTTTCCAACTAGCACCAAAGGCGTAATTTCCTAAAACATAAAAGGAACTGCCTTTATAACCTATAAACACACACAACAGATATGATCATGTGTAAACTGAATAACCGGCCAGTGAGTACAGTAACTAAAAATGGGCCAGAATACAAGGCAAACTGGAATGCAGAAGAAACTGAAAGTAAAAGTACAACAGAGGAAATCAGAAAAATATTTATTAGGACATCCTTTGAGGTTCCTACATTAAGGGTCGGTACATATTGCCTCCTCATAACTCCACATCCATCCGTCTCCTCTATTTACCGACACTCCATAAAGTCCACCTCCAGGTACCGTCCTGTCCTAGTTCTCTTAGCATCAGTCAGCGATGTCCGTCGTCTGCATCCAACAAAATGAGGTGTAGCCATAGCCCATGTAGGGGTGAGTATAATTATACTCAATAGGGACCCTGATACCCTGAAGGGCTAACAAAATACAACAAGGATAACCAAAAAGTATGAAATAAATAGATAACCCCACTTAGGTATATTCCCATACATATACCTATGTTATCAATTAATCCATCTCAATCATGAGGTAAATACAAAAGTTACTGACTCAGATCATCCAGGATTTTAATTCACATTATCAAAACCTCAGCTACTAAAGAAATCATCTTCTATCGAGTAAATTGGGAATGTCATGGTACCAAGGCACTTCCCAATAACCTTGGACTCCTGAGGTACTCCTCATGTCGAGTACTGTGGGTCTGTCGCGTCACATAGAGGCACTCCCCACAGTGGGTCTGCTGCCACAACTAGGTGCTCCCCTAATAGCTTGCAGAGGTAATGTTTCCTGTCAAGTACCGTGGTTTTACCACCACAATTAGGTTCCCCTCCACCGTGGGTCTGCTACCACAACTAGGTGCTCCCTACTGGGCTAGTCGAGTCACTCTGAGTCAATAGGTCAGCAGTCGTCAAGTCTCAGCCAGCTACTAGGTCTCCGCAATTTTTCCCCTCATCTCTGGAAGGGAATGCTCTATGAGCTATAGGCCGATACTCTAACTGTCATGAATTCCCACCAAGAAGTATCTCAAATGTCCTCCACGACATAGGGGTCTCAACGCAACTGAAAATGCGCCAATCCGACGCCCGGTCTGTGAGTTATTAGCCTTTTAGTCCCAGGTGCGTGGTTGGATTCGTACACGATCCAACCTGACCGTTTCTTAATTATACCCCAATGTCCAGTGGAATATACTCAATTGGACTGACATGCTCTATGATTACCAGTGTCATTGATGGTTCGTCAAATGGACGTCTGTTGCGAAAGATATGGCCAAAAGAAAGTGAACGGGTGGTAATGGGACCAGGTCCGATCTGACCCGGTTTGACCGAGCATGGGCCGACCCCGTCCGAGTCGGCATAGCCTGACCCATTGGGTTTGGCCAAGCCCGTTAGGTGGGCCAGCCTGTTAGGTTCTTCCTGGCCCACTAGGCCCGGCCCAATAGGCCGTGAGGGTCGCGAAGGGCTACGAGAGCGCAGACTGGTGGTGAGGGCACAGACTAGCCGCGGGTTGTCATGAGGGTTGTTCGACATAGAGGGCGCCGGGTTGGCGACACGGCCTGGAGGGGACCCCGAGTTCATGGCTCATACTGGAGGGAATGGCGAGGGGCCGGCTCGGCCGGGGCGCTGTGGGGGACGTGGATGGTGGAGCCGTTGGACATGTAGATGGAGGAGCTGCGGGGCACGTGGAGGCCAACAGCTGGTTCGACCAAAGGTAATGTGGGGTGCGCTGTATACACAAGGTGCACGGGTTTTTCGGACGGTTGAGCCGTGGTGAACCTAGGGTGCGCGTGGAGGCCAGATTGGTCAGGTCTCAGGAGGGTGCCGCGAGGGGTGCGGGAGGCGCGAGAGGCGTGGAATCCAGGAGATGGGGCACGGGGCAGCTCGGCCAGTTTGGCGTGTGTGGTGCGACTGGTGGGGAGCATGGTTCAGCCTGTCAGGGGCAGGGTAGTGGTGGCTCAGAAGCTGGCGGGCATTGCGGGTTGCTGGGGTCGCGAGTAGCACAGCAGGTGCCTCTGTCGCCTTTGTCATCTCATCGCCTCATCGCCACTCTGAAGAACATCACAAACAAGAACATAAGAGGGGTTGGACCATGTTGATTAGGCATGCACCCTCTACGGTTAGGGTGGATGCAACCGGTTCAATTATTTCTTGAATTTAAAATAATCATCAAGAAAAGAAGGTGAAAGAAAAATGAAACAAACACCCCACAACTTCTTTGCAAAAATAAATCCCTATCCGCAAGGAAAATAATACACTATGATTCTTTGTTTTAGAATGTAGGAATCAAAGAAATAATATCATATTCAAATAAACCCAGTACCATGATCGTTGTTCATCGACAGAGTCATAGGGAATAAGACGGAGTTTTATTTCATCGTCACTTCCGCCACGCACTACCAACCCAAGCTCATGTGTCGGTTCGTTGACGATGATGAGGAGGGAAGGTCTGTCTTCGAAGACGTCCCGCGTTGGTTGCCTCTGTAAGGTGATTCCGTGGATGATGTAGAAGAAGATCCTCACTGGAGTTCTTCATGGGGGAAGCTCTTCGTTGGAGAGCTATCTCCCTATGACCTCCTCTCCCATGTTCCACCTAGATGAATATCCCAAGACAAAATTATATATTATGTTTATCTATTATTTAATTGTTGGCACAAAATTCCAAAGGTTTAAAAATAATTAATTAATGTGCTTAATGAATTTATGGGGAGGATTTGGCACATTAATGGAAAGTGTGTTGGTAGAATTAATTGGGTAGAGGCGGTCAAGTGGATCCCCTTAATTAATGAGGAGAGTTGAGAGGTTTTAAATAATTAAAATTGGGGTTTTGTCCCGGGTGGTCCCCACCACTATAACCTCTCACGGGATGTTAGGTTCGGGTGAGGCCCACTACCATAACCTCTAATAGGAGGTTATGGTAAGGTGGTCATCACACTTCAACTCCCACAAGGAGGTTTTGTTCTGGTAGACCCCACCTCCATCTTCCAAATGGTGGCCAAAATAAAATAATGTGTAGTTTATTTTATTTTATTATTTTCAACAAAAAACCCAAAATCCATCTTTTATTCTCGACCCACATCCATCAAGGTGAAATTCTCCTTAAGGAAATACCAGCGCTACGAGTTCAATGGTGCCCTCAGATTTCAATTAAGACCACTAGTTCAAATGTTATAAAAACCTACTCATACCTTTACTGAATGTACTTGAATAAAACTTCAGATATTGATTCTGGGCACACCAGGACTCGGAATCACACACCGTCAATTTTTGCAGACATGTAAAATTACCATTTAATTAAAAAAATTAAATAGATATTTCTGGTGTTTACATACCATTGGATGAGTTTTGGAAAAACTGGAATTTTTTGGAAGGAAATGGGAATTCGATTGGTTGGCATATAGATTCCCTAAATCGTACACCCTTTCCATACAAATTGTGCAACCCTATACTGAGAAGATTCTTATGGTTGGGTCATTGTTTGTCTAACCTAGAACACTCTTAGGAGAAACAGTGCATGCATTAGAAGAGGCTCACAGTTATGGAACATGGTTAGGGGAAATCATGTGCCCCTTCCCAATAAACAATGAATGGGGTCTAATTAAAAAAACAATAGATTTTAAAATTACCAAACCCTAATATGATACCATAAGCTACCCTAGTTCGAACCTAACATCTCTTTTACACTTATAGAGGCTTTCAAACAGACTCAAATCCTTACCAATATCAATTCTTATTGATATGAAGGCCATAGTAAAGATATGTACCATACAGTGTATGTGGTTTCTTCCTGATTATCTCTTTCCCTTTTCAGCTCCTCTTCACAGAAAAAATATGGATGATTTTTCACTATTGGTTATAGATATAGATCTTATTTTTTTTTATAACTTCTTCAATTTAATTGGGGTTTTTGGATTCCATTCAATTTGGGCATATCTTTTGGAGAGAATTCGTCGTCAATCTGGAAGTTGGTGGTCTATAATTCAAATCCAAAAGACGTGATTGTGATTATTTATATTTATTGTAGAATTTATATTATAAGTTTGTAAATTAAGATCCTGGTTGAATTAATTAATTGTGTGAATTAATTAATTATGAAAAATTTGAAATTGGAAATATTATGAATTTACACATTGGATAAATAATTATTGAATTAATTATGAGGATAATAGAATTTAAGTCAATTAGTTATTGTTGGAATTAATTAATGGATTTTTTAAAATGTGGTATTGGGGAATGATTATTTGTTGAAATAATTATTGTAATATTGAATTATGAATAGGGTGCAATTTATTGTTGGATTAATTATCGAAATATTGAAATTGTGGGATTTGGGATTAATTCATAATTGCAATATTGTGAGTATTCATTGGATCAATTAATTATAGAATTAATTAATTGAAGTAATTTGATTAATTAATTTCTCAAATAGTTAATAATGATGATGTGGTTAATTAATTGTCAAAATAATTAACCATATGAATATGATTGATTAATTGTTTTTCTAATTAATAGAATTAATGAGATTAATTAATAGTAGAATTAATTAATGGAATGAGTCTGAAAAATTCATTATTGTATTAATTATGGAGTTATTGAGATTTTTGATGTTCATTAATTAATTTTGGCATTAATTAATGGGTAATGTTGGAATTATTAAATTGATTTTTTTTGGAATAATTTATTGTTGAATTAATTGTAGCAAGATTGAGATTATTAAAATTGAATAATTAATTTTTTAATTAATTATTGTTATATTGAATGTGACGAATTGGAATATAATTTTTTTGAAATGATTATTGGAGGTTGATATGATTATGAAATTTGGATAGATAATTAATTAAGTTATGAATTAATTGTTACGATAAAGTTGATTAATTAATTTTGGAATTAAATAATGAATTTCACATGAACAATTAATTTTTGAATTGGATGAAATGATAGAATGTTTTTGATTAATTTTTGAATTAATTATTGGGGATATTTATGATTATACAGTTCAATGAATTGGTAAAACTAATTTTTGAATTAATTAATGAGTTTTATTAAATTGTTGCAATTGAATTTGTTTAATTAATTAATTATTGTATTAATTAAAGGGGATTGTAGTGTAGATGAAATTCAATGAATTGGATAATTAATTTTATAATTAATTATGAGATATTGAGTTTGTTTATTTGAGATAGTTAATTTTTGAATTAATTATGAAATATTGAGAGGATTTATTTGTGGATAAGTAATTGATTATTTAATTAATATAAAATTGAATTGAAAATTTAATAAGTAGTTATTTAATTGATTAAAGGATAATGGTATTTCGATTTGAATAATTAATTGTTTAATTAATTATGGGTCATTTTGTTTTTGGGTGTTGGTTATTTAATTGTTGAATTAATTAATTGGATTGCTATTGTTAATTAATTGGAGACCTAATTAATGGTATTAATGTGATAAACTAATTATTTAATTTATAATGAGATTAAGGGGATTAATAAATTTTCAAATTAATTAATAATATTGATGGGATTAATTATGTTTTGAATTAATTAATGACATGAGTTGAAATTGTGATGTTTTGGTAAATTTCGTATTGTGATATATGTGACATTGTGAAATATGTAACATTGTGATGAATGTGATATGTGAATTGATATAGGGAATTGTAATAATAGAATTCATGGGTGGATCGAAATTATGAATTGGAAAAAATGAATTCACGGGTGAATTGAGATATCGAATTATAAAAATGGAATTTTTATGCTATTGGATGCTATATGAGCATGGGACACAAACAGCTGCTCCTAATTCCCTTTGTGTGATTGATTGTGAAATGCGGTGTGGAACATAGACTAATGCTATAAATATCCAGGGGTAATTTCCATGAAGTTATTAGACCCATGTCATGTATGAAAGTTGTATGGGAAAGGGACTGATGCTTTAAATACCCATGATGTTTGGGATATTTATGGATTATCCAAATACCCATAGTGTGTGAGACAGGGACTGATTCTCCAAATAATCACAGTGTGCTAGACATGTCTATCATTTCCCCAAATATGTTAATTGAACTATATTTACAATTAGTCACGATAATGGATAGAAATGATAGGGATAATAAAACCCATGTATTTTAATGAAATGTAAACATTATCAACTATACTATTTGCATACTATCATAAATCGAATATGGTATTGGAGTTCAGGTGTCCTTGAAAACCAGGTGGTTTATTTTGTTAAATAAAGAATAATTTATAATGTGATAAAAATTTACATATGAATTGTACATATTTATTTTTACAAATTCATGCAATATTCTTGACTGGAAAAATTTTTCAATTCCATTTGTGGTGGCCTATTGATTCATACGTGTAGCCTTCTCGGGATATATTATCAGTACCTGAATTGATGTCATGTATTATTGATAGGTTAAGGGGAATGTACTTATGACAAATGAATGACATGAGATGGAGCCTAGATGATGGAACTAAAATGGTTCAAGGCACACTTTGGTGTTATCAGCATCCTTACTTCTGGGTTTTCTTGGAAAATTGGAACATATATTAGCCAGCCAAATATACTATTTATCATGGCTATTTTATTTTTAGTTTTGGTCATTGGGAGATATTGGCACCATTCAAGATTGGTTATAGATATATTATTCTGTTATTGTTATTTAATTCCACTAATTTATTACTGTAACAAGATAAAAGGTTGGATTTTATTTCCATTAGTGATAATATAACCTCCCTTCTAGTTGTCATCCTCTGGAATATGGGGAGGTGCACATAAGGTCATGTGACCAACCGGATCAGGGCACCATCATGTGGCACCAAGACCAATAAGTTACATATTGTTGGAGATATTTTTCCTTTTAAAATTGTCATATGAAATGTAAGTCTTAAAAAATGAATACTATTGAGTATTTAAATTTTAAAAAATCACATTTCATCTAAAATATTGGATCAATTGAAGAATAAATTTGTTATCTAAAACTGAGAAGCTCATAAATTCAACAGTTTATAAAATTAATGGATTTTGATTTCTGTAGTTTTTTGAAATTACTCTTATGTTATTAATAAGAATATATAGAAAATATTCCACCAGGGAAGAAAGGGTAAACCTAGCTATCAATACATAATATTATAATGAGGTAAATTGATATACAACTCAATATATTCATGTTTAAATCATTCATAATTCACTATCATTTTTGGAAGCTTCTTGGTCTTTACATTAAGCTATATTGTGTAATATATCTAGAATAACATAGTAGGCAGTTTCATTATTACATATTGAGGTTACTTAACCCTCACTGAATGATTTGCTTAATTAACCTCTTAATAAAATTTTAAAGACCACAAATGTGACTACATTACATTATATTTTTGATCCATTTCACAAATCTGTTGTATAATTATCTACTGTTATCAATTAGGATTAATTGAATATTAGTGTTTATGAACAACAATATACAAACAAATCTATACTCAAACTAATAGTTAAGGAATATTTTTTATAATCTAAATTTAATTTGAAATATATACTTTCAGTACACGGTCAGTACTGAATGGTATTAGAAATTGGATTGAATTTTATTTATGAATTTGTTTAGGGGATATATATTTTTTCATGGATTTAGGATGGAATTTTTATTGTTTAGGAACATCAAAATAATTACTTTAGTTTATAAAATGAGGCATGCAGGGGTTTCAAGGAATCCATGATGGCACTAGGAGTGGATGGGGTGGCTGATAGAACCATGAATTTCAAAACCATATACCAATTAGTGTTAGTATAAATACATGGATTCAATAGCGACTTGCCAACTTGTTTCCCTATATGTAATCATGGAAGGCTACTTTATAAAGGGACACACACCAAATTGAACACAAGGGGTGAATTAGTTGTTTACTTTTACATATTAAATTATTTTGAATTCAATATCATTTATATGATATGGGCCTTAATACACTCAGTGAAATATCATTGTTTGTAAAAATATACAAAAAATATAATTGAGATCACAAAAAATGGTATTTAAATGGATTGGATGAATAGACTAATTATTCCCATATTTTTTGTACCCAAGACATGGATTATCCAATATAATCATTATATCAATTAAAATTCCCAATATAGAATCACACAGTATCATAAATACAAAATATACACATGAGTATCTTTATATTGAATTCTATAGTGTTACTAGAATCAACTATGTTTTTATAATCCTGAATTAGGAAATAAACATTTATTGCACCCACATCCAACTAAGATACTTCATCTACTATCAGCTTTAATTTAAGACTTCTTACCTTTATCTCCTTCTGAAATACTTCAAATTCTCTTTCCTCCCACATACATACTTCTTTAATATTGGATCCATAAAAAAAACTTAATTTTCCAAAATTCCTCAATGAGTCTTCCACTATTATTCAAGGAATGAACCAATATAGGGTGATCTCTTGTCCTTCTTCCACAATCTTGTTGAATCACACTTCCCTGTGTACTCATCATGTATATTAAAGAGACACTACTAATTCAACATGGGCTAGACCACTAATTCTATTATCCTATAATTGTTTAGATACCTCCATGAGAAGAATGAGTGGTCTTGAATTCTAACTTGTATTGAGGATTTCATGGCCTCAATGGATGTGTGCAAGTGGCACACATAATATTATAACATTTTTTATGAAATAATAAATTACACAATTTCAAATCATGTTATCCAGTTTTTGAAATAGTAGAACATATTATATCATTATTTGAGGTTTTTTGTGTTACTCAATATTCTATTTGGAATATATTCTCAACTCTATTATTCCTTACATAAAACAAGATCTAGAATTTTAAAACATTAATATGAGTTTTTATGCTTCATCATACATGCATAAAATATTCCCCATATATTATGTGGTATTTTCCTTCGTGAAGATCCAAATGGGTTTTGTTATTGATTATGACAACATGAACATGATAACTCATTTCTTATTCACATAATACCATCTTGTAATAAATATGTATCTTTCATATAATAGTATATATACTTGGAATTATATTGTTTATTATCCCTAATGAATCATAGTGAGCTTATATCCTTGAGATTTTAGGAAATTTTCTTCATGAATTTCGTGATTGTAAGGTTTGTCGGTCATGAGGTCCTAGGTTTTCAACTTCTTAATGGAAAAACATTACATAAAATAATATCTCAATCAAAAAATAATATTCACAGACTTTATGTTTTCGATGAAAAATAATATCTCTTCACAATATAATTGCCACTCTTTTGGGGCTCAATAGATCTTATTTTATATAAGTTAACACATGATATTAGCTATACATTTAATTCTGAATAAATTATTCTAAAAAATATATCATGTCAAGGAATTTTTACCTAACTTGAGTAGTTTGGTTTTACTATAATATAAAATGATATCTATAGTTTCTTCATGATGAATTCTATATTTATTCACAAGCATGAATTTTTGTCATGATCATCATAATTTTAAATTCTCTAACTAATATTAGATTATTGAATGAATGTAAATCCTTCTAAACATTGTTTCTATTTTGCAGTGCAATTATCCAGGTACCAATTATTTTATGGAAACAATATCAGGCTTCATGAGATTTAACAATATTATAATATTTAAAGAAATAATCATTAAAACCTCATATAACATCATCAATGATTTTATTATCAAATATGATATATAGTAGAAATTGGGAATCTATAGGATGAAGAAGATCACTCCATATTTAATCATCGCGATAAAATTCATCTGATCACATGATTCATGTTCTTCACATATAATTTTTAAAGATGGAATAATAACTAATTTTTTTATCCCACCATGGATTATGTTTTATTGACCCAATGAAAATTATACTACCTACACCACTACATTCTCAAGCTTATAATGGGGTTTGATGCCTATAACACTCGCACTCATGGGCTCCACATATGTTATGACACCAATTACTTGACCACCTTCCAAAACCTATGTGCTCTTCACCATTGCATTCATATGGATCTATACACCAGATCACTCTTTTCATCCATGTTGGAAGGCCTAGATAGGTCTCATTCATGGTTGAGCTTGATGGATGTCTCAGGTGGATAGATATGTTTTTTGAATTGTTTCTTCCCTAAATATTTTTATAGATTTAAATTTAGTTTAATAAATAACTCAATAATAAAAGTATGATAATTATATATAGTTTTATACAATTAATAATATATCATATTTCATATAATTTCCACATGTGAAATAATATTTCCAGGATTTTAGAAATACCCATCATGAAATAATAAATTATTATAAGTAATTCAATTTTTTTCTTAAATGAGTACATTGTATCTTCCCTATTCTCAATTGAAACATGCTTATTAAATATAAGAACAATTCCCTAATAAATAATGATAACATGATAATTTCATCAGAATGAAATCCAAGGTCAGTATATGAAAAAATAAAAATTCTCCAATAATCACCACTCATCATTAATGCTCGAAACTCATATTGAATCAACATTTACAATAAATGCAGTACTAGGGCTCAAAAGTATCCATTTTTTTATTTTATCATCTGTACATATTCAAATTATAATAGTAAATATATGTGCTATATCATTTATCCTTCTTATTGAAAATTAATGATAAAGAATAAATGGAATCTTCTCATCTCATATTTATTCTCAAAAATATGTTCTAACACTTTTATAGGTTTTTGATCAATTATTTGATTGAGGTTTTCTCAATTTATTTTCATTAAAAGGATTCTTATGTTTACCAACAATATGTTTATCTAGGATGAACTAGTATAAAAACAAATTTAGATACAAAAATGAGTTTCTATACTGTCTACAATAATCTATGAATATGAAATCATACACATAAATTGTAAATTCACATTTTAGGGGATGTATATAATCATATTCATCTACAAAATGATAAATTTTTTACATAAATTACTTTAAAAATTAGAATGGTTATATTAAATTAATTATCTCCCCTATGTCTAATCCTACCAGGAACCAAGAACTACTAGTTAATTCTTAGGATTAAAAAATCAAGAATTATTGTAAAATATTTTATTTTTATACCACACACTTCTAGTTTGATTTTGATTAATTATGAAAATTAATTACAAATAAAAAAGTCATAGATTACCCATAGTGTTGATCTCCCTAGTATGATTCACTATTTTATTTCATTTGATAGATAAGAGTAAGATCCATGATTTATAATCTCTTCATTATGTCTAGAAGAAAAAAAATTGAACAAATACTTCAATTCCATGAATGTTAGTTCAAAAACTGAAAATAATGGGGAATAAGGGTGGAATTTCTTATATTTTGGGATTTACATTAAGAATGAGAACTACCTCTCACACATTTCAATTATATTCTCACATTTTTATAATCTTAACATGATATTACACTAATTTTCTATTGATTAAACTTCCCTTTATCATCATATAGAAAATATAATTGCATTCTTGGAATGTATTTCTCAAATGTTAATCCCTTCTTATATCTACCACTAACTTCTTTTAATCCTTAAAATATGTTGTAACTTTCAATATTGGATGAATTTCTAGTCATAAAATTCATTCTATGATTACTTTTTCTCATATATTCAACATGTATTTCCCTTGATTAATTTTTAATTTTTGGATATGTCATTTAGTACAAGATGTAATAGGATTTTTCCCATATCATTCAAAATAATATAATAAACATATAAAATACAATCTTTCACCTTGATATGAATTATATTAAGATACATATTGTTCCTATAATTCTATAAAATGAGTATTAATTTTCTAAGAGGGTAGTGATCTTCTTGAAATATTTCTATTTCTTTTTTATGTGGGAAATGATTAATCATTATTCTTATTTTTTATTGTATTTTTTAAACAGTTTTTTTCACATCCTAAGGATTAATCTAAATCAGTTATTTTCTATGGATTTTTATTTTCTAGTGTAAGTATCCCATTTAACTAAATTGTTTTACACTAAATAGAATATATGTGTTATCCTTCATAATTGTCATATTTTATCCACTGTTCCAATTTTCTTGACCAAAAATTCCAGAAACATCAATAATAGCATACGATCCTTGTTTTGATCATTTATGTTGTAGTTTTTTAAAATACCATATATTCTTAACATTGTATATTTTTAGTGCAGTCACTCCTCTATGGGATAATTTATGTGGAAGATCTCTTAATTATTTTTCTCTAAATCATAATTTATGTGTTGGGTTTATCATTATTTTTCACTATACATAATTTCCCATTGTTTGGTTTAAAACCAATAACATCTCTTAAATCAACATATATACACATGATAGTTTCTGAATTATGTGATAAAAAATTCTTAAAGGATGTTTCCATATGATTAGTGGGTGATATTATTTTATTCCTGTAGTTATAAATAAAAAAACTAGTGTGGAAATATCTATGTTATAAAAATATGGGACGATTCATATTGTATTGATTATAGATATTTCAGTATCCCCACCACCTATAAACACATAATGTTTAGGGAATTATTAACATAATTAACTATTCTATCATTTTCCTCCCAAGCATCATTCAACTTATTATTATTTTTCATTATTCATTTCCTTGATTATTGTAATAAATTTTCATGAGTTTTTACTTTGTTTTCTTTAACTTATAGTTGAGTAGGTTATGTTCATAGAAATATTCTATAAAACAATATGAAAGGTATATTTCTAAAAAATTATAATTGATAATTATAAAAAAAAATTATAATATCATACATTTCAAAGAATAATTATTTCAATATTTTCATTCAAATGTTTTGTCAGCCTGCTGGATATGCCAACCCATTTAGATTATGCCACTTCTATAGTATCGACCTCATTTTTCAGTTGGGATTTTATATCCTGAAGACCAATGAAGCTCCAAAAATACATTTAACCTATTTTTTGTTGATTTTATTTAGATGTTATTTGAAAAAAATGGAGTGCGTTATGTGATAAATCATCATCACAACTTAAGATGCCTTCATTAGAATAATCACAATTAAAAGAATAATTTCAAATTAAAAATTTTAGATTACCTTCCATTTGAAGTGTCTCTCTATCTACTATAATATTCTTTATCAACATCTATCTTATATTATATTACATTTATTCTATGTCTTAGAAGAAGTACCCAGATTATTATCCTCGTGAGTATATTCATTTTTCTTTATTACATTAATCTCCCTCATTTCCTAAAATATGAATGATAAAGAAATTTCGTTGAATAATTAGAAGGATATAACTATGATACCACTTGAAAAACCCAAACTAGATTAACCATTTATAGTGGAGTGAATTGGTCATTTAATATATGATTTTTTTTCTTTTGAATCAAACCTCTTGAACATGTTATGTATTTTCATCCACTAAATTATACATAAATGTCTCACTTATAATGTATAAATTAAAATTGAGACAATATAACAAGTTATTTATAACATTCAGATGAAATGACTACTCCATTCCATATTGGTCATACTACCTAACAAGGTTTGTTTACTATAATCCATTTATCAATTAAAATGGTTGATATAGAATATCAACATGAAATTCCTCTTGAATCCACATTGGAGGATAATTATACTACATCACATATTGTTACTAGAATCAACAATGGCCTTCTACTCCTAAATCATAAAATAAACATCTATATCACCCAGAACAAACTGAGAGGCTTATTCTACACCTTAATCAAACTGATTGACTTATTTCTTTCAAATCCAACTAAAAGACTTCAATTTATCCCAACTCTATATGATGGAGTTTTCCTAATTCTAGTTTTAACTGAAATACCCCTTACACTCCCATATCCCACTGAGAGACTTTGACATTTCATTAAGGAATTATATTCAATAATATTATCTCTTGAATTTCATATATGATATAATTAAAACCTAGTTTTTTGTGATTTATTGAAGTATATGAAAGAGATAAAGATCACATTTGAGGGTCTTGATTAATAATTCAATTCTCATGTAATATATGAGTTTCGTTCATGAAAAACAAATCATTAGCGTGAATTATTCCATATAATATTGACGTATTGGCATAAATTAATATATAAAATTGGTGCATACAATATTTACTTTTATATTACAAAGGAATAATATTTCAATATGTCAAATCTAATTCTAATCTTTTTGAATCAATAAAACAAATTATATCATTCATTAATATTTTATTATCTACTCAATATATTGTTTGGGTATTCCTCTAAAATTCACATTGCCCTACAAAAAAGTGTGTTGGGTATTTCTATTCCTACATATAAGTGCATGTTCTTATTTATGCATGCATGAACTAGTGTCAATGTCTCATGTTCTTCTCTCCTTCATGATGTCCCATATGGTAGTTATTCGTGATCATGAAAGTAGGAGAATGGTATATCCTGTCTTTTTTCACAAAAGATCTTAAATCAATGGGAAATACTCCTTCATGTAATATTATATATGGATGATGTATTATTATTCTTTCTCTTCACACAACATAGTATTTTTATTTTCTACTAGTTCATGGGAGAAGTTATTCACAACACCCTTGAGTGTTATGTTCATAACATAATTGGTGACGATATTTCGTTCTCTTTATGAAATCACAGTTCTTTATATTATCTCTTCTTCATGACACAATATTTGATAATGTATTATTTTCTTTGGAAAATTAGGGCCCCTGTCAATATCATAAGGATTACTCTCAAGATCATGGATTATACGGATCTAACCAAACCAATGGCGACAAGGTCTGCACACAAGATTATAGGGTCACAAGAAAATGTCATTGCAAATGGGTACAATGGGAAACAAAGAGGAGGGCCCCCGAAGATGGACAAAGGATTCAGTGTGAAACGGCTGGTCAAAGAGAAGTTCCCTGAGGAAATGCTTCGGAAGAAAAATATGTACCTTGAGATGATGCAGAAATACGAATCTTCTGAATGGGAGTCAGCTGATCCTGGTGATGAGTTATCTGATGATGGGGAGAAAATTCATATGGTTTTGCTGTAATGTAGCGTTTTTATTTTCTACTGACTTTACTTGCACTTTTCCTTTAATAAATTTGGGACCAGGATTATGCCTGGTTCAGAGTTTCCTGGATATATATTCATCCCATGGTACATCAATGACTCTGATAAAATATCTATGAGAATGATTATTTTAACTCACATGATTAGTTTTGGGTTTCCCAATTATATATAATGATTCATAACTTCTTCACATTACATTCCTCATGAGAATACATGAAGGCCCTTATCAAATGGTCCACCTTATTCTAAATTCCCCAACTCATACATTCATATTTAATACATGATAATGCTTATACATATTTATTTTAATTTTTTGGTGACATTATCTATAATCTATTGATTTTAATAATATTTTATCATGCTTTCAGGATAGTTCACTGCATCATTATCATCAATAGAATGATCATTGAAACCTAGAATTTGATCCTTATAGATTCATTAATTTACCCCTATGCATTGTATCCTTCAAGAATTCAGATGTTAAAAAATTTCACCCCATATTTAATTAGAAAGATTAAATTAATTCGACAGGGTGGTACATGTCCAATCTATATAATTTTTAATAGAGGAATAATGTGAAGAAATATACAATCCCTCATAAAATAGTTCTTGATTTGACCCCCCCCCCCAGTATATAATGAATTCAGTTTAACCAAATATTAGAGCTAACATTGGGGTTCTACACCCACATAACACTTACACTTTTGATACACACAGGACAGACCTACAGGTACTAGCCCACATGACAGAACCCATTTACTCTAAAATAGTGTGCTACAGGTGGTCTATAAAATAGCCCACTCCCATGTTCCATGTGATATAGACCACATAAATCCCTCAGGAGGTGGAGGACTCCTCCCATAAAATCTTGGTTCATGTGGATAGTGGGATTATGTGGTTAGACTTATTATTTTTTATATTTATTTTATCATGTTTTGAACTACTTTTTCATGAAATTCCAAATAACATACTATTAAAAATGTCATGAAAAATAAGAATATTTTTCAGAATTCCATATTGTTAGAATTCATTTTCCCATGAAAATTAATATATTAATGGTCATCAATAAAATCAATCATATAATAATAAATTATTTTATCACATTCCCTTCTTATATATGTTTGAAAATCACATGTCATCTTCAGTCACAATAGAAGCATTTCTATTGAACCTAATAGTAGTTCCACATTCATGAAAATGTGTAGGATATTTGAAAGAGAATAACATCTGATTTCATTCTATGAATACATAGCAATTCACCATGAATCGTAAATTTTCCTTTAACACACCAAACAATAATGGACACCTCAATGAGAAAAAATGAAACACCTAGTCTCAATACTCTGAACAAAAGCAAGTTAGTGTATCAGTGTTGGTTTGTTGTTCATTCTCATTGAACGAGTACCCAAGGATTCTTCTACCCAATGAATTTTATTAGTGGGTTTCCATCTCTTACTACTTTATTATTATTCCTGAGTATGGGGTTAGAACCCCCACCTTTTCTTTTCAATCATGCTTAGGGGGTGGTTCTAAAGGTAGTTTGGTAGTGATTAAGTGTACACATATCCCCCTCTGGAATATCTTCATTTTCTTCAATTATAAATAATTTTAATATCTAAATTAGTGTTTTTTGATTTTTATATTTCCACATAATCATGGAATAAATAATTGATGATGAAACTTCTATTATACTATACTATGGTACATCCAACGAAATGTCAAGTTGTGGAAATTGTTTTTAATTATTAGATGAATAATTAACTAATGATTTTATTTATTTTTTTCCATAAAAATACATTAATTTAATTATGTTTTGGGAATTATGGTTTGGAATTAATCTATTACCAATAATGTTTGTCCACCTCTAGCCTCCCATGAGTGTTTGGACATAGTTTAATTCTATCATAATGACATAGTGAATATTTATGTGATTATTCCACATTTGTATAAATTATATAAATTTCTTAATTATATATAATTAATTATCTATTATACTTAATGCAATTAAGGTGTTATTGATAGGGTATGGGAATGGTTTTTAGGATAATTTTTTATTGACATAATTTGATTCATCAATCATTAAATTCTCATTATACTTACTAGTTGGAATTTATAATTTCTCTTACATGTATATAGTTTTAAGGATGTATATGGATGAAATTTTCCATTTAATTTAATTATTGTGTTTTTAAATTTATACTAAAATATTTAATTTAAATAAAAAAATTGAATGAATGAAAAATATGTCAATATCACATTAGGTTTAAGGCCCTAACCTGATGACTCAGACACCTATGGACTGGAATCGGATCTAAGTTTTAAGAACCCTGAACCCAATAACATGGATTCCATGTTTGATTTAATACATTGTTATAAGATACACAGAATCATATTTTTTAGGAGAGAGTAGTATTTTTGTCTTGGTAAAGTAGATACTTATATGATACCTAGAATACATTTTAATAAACAAATTATAACACTTTTGTGAATATAATTATTCCCTATAGAGTAACCTTGCACATCAATAACAGTACACATCCTATATTATAGGTAATGGAAACAAAATACGAGTAGTGTGATATACATAGAATATTTTAATTAAATACGAACCTATTATGAATCAATAAGAACAGTCAATTTGGATAGGTAAATTAATGAACAAAAATTTCATTTTAATATTTTTACTATCATGGTTACATATGGAATAATCATTATGGATATGTAATTATGTGAACATAGATGATATTTATATATACATAAAATCATGAATAGATGTGGAATATTCAATATGAAAAGGTAATTAACTAAACAAAAATTCTATTTAAATAACCTGACTACCATGAATAGATATGAAACAAAGAATATGGAAGTGGTAAACAACTAATAACCTATTATATTTAAGAAATAAATTGACCATGAAAAAAATCTAGATGTAATATGCTTATAAATATCTAATGGATAATAATTAAAAATTTCTTAATAATGTAATTTATTTATTATTGGACATCATGACCTTAAGCATCCCGATACCTCTACTATTAAGACATTCAACAGACAGTTTAAAACTATTGTGTAGGTGTACATAATTAACCCATTCGACTAAGAAAATCTTAATGACTAATCTCATGAGAAAAATATTTAATTGATGGGAATAAATAACTATGCCACACCTGTATATTCATTTCCTGCACATTCCATGTATATTGAATGATCGATTAAATTCATGAACAAAACTCCTTTTAAAAAATATCAATATCTAGTAATGAATAGATATTAACAAAAATTTACCTGGTGAATCATTTAACTTTTTATGTAAAATACTGTATATTTAAATGATATATGGTTAATTTAATAATAATATTAATGATAAATAATATGTATATTTAGGGTAAATGTAATGTCTAATGATAATTAGAATGTGAATTTTAAATGAAAGATTTGGTGATTAGAAAATTTAATCAACAAATAGAATATCAATACATTCCCTAGTTAAACAGGTTGTAATCCTTCTATAGAAATAATAATCATATAATTAATTCTGAATATCAAATATTTTTTATAAACACAATTAAGCATTGATATTGTTGAAGAATATAAATTCCATAAAATTCCATTAACCACATTCTGGAGGAAAATAGCCATTTTAGTTTGAACATCATTTTTGTAAATTAAAAATACCAAATTCTTATCAAATATTTTAAAAATACATTTATTTAAAAATAAACATTGAAATTTATAATGTAACAATCAAGACATTTAGTTTTCATGATGGATTGAATTTCAATATATGCCATATAAGTTAAAAAAATTCTTTTAAAAGTTTCAGTAATATAAATATAAGACTTGTTTGGTAAATAAATGAACATTCATTTCAAAAATATTGACAAAAATACAAATTTGGGTAAAAAATAATTTACTAAGTCATTTGTATAATTTCATAAAATTGAGATCATTCTTTGAAAAAAAAACTTGGAATAGAGAATATTTTTGACTCAATAGAGTAATAACATCATATTTTATTAAAAACAATATCAATTATTTTATGTACCAAATAGTGTAATATGATGCAACTATTTGAAGAAATAAACAATAACCATATGAACATTCATTGAAAAGTGGTTTGTAATACCATGATCATTTAATTTCTTTCCATGTAAATTCAATTATAAAGAATCATGATTAAAATGAGATAATGAAATAACCCTTATAAGGATCTGTACATTGAAGTGATAACTCATCAATGGATTGATTATATGTATAAATTTCAATCTCAATAAAATGGTTTGATATAGAACAAAATATTAACATCAAATTTACACAAATAATTGTATAATGTCGAAAATAATGAAGAATTAATATAATCAAATCAAAAGAAGTTGTGTTATGAAATTATATAACACTTGATAATATCCTGGGAAAATCCCCTTAGATGGAATAACTAAAATTAAAACATGAAATACCATTATATATTAATCATTCATGATATTTATGAAAAATGGGAATTATATACTCAATTAAAAAATACTCAGTGCAAAACATTACAGTATGACTCAATGAAGATAAATTGAGATGAAGTCCCTTAAATCATGCTTAATATTATTTTAACATTATTCTAAATACTTTATATTGTTTTTAAATAATTTATTTACCAATTAAAATAACATATTAATATTTATAATATCATATATTATCCTTTTATAATAAATTATCACATGTTTGTTAAAAATCATTATTTATTTCTATAATTAATGGTGTTATCTACCTTGTTTTACAATGCATGTTTTAAGATGAATGTTCCAGTTCCCTAGAATTTTATATACATAAATCATATAAAAAAGTATTTAATGTAACAAATATCAATTTTTTATTTGATATACTTTTTTAATTATTATTTCACTTTTAACCTAGATAATGGATTATATCTTTTTTGTGGAGACAGTTGGATGTATGTTCGCACGAGTTACATTATCTGTTCATTAAAGGGTGAAAGTGTCAGGATTTCTGTGATATTTAATATTTAAATAAGTAATATCATTTTATATTTATCATTTGTACTCATTAAATTTATTCTCATTACATTTCATAGAAATCATAAGTGAATAAACAATCCCATTGCATCATGAAGCGGCAATCTATCATAAAAATGAGAGACATTATCATAATATAAAAGGCATGGTAAGAAATAAGGTACACATGATATTATAGTTATATAAGAAGAATAATATCATAAATATTTTTTAACATTAAAACTATTATTATAAATAATAAATATATGTGTCTATAGAGAACGAGTTTCATTGGGTTCTGTGGCGGTAGTTCACTGTAAACATGATGGACAATTTTGATTCCCATTTGATAGAGGAGGTGATGGGTAAATATTTTTCACCCACAATATAATATCTAATAATATCTTATATACTACCATTAATATAATTCATTTGTAAAGAAAAAATATAATGTGAAATGGGGAATGAAAACGAAAGTGTGTGGCTGAGAAACATTCATTGTCTTAGAGAAACCTCTCTTAGATATCCTCTTAAAAACAATTGGGATGAAATTTTGTGAATAAAAGAGGCTCTAAAATGTGGATAACATTTTTGGGGGATATTTTGTTATGTCTTTTTCAAGAAACATTTCTTGATAGTTGTGGATACGTGAAGCGAAGGAGTGGCCTTTTATATGTGTGGGAGAGGGTTTTTGAAATGAATAATGTTCGAACATATTTTTCATAAAGAAAAAAAATCTAAAATGGTCCATAATAAAACCATTGATGATATATTTTATAAAATTTTCTTTAAAATGGGCTTTGGATATGTTTTACGTAATTTTACACCATAATGATTATAGTTTAACCGCTTGAAAACTCATTTTCACCTAAACTATGGTAATTGATTTAAATTATTTTTTACCATTCAATTTGGAAAAAAATCCCTTAATATAATGAATATTATATATTGTTTCAAAATATGGAATATATTCATTAAATTTATATTCATTGAAGTTGTAGAATTTATTTACAAAATTATTCTTGCAGACACAATGAAAGAATATTTTTCCAACGTAAAAACATTATAATTTTTTTATATTAGAATTATATATGATATTTATTACAGTTTACTAATTTGGATTAATAAATATATAGTTGAAATATTTCTACTTTTTAAATCATCTTGATATAAATTATTTAAGTATATTATTTATAAAAATATATAGTTTTTAATAAATATCATCATTTTATAATGTTTATCCAAGAATGATTCCTTTATGAAAAAATAAAAAAAATCACAAAAAAATATTTTTATATTAATAATATTATTATTAACTTATATTAATTTTATCATATGGATTTTATAAAAATAATTGTATTGTAAAATATTTTCACAAAAAGAGACTAAACCATTTTCATTGAAAAAAAGTGTTTTTTCGAAAATATTTCCTTTTCATTCAACTAATTTTTATTTTATTTTATAATCAATTGATGTCCATTTTATATTTTTTATACTTGTTTAAACAATTTACGTTTCATAATTTAGTCATAATTATTAATACCCACAAATTTAATGACTCTGTTATAATAGTATTTTATTTTACAGCTCTATAAGAATTGGGTTAGTGTGTGTCACATGGTATATAAGAGATTATATTTGAAGAAATATATTTCATGTGTTGTTTAAGATTACTATTGCATGTTTAATATGGTATCAAATAAAATGTTCTTATTTTTTAATTTTTTGTTTTTATATTCTCCCAAAATTAATTAAATTTTACTCTCATTATTTTAACTTGCACTAAGAAATCATGGGATTGATATTTGAATGGTCCGTTGTTGAAAAGACACAACCTTAAATGTCATAACAAAATATTCTCCTAATAAGAGGGTAAGGGACTTAATGTATTCATTTAAAATAAAAAAATTAATAGGTCTCTAAGTAGGATGACTTTTTAGGAAAGTAAATATATAGACATGGGAAGATGGTACAAATAGTTATAGAGAGTGACATAGATCAGTGATCACAAGAAAGTGAATGATCAATAAAAAGTTATATAAATAAAATCCATAAATATATGATTATTTAAAACATTATTAGATTTAATAGATATTAACGAAATTTGGTATCATTTTTATTTCATTATCCTTTTCTTAAAGATGAGGAATTCATTTACATACAATGAATTTAAGGAAAAATACTTACATTATATAATTATATTTTATAAGAACAGCTTAATCCTATGGTTTTCCATTAATAAATATTCAATTAAACAATTACACCATCAAATGAATTTTCAAAAATTAATTTGTTATTCCTAATGTATTCGAATTCACAGTGAAAATATAGTATGGTTTGTAAAAGAGATAAACATATTTCTATTTTCACTAACTATGTTCCAAAACCAAATTTGTTATCATATTATATCCCTTATAATAAAATAATATATACAACTCAAAAGTAAATCCATTGGATTATCATTAATATTAATTTATAAAATATTTTTAAAAAAAAAATTTCGTATTCACCAGGACATCATGTTTGCCAGTTGTAGACATTAACCCCCTATTATCCTTTAGTTGTGGGTCTAATACCCATTGATTTCTTTGTATTCAATGTGATTTTACCAATTATATATGTTATTATTTTTTTCTAAAATAATTTTAATTTTACTACTATAATAATATGAAATTGTGATGACCCATAAATACTAACACATAAAAGATAAATAAACATTAATGGATTCTAATAAATTTAATATTATATTTCGAGAACATGATTTCCCATATTCCTCAAATATCTGTATCATATACTAAGATAACGGTTTGTATTTATATATCTATTTCCCAAATTTTACTAAATCTTGGTTGACTGCAATTATATAAAACTATAAAAGGGTTGTTTATGACATTAAAATTATGATAAATCTTACATCCATAAACCCAAGCTGGCATCTATAACTCTTATGTTTGTGAATACATGTATTCCTAAAAAATTAAAAATATCCATAGATGTACCATGATTTTTATACCCAAATTACTATTGTATAAAATTATTATATAATATAGTTTTCTAATACCAATATATAATTAAACCTTTTTATTTCAAAATATGTCCTTCTTTTGTTAAGGATTCATGTCGGCTCTACCATTTCTGTTTTTAATGATGATTATTATTCCCAATTATTGATTTCATGTGGTTACATGTTTTGAATCCATATTTGTTGGGTTTACTAATTCTAAACGATCCCTAATACTGAATTTACATTCAAGAAGAAACACCTAACAATTTTATATCTTTGATAACTCATGTACCAACTTTTCAATGGAAGAAAACCATTGGTACACTCAACCAATGATACATAAAAAATATCATATGATGATAGGATGAGAGGTTGGGATCATCAAAAAAAAATTAGTAGAATTATTTCCAACTTTGGGAGTTTCTCATATATTAATGATATATCTCTAAATCTTTTATTTGTTCACAAGTATGAATTGGGTCACCCACGAATTAAATATTTATTATTAGCATGTATGGAACATAAATTTATCTATATGTATACGAGGATCTTCATAAATGGAGATATATGTGTATATGTGAGGTTATTTATCATTAGTATCATCATGTATATTGATTATATATTCTTCTTTCATTATTATGATGATTCCAGTATCCAGCCACATAGTGTGGCACTCATTAGTTTATAATCATCCAAGGAGGGGGAGTTGTTCTTATGTTTGTATTGGATAAATTATATTTGCTTTCTCTGTATCATTCACATAGGAATAAAAAACAATGTAGTTTTGTTCCACATAATAGGACAAATCATACCATTCAAGGGCATGCGATGAGGACCAAACCATATATTCTTACTTAATAAGGTAATAAGGTTTAGTGAAAGGTTCTTAGTCAATGTTTTTTGTGAGAATTATTCAATAGAAACATGAGGTTCCTAGAAGATATATGGTCTCTCATGTTGAATAATAATATACTAGGAAAGTGGTCTTGAGATAATCTGGTTGATTTTTGGTGTTGGGGTTGAACCATAGGGAGGATTCTAACATATCCCATTTTGATGGGAATCAAAAACGATGTAGTCTGGTAGTGAGGAACCATGCATATAGAGCCCTTATGATAGTTATTCTAACTGAGGATTATGGACCTATGAGAGTATTTTGTTGGGTATTATACTTTTATTCGATCCCCTTATTGATTTGGGAGGTCTGGTTGGGACTTATTCCTATGTAGGAATCCATTTTGATTGGAGGTTGGGCCTTACACTAAATAGGAGGCCCATTAGTGGGGGTATGGTGACAATTTTGAGGAATACTTAAAATAGGGATACCATAGTGATTTGAGAGATTTGGCTGGGATTAATCTTTAGGGGAATGTCATAGTGATTTGAGAGAATTTTATGGGGCTTACTCCCAATGTAGATGCACTAGTGTTTTGTGATATATGTTTGGGGTTTACTCATAATGAATATTCTCTTATTATTTATGAGATTTAGTTGTGGCTAACCCCTAAGGAGGACTCCCTTTTTATGATTATGGTTATATGGTTGGGGCTTACTGCTAAAAGGATTCTCAAATTCATTTAGAGGTCTAGTATTAGATTACTACTATGGATAATTCCCCTGTGAATGGTGGATGTGGACTACACCAAATAAGAAGATCATGATTGGTTATGGATTATAATTAAAATGATTCCCAATTTATTTGGAATTGTGATATTTCATGATCAGTACCAATATCTAACCCTGTGAGATTCATGATAAGTGTGAGAAAAAAGAGGACATAATGGATCTAAGAAACCACACAATTTGTGTTGACCAATGATGGATACATGTCCTTGAGGACACATGCCTATAGATTCCCTCTAAAGAAAGAGAGAGGAATACCTAGAAGAATATTATCTGGAAAACATGCATCTGAGTATTTAGATTTCATGATCATGGATGAACTCTAATCCCACATGATTCATGATGATTCATAATTTAATTTTACAAACAATAGAAATTCAATGATCTCTAAGACCACATGATCCTCTTTTTGATGGGGGAAGAGGTTGGGGTGACAATACTTACCTCCCTAAATTTTACCAAATACCCGAAGGGAATGTGAAATGGATTTGAAGTGCCCACATTCCCTTTGATGTTGGTAATCGAGATATTAATTTTTTTGATCAATATAGGTATGGATGATGGGTATGAAGAAGTAGAATGGGATGAAGAAAGAGGTGTCTTGTAAGAAACAATATACGATAACTCCATGGGTGATGTCCTAAAATAGAATTTGGGGGATGATATCATTCAAGGTGAAATGGATAAGAGATATCTATCATCACCCTCTGAACATGGATTCAGAGGTCCATATTTGAAAATAAAACTAAGTAAGGACATGGTCCCATCCATATTAATATAAATCTAGATTCCCCTAACACATCCCATAGGTTCATGGTAATCATGTCCATAAGAATGAATATCTACATGAACCCTGAGGACCCTACCTATCTAGTAGGACATTTTGGTAATAACTATATTTCAAGGAATTCATATTCAAATGGGAAACATGTAGGTGTGACTTTTTTACATTGTCTTGATAGTCCGGTGGCTTTGGCATAAGAATCAATTTAGTCCCTCTCAGGAAAGGGATCCAAAGGAAAATTGGTCCTCTATATTTTAGCATGGAAGATGGTCGGAGAAGAGGATAATGAAGGGTATAGGATAGATAATTCAACAAGGTATTGTGAAAGATGTTCATGTTTATCCTTGTCGTGATTCACATAGGTACGCATGTGAGAGATGAAGGAAGAAAATAGACTCCATTGGAAACAACTCCTGGGTGAGGTATCTATCAAGGCTTCAAGGGTCTCCATAGGTGTACCCAAAAGTGTCTCTCACATGGCACTGGTTATTAAAGGGAACCTAAAAATACTATAATTCAAAAGTGGGGGAATGTTTTCCATATAATAGTTTATTATATTTTTTAAGCTATCGTATTTTGGTTTAATTACCCCTTTATTACATCTTATTCATATATTGGATGGACTCCTAGATGGTCACTAAGGGACCGAGAAAAGGACTAGGGAAAGAAGATCATGATGATTTCTTCTATATTTTCATCCATTCAAATTAAGAGAATCAAGGTCTAATTAATAGGAAAATATGGGGCCCTAGGTGATGTTACTAGATCACACAGATATATCATGTAGGCTAATGTTCAGGTCTTTCACATAGGTGGATGTGCAGGTTTGTCAAGTAGGCCAATGCCCCGATACCTAGCTCACTAATTCTATTCTGTGGAACATACTTGGAGGGCCTTTGGTGAAGTATATAAACTATAAACCATTGTTGAAGGTTCCTTTGTGAAGGACCTCTTGAAAAAACCTACTGCTCTATACTGTGTGGGAATACACCCTCATAGTACTTCTTCGGATCAGTGTCAAGTTGTTATCTCTTCCCTTCAGTTAGATCCCTTAGCTACTGTCATTGACCCTGACAAAAATTAAAGTGTCACACCATGAACGTATCTATCATGTAAAATTATTTTTGGGTCATAATAAATGGAAGAACAATCTTCTCTTTCCTACATAAACATGTATTTCTACTCAAATTCAACATTGTGTGTCTATGTGTTGTTTAAATCAGGAGTTCTCTTGAAAATTTCATTGAACATTTTTGAAAAATTCAATAGAAAATTAAACATATGTCTCAACCTCAGTTTTTATCTCTTTACATAATTATTATTCGTTTCAAATTTTGTGATCTCCTATTACAATTTTTTATTTTGAGTCCACTGGATCAGGGTAGAATCCGACATTGAGGAAAGGGATTTTAATATTCACATGTAGTTATTTTCATGAGAAAATGTATGTTTGATTCTATTTGAAGAAGTATTAAAGGTATTTAATTCCAAAAATATTTATAAGGGTTTCCTCAAAAATAAATTAATTCTTAAATGGTTTTGTCATGATATGTTAGGTTTCAAGAAAAAAATTTCACTAAGGGTCCACTGCAGGCCTTCCTGGAGTGATTGGACTCATTTTAATGTAGTAGTGAAAAATAATGAGTGTTTTAGTGAATAGAACACATTTTTTAAAATTAATTTTTTGTTTTAATAATTTAAATTTTATTTTACATTGAATGTAATGTGAGGATGGATATTAGGTCGTAGTACGGGATTCGATGAAGCATGGACAATCTTGGAGATCATATGAGATAATACTAGGATAATACATTTAATAAAGTAATTTGATTCATCATGTGGAAGGTTCCATGGTACATTATCATTGGAATTTATGATTTTTATCATATTAACCTGGTTGTATAAGGATATCACAAATGGTGTTTCTCTATTAATAAAATAGTTTACTTTCATAATTTAAATCGAAATTTTTCATTTAAATAAATTCCTCAAACATTTAAAAATATTTCTATGTAAATTTGGGTTTAGTTCATTATCATGACACCTTGGTTGCATATGGTAAAGCATTAAAACATAGAGGCATTCCTTGGATTTTAGAGACCAATTTCCATAAGGGGTGTCCCAAATTTAAATCAATGAATTTTGACTTGGTGCTCTGGATCTATGTTGTGGTGGATTGATATAGAGGTTTTTTCTTTATAGTTTTTAGGAAAACATGGATATGGCTTATAATACAATGTTACACATGATAATAGAGACATAAACATTATTTTTTCTATCTCTTGTGTCTGTCCGAGATGAAATAGATAACAAAACCTATGTCATCACATGTTATTTACAACACTGTTGAGGTTGATGATATTCTTCGTGTGATGTGTTGTGACATGAATGGATACTTAAGTCCAATGAACCCTAATATGTTTGCTCTACTTATTTATTGACATGGTGGTCCCCAATGGGTTCTATTTGAAAAATTATTCCATGGTTTGGAATATATAGTTTTTGATCAAGACGGATGGTTTGGGTGATCAACTAACCCTCATTAATTTATTTCTTATTGATGTATGTGTGTACCCTATTATGGTAAACATACTTGGTGTGGGATTTGTAAGGGTTGGTGTCCTCAGATCCAACTGTTTTGTACTTTGATTACAAAAATGTTCACTTATTATATATTGTTCATTGTTCTGCATGACCATAATATAATAATGTCCTGAAATATTTGTTGCATTAATAAGGTCATAGTAGATCCCCGCTATGATGAGAACCTTGAAATGCTATAACAATATTCTTAAATAAAGTTCTGCGGTTGGATGACATACTATGATAGGACACAAAGTATACAGACCGTCATGTGCGAGTACTCATAAGAAGACGAGACTCTCTCTCATGGAGTTCGCACTTGGTAATCTCCAAGATGGGAGATTATGAGAACAGACCCGCCAGTAGTAATTCTGCATGTCTTGGTGTCATCGGATATTGCTATCTACGAGTGTGTGTAATGGTCCTTAGACTGGAAGATTATCATTAACTCATGTCATGACTCGCGTACTTAGATTTACTGACGAAAACCGTCACACAGACAGTTGGCGGGAAGTAGGGTACGTTGGCTGCATCACGAGTGACATATTGTTAATGGATAAGTCAAGGAATGATTTTTCCCTTCCATTTATGGAAGTTGATATCTCGGCCCTTTGATTGAAATAGAACTGTCGCATTAAATTCCATGGCCATGGTGTAAATGATGAGTTTATTTCAGGTAGTCAAAGAACGACATATCAAGCATATAGGTTTATGACACTGCCATGAAACCTGCTTGATGAGATATTGAGACAAAGGGATTAAATTACACAGTAAGCATTCGTATGAGGTGATACGTCAATGCGGCGTCAACTTCTTTCTCTTGGGTGCCTTGACCCGTTGCTAGATAGTAATCTTGGACTTTAGGCAAGCCCGCCTAATGCCAACGAGAAAGAGGCCTAGAGGGTCACACACTATGTGTATCCAAGTATCTCAAGTTGAATAAAGATTATTCTCGTACGTGGTTTAATAATTATTCAAGGAAGCCTAAGTTGTTTTAAATGATGGAGGAAAAAGAAAATAAAACAAGTACACGTCGTGTATTATTATTACATGCCGTGTAGTTTTATTTTGGAAAGGAAATGAATAAATGAAAACAAGATATACACGCCGTGTACATTTAATGTACACGCCGTGTAGTTTTCAATGAAAAACAAGTACACGCCGTGTAGTTTTTTTTTAGTTGGTATTTTGAGGATATAATATTGTTTTAAATGATATTTATTATAATCAGCGTGGGCGCATGTCAAGGAATTATTTATTCGACATGGGGTTTTAAATAAAGATTCAATGAAATAAATAAAACGCGTAACGCGTTTATTTATTTTCATAACTCTATAACCCCACACACCCGATTATAAATATCCTCACAACCCCAACTCTTTTCTGACAAAAGAGAATCGTTGTGCACAACATCTCTGGAGAATTATTTCATGGCCGAAAGAACCTCTTCCTCCAAGAACGCACTCAAGACCGAGAGAGATCCTCTTCCATCGGATCAAGACAATCTAAGGCGGACAACGCAAGCAAAGGCTTCTCCACGCTAGCACCCGGAGAATCATTGGGCGACGTCCAGAGATACGAGGTACACGTGTGGATCACCGCTAGAGGGATTCTACACTTGGCTTCTACGACGCAACGACGGATCACATCGACAACGTGATTGAGAACATCAACGAAGAAAGAACACCCAAAAGGTATTTCTTTATAATTAATTAAATTAATTATAATCAACCTGTAACGATCCTTGTTTGTGGTTCCAGGAAAAACCATCTTCTTTGTCTTTTTCTGTGATTCGATTCGTGGAGACTGGCATTTATCGTCGTATTGATCCCAGATTGATCATTGCTAATGACAAAAATCCAAGTGGGCACATCCACCCACGCGCTTCCGCTGCGCCCAGATCCTTCAAATGGTATCAGAGCGAGGTTACAACGTTGATTATAGTTATTTAATTTTCGTTGATAATTTACGCATTCATATTTGATTCAATTCGAAATAAATCGTTCTATAAATCTGAATTAACGAGATCTATTCTTCCTCCTTCGTTTCTCGATTCATATCACAGAAATAACCTTTTAATTTTAATTTTGATTAAAATAAAAACGAGTAACTCATCCGGAGTAGCCGCTCTTTCTGTCTATACAACACAGGATTACACGGCGTGTAATTAAAACTACACGCCGTGTACTTAGGTTCAACGAACCGGCACTGGTCCGCCAAACCACGCCGTGTGAATTGATTATGCCTAAGTTTTAATCACGCCATGTTGACCAGAATAGAACGGTGCGTGGAAACCGGAATACACGACGTGTTTGTTGGAACAACACGCCGTGTAGTCCGTTCCGACCCAGGTAAAACCGTGTACAAAGATAAGTCGCGTACCGCGTATACGGGATCGCTAGGCCAGTTACCGCGTAACAAGGAAGTACACGCCGTGTATGATTCATCTACATTCCATGTACTCTAAAATTTCCAAAGTACAGAAAAACACGCCAAAGCCCTGGCGTGTACTTTGGACAAAGGGTGAAAAGAAAAATACACGCCTTGTAATTATAAAATACACGCCGTGTACTTTCCAGAAATGGAATTTCACCAGGTTTTCTCCAATGTACAAAGACCCGTACAAGGAATATGGATGAGAAGAATCTCAAGGAAATTCAGAAAGGAATTTAAGATAAAGAATTGATTAATTATAAGATCATAATTTATTGAATTCGAGCGCGTCTTATCTTAAATAAAAGAACGATTAAAAGAATTTGAATTCTAAATATGTGTAAATGTCATTGCATACTATGGATGATCATGAGCTGGACCAAAGACCCTTTGTATGTGTATGGTTTCATTTAAATTTATTTAATTTAAATTTGTTGGCCTGCGAGCCATCTTCCAATAAAATGTAGGGCCTGCGTGCCCATGGTTTCTTTAATGTAAACCCATGTAATGGAAGATCTCCCAAGCCAGAGGAGACGGTTCAAATCCCGAAGCCGAGGCGAAACCGACACAAGAAGATACAAAGGTGGACAGGTGGGATCTGCAAAACACGAACCATCAGGTTCAAGGTGTTTTCCCTAGGTCAAGGTAAGCTTATCAAAACCGCTAGATAAGCTAACCAAATAGAAGCTCATGATCATGACATCTTATTTTATTTCTGTCTGATTGCATGGTTTATATATTATGCATGTGTTGTCGCGATCACATAATTAATAAAATGAACAAGCATTCAAAGATGGAATAAAATAAAAACTGGTCTATGCGTATACATTATCGGAACATGGTTAATCACTTAAGCAAGCATCACTTAATATTAACAAGCATGTGATAATGCAAAGATACACATAAAGAATAAAATCCCTCAAATACCATATTAAGTCAGACCAAGCCTTCCGTTACTTGATTAAGGGAAAGACTCAATAAAACTATGTGTTTGACCAACCCTTGTTGGGACACTTACTTTTATAAAGGAAGCCCTTATGAAAGGTTTCGGGTTGACTTAACCATATTACATCAAGAGAAGTAGCCCTTGCTAGACTTGATGTAATATTGGATGCAAGAGTTGAGGAAATCCAAGTCAGGATTTCAGGATTGGGGAGTCCACTCAACAGATCAAGGAACTGTAAGCTCACAGTTGGCAAAGACCCGCCTACCTAAATACCTTTAAATAGCTTGACCAACCCTTGTTGGGGTTATGCGAAGGGAAATATGGATCCTTGCCATTAGAATGTCAAAGCAACTGGACATTCCGAGTTCAATGGTGAGGGCCATTGGGAATTGATAAAATAGTGGGAGACTTAATAAAATTTATTATTTCTCATAAAATGTAATCAAGAAAGTACTGATGAATCTGCTCTTTTGAATTGTAGAATCAAAATGACAAACACATCAACCACATTTTCTCAGCGATCAATTCTGGATAAAGACAACATCCTCACCGGCAGTAACATTCAGGAATGGTTTAGGCGCCTTCGGGTTATCCTACGCCATGAACGGAAGTTTTATGTGCTGGAGTCCTCACTTCCTGATTCTCCTGCCCCAGGGGAAAATGATGAAGATTTACTAGTCTATGATCAACATTTGAACGATGCTCTCGACGTTCAATGTTTGATGCTGTCATCTATGTCTAGTGAGCTCATGAAGTCTCATGAAGACATGGATGCCTACAGCATGCTCAAGCACCTCCGTGGTTTATACCAGGAGAGAGCAAGACAGGAAAGGTTTGAGATCTCCAAGGCTCTGTTTCAGAGCAAGCTTGGAGAGGGTGCCCCAGTTGGGCCTCATGTAGTCAAGATCATTGGCTACATTGAGCGCTTGGAGGTTCTAGGGTTTAAACTCCCTGAAGAACTGGGTACCGATCTCATTCTCGCATAACTCCCCCAGAGCTTCTCAAACTTTGTTGTTAATTTCAACATGAACAATATTGAGAAGTCTCTATCTGATCTTTTTATCTTTATTCGCCAAGTGGACAATGACATGAAGCGTGAAAATCCTTCTATCCTTATGGTGAATAAAAGGAAAGGGAAGGAGAAGAGCCTTAAGCCCAAAGCTTCTTCAAGGCCTTCCAAGAAAAGGAAGATCAAAGGGGAGGAAAAGGAACAGGATGCTGTTTGTTTCGCATGTGGCAAGAAGGGTCACTGGAAGAAAAACTACACCTAGCCAAGGAAGCAAGGGGAAGCTTCAGGTGCGTATGTTATCGAATGCAATCTATCTGTTTCTACTAATTGGGTATTAGATACTGCTTGTGGTGCTCACATCTGTATCCAAATACAGGAACCAAGTAGATTCAGGAAGATTGATCGAGGGGAGATAGATCTACGAGCAGCCAACGGAGCCAGACTTGCTGTTGTAGCTGTCGGGGACTACCACCTCACATTGCCTACCGGGATGGTCTTGGTTTTGAAAGGATGTTATTATGTACCCTCTGTAACCAAAAACATTATTTCAGTATCCAGATTAGATACTGATGGATTCATATTCATGTTTGTAAATGAATGTTGCTACTTTTATAAAGATAACATTTGTTTTGGTAGGGCACATTTATATAATGGACTTTATGTGTTAGACTACACAAGCCAAGTAATGGCAATTGATAACAAAGTTAATTTACATGACTCATACCACACCCAACTTTTTCATCACCGGCTAGGTCATGTCAATGAGAAACGTTTGACAAAATTACATCAAGATGGGTATTTAGATTCTTTCGAACTAAAACCACTTGGTGTATGTCATGCGTGTCTACAAGGCAAAATGACCAAAGCCCCATTTAGTGGGAAAGGTGAAAGAGCTAAAGAGCTTCTAGAATTAGTTCACACAGATGTGTGTGGACCATTTCCAGTTGAAGCAAGGGGTGGGTTCTCGTACTTCATAACTTTTACTGATGATTTTAGTAGATATGGATATATCTATTTAATGAGGTATAAGTCAGATTCTTTTGATCGGTTCAAAGGATACAAGAATGAAGTTGAGAACCAGCTTGGTAAGAAGATTAAGAAACTCTGCTCAGACATAGGAGGAGAATATCTTAATCAAGACTTCATTGATTTCTTACGGGAGTTTGGGATTCTATCTGAACTCACTCCTCCTTACACGCCGCAGTGGAATGGTGTAAGTGAAAGGAGGAACCGCACCCTTTTGGACATGGTGAGATCAATGATGAGTCATGCGAGTCTTCCATTATCCTTTTGGGGATATGCATTACAAACAGCAGCACACATACTAAACCAAGTACCAACTAAATCGATAAATGGTATTCCATACGAGTTATGGAGTGGACGCAAAGCCATGTTATCGAATTTACACGTGTGGGGTAGCGAAGAATTTGTTAAGGCCTCTTCAGGTAACAAACTTTCACCCCGAGGCACAAAGTGTATCTTTATAGGATATCCCAAGGAAACAAGGGTATATTACCTATACAACCCCTCAGACAAAAATGTTACAGTGGCAAGACACGCCATATTCCTTGAGAGGGAGCACATCTCCAGAAGAGATAGTGGGAGCGAGATAGACTTCGATGAAGTCGAGGCTCAAGATACACATGAGTTGGTACAAGAACAGATTCCACAAAGCCCCGTGGAAGAAAAATCTGTTCCAGAGACACAAGAACTGCGTAGGAGCACGAGAGAGGTGAGAGAACCAGAATGATATGGTTTTCTTGTCACTGAGGATGGTGACTCATTATTGGTTGACAATGATGATCCTCTTACCTACAAGGAAGAAGTTGAAGGCACAGACGTTGGCAAGTGGCAAGAAGCCATGAATTCTGAAATGGATTCCATGTACCAAAACCAAGTCTGGATTTTGGTAGATCCTCCAGTTTATGTAAAGCCTATTGGTAATAAATGGGTATTCAAGAAGAAACTGGACATGGAGGGGCAAGTCAGCACCTACAAGGCACGACTGGTTGCAAAAGGTTTTAGACAGCATCAAGGAATTGACTATGATGAAACCTTTTCACCGGTTGCAATGCTGAAGTCTATCAGAATCCTATTGGCCATTGCTACTTACCATGACTATGAAATTTGGCAAATGGATGTCAAAACAGCTTTCCTTAACGGGAACCTCCAGGAAGATGTCTACATGACACAACCTGAAGGGTTTGTGACTTCAAAGGATGCCAACAAGGTATGCAAGTTGCAAAAATCCATTTATGGATTAAAGCAAGCATCAAGGTCATGGAACATTCATTTTGATGAAGCTGTTACAGAATTTGTCTTTGTTAAGAACGAATGTGAGCCTTGTGTCTACAAAAGGTTTAGTGGAAGTGCAGTTGTTTTCCTAATAGTATATGTCGATGACATATTGCTAATTGGAAATGAAGTACCTATCTTATAGTCAGTTAAGGCATGGGTGAATAAATTCTTCTCCATGAAAGACTTGGGCGAGGCGGAATATATTCTTGGGATCAAGATCCATCGTGATAGATCCAAGAAAATGCTGGGCCTAAGTCAAAGTACATACATTGACATGATACTGAAGAGATTCAGTATGGAACAGTCCAAGAGGGGATTGTTGCCAGTGTCACATGGCATTCATCTTTCCAAGAAAATGTGTCCTTAGACACATGAGGAAATAAAGAGAATGGCAAGGATCCCTTACGCATCCGCGATTGGGTCAGTCATGTATGATATGCTATGTACGAGGCTAGATGTTGCTTATGCATTAAGTGCGGTAGGCAGATATCAAGCTGATCCAAGAGACCGCCATTGGATGGCAGTCAAGACTATCCTTAAGTATCTGAGGCATACTAAGGATATGTTCTTGGTTTATGGAGGAGATGAGGAACTAGTCATCAGAGGATATGTAGATGCTAGTTTCCAGACTGATCAAGATGACATGAAGTCACAGACTTGATACATCTTCAGTTTGAATGGAGGTGCAGTGAGCTGGAAGAGCTCAAAACAAAGTGTGGTGGCAGATTCTACAGCCGAGTCCGAGTATATCGCAGCTTCTGAGGCAGCTAAAGAAGCAGTATGGATGCGAAGCTTCGTCCAAGAGCTGGATGTTGTACCGAGTAGTAAAGATCCTACCACACTCTATTGCGATAATACTGCAACGGTGGCACTTGCAAAAGAGCCAAGGTCACATCAGTGGACAAAGCACATACTTCGGAAGTATCATCTCTTGAGGGATTTTTCTCAGAGAGGTGAAGTTGCAGTGAGAAGTATTTCCACGGAAGACAACGTGGCGGACCCATTGACTAAAGCCTTGACTCAGTAGAAACATGATCATCATGTGAGGTCTAGCGGACTAAAAGTCGTAGGCAGTTGGCTCTAGTCCAAGTGGGAGTTTGTAAGGGTTGGTGTCCTCAGAACCAACTGTTTTGTACTTTGATTACATAAATGTTCACTTATTATATATTGTTAATTGTTCTGCATGACTATAATATAATAATGTCCTGAAATATTTGTTGCATTAATAAGGTCATAGCAGATCCCCGCTATGATGAGAACCTTGAAATGCTATAACAATATTCTTAAATAAAGTTTTGTAGTTGGATGACATACTATGATAGGACACATAGTATACAGACCGTCATGTGCGAGTACTCATAAGAAGACGAGACTCTCTCTCATGGAGTTCGCACTTGGTAATCTCCAAGATGGGAGATTATGAGAACAGACCCGCCAGTAGTAATTCCTCATGTCTTGGTGTCATCGGATATTGCTATCTACGAGCGTGTGTAATGGTCCTTAGACTGGAATATTATCATTAACTCATGTCATGACTCGCGCACTTAGATTTACTGACGAAAACCGTCACGCAGACAGTTGGCGGGAAGTAGGGTACGTTGGGTGCGTCACGAGTGACATATTGTTAATGGATAAGTCAAGGAAGGATTTGTCCCTTCCATTTATGGAAGTTGATATCTCGGCCCTTTGATTAAAATAGAATTGTCGCATTAAATTCCATGGCGATGGTGTAAACGATGAGTTTATTTCAGGTAGTCAAAGAACGACATATCAAGCATATAGGTTTATGACACTACCATGAAACCTGATTGATGAGATATTTAGACAAAGGGATTAAATTACACAGTAAGCGTTCGTATGAGGTGATACGTCAATGCGGCGTCAACTTCTTTCTCTTGGGTGCCTTGACCCGTTGCTAGACAGTAATCTTGGACTTTAGGCAAGCCCGCCTAATGACAACGAGAAAGAGTCCTAGAGTGTCACACACTAAGTGTAACAAAGTATCTCAAGTTGAATAAAGATTATTCTCGTACGTGGTTTAATAATTATTCAAGGAAGCCTAAGTTGTTTTAAATGATGGAGGAAAAAGAAAATAAAACAAGTACACGTCGTGTATTATTATTACATGCCGTGTAGTTTTATTTTGGAAAGGAAATGAATAAATGAAAACAAGATATACACGCCGTGTACATTTAATGTACACGCCGTGTAGTTTTCAATGAAAAACAAGTACACGCCGTGTAGTTTTTTTTAGTTGGGATTTTGAGGATATAATATTGTTTTAAATGATTTTTATTATAATCAGCATGGGCGCATGTCAAGGAATTATTTATTCGACATGGGGTTTTAAATAAAGAGTCAATGAAATAAATAAAACGCGTAACGCGTTTATTTGTTGTCATAACTCTATAACCCCACACACCCGATTATAAATATCCTCACAACCCCAACTCTTTTCTGACACAAGAGAATCGTTGTGCACAACATCTCTGGAGAATTCTTTCAAGGCCGAAAGAACCTCTTCCTCCAAGAACGCTTTCAAGACCGAGAGAGATCCTCTTCCATCGGATCAAGACAATCTAAGGCGGACAACGCAAGCAAAGGCTTCTCCACGCTAGCACCCAGAGAATCTTTTGGTGACGTCCAGAGATACGAGGTACACGTGTGGATCACCGCTAGAGGGAGTCTACACTTGGCTTCTGCGACGCAACGACGGATCACATCGACAACGTGATTGAGAACATCAACGAAGAAAGAACACCCAAAAGGTATTTCTTTATAATTAATTAAATTAATTATAATCAACCTGTAACGATCCTTGTTTGTGGTTCCCGGAAAAACAATCTTCTTTGTCTTTTTCTGTGATTCGATTCGTGGAGACTGGCGTTTATCGTCGTATTGATCCCGGATTGATCATTGCTAATGACAAAAAGCCAAGTGGGCACATCCACCCACGCGCTTCCACTGCGCCCAGAACCTTCAGGATTTTATTAGGGTCGGAAAATGACACGACCCAATCCAACGGGGCTCGAGCCGTGACTCCCCAAGCCCGCCTCCAATTGGCCAGGGGCTAGCGACTAGCACCGAGTAGGCTATCACAAACATGGGAGGAATTAGCCAAAGGTTACTATACACACGCACCCACATACACCTCCAAGAAACAGTGAAGAGATATAGAAATCTAAATAGTAAATACATGTATATAACTATCCCACAACCATTGTACAACAGAAGTACAAAAGGGAAAAACATGGTCCACCAAAAGAAAACTTCAAAAGTGTCCAACCTACTCAGAAGGAGGGAAAAAACTGCCAAAACACCTGCCTGTATGCTCCTTGAAACAGCTCTGGTAAACACCCTGGTCATACTCACTCACGAATCTTCGCTTGATCTGGGACCTCCTTGGACTCTGTCGAAAGGATTTTGGTTTGAAAAAGGAACAAACTTGTTCGGGAAATGCCCATGCAGAGGTGAGTATTAAAATTCTCAATAGGAACCCAAAAAACACAAGACAAAAGAGAGAAACTAAAGGGAAACAGTCCACTTATCCTTGCTAGAGGGAACCCAGACAAGATATAAACTCCATATCATGACCATCCTCCGCTAAACACAACTAGTCATCTCAGCATAGGTGTATCCCATACATACACATTTCACAATGCAGATATACTCAGCTCATGCAACAAGCCACATGAGGTACCGAACTCATCACCAACAATGGTTCACAACCAGGAGAACACACTCCATGAACATTGTCATCCCAGATGGCGCTCGTTCGAGATATAAACTCCATCGGGTTTCTTACAAACCTCTTAGATGCTCACCAGAGAGATCACACTCGTCAGATAGCGTCACTGAGGAAGCCATGCTGAAAAGAGCATAAACACCATACTCCTCGGATAGGGGATCGCTCTTAGGGTCCTCTAGGGGATACCAGAACCCACAATGATATACGAAGATATCATAGATATCGGATGACTCCCATGGTCTACTAGGGGATACCATAACCCGATTTGGCATTTGTAGATCTCACAGATAGGGGATCACACCCAGGATCCGCTGGGGTATACCACAACCCGATCTGGCGCTCGACAGAAGCATTTCACTCAAATAAAGGATCGTCGCCCATATAAAGGTGTTCATGACGATACATGAATCTTATCTAGTATAACTCGCAATGTAGGGGATCGAACTAGAAATGCCGCAAGCCTACAGAAACCACGCACCGAGTAGGGGAATGCATAACCAATGATACCGCAACCCTATTATAATCCTCATGCTGAGTAGGGGATCGTATTCCTGATGATGCCAAAACCCTACTGAGCATGGCTCACTGCGTAGGGAATCATATTCCCGATGATTTCACAAACCCTATGAGGATAACCTACTACATAGGGGATCGCCTCCCATGGATAAGCGGTCACAACGATACCATTAACTCGATCTAGGGTAACGATGCTAGAGGATCCCGCTCCAGGCCCACCAGAGGGATGACAAAACTCTAATAGAATAAACATCTCGTCGAGAGGATCAGAAGCCTATACTAGGGTTGTGATGTTGCGCGAACCCTCGTAGAAACGAACCAAGGGTGTACCGTGAACCACTGCTGGTCCAGACGTTGCTAACCCAAGCGACCCGCAACAATGTCATACCGTGCACCTCCAAGGCCAATACCGAGGCCAACATCACGATCCACCTAGAAATACATGCAGGATAGGCTGTTTACTCACCCAAAATGGACAATCGGTGAAAAATGAACTATTCACCGAAGCTATCCAGTGCGGGGACCACACAACGATCTTGGAACTAATCAAGTAGATCATACCAGGTCAATCCCCTCGAAAAATACATGGAATCGACTACTCGTTCGTCCGAAATAGACAACCGGTGTAAGAAAAAATATTCTCTGAAGAAAAATCAGGTGGGGCCCATTCCTTGATACTGAAACACATCAAATGGATCTCCCCATTGTGATCCTCTCATAAAAAAACCCAGGATCAACTACTCATCCCCAAAATCGGACTCCTGGTGAGAAAGTTGTGTTTCTCCGTAAACGCCCCAAACCCGGCCTCATGGGGCATGCACCTCAAACTCAGTCCCAACACTTGGAAACCAGAAATAAATTTCCACTATACCATCAGGGTCTCAATGCCACTGATGACATGTCAATCAGACGCTTTGGGTAGAAGATATGACATCCTGAAGTCGAATAATAAAAAAATATTATTATTTTATTCGACGTTTCAAGCTCCCGGGCCATGATACCAAAACTTAAAACTCTCAAACCCACACTAAAAGTATAGTATCATTTCCAGGATCGTGTCGCCACAAACGGAATGCGAAACGGAATCCCGGATTGAACGAAACGGGGGTTTAAAAACCCCTTGTGTTAAAAAGGGGTCGGACCGGGCCGCCTGGGTGGGCCCGGACGCCGCTGCCGCCATCCCTCAACCACACTGTGGCCCGTGCCACTGAGAGTTTGCAGCTCCGCCGCGCTTCTGGTCACCGCCGCCACCTGGCCACTCCGGCCCGCTCTGTTCGGCCACCACTCGCTGGCTCCGGCACCGCCATGCTGGTGTCGCGCCGGCGATTCTTCCGCGGACCGCCTAGACCACCCTGGTGTTCCGTTTTTTGATATGGAGGCATCTAAGCGACCCTCGGTACCCGATCTACACTAATAAAGTGACAAATCGATGAAAAATAGCAGCATAAATGGGATCGGGGGATTAAAACTCAAAACCGCCCACCTCACAGGCAAAACGCCGACGATCCGCGCTCTAAAGCTTCTGTTGCACGATCTTGCAGCATCCGCCATCGAAATCTGAGCTCGACGGCACCTTGATCACATGATTTGGTCGATGATTCACTGTCGGTAGGGGAGGAGGAGGAGGAAGGAGGAGGATGATTTCCTCCACTACTACACACCGTACGTCTAAGGGGAGGGGGGAATAGAAATAAAGATTTTTTTTTTTAAATATCTCCGGCTCCCTACTCGCCTCCACCCGACGCCCAACGCAGAAAATGGAAAGGTCACCTTTAGGGTAAATGCACCGTTCTAAATGAAATGATGGACTCATATTTTTGATCCAAGACTCCATTCAGATGTTATTCGAGCCAACGTTTGTACATTAACTTTTCCACTTATTTACGAAAATTCCCCTAGTGGCTTTTCTCACCACAGGCCCGCGCCCGCAAAGTTTACACCTTACCTAGGGTAAACACCATGTTCTGGACACAACTGTGCCCTCGGATTCCAGTTCTGAGCTACGATATAAGAGATATCACACCCCCTCCACATACATAATAAAAAAAGAATCTATATTTTTATAAAGTTAATTTCGGGTACATCATGCCTTAGAATCGCACGTCGTCTTCGCGCTTAGCTCTAATATTATTCGTAGAAATATTCCAATGTCTTACAGGGCCAATACCCAAGTCACTAAATCCTCCCCCTTAGAAGATTTTGTCCCCCATAAAGCCCTAAGCACAAGGAAAGCTACTGGACTCTCAATTAGGTCTCCCGCACCAGTTAGTTCACCAAAAAACACCCATGCCCGAACACACAAGTCAGAGGGACTCATCCACCACACCTCAACACTATCCGCTTTGGGCGACACTGACTCAAATTTATAGTTTTAATCGCGTCACAAAAGCTAATCTCGGTGGGGGAAGGATAACTTTTCCTCACGCTTTTGAAGCACGCCGAACGTCACCCACACAAGGTCTTACTAACGCCCAGAACAGAACTCGAGCAAGCAACAAAAAGGGATGAGTACCGCTAAACAGTGTCTAACAAGCTATTGCATAAAGTAGAAAGGACACAAGGAGCACCTCTATATATCCGTGGAGACTCTGGGTCAACAGCCTCTAGGTCATGTAGCTGATCTCGCCCTCGGCCACCAGCTCCTTGAGCTCGGCGTGGACCACCTGGGTGTGGGGGTGATGGAAATTGATACAACCTACCAACTCCTCCTGTTGCACCATCTCCGTCGCCATGTCCACCACCCTACAGACCTCCTTGCTCAAGTCACTGCCTCTGCCAATGCGGTCTGTTGACCGACTCCCTCTCATAAGCACGACAGGTCGGACAATATCTAGTAAGACTTCCTCGACCATCGCAAGAATAACACCGCATCTCCTGTGGCTGACCAAAACTAGCCTATGAGCATTGTGAGCCCTGGGCCTCAGAACCTCCATCCAGGTGTCGCATCATGAGACATCGCCCACGCCTAATCCCCTGCATCTATCGTCAGCTACCAGATGCCGACGTCTCCACTCTCGCATGCCCAACACTAACAGGGGGGTCTTCTCATCCAGAAATCTCTCCACCACCAATGCTCGCTGCAGCACTCCATCATAGTTGTGCATGCACAAGGAAACCACACCTGCTCAGATGTCTCTGCGTTAGCCCTGCTCGAAAGTTCGAGCCGTAAAGAATGGGTCTTGAACCATATCCATAGAGTAGCACAAAAGGTTAGTAAACCTTGCTGAGTACTCTGACACAGTCATGCTCTCCTGCTGAAGCTATAGAAGCTCCTAGATCTGCACTGACCTCAACATCACTGGATCGAACACTTCCCTGAAGAGCTGCTCAAACTCTACCCACGTGAGCGTCTCCTCATTGTGGGACTGCGTCACGAGGCTCCAACATCGCCCGACCGAACCATGCAGATGGATTGCCTCTAGGAAAACCATCTGATCTGGAGGTATCATCAAAATACTGAAAACACGCACTATAGGAAAACGGCTGTTTAGCGGCGTTTTTTTTTTGCGGTAGTTTTAAAAACAGCCACTAAACGTGTTTCAGGCCGCCATTTCGTGGCGGTTTTTAAACCACCACAAAAAAACCGTCGCGAAATGCCATAATTTTTTTTAAAATTTTTTTAAATTGTTTTAAATTTTTTTCGAGAATTAGGGGCGGTTTGGTTAAAACTGTCGCGAAATGAAAGAAAAAAAATACAAAAACACGAAAAACCCTAAAACCACTAAAACGACCATAACATTTGATCTGGGCGTCCGTTGGAGGGCCACGACCGGTCAAATAGAAGCTCATGAAGAGATCGAGAGGCACGTATAATCAAAACTGTGAGACAGTCTATGGTGCGGAAGATATAAGAGTTATAAGAAAGTTAAAAAAAGTTCTCCAACTTCAAACGGCCATAACTTTCGCTCCGGGTGTCCATTTCGGCTCTACAACATATCAAATATAAATATAAATAATAAATAACAAATAATAAATAAATAATAAATAATAAATAATAAATAATAAATAATAAATAAATACAAATAATAAATAATAAATAATAAATAACAAGAAACAAATAATAATAATAATATTTCATTATTAGTAATAATAAATAATAAATAATAAATATAAATATAAATATAAAAAATAATTAGTAAATAATAAATAAATATAAATAATAAATAATAAATAAATATAAATAATAAATAATAAATAACCAGTAACAAATAATAGATAATAAATAAATTAATGTATATTATAATTAAAAAATAATAAATAGTAAATGAAACACATGAAAAAGTATGAAAAGATGTGATAAGGGATGAAAAATCATGAAAACGCATGAAAACGGATGGAGAAACATGAAGAATGAGGCATTAGAAAAAATGAGAACGCATGAAAACTCATGACAACTCTAGAAAACCCCTTTAGAATTCAACATAATCATCATAATAACCCACAAAAAACCATTGATAAAGATAACAAGTCAGAGAAACCCAAATAAAGAGTAATAAATGTAGCAATTGTTAAAACCCATCAAAATGGTCATAAAGTGACAAAAAAACATTGGTTATATGTATTAATGGGAGTCCAATGTTTTTGTCACTTTATGACCGTTTTGACGGGTTTAAATGGTTGCTTCATTTATTACTATTTATTTGGGTTTCCATGACTTGTTATCATTATCAATGGTTTTTTGTGGGTTATTATGATGATTATGTTAAATTCCTATGGGATTTTCCAGAGTTTTCAGGAGCGTTCATGCGTTCTCTTTCTTTCTAATGCCTCATTCTTCATGCTTCTCCATCCGTTTTCATGCGTTTTCATGATTTTTCATCCCTTATCATGTCTTTTCATACTTTTTTCATGCGTTTCATTTATTATTTATTATTTATTATTTATTATTTATAATATACTTTAATTTATTTATTATCTATTATTTGTTACTGGTTATTTATTATTTATTATGTATATTTAATTATTATTTATTATTTATTATTACTAATAATAAAATATTATTAATATTAATAATATTTGTTACTGGTTATTTATTATTTATTATTTGTATTTATTTATTATGTGTTATTTATTATTTAATATTTATTATTAAATATTTTTTTATTTAATATTTATTATTTATTATATATTATATATTATTATATATTATATATTATATATTATATATTATTTATTATTTATTACATATTATTTATTGTTAACTATTTATTATTTATTATTTAGTATTTATTATTTAGTATTTATTATTTAGTATTTAGTATATATTAATTATTAATTATTAATTATTATTTATTATTTATTAATTATTAATTATTATTTATTAATTATTATTTGTTACTGGTTATTTATTATTTAATATTTATTATTTCTATTTATTTATTATGTGTTATTTATTATGTGTTATTTATTATTAAATAATTTTTTATTTTGTAATTATTATTTATTATTTATTATTTATCATTATTTATTATTTAATATTTAATATTTATTATTTAATATTTATTTCTTATTATTTATTGTATACTGTTTGTTATTTATTATTTAGTATTTATTATTTATTATTTATTATTTATTATTTATTATTTATTATTTATTAATTATTATTTAGTATTTATTAATTATTAATTATTATTTATTATTTATTATTTGTTTATTATTATTTATTGTCTATTATTATTTATTGTTTATTATTATGAAATATTTATTATTATTTATTATATATTATTTATTATTAATATTTATTATTATTTATTATTTATTATTACTTATTTATTATTTATTACTATTTATTGTTTATTATTTGTTTTTAATTATTTATTATTTATTATTTATTATTATTTATTATTATAAATTATTTATTGTTTATTGTTTATTGTTTATTATTTATTGTTATTTATTTATTATTTATTATTTATTATTATTTATTTATAATTTTTATAATTATTATTTATTATTTATTATTTATTATTTATTATTTATTATTTATTATTTATTATTTATTATTTATATTTTTTATAATTCGTTATTATTTATTATTATTTATTATTTATTTATAATTATTAATTATGTGTTATTTATTATTATTTATTATTTATTATTTATTATATATTATTTATTATATATTATATATTATTATTATTTCTTATTATTATTTATTATAATTATTTATTATTATTGCATATTGTTTATTTATTATTATTTATTATTTATTTATAATTATTAATTATGTGTTATTTATTATTATTATATATTATATATTATTTATTATTTATTATTTATTATAAATATTTATTTATTATCATTTGTTTAATTTGTTTTATTTATTATTTATTAAATATTATTTAATATTTAATATTTTTTTATTTCGTATTTATTATTTATTATTTATTATTATTTATTTTTTTTATTCTTATTTATTATTTTTTATTTATTCTTATTTATTATTTATTATTTATTATTTATTGCTTATTGTTTATTGTTTTTAATTTATTATATATTATTTATAATTTATAATTTATAATTTATAATTTATTATTTATAATATATAATTTGTTAGTTGTTATTAGTTATTTATTATTATTAGTTATTTATTATTATTATTTATTATTTATTATTATTTATTGTTTGTTATTTATAATTATTTATTGTTTAGTATTATTTATTGTTTATTATTTATTGTTTATTGTTTATTGTTTACTATTTTTTATTTACTATTTACTATTTACTATTTATTATTTATTATTTATTATTTATTATTTATTATTTATTATTTATTATTTATTATTTATTATTTATTATTTATTATTTATTATTTATTATTTATTATTTATTATTTAGAATTTATTATTTATTATTTATTTATTGATTATTAATTATTGATTATTGCTTATTGGTTAATTATTAGTGAGTTTATATCTATTATTTATGTTTTATTTGTTTTTCAATTAATATATATAAGTATATTAAATTATGTTTATTAACCACATGATGAGTTTGATGGAGTGGTAATGTCTTTGGAAAATATGGAAGAGGTTAGGGGTTGAAATCTCACCAAACCTAGTATTTCTTTATATTGCATGGGCATGTGGATGGGCATGGGCATGTGCATGTTCATGGGATGTGCATGCGTGGATAAATAATGTAAATAAAGAAATACGAAATAAATAAATAAAATACGAAATAAATAAATAAAATAAAATATGAAATAAATAAGTAATTAAGTAATTAAGTAATTAATTAAGTAATTAAGTAATTAAGTATGTAATTAAGTAATTAAGTAAGTAAGTAAGTAAGGCAGGTTATCAGAGTCTCTGGTGTATGGATACGTCGGCCGCCGCACCAACACTAGAGTCTCTGGCCTGAAAGCCGAACTCGAAACAACATAACACTGCCGCTATGAAACCCAAAGCAAACTCACAGCTGGACGAACTACGCACTGAGATCCCAAAGGTGGAACCTCCTCTAGTACCACTCTATCACGACCCGACCCAATGGGGCTCGAGTCGTGACTCCCCAAGCCCACCTCCAATAGGGCAGGGGCTGGATATTAGTGTCGAGTAAGCTATCACACACAAGGGAGGCATTAACCTAAGGTACTAGTACACACGCATCCACATACACCTCCATGCAATAGTTATGAGATATAGAAAACTGAAAAGTAAATGCATGCATACATGTATCCCACAACCTACGTACAACAGAAGTACAAAAGGGAAAAACAGGGCCCACAAAAAGAAAACTACAAAAGTGTCCATCTTTCTCAGAAGGAGGGAAAACACTTCCAAAACACCTACCGATAAGATCCTTGCCACAGCTCCGATAAACACCCTGGAAAAACCCGCTCACTATGTCCCGCCAGCTCTGGTCCACCTTGGACTCCGTTGAAAGGCATGTGTTCTGTACAAGACACAAACATGGACGGGAAAAGCCCGTGCAGGGGTGAGTATAACAATACTCAGTAAGAACCCTAAAAATCCAAAACAAAAGAGAGAAACTTAAAGGGAACAGTCCGCTCATCCCAGCCAGAGCGAACCCAGATGAGAGAGAAACTCCATCTCGTGACCATCCTCAACTAAAAACAACTAGTCAACTTAGCTTAGGTGTATGCCCATACATACACCTTTAACAATCCAGATATACTCAGCTCACACAACAAGCCTTATGAGGTACCGAACTCATCACCAGCAATGGTTCCCAACCAAGAGTACACACTCCATGTACATTTTCATCCCAAATGACACTATTCAGAGAGATACACTCCATCAGGATTCCCACAAACCACTCAAATGCTCACCCGAGAGATCATGCTCATCGAATAGAATCGCTGAGGAAACCTATCTCAAACAACATAATCAACAAACTCTTCGGATAGGGGATCACTCATAGGGTCCGCTAGGGGATACCAGAACCCACACCAGTATATGAAGATCTCACAGATAGAGGATCACACCCAAGGTCCGCTGGGGGATACAATAACCCAATATAGCATTTGTAGATCTCACAGACAGGGGATCACACCCAGGATCCGATGGGGGATACCACAACCCGATCTGGCACTCGACAGAAGCACGTCACTCTGATAGATGATCGTCGCCCATATAAAGGTGTTCACATCGATAACTGAACCCCATATGGTATAACTCGCGATGTAAGGGATCGAAATGGTAATGCCGCAACCCTACAGAAACCACACGCTGAGTAGTGGATCGTCTAATCAACAATACCGCAACCCTACTATAATCCTCATGCTGAGTAAGATATCGTATTCCCAACGATGACACAACCCTTCTGAGCACAGGTCACTGCTTAGGGTATCATATTTCTGATTGTTCCACAAAGCCTATGGGGTTAACCTACTAGATAGGGGATCACCACCCATGGATAAGTGGTCATAGGGATACCAAGAACCTGATCTAAGGTAATGATGCTAGTGGATCCCTCTCCAGGTCCACCGAAGGGATGACACATCTCTAATAGAATAAACATCTCATCGAGAGGATCACAAGTCTATACTAGGGTTGTGATGCCAAGTGAACCCTCATAGGAACGATCCAAGGGAGTCCCCACAACCACTGCTGGTCCAGACATCACTAACTCGAGCGACCCATAACAACGCCACAGCGCGCACCTCCAAGGCCGATAACAAGGCCACCATCACGATCCACATGGAAAGACTTGCAGGATAAGATATTTACTCTCCCAAAAGAGACAACTAGTGAAAACGTCACTATTCACCATAGCTATCCCATTTGGGGCCCACACAACGATCCCAAAACTCATCAAGAGGATCATACCACGGCGATCCCCTTGAAAAAACACACGGAATCGACTACTCGTTCATCCAAAACAAACACCTGGTGAAAAAGGAACTATTCACTAAAGACAACTCAGGTAGGGCCCATGCATCAATCCCAAAAAACATTGAATTGATTCCACCATTTCGATCCTCTTGAAAAATCACACAGGATAAAATACTCACCCACCAAAATCACACTCCTGGTGAGAAGGTTGTCTTTCTCTGTAAACACCCCAAACCCGGCCTCGTGGGTCCCGAACCCCAAACTCAGCCCCAACACCCAGAAACTATCATGAAAAGTCCACCATACCATTAGGGTCTCAACGCCACTGACGACACATCAATCCGACGCTCCGGGTAGAAGATACGACGACCCAAAGTTGAATAATAATAACATATTATTATTTTATTCGACGTTTCAAGCTCCCGGGCCACCATCCCGAAACTAAAAACTCCCAAACACACACCGAAAGGTTCTCCTTGTTTCTAGGGTCGCTTCGCTGCTAATGGCACACAAAACAGACTCCCGAATTGCACAAAATGGGGGTTTAAAAACCCTCATGTGTTAAAAAGGTGTCGAACCGGCCTGAACCTGCCTGTCCGGTTGGCCTAGGCCGGTCGGCCCGGCCGCCGCCGCTACCGGCCAGCCGTAGCCCTTGGCCCTCCGCCGCACTATGGCCCGTGATGCCATGCTTCAGGCGGCCGCAACATCCTAGCCATGTCGGCCCACTGTGGCCGTCCGCCCCTCGCCGACATCGGCCCCACCGCGACGGTGCCACGTTAGTGAGTCTTCTGCGGACCGTCGGGACCACCGTGGAGGTCCGTTTTTTGATCCGGAGCCCTCTGCACGACCATCAGGACCCTATCTAAACTACTAAGATGAAAAACCGAAGAGAAATGTAGCATAAACGGGATAAGGGGATTAAGACTCAAAACCGCCTACCTCACAGGCGAAACGCTGACGATCCACGCTGCAAAGCTTCTGCCGCATGATCCTGGAGCGTCCACAGCCAATATCCGAGCTCACCAACCATTTGATCAAACGATTTGGTCACTGATTCACTGTCAAAAGGGGATAATGTGAAAGAAGGAGGAGGATTTCATCCTCTGCTATGCACTGTACATCCGAGGGGGGGGGATAGAAATAAAGATATTTTTTTAAAAATATCTCTCACTCCTGACTTGCCTCTGCCCGACGCCCGACACAGACAAAGGTAAGGTCTCCCTTAGGGTAAACGCGCAATTCTGAACACAATGTCAGACTCGTATTTTCGATTCAAGACTCCATTCATAATTTATTCGAGCCGACACTCATACATTAACTTTTCCACTTATTTACACAAATTCCCATGTTGGCTTTTCTCACAGCATGCCCCCGCCCGCTAAGTTTACACCTCGCCTAGGGTAAACAGCACATTCCGGATGCAACTATGCCCTCAGATTCACTTTCTGAGCTACAATTAAGGAGATATATCTCTCAAGACATGTGTATATAATAAAAAGAATTGATATTTTTATAAAATTAATTTTGGGAACACCGGGCCTCGGAGTCGCACGCTGTCTTCGCGCATAGCTCTATAATTATTCGTAGAAATATTCCAAAGTCTGGAAGGGCCAAAACCCGATTCTATATAGAAGACACCACTGGGGGTGTTATGTTTTTATGTTTTGGAAATACCCATGGTGTAGGATTGTTTAATTCAATAGAAAAACCACCCGCATGGTGATTCCATGTTTTTTATACAGATCACTCACTATGGGTGTTAATTTTTACTATCTATGAAAAATATACATGGGGAGGTATATGATACCTATATTAGAATACATTGGTAGAGGAATTATGTGTTATTAGAAATGGTTATTTCATGTATAATGATTTTATTATGATCTTGTATACTAGGATAGTGCTTTATAAGAGAATTACCAATGTGAGTAATTCTTATATGTATACCATAATGACCCGATTCTATTGTATTGGGTGGATGTTTTTGAAAACATGCATAGAGAATCCTTGAAAATTAATATCGTTTTTCGGGTTGATCATATTAAAAAATTTAAGGATAAAAATGCAATGGAACCTAGTATATGGGTTGGCACCGTCCACGGGATGTGATCAATGACCTTATGGCATTTGGATGAAGCAGGTTTTGGTGTTTATTTTTTAATTAATTGAAATGATATATATTTATTCAGATCATTTCACATGAATATATCACTACATTAATAGTGATGTATGAGACAATTTTGGTCCGGACATACTAATTTATGTTCGGAAATCACACAGAGTCTACCATTGCACTTTTATACCAACAACATTAAAATGTTATTGATACACGTTAAGTACAAAAACATTATTTTTGGATTTAGTACGATAGATCGTATATTATTGGATATTAGGATATATTGATTCTTAGGGGTTGTGATGGTGTCTCAATGTGTTTTATATATTTTACATATTTATTTGTGTTTGAAATCAGTTTACTGGGAAAATTTTCATCCATGTATGTATGTATACATTCTATTACATCATAGAATATTCAATTTATTTATTATTTCTAATTACCCTGAAATGTATTCACCTGGGCTACATAGTTATTCTTATAATAATATGAATAAATTGGTTATATTCATCAAATGGTAGTACCCTAAATCCCCACTACATATTGGCATCCTCTAGTGTAAGGTTAGGCTCTCTTGGAGAAACATAGCACCACGGCTCCAATTTCTACACATATCATGGTAAATCAAGAGTATAAAATAGTTTTTCTTATTTTCTATATTATAGTGAAGGTATTTCAAGAGTGTGATTTAGTAGATATGTTATCGATATATATATTTCAAAGATTTACTGCATGAGATACATAATTATTGGGATAAGGCAATGATTGCTAATAATGATTTGGATAGTTTAGAAGCTTAATCCTAATATATAATATTTTTTTATCAATTTTTTATATCTTATTATATGTAATGTTATTAATAAATTATTTTCATTTTGAATGTTTTTTAGACATTCGTTCTTAACTTTTTTAATTTGACTATATAAATATGGTATAAATTTTCCTATAACATGTATACTTAGTTATGTGGTTTATAATTCTATGATTGTTCTTTATATTATATTATCACTCTACTGTCCTTATCAAAAGGGGGAAATTTTTGATATTTTATTTTGTAATTATTATTTTTCGATAATAATAAGGATCTATATTCTTTTTTTAACATATATTATGTTTGGTTTAAAATTTTTTAAGTATAGATTATTTTTTTAGATTATGGTGATGATTTAAATTATGTTATGGATTACACATTTTATAGTTGGATCCTATGTTTCAGTAGTCACAACATATGATGTGGTGGGGATTGGAATTATGATCATAATCTAATTTAATTGGTATTGTGATCCTATAATTTTCATTTTTAGTATTTTTATTCCATATTTTCATTTAGATTAAATAATAACTAGTGATAAATGATTATCATTGTTTGAATATTGTTCTTCTCCTTTTATATTCCATTTTAGAAATATTTATTATATATAAAATATTTTAATTCATGATTTAATCAGAAAAATTTATCAATCAAGTGTACAACATTAAATTGGTTTTTAATATGGTAGGATTAGATTTCATGACCTGACATTGACATCTACTGGTGACGTTAGAAATGTGAGACACATCTTAAGACTATATTGAAAGGAAAATAGAGTCTCAAGATGAATATTGAGACTATATTAGATAAACGAGAGTATAAATTAGTCAATAAAAAGATATGTTATTCAGTGATATAGTGCAATGAGAATTTATGATGGTAAAAAAAGATAGTTAATGTGGAAAATATGAACGCTACAATATATTAAATAGAAATCAATTTTTGAATAAAAATATTTCAACAAGAAATTAAAACTACTTCAATATAAAAATCAAATAACAAAAGTCTATTATAAAATGTGGACATTAGATATGTTAAAAAACTAATGTAATACCGTGTTTAAATAAGCCATAGGTTACAAATAATTTCTTATCAGGTTGTTTCATCTTATTTTGTTTGAAATTAGATGTAGTATGAATTAAAACATGATAATGTAAAGAAGAAATGGATCTTTAATTTTTTGGGAAAAAAGACTAATCTAATAGTTGTGAATGATTTTGAAAACATCAGGTATTAAAAAATAAAGGAAGAACTTTTTTAAATGTTTTATAAAAAATATCAATGTTATTAGATAAATAATATTTTTTAACTATGACCAGGAATGTCATCATTTTAAAATATACTATGAAATTTTAATTATGTTGTAAATCATTGCTGAAAGTGATCAATATTTTTAATATATTATTATGTAATCGATTATATTTTTTAATTTTTTATTGAGTCTTAATTTATATATGTTTTTAAAATAATAACATATGAAATCTAGTTAGTTATTTTCTTCACAAAGGCATTCCATATTTTATATATACCACTATAATTAGTACTTGTGTTGTAATTTCATTTTCTCTCTATTATAATGTAATTAATTGATCTCATTATAAATCTATTAGAAAAGGAATGTAGTATGTGGGTTGTTAATCCCCTTGAAAAGTTAATATTGTTATGTTATTCATATCACAAGAGAAGTAATGGTATGTATATAGTACATACATGATCTCTAATGATCATAACCATTATAAAAATACTATGCTCTTTTTCTATTTTTCATTTAATTTTTTATTTTTTTATTCATCCACATATTGAATCTACATCATATACATTGATAGGAATATATAAATAAGAGGAAATATATCTATTAAAAATAATATAGAATTCTTGGGAATAAGAATATTTTTGAGAAATAATTTGTAAATTATTATTAGAAATCCCTAAAAACTATAAAAAATGATTATCATGAAGTAACATATATAGTATTTTATGGATTTTATTATTTGTGTTTAAATAAATAAGAATATAACTATTCGCCATCTGTATGATAATTATATATGTTCGTGGTGTGTAGACCTAAAATGATTAATTGTTTAGTTTATCCACCAAGGATATAACTAAAACCATTAACCAGAGAATTGATGTATGTGTACTAATTGGGTGATGTTATGTATTTAGTGATTAGTTTTACTAATAAATTATCCTATAATAATAATGAACTCACTAACCATTAGTGATAAAAAGTAAAATCCATAGAATAGATTGAAGTGGAATATATAGACTTTATTAATGAAAATTTATATATTGAATATTTCTTCAAAACTATGTTAAATGATTGATAAAACTACAATTAAAACTAAACCAAACTATAATGGATGTTTTAAAATAATAATAATTGATAAAATCGTATTTTAGGTAACCAAAACAACATTTTTGACTCAAAATGGTGTATTCCCTTTCAAATCATGAGTAAAATTATAGTATAATCCATTTTTCTGAATAAAATGAATGATATGAATTTTTTTGGGGTAAAATAGCTGGTAAACATATATAGATAATAGGTAATTGAATCTAGTGGCTACGAAATTTTATTTATTATTACCCTTTATATCGAAAATATATGAATAACTATATTGAAAAACCCACTACAATTTTATAGATATATTTCATAGAATTTCGTGATATAAATTCACACAAATGAATAAGGAAAAAAATCAACTCAATAATAATTTTTTTCCAATAAGACAATTTCATTTCAATAATTTACTTCCCCCTAAAAAATTAAAAGTTGTATTGAAATGATCTTGTTTGATTGGATTAGAAATGATATTGATGTGTTCTTAGATTTGTTCACTATTTTTTGGAAATTCCTGTAATCATTTGACCACATATGTTTTAATTTGAGTATTTTTTATAGTAAAATAATAAATATATATTTCGTTTTAATTATTACATTATAAATGATTAAATAACATGTTTGATAAAAATGAGATTTTGTTACGATGAAACTGAAATTATTTTTTTTGGGAAATATATAAATTCAATCTGCAGACATTTTTGAAAAAAATCAAGAATTTTTAAAATATATATTATTTTAATAAAATATTGTAATTATATATTATTTTTTTATATATAAATGAAAATATAATATCAGGATGTCAACTGTACTTTTTTATGGTATGAAAATTGTTTTAATCTTAAATAGAACTATCTTTCAATACATAGGAATTTTGATTTAAAATTATATATTTTAATATTTAGAAATTTATTATGATAAAATACATAGTATTTTCTGAAATCTGTACATCAAAATTATCCAATGTTTAATATTTCATATTTTTTCAAGCTAGTAAAATTTTTAGTAAAAAATTTAGTATGGTGTACATATTCTACATGTATTATTACAAAATTAAATATTGAATGTGATGTAAATAATAGGAAAAATAGAATCCATGATTAAAACAATGCTTCCCAATTAAAATAATATTTTTTTTCATCATGTGATTCCTTGATTATTCCCTTAATATGATTTATATCTCATCCCTTTCCTTATGTACATCCCATGTTTGTTCCATTTAATTTTAGAAGATCACATGAATATAATGTTATATTATGCAATTTTTACATAAATATATTATATCAATGATTTATGGTGATGTGATATAAACCTAATTTAACATAAAATCTTGGCCTCATTATCATATAGGATTTCATTTTGGGTATCATTATGTAATATACCATTAAATAAACTATATAAAATATGGGTTTTCACTATTGGTATTAGAGGATGTCCTAGTTATTTATTAGGGATTAGGATCTGAAAAGCATAGTGAAATCTTATAGATAATACTAAATATTGTAACACTAACTTAAATTTTGATAAATCATATAATAAGTGGTTTCCAAGAACCCAAATCCCTTCAAAGATACATCAATTGGATATGGATTATTAATATTTGTACCTAGGGTAAATAAAATAAAAAATAGTTCATTGATATTGTCTCAATCCACACCTAGTGAAAGATAAATAGGTGTCACTACACACATAGTTTGAAACCCCCAAGGGATGTTAATTATTATATTCATTAGTTCCTTAAAAAATTATGATTTAAAAAATAACATATAAGATTTTATATTAGAAAATTGATAATTGGTTACATATATTAAATCCGAAAAATATTATGTTAATGAAATTATGTCATTTATGAGTTATTATCTCAATGTTCATACATTACCTTCATAGTTTTTAATATATTATGAATTATCATCCCTAATTTTACAATTAATTAAATTAATGGTTATAAATAGCATAAACTAAGCCAATAAAAAAGGTCATGGCAATGTGATGACTTTCCAAATGAGATTACCAACTTGGTGGGAATATGATTCATAAACATCATAATGATAATTTCTCAATGAAGTCATGTATTAAATATAATCATTAAATTCGAGGAGTGCCCAAATCAACCTAAAAAAAGAAAAATTAAATCGAGACAATTATGTGACAATGGTCTCAAAAATTAGTTGGATATTCTAATCCCTTAATCATGGTACTATGGATTGACTTCATTAAAATGTTCTCGTAATCCCTATAATGGATTGAAAAAAATATTTGAGGAAATATGTTTTTTATTTGGAGGGGTAATCTGAAAAATGGTGGAATTTGGATAAAAATATGACCAATGAGGTGGGTATCAAAGATATAGAGTGCTAAAATTATAGATTTTCTAAAATATTTTCCTCTCACTCTTAAAAATAAAATGGAGAGCGATTTTCATTGACTCATGATAATTAATGATTAATCCATTAGAAAGTATTTAGAAACATTTAAATTAAATGCATGAAACATGTCAAACTTTTTCACCCCCTCTAGAGTAAATTTTACCACCTCTTTGGTGGGATAAATATGAGTTTTTTAAAATTATTCTTGATTTGAGACTTCGAGATCTATGAGGAAAGTTTACAATTGTCCCTTAAATTAGAAATAGAGATCATCTACTCTCATGGGTTTCATTGGTCTAGTTATATAAAGTATAGAATAGAATTAAATTCTAATGGTGGGATGGAGAAGTATTGTGGTGGAAGGAATGGCCAACATCACACTTTTCGAATGTGTGGAATAATGCTTCTTAAAAATTTGCTAAAAAGGGAAATTAAATGATTTAGGAACAAGGAGATACAGAACATGGCTAGAAAATTTCAATCGGAAAACCCACCAATGAGATGGGTAAAAGGAATCCCCTACTCTAACCATATCATGTTATATAATTTTTCAACTACAAGGAATAAGGAATCTAAAAATAAATGCTCTATTCGAAGGGTTTTCCACCACAACTAACGATAAAAACATCCAAGGCCTAGGTAAAGGTGAAATTTAATTTAATCACAATTTCTATGGCGGATCCTAATAATTATATGGTGATATTTATGCTAGTCATTCGTACATGGATTTCCAATAAAACCATTAGATTATAATTATATGAATTTATTATACCACAAAAATTTAGTACAATTATTTTAACACCACATCAAATCATGGATGTCGAGCCATCAATGAGGATAAAATATGGGCTAATTACAACATCCCAATTTTATAAAATCTCCCACAATTTTTTTTGGTATTAACATCTCAACTATCATTTTGATAATCCATTTTGAGGAAAATTATTCTATTTTTTATTTGAATTGTCATTCCTTATAAGCATCCACCATAAAATTCCTAGAGAAGGAAATGTCCCTCTATATCAAGAATATCAATTAGATTAAAAAATTGTGAAATGAGGAGGATAAATTTCCATTGGTATCATCATCTCAAGAATGATATTATTTCCTTATGAAAAAATATATGAGGCCAAAATGATTGAGACTAAGGAATATACATTCCTTGATAACATGCCCATTATAAGGGAATATATAGAAGTTTTTTCAAAAATAATTGATTTGTCTTCCACAAAACCGTGAGGTAGAGTTTAAAATCATACTTATACCTGGAGGTATTCCAAAATAAATAATTTTTTATAGGTTAACATTATTTAACATTATGAGATAAATAAAAAACGAATAGATAATCTAGAGAAAGGAATTATATTCCTGAGTGCATCATCATGGGTGTGACTGAGCCTCTTCCTTATCAAGGATGAGTTAATGCACCTATGAATTGATTATCACAGTAACATGAATTTATTGATAATGAAGAGATTCCCTCTTCCATGGATATATGTAATATTTGATAAAATACATTTAGGTGAGTATATAAATAAAGAAGACCTTCCATGAAGATATAATCATGTAAATGTGAGGAATTAAGTTGTCAGAAAAACTTATTTTTATAAAAGTTATATGAACAATTATTTTTATGCCATTAGGAATCATGAATACTCTAAATATATTTATGTACTTGGGGAATACTGTCTTTATGGATTACATTGAAAAAACTTCATAGTCTTTATAAATTATTTTAATATCCATAATAAATGAAAGGATATTTTATATGAGAAATATATTAATTTCTAGTATATGATAGACAATGTAACATTCAGGGCCATGTTATCACAATAAAAGGTTATATGTAGGCAATTAAAAAATAGAAGATATTAATAGATTACCTAGACCCATAAATGTGATTGATATCCATAGTTTCCTTTAATATTCTAGGTATAATCATAAATTAATGATTTTTTTTGATAATTTCCATTCCCACTATCATTGATTTATTAGAAGGTAGTGAATATTTTCTATAATGATGAATGTGAGGGGGAATTAAAGAGGTGAGTAATGGACTAATAACAATACCTATGCTCAGATTACCCATATGTTGGGAAGTATTTTTAATATACAATTATTCACCCAAAAAAAGCCTTTGGTTATGTAATCATGCCTGATGAAAATGTGATAAGATTTTCCATAAAAAATTTATGTTCCATGAGAAATTCCAATAACATGATTTTTAATTTACTATAGTGATAATCACATTAAATATTTGGAGACATTGTATCTACATGAAGAATATTGACATATAAAATGATCATAAAAGACTCATGTATATATTCATAGATCTGGGGGTAAATATGAACCAACAAAGGTTGTTAGATATGATCATGTATTATGAATTTTCAATCTATTTCCATATGAGTAAAGTGAACAAAGTGGAATATTATATGATTTAAAGGGATACCAATACCCTATCAATGATGAATATTTAAATGGATCCCATATTCATGGACCTGAAATGGATTTATTTTTGATTAATAAATGGGTATTCATCCTAAATATCATAAATAAATTTTCAATAATCTATTTTATAGATGAATAAGGTGGACATGAAAGATGATAAGGATATTTACAACAAAGTATGATAACATTATGGAGCTCATCCTTTTTAAAGATAGATTTATTTATTTTTGGAACATGGATATGTTTCCCATCTTATCCATATTTTAAGAGGGATATTCAAGATGAAACACATATCTCATTTAAATATTTTTATCTAGGATGATCAACGATATAATGTGATATGAATTTAATCATTTGATTAGATACATGATGATTTAGATTATAAAATAATATTATCATTGATTTTTATTCCAAAAAATCAATAGTGGAAAATAGATGGGTAAGGGTATGATGTAACCATTTAATATAGTATTATTGAAATGGTAAAACATAATAATGAATTTATTTATAAGACTCCCCAAGAAAAAAAAATTCAAAAATGACTCAGGGTTATTTTTGGTCCCCATAAAAAGTCAACACAATTCATTACTAACATGGAATATTACTAAACTTCAAAACTCACTTACATATAAATAAGTGATGAGGAAATAATCCATTGACAGACATTATTCATTGTATATTATTGAGATCCACGATTAACCTTGTTCTAGTGAAGCTTTCAGCATATTTTAAATACCTATACGATTATATGTACTAATAAACACCCTCATTAGGATGGAAAAACTATAAGGACCATTAAACTATATAAGATATTTCAATATCTTGTTTAATGGGTTCCAACATTCTTGGGATCAAAACCATCCCCTCGTGTATTTCACATATAACAATATTTCACTTAATGCATTCATATAAGACATTATGAGGGTTTTTATGCGTAGAGGATTCAAACACCATCATATTAGGATGAATTATGAGAGAATTAACATAGGGTAACTAATATTATATAGTAGATGTTTTTGAAGGTTCAACCCAATCAGTATCTAGTGAAATCCAAACACAGTCGATAAAAAATATATCTGGGAAATCGTCAATGAGACCTAGGGTTTGAGGTAAGAGGTAAGGTGTTATTTAATATAAATCTATTGAATTATTTCATGAGGTTTTGGAGGATTGGAATTTTTATACGAAAATACAATGTCCCATTTATATATTAGATTACATCAAAGATAATTCCTTTTTTCTAGCACTCTCACCGAACCAATCTCAATTACATAATGTGTTCCATGTGTCAATATTCATAAAGTATATACTAGAACCCTTATACGTACTAAATCCAAAGGTGGTACCATTAGAGGTTGATAATTCATATGAGGAGAAGCCTATGAAGAAATTAAATTTATAAAAAAATGTTATATGAGACGAGAATACTCATGTGGGGAATGTTCTATAGAAGAACTAGATGTTTGATGATGAAACAATAGAACATAAAGAGGAGTTGAAATGGAATTACCCTACCATGTTTTAATATATGAAATGAGAATTTCAAGCGAGAAATTAATAAGAGGGGAATAATAATATATCTCAAAAATTTATTATGGAAATTCCCTATTGAATGAATAAATTACTCATTAGATAATGTAGTTACACAATAAACATGAACAACATTAGCTATTTTGGATATTAATCATTATTTAAACTGAAAATAATATTAATTTTAATAAAAATTGATAATAAATTAATTTTACATTGACTAATAGGATTAATATATTATGGGATATGATAAATTCCAATTTAAATAGATGAAAGAATTTATGAAATCAACCAGTAGGATTATACCCTATAAAGACTGTTTATCAGAGATCGTGGGGGAGATTACATCAATAAAATTTTACCTTCTCCAATCACATAATGATATTCAATAACTAAATCCTAAGGGAAACAATTTACTAGAAAATTTAAATCTTATCATGATCACATCTGACACCATGTTCGTCTCAATAACCCATGAAAGTTTCATCATCGCACACCATACCCTTATAGCCTAAACATGAATAACAAGGGGTCAGGGTTCAATAATAAAATATTATTAATTCTTAAATTTTAAAATTTAATTAAAATAATAATTATATTTATCATTTTTAATATTAAATAATAAATTATTATATAATATGTTACAAAATATAGATTTTGATACGATTAAACTAAAATTGATTTTTTATAAAATATTTTGTTTGAATGATGATATTAATTTTATAGAACTTATATATTAATTAAATACATGTTATTTTATTAAAATATTTTTATTTAGTAATATTTATTAGAATAGTAATGAAAATATAATTTTACAAAGTAAAATATAATTTTTATAAGGGTAAAAAATATATTTTCATCTTAAAACGCAATGATTATCAGTAAATGATAATGAAGATTTAAAATAATAAATTCTTATGTTTATTGAATTATTAACATAAAATAGTTATTTTATTTTAAATGATCACATAAAAATATCTAATGGTGAATTTACCACAAATATAAGAGATATGATAATTTTCTCATAAAAATTAAATACTATATAAATATATGGTATATATTGTGAAATAAAAAAAGAAGTAAAATGATATAATATATACTATTAAGTATATCCATGTCCCAAATTATTTTCCCCTTTAAATTAATATTTTTTGTAAGTTATTTGATTAATATTATAAACCTGTATTGAATCCTTCAAAACCTATATTATAGTTTTTGTTTTTAAATTAATTATTTACTTACATGAATAAACTTCGTATAAAGGGGGAGATTATATTAACTATTTCTGTCCTTAAACAAAAAATATTAATATTGAAAAATAATATTTGGTAGAAATCGTGAGCAAGAACTGTGATAATCCTCGGGGTTTTGATTATTTTATTATATAGAGACTAAATCATATGTTCAAAATCTAGTAATCAATCCCCATCTATTTGTACATAAACCCGCATTAATGATCAAAATACACTTAATTAAAAATAATTAGAGCACAATCATAAATTTTCCTTTCCCCCTATATTTCCCTCCGAAGGATCCCCTAAGCACTTTAGAAGCCCCTCCCATGATTTTAGAATCTCCCTCTCCAGTAAAAGGATCCTCAACTTATCATATTTAATCAGGAATGTTCTTTGCATTATTTTTATTCATATAGAATTATTAATTATGAGATATGTTGTTACAACAAACTCTTAATATAATTATTAATTATGATATATTATTGTCCCCTTCAACTCTTATTTAACACTTTTATTAATTTTTATGTACCCTGGTTATTCTGTCGAGTTTTTCATGTGATTATCCATGTCAAATATTTTTGTAGTGAATACCTATATCAATTATTACTGAATTTTATTCCCATTGATGTAAATATCTTTCATTAGATTTTATTTTTATTTTAATAACCCAAACTTTTCAATCATAAAAGTGATGAAATTTTTCCTTACGTTGTATGATATATGTGGAACCATTATTCATGTATATGATATGAATGTGCTTGGTGGGATCAGAATTATGCAGACCTCTAATTCACTAGGTAATCTATTTATATCATTAGAATCCATTTATAGTAAATGGGGGGCTTGTCCTAAGAACACTATTCTATAATGTCAATGATTTTATGCTTGAATAATGTTAATTATCTAATCTTTCATATTGTTTCTACAATACTATGATTCCTTTTTTTCATCTTATATCATTATTAAATGATCATTTTTATGATTATCACCCACATCATTTAACCTTGATTGGATTATTCACTAAAATGTGTCTCATTCATAATTTTATACCTTAATTATTCAATAATATATCATTATATGTCACCCAATTGTTATTACATCCCCAAGTTATCCTTTACTGTGTCATAATATTGAAGGAACCTAAGGGAATTTCATATATTTTTTATATAATATTATTAATCCCTTGAGTAATATTAAGGGGCTCTGTAACTTATTTCTAAAAGATAGTTGGCCCCATGAAATTATTTGATTGTATTATGTGTATCTATTTGAAATAATTTATTAATTAATGTGTATTAATATTTGCTCATTATTTTTTATATTTCTGAATAATCTAGTATTATTTAAAATGAAAAAACTTATTTAAAAAATTATATAAAAAAATATCAAGTTCATTATTCATGATTATTTAAATATTCAGATCTATATAAACATTATTAATTAACTATTATTCTCTATAATCATTTCATGTTAAAAATGGTGACATATTTTTACGAATGGAATGTTTAGTGTCTTTCAAGAATATCTGTATAAAAAATATATTTTACTACAGTCATGGAAATTTCTCCACAATTAAACAACTCTTAACCCCATATAGAAATTTGTTCTTTATTACTCATATTCATAAACTAGGGATAAGAAACATATGGATTAGACTAAATAAAATGTTAATTAGGGTAAATATTATAGATACACTACAATAATCATAATGGAGAAAAAGATAAGCATATGGGTATGATAATAAAATAAATAACAATGAAAACATCATTTGGAAGAATACAGTCATCTAAATCCTAGAGTATAATTCATTATTCAAAAAAACATCAATATGTATAAAAACATAAGAATGTCCAATAATGATAAATATATAAATTCTAACATATGTGATATAGAATCGAAACCTATTCCTATAGGGGACCATGGTTCACTCACATGTTTCCCTTTATGAAACATACTTCACTCAATTGCTTCCCTAGATAGAACAAGCATCAAAAATAATTTTCCATTATCCCATGAGATATAAATATCGATGTAATGAATTTGACGGATATATAGGACCCAACTATCACTTACTGGAAAAAACACTTGTATTATATAAAATAAAATAATCATTCATTTATTTATTAACAAGTAAATAACCCATGAGAAAACTAAAGATTTCATGAATAAATTAATAAAACATAACATAATCCACCCAGTGAAAGGAGGTGCTTGGTAGAATAATATTATATCCCACCTCGGACCTACGCTCCCTGATTTGATACTATAAACACATCTGTTATGTTTAGTGACTTATAGAATAAAGAATAAATATTTTAATTGCAAAAATAAATTTATGTACACTAAATTAGAAACTACGTAATCTATAAGAAGTCTTCAATATTTCCCCCAATTTATTCTATCTGTTTTATCCTTTAATCAAATCACTTGTGCTAATTTTCTTCATAACTTGGGTAATGGGATCATAAGATTGGGTTGATCTTAAACGTACAATAAGTGAAACATAAAAACTAATCTATTAAAATCATAATCATGTCATACATAATATGAAATAAATAAATAATATTTATTATATCATAATCAATGGAATCCATGATCATTCTATATCTATGAAAATAAATTAAAACTTTGAATAAAAAAATTATTTTTATCAAACAAATTGAAATCATAATAAATGATAAAAAACATGTTGTTATGGTATTTTTCCAAGACAGAGTTCCAATATGTTGAGAGGTATATAAAAAAGCCATGTTTTTTAGTTTTATAAGACTTATTGATGAAACCATGATCTATATAAGTTATATCCCCACAAATCACTTGATTATATCTTATACATTCACCATAAGAGTCTTCAATAAATTTCAAATTATTCTTTATGGATCCTTTGTTTAACTAAAAAAGTTATTATTCAAATAATAATAAATATGGAATTGTAATACAATATCAACATACCATGAAAGAAAATAATCATTAAGAATTTATATAATATTGAAAAGGGTATTATTTCAATACATATTTACTCTGTGTTCTTTGATGATTAAAGAAATCTGTAATTTTATCTTGACATGTTTGTTAAGGTTTTTTTGATTGTATCAATATTATTATGTATGGCCATATGTTTATATTACACAAGCATATTATCTTACAAAGGTCAAGGAACATAATTAGTTACTCAGAATGAGAAATAAAAAATATCAATTTATATTAAATTAATTTTCATCGATAGAATAATTTGAAGAAAAGTTATTCATATTCATTAATACTTTATTTTAGGCAGAAAAATCATCTTAGGATTATATGTAGACTAATTTTCTTATAAAGACAAATTTCATTGTATTATGTAAAAGATGTCTGACGATGAACCATATGATCACCCAATGTCCTATGATGATATGATAGTATATAATGTCTTGAGTATCCTTGTTAAAATAATGATACTTTATTTCAAAACTATTGAGTATATTCAAGAAAATTTATGTATCTTAGGAATGATCAGACCGCATAAGACATACAATGGATATGAAATTTCATAGTGAAAGGAAATATATGAAATTCTGGTAGAAAAATAATTTTTTTATTTGGAATTAACATATAAATACTCTATTTATCTTGAATAATTAGGAAAAATATTTTGATCATTAAACAATTAGATGTATCCATTCTAACTTTCAAACTGAATATATAAGGAATAGATGGAAACAATACTAAATAGTGTGTCTGTGGAATTAAATAATGTGAATAGATCAAAATAAGGTTTCCCAATATAATATGGTAGATAGGTATAAATTTAAAATTCATAAATCACGTGTTAATATTATGTATTTCATTAGTTCAACTGAATATTAGCCCAATATATGCTTTATGATTGTCTTTTATTTGGAAAAATCTCTATCTGTTATCAGTTTCTACCGTGCAACTATGCACTATAATTGTTTATCAAACCTTGAATATTATTTATACTATATTTTCACTGTATTAATTAGTGTGGTTAATAATGAGGGTAGGTATTTTAATTGTTGATCATGGTTTAAATCTCCTAGGGCTTTTTATTTTGATACTATTGGTTATACTCAGTTAGGTGAACCGAGTAAAAGGGTTGTTTAGTGAAAAACTCCAAAATCACGAAGTATAGAATTTAGGGAGTGGACTAGGGTATTTATATTCCATGAAACACTATAAACACATGTGATCAATTCCCATTAAACATGTTATACATTTCTATTGTACAAAATCTTATGAAAAAATGGATATGCATACTTCAAAGAGGGGTTTTTTAATTTCAATGAATCATTAAAGAACTCAATTCACCCCTATTGAGTTATTTAGTCATTCATTATATAGGAAAAAATTGCTATTAATGAATGTGACTCTTTATTTCATAACTATAAAAGGTTTAGTTACAATTATCTATCATGAAATGGATACTGTAGATGAAAAAATGAGAATTCATGTCATTGGTTAGAGATCCATACTTTAATAGAATGCATGTATGATCATTTCTCTACAGAATATTGCTCTAAATTTGTATCTCAAAGCATTTAACCCCAATTTAATTCATAAGATAGAACCAGAAACATGGGATGTTGTAGCTGAAGGAAATTATTATAAAAATTACAATACTATGAATACTATCATCATTGGGTTAGGACATGCTGAGTTTAACCATTTTTTCTCAATTTTAAATAACTCATGATATGATTACTACTATATAGAAATAACGTGATGGGTATGACAATGTATAATCTCTTATATATGATACACCCAAGCTTAATTTCGATACGTTCAAAAAGGATGACCAAGAGATTATTACTCAACTAAATGGAAGACTCACTAAGATCCTGAATAAATATTTCTTCTCTAGAAATGGTGATCAATAAACATGAAAATGAATTAAACATTCTTATAGTATTACAACCAAAGTGGAGTGGAATATAATTAGCTATCCAGAAATGTTAATGGGTAAAATATTTCATTATTAAATATCTCATTGGAACTATTATGATGTATGTATACAATATAGAAACTATAAATTATATGTTAAGAATCATGATAAAATAAACATCCACCTTGAGAGAGTCTACTTATGAATATAAAAAAGGACAGAAGTGAACAAGTCTCAGAGGCATCAGAGGAAAAAGACTACTCAAGAAAATATGAATTAAACAATTAGCCTTCCAACCTTCATGAAAGTTAGTATAATTATTTAACAATACCGAATGATTCATAAGAGCATTAAAAATCATTTAAAGCATGGTAAATTCTATAATGAGTTGAGAAGTTAGGAATGAAAAAATATAGGACACATTATATTAAACCCCATCTTTAAACAATACACAATCTTGATTTTGGTCAATAATTCTCATTGATGATCAATTTAGGGTTAGAGTTTTATAGAATTAGGAAAAAACTAATACATAATAACTCAAATATATAAAAATTAAATACCAAAATTAAATTATCAATTTCAATCACAATTTAAATCATTTGAAAGTACAAATGAATTATTTTTCTTGATAAAAATATTTTTGAATTATTCATTTTCTTACCCATCCTTCAACCATTTGAAATCATTTTAAATTCATAGGACGAACACAAAAAGCTCAATGATGGGTACAAAATAAGAAATGGGAACATTATTTCATGAATATTTATAAACCCATGAAATCATAAGAATCCTAAAAACCATCATAGAAATCAGAAATCATAAAGGTATCTTGTTTCATCCATATCATACTTACATTGTAGATTTCACAGCTATATAGGGAGTAACCTTCATGGTTTTGTTTGGAATACCCTTCATAATATATTCCTTAAATATAGTTGGATAAACCTTATTGTTTAACTATATCTAATTACCCAATGCATTAAATATCTTTCACGACCACACCATCATACAGTTTATCATGAAACCACCTGTATATATAAGAAATGCTCATAAACTATAAAATAATCATATCTCATTAACAATTATAAAGGGAAAATAATATTTCCATGTTGGAATAATAAGATATCATTTACAGATATTGATATATTCAATCCATTCTCAAAACCGTTTTCAATACAAAAATACCCAAAATGGTAATATGGTATTTACATTTCTTTTAAAAACATTTCAGCTTGTAAAGGAATCCAAATACCAAATAATGGTTCAGTAGAATAAAAGTAATTATTACTGCATATGTTAAAAAACACTCTTTTTGAAATTTAATAAAACACTTAATATAAAAATGAATATTTTTGAAAACTATTGAATGAAATAAAAAATTAAAGGTGTTGATTATATACTGTATAAAAGAAGGTGGGGTATGACATCAAAATATGCATAATTGAATAGAGATTGAGACGAAGACCCTTACCGTGAGTTAGACTCATCACATAAAATATTTATATTCCTGAATAATAAACATAGATTAAAATATTATTTATTGAGAAATTGTTTCAAATTTATTTTTTTTATTATATCACTTATTACCATGTTATCGATGATACATAATTATTTAATTTCATATTGGAAGTTTTATTGATATTCACTAAATGATTTGAAAATGACCATGATTTTGATGTCACTAATCCATGTGGTCATAAGTCCATCATCTACAGATTAGTATTCAGTACATAACCATTACTTTTAAACATTAATCATACTTATTAAATAATGCCATTAATTATTGTTATGAAAAATAAACAATATTATATTCACGGAGACGGTAGGTCGTATACACACATGTGTAACATTTTAGTTTTTCATATATCATTATGGAAATATGAAAATTGTTATTTAATCTTTCAATAATGATGATAATATTATTATCATCAAAATAAGAATTTAAATATACTTATATACAACATAAAAGTGATGTGGGGAATAAAAAAATTCATAACATTTCATAGTGGTGATAGTTTACACGTACACACGAACAACAATTGTGTTTTTAAGTGCAAGGAAGATAATAATATAATTTAAATATTATTTATTTATAATGATAAGTATGGAAATAATATGAAATATATATTTTAATTCTATCATTATAACTAATCTTGAAATTTTTTAATGGAAAATAAACTAAATCGATTCTTGGAGGTGATAAATTGCACGTACGCATGAATGATTAATACCATTCCCATTTTCTAGAATTAGATATGTAATTAGTATATGATATTAACATAATAAAATCACTGTATATTTATAATACTAAAGATAATATTTCATGTTGGATGAAATTATTTAATGTTAGTGGAAGAAGAAATAATATAAAACTCTTAAAAAATAATACCTCTTCTTCTATTGATCACCGAAGAAGAACATTGTAACATCCTTAAGAAGGGTGTTATGACTAAAACGAGGCATCAATAAAGTCTATAGGTATTATAGGAAGAGTTTTGGATACATCTTGGCTAAAAAGACTTTGGAAGTGTGAGTGTTAGAGAAGATAGGGTTACCCTTTTATAGTAGATGGGAGGGGACCCTTGGAAATTCATAAAATATTAAATTAATAGACCTAAATTTTGTAATCCATATTATTCCATAATTAAAATATATCGAATATAAGATTAGGATAGTTCTAAATCCACTAATTTAATAATTTTTAGATATGTGTAGATTTTATTTTAAACAATAACATCTCAGTTTACCCTTAATTATTCTATTATAATTTTAAAATAAGTAACAACATTTTAATTTTAAAAGTGGTAACAACATTTTAATTTTTTTTCATGCTATTATTTTTACTTATAAGAGATAAATATACAATAATTAGACACATAATTAACATTTAGGCATTATAGTTATCACTTCTTGATTTTAAAATATTTCTAATATTTTTAAATAATTAAATAAATTAGAATTTTTTATAAAACATCAGTTATGTTAATTTTTTAACTATTCAATTTATTTAAATGTAATAAAATCTAAAAAGATATTTAACCTTCAAAAAAACAATTTACTAGTCTTATAATTTGACATATTCACATTTAAAAATCAAGGATGACATAAAATGTGTCCAATAATATTTATTTTTATATTTATTATATCATTTATTTGGTTCCTTCATTAATAATGCAATCACTACATCATCATTATGTCAAAATTAAATTAAATAATTTAATGTATAAAAATTAAAAATAAATTACAATGATATAGAATATATTTCTATATTTATAATTATTTCTTATAGTCAAATATATTACTACTTTAAAACCATATTAAAATAGTTTTTGTAAGAAGATATATGTTTATATTATATTTTGAATTACATTAAGATTAAAAGTAATAAGTGTCATAATCAAACCGAAGTGGCTTCCAAATTCCAAATTTTCTTCCACAGGGTTCTCCTGGTTGAACATATCTCATAATATATGATTAGTAAATGTTTTAGGGTAGTTTAATATTATTATAATATTATTTTTACCCTTCATTACCAGATTTACCATTTAACCATTGTAAATAATAATAATTACTAAAGTTACAATTCATAGTGTCCAATGATAAAAGAAACTTATATTCATAAATTGGACCATATGATTAGAAATATGAAATCCTTCTGTCTAAATTCAAAAAACTAAATTTTTAGTAATTTATTTAAAATTAACCCCAGTAGTCAAAATGAGAAACTGGGTTTTTAGAAAAAAAACCGTCAAAAGGTTGACATGCATTTAAATCAAATTTCAATGTAAAATTACTTCCAATGGAAAAATTTGGATTTAATGATAAAAAATTAGTCTAATTATAATTTAAACCCAATTATAGTGATAACCTATCAATATAAATACATTAGATGAAAATGTAGTTTTGAATTAAAATAGTGTATTTATCACTATTCATTAAAAAAAGAATTTTATTATAAAAATAAAAAAATTCAATCAAAGTAAATTTATATGTCCCAATTATAAATAAGAATTTTATTTTGAAAAATATAACATTTAAATGATACAAAAAATAAATTTAAAAAAAATTCCATTAAAAGGCGGTAAAACTACCTTATAAAAATATTAATGTATTTTATGCTTAAAACATGATTTATTCTCATTTTAAGCCTCCAAAATTTATTAAAAGAAAGTAAAAATATTTCATAAATTTTCTTAATTATAATATTGTTAGTTCTATTCATTTCCACTAATATAATGGCTATATGATAACTACCATTGAAAATAATATTATTAAAAATGGTTTATTTTCCGATAAAACTCAGTCTTGTGTGTAACATAAGATTTTGGAGGAACCTATTGTTTCATATCGAGTATGATATCATATATAGAGTCCCTATTTACAAAAACTTTATATTTATTCTATAAAATTAAATATATATGAAAATATATTATTTTATAATTACCTTGGATGTTACATTCTTCCCCCCTTTTGAAAATTACATCCTCACAATGTTATTCACTTATCAAATATGTTGGGGTATTTCCCCCTCATAGCATTTTCATATTCCCATGTTTCCTCTTCAACCATATGATTTTTTTTGCAAAACCTTAACCTGATGAATAAACATATTCTAAAACACCTATTCTCTATGTTGAAGAATATGGGTTAGTTGTTCATTATCATAAATATTCTCTTCCAACTAAAGTACTTATGGCCTCAAAACATGAGATGGATCTGACAAATACATTCTCAACATGGAATCATGAAAAACAATATATACATGGGATAAACTCAGAGGTAAATCCACACTATATAAAACTGATCCATATTTCCTCATGATTTAATAGGGTCCAATGAACCCCATTCTAAGATTTCCCTTCTTACTAAAACATATCACAATTTTCCATGGTGAAACTTTGAGAAATACATGATCAACTAACTCGAATGAAAGATCCTTCCTCTAGTAACCTGTATAACCTTTCTACATTATTTGAGATTTACTCTTCTATTATTGAATCAATGGATCTTTCTCTCCAATATCTTCTACCAATTCTAGTCCCATCATCTACTTTTCAACTACTTCATAAAACAAAGTAGGAGTTCAGCACCGCTTTTTATATAATTCCTCAAATGGTTCCATCTATATACTGGAATAAAAAATGTTAGTACATGAAACCTTAACTAAAAAAAGATGATGGTATAAAATTCACTGTTAATAAATTAATCGAGCACATATCCTATCCAAATGTTTCTAAATTTCATGTTTTTTCTATATATTAGACTGAATATAAAATGTTGTACTAAAATTTAATTCATGACCCAACATATTCTGAAGGACATTACAAAATATATAACTTAATCTGAGATCATGATCATATAAAATGGTGAGAGTAACAACATGTTACATGAATATCACCTTATGATATAACAGATAATGTTGATCTATATATAGTTTATCTTGAATATGAATAAATTGAGAATATTTAGTCAATCGATGAATAATAAACATAATTTTATTCTTACCTTAAGACGTTTTTGTTAATCCCACTACGAAATCCATGGATATATTTTTATATTTCAACTTTTCTTCTAGAAAAGGATGTATCATTCTTTTTGGTAAATGTCGATCTATATTAACTTGTTGAAAAATCAGACACCTCGCAGTAAAGTCAGTAATATCTCTTTTTATTCCATCTAACCAGTAATACTCTAGATGAACTTTGTACATCTTTATAATACCAAGATGAATTGAAAATGGATAACTATGAGCATTGAATAATAACCCACTCTTTTATTGTGAACCATAAGGCACCCATAACCTCTCTCAATATCTCAAAACACAATCTTTATCAATGATAAATTTAGGAAACATATCTTTATGAACCATCTCTACCATTTTCTCCAAATCACTTTCTTTATTTTTTAAATTCTAAAATCTATATGATATAGATGATTTCATAAAAACCCAAAACAAAATAGAAGATTTTTCGACACCAATAAAATTCATGAAAAATTTAAACAAATAATTAATCATTGGGTCATGTTCTTAATGTTACATTATTAATGTATCATTACTTTTAAGATTTAATACATATAAAATTTGTTTTATTTTATTATAAGGTAATGAATCGATAAATCACAATATATTATTAGTCACAACTATCTTCTTTATCTCATGTTAAATTCATTCTGAGTTGATATATACTTCAAACTTATGTGGTCAGTGTATATTTCACATTTTACTCAATAAAGATGATACCTCCAAAATTTTCAAGAAAATACAATAGTTGATAATTCAAAATCATGTGTACGATAATTTATCTCATGAGTTCTCAACTGACATAAAACATAAGAAATTGTATGATCATACTATATTACGAAACATCCATTTCCTTTCAATGAAGCATAACTTTAGATAACAGATTCTCTAATCCTGGAAGGTAATGAAAAAAATGTTTCTTTGACAAATCTTCTTTTTAATTTTTGAAAATAATAATCACATTATTTTGCCTATATGAATGAAACACCTTTTTGAGTTAACATATTATGAGTTCTAGATAACTGTGCAATTTGTTTTATCAATACTCCATTAATAACAAACTAATCCATGAAAACTATGAATCTTGATAATAATTGGGGGTTATGTCCATTCATCAACAAATTTGGTTTTACTGTGATCTATAGAAATTACATATTTAGAAATAATGTGAACAAGGAATGATTTTTTTAACAAAAACTCACACTATCTTAATTTATCCGACATCTTTTTTTTCTTTTAATTTTTTCATGTCAACCATTAAGGATTTTCATGCTCATATTTACTTCTATAATATACCAATAATTCATCAATAAACACAACCAAAAATTTATCCATAAACTCATAGAATATTCTATTCATAACATCCATGAATATAGAGGGTACATTAGTCAAACCAAATTGCATAACTAAAAATTCATAATGGAAATATATAGCATGAAATTTGATCTTTAGAATGTACACTTCTTTTACTTTCCACTGATGGTACCTCGACCTCATATCAACCATCGAATAGAGTTGAGCTCTCTAGGGATGATCAATTAATTCATAGATATGAGGTAATGGATACATGTTCTTAACACTTTTGTTATTCAAGGATCTATAATAATAAGTCACATTGAAACCACTTTTTAAAAAAAATAGGAATGGAGAATCCCATGTTGATGTTCTAGGGAGAATGAAGCCTTTATCTAATAAATCCTACAATTGATTATTTAACTATAATAGTTCAATATGAACCATTCTATAAGGGGGTTTTGAAATTTTCTTAGCATTAAGAAATAATTCAATAGAATATTCAAATTCCCATCAGGTATAATAATAGTTAAAATAGCTGTCAAAACCTCTAGGTACTTATTTACCACTAGAACATCATTAATTTGAAAAAATAAATTATTTTCAATAAGATTTGAAACGTATCATTTTTTCAATATTTTTTAGATTCTAAACCTCCTAATATGTTATCACGGGTAAGGGTACATTCATATAATGAAAAAGAATTTAATTATAGAATGAATCTTCTTCATCTATATAATCTATAAAAGCATGGTAAACAAAAACCTAATCCCTACCCAAAATAACATCAAACTCTTCTAGAGGAAAAAAGATTACAGGTATATACTTTCCAAAGAAAAGGACATGAATATTCTTTTAAATTATTTTTTTCTCACCATTTCCCATATGTGTTTTTACGATAAGTTCTAGATTCGTTTTTGGAGGTGTATTCCCAATTTACCATAAAACTTCTCCGAAATGAAAGAATGTCTAAATTTGGAATCAAACAACACATTAGCATAATTTGAATAGAAAAACAATGTACTTGATACCACTTCATTTAATGGACCAACATCTGATAATGTATATTCAATGTATTTCACCATAAATATCTACTTAGACACTGGTTTCCTGCAATCATTTGAGGTCTTCATCGGGAACTCATTTTCCTAATGACTCATCTCGTTTCACTTAAAAAAAATTCAAACTATAAATCATATTTATTTCTTACCACAATGTTAATATTTTTTAGTGAAATAAGGATCCTTATAACCTTTTTTACTACATCTTAAGCACATAACATAATTCAAAAATCATTCCCCAGTGTACTTTTTTACCTCTATTTTGACAAACTATAGACTTGATTTTCTTACAATCAGAATTTTTGGAATAATTATTCCCATTCACCTAGCACATAGATCTCTTATGATGATGTTTTCCAAAGAACACATGATCATAAAAAAAAACTCCATTTATACATTCATCATACATCAAACAATATTTTCATAACATTTTAACACATGAGATTCCAATTGTTTTCGATAAAATGGCTTTAATTTTTATTAATAACTATTAATTTTACTATAAATATCATGGATGAAATTTGGAGCATACCTTTCCATTCGAGTGAATTTTACTTCATAAGAAACCACTAATTTATCCTCCTACCTCAATGCATAGAATTAATTTTCTAACTTATATAGAAACTTTAGAGGAAAATATTTCTCAAGAAACATGCTATTCAATTCATCCCAATCAAGAGCATCAATCTCTTCACTATCCCTGATATTAATAAATATATAACACAACTAATCTGCTTCACTATTAAAATAGTAATTAATAGTACTACCCCTTTTATTGTACGAACAACCCATTATAATGAAAACTCTTTCCAAATCATTAATCCAATATTCATCTAGAATTAGGTCAAATGATCCTCTGAATTATGGGGGATGTTTCCTCCTGAAGTGATCTACTATTGAAATATTCTTATGTGTTTGATCTAGTTGATCTCATGTGTGGACAACACCACCATTTTTTTCTTTATCCAACAGATCCATCACTACCAAAAAAATGTTCAATTCTTATTCTAACCATCTCAGGATAGTAAATTGTAGGGTTGTTTTCTTATGTATGTCTTCCCTACACTACTTTCATATTTTCTCTATGGAAGACCATTATGAATAGACTTTTCTTGGATGGAGAAACTTAGTAATATTCAAATAATATTTCATGTAAATTTCACTATAATGTAAAAATTAATTTATGGATACTCTATTAACATTATCCTAACCCCGAAGGTTGTCTAAACTAACCTCTAATACCATCTATAAGTCCTCATCCTTATACATTACATAATCTTGAGTTATGTTTAGAATTAACAATGATGATCTTTTTATGTTTAGTGTTTTATATAATTAAGAAATATCTTATAAAAAATAACTCAAATTTATAAAAAGTTGATACCACTAAAAAAATATCAATTTTCATCAGAATATAAAACATTTAAAAGTAAACTTGAGTTATTTTTCTTGATAAAAAATATTCTGGACTTCTTCCATTCCCTTACCAATCCTTATACACTATAGAAAACATTTTAAAACATGGGATGAGCATAAAAAGCTCAGTAAGCGATATAATATAATGACAGGAAATGTTAGACCATGAATATTTACAAACCCATGAAATCACAAAGAATAATAAAAAAATCAGAGTAATCATAAATCATAATGGTCACTTATTGCATCCAAATCATATATACATTGTTGCATTCATAGATAAAAAGGGAGTAACCTTCATTATTACATTTGGAATACCCATCATAGTATATTCAATAAATCTATTAAGAGAAACCTTATTATTTAACTCAGTCTCATTTTCCATTACATTGGTGACCTATCCCAGGCTCACCCACCCTCGGTTTATCATAGAACCACCCATAAACATAAGAAATACCCATGAACTAAAAGTAATCATCACACATTAATATGCCTAAAGGAAAAATAAAATTATCCACATAGTAATGATAAGATATTATTTCATGATATTGAAATAATTAATCCATCCTAAAAACATTTTTCAATTAAAAAAATCATAAAAGGGAATAATTTATTTACTATTATTTAAAACACATTACGTATTATATAGGAATAAAAATACAAAATAATGGTCACCGTGGAAGAAAATTCATTTTCTACACGTATGTTAAAAAATTCCATTTTATTTAGTAGAATGTATCATTTAAAAATATACTTTTTGAAAACCATTAAATGAAATTAAAATTATAAGGGTATGATTATATATTGAATAAATTAGGTGGGTTTATAGAATCAAAATATTCCTCAATGAAAGGAGAATGAGATGATGTCCCTTATCATGAGTCTGAATCATCATTTACTATCTTTATATTATTTTATAATAATCCATGATTATTTTCAACTTTCTTGATAACCGTTTTTATTTTTATTATTTATTTTATATCTCTTATTACCATATTATTAAAATTATATAATTATTTATGTTCATATGGAATATTTTTTCAATATTCTGTACATGAGTCGAAAATGACCATGGTTTTAATGTCACTAGTCCATCTACTCATAAGTCCACCATCTACATGACATTATTCATCAAATAATCATTATTTTTATACATTAATTATATTTTTAAATAAAACCATTAAATAGGGTTATGAAAAACTATCAATGTTATATTCATGGTGTTGGTATGTCAAACATACACATGAGTAATGTTTTCATTATTAATTGATAATTATGGAAAAAATGAAATAATTTTTTTATCCTTAAAAATGTATCAAATTATTATTACAATCATAATAATCATTTAAATATACTTATATATATCATACAAGTGATGTATACAACAAAATTATTCACATCGCTTCGTGGAGGTGATAGTTCACACATACGCGTGAGTGACATTATTGATTTTATTTACATGGAAGGTAAGAACATAATATTAATATTATTCTTCTAGAATTATAAATATATAATTAATATCACATATTAACATAAATTCTATCATTATAACCTATCTTGATAGCTGGTAATGGAAAATGAACTCTATAGGATTTTGGAAGTGATAATTCGCATGTAAACGTGAATGATTAATTCCATTCCCACTTGATGGAAGTGGAGATGGATTTAGGGGATGATTTTAAAATCATAATATATAATTTTATTTAATATAATGGTGTTATTATTTCATCTAGGAATAAAGAGATTTAATGGAGGTGGAAGTATTAAATAATCAAAACTCCTAAAAATGATACCTCTTCTTCGGTTGATCACCTTTAAGGAACACCTTAACACCAATAATAACGGTGTTATGACTATAATAAGTCCACATGATAATGTAGACGGATTATAGGAAGAATTTTGGTAGATATTGGCTAAATCAAAAGTCTTTGGATGTGTGATTATTAGGGAAGAGAGGGTATCATTTTACAGTAGATGGGAGGGGCATCCTTGGAAATACATAAAATAATAAAATAATATAAATTAATTATTTAATCTAAATGATTCCAAATTGAAATATGTAGAAAATAATAATATTATAATTATAGATCATATCATACAATAATTTTTAGACATGTACTTATTTTATTTTAATCCTTATCTTTTATATTTACCCTCAATTATTCTCTTTTAATTTTAAAAGTGGTAACAAAATATTAATTATAAAGAGGCTACTAATTTTACTTATATTAGATAAATATATTATATATGGACACGTAATGTACATTTAGACCTTATAATAGTCAATTTGTAATTTTATAATATTTTTATGATTTTTTAATCATTTAATAAATTACAACTCTTATAAAACATCAATTGTGTCAATTTTTACACAGTTAAATTTTTAAAATTAAATATAATCTGAAAAGAGTGATAACTTACAAAAAAACATTTAATAGTATTCTAAAAAATCATATTAACCTATTAAAATCAATAATTACATAAATTATGTCAAATAATAATTATTTTATAATTTATAATATCATTTATTTTATTCCATTATTAGTAAAGCAACCACTTCTTCATCATTGTGTCATCATTAAATTTTATTATTTAATGTAAGAAAATTATAAATAAAATACCATGATTTAGAAAATATTTTTATTTATATAATTAGTATTTATAATATAAGATATCAGTTATATAAACCCATATTAAAATTGTTTTTTTAAGAAGGAATGTGTTTATAATTTAGTTTCCTTTACATTAATTTTTATGTTATATGTTTCATGATCACACTCTAGTGCCATTAAATAGAAATTTTTTTATCCCATGTGTTTTATTGTTCAGAAATATCCTATACAAATATCTCATTACAGGTTTTAGGGTATTATTATATTATTATAATATTATTTTTACCATTATCTACCTAAATTACCCTTCAATCGCGATAAATACAATTATATTCAAAAGATACTATTCATAATGTTCAAATATAATTGGGAAATATTTATAGAATTTGGACCTTATGATTCCAAATGTGAAATATATTTTTTAAAAAATTCAGAACATATAATTTGTAGTAATTAATTTAAAATTAATCCCCATTGTTAAGAGAAGAACACAATGTTTTCTTAAAAGTTAAAACCATCAAAATATAAACATGTGATAATATCAAATTTCAATATAAAATTATTTGCAATGACCAAAAATTGATTAAATGATAAAAAAATAGTCCAATTAATTATTAAAACTTATTAAAAGGATAAACTAAAAAATCTAAATAAATAAGATAAAAAATCACTCTTGAATTAAAATGGATTTTTTTTTAATATTTATTAAAAAAATATTTTTATCATAAAAATAAAAAATTAAACCAAAGTAAATTTGGATGTCATTTTTCTAAAAATATGTTTATTTTGGTAAATAGAAGATATAAAAGGGAAACAACTATATTTAAAAGAGGTTTACAATCAAAAAGAGGTGAAACTACCTTTTAAAAATAGTATAGTATTTTATGCACAAAAATGGATTTACTATCATTTTAATCCTCTATAATTTATTAAATTAAAGTAAGAAAAATTTATAAACATAAAAAAATTTAGGTAATTTCATTCCCTCAAATAATATAGATAGTCAATAACTACTATTTAAAACAATAATATTAACAATGTATTATTTTTTAGTATAACTCAGTCTTGTGTTCAACAAAAGATTTCAGCAAAACCTGTTGTTGTGTATTGAGTACGCATTCATACAAAGTGTCCCCTTTTAACTAAACATAATTTCTAATTCATAATTAATAATATATATTAAAATTTATTATTTTACAATTATCTGGGATGATACACTTCATCCTTACTATCTGAGAATCAAGGATGAAAAAAAGAGAAAAATATTTCTAATGAAATAGATATATAAAGTATTTGAAATCCATGAAGGGAAACTAGGGTTATTCTTAAGATTCTATAGAATTCATATCATTAGAATTAGAAGAGAAATATAAAATTCAAAAGGCCAATATATACCTTTTATGGAATAATTAGATGACGAAATTATCCATATAAAGAGAAATGAAAATTAGCTCATGGATAGTGGTTGTTAAAGACATATGATTGGAGAATAACAATTTTTTTTATCATTTTACAAATAAGTTGGAAGATATGTCACAAATGGAGACAATGAAAATAAAAATATAGTCTTCATTAGATTAGTTATAAATGAACTATCCATCCTTATCAAAAATGTACTTTACATTAATATCTTGAAGCACAATCGGATAAGTATTTCACAACATTGTGATGATGGTTATTTTGTTGATTTTTCAATTAATTCATGATTATTATTTGATGATTAATTCCCAAAATTTAAATCACCAAGAAAAAAAAAATATTTACACGATTTATATTAACCTATTGTGTAGACAAAATATAAATTGTTTAAATACAGAAGTTGATGAATAATGAATTCTGCATATGTGGATTGGAAAATAAAATGTTTATTCCTTGAGAAATATGTATATATATTTATTTATTTATTTTTAACATTACAAATATTATATTGAATAAAAATAAGTTATTTCATACATTCCAAATGGACATGAAACATAAGTCTAATTTCATTACCGTTAATTCAGTTGTAACTTCTAGACCTCATTTTTTATCAATATGAATTATTTCAGACCAAATAAAATTGAAATTTTTCTTGTTATGTCAATTATTTACATATAAGTTGATAATTTTTCAAAATTTAGATGGGTTTACTTTTTATGAGTAAAAAATTAAGTTTGTGTTGTGTTTATTTTTTTATGTTGTGAAAAATGAAAAGGATGTAAAAATTATATCTTTAAGAAGTGATCATGGAGGAGCGTTTGATAATCATGAATTTAATTATTACTACACTATGTAAGGAGTCAAATATAGGTTATCTACCCTCAGGAAACCTCAAAAGAATTATTTTAGAATGGAGAAATATCACTTTGTTGGAAATTTCCAGGACTATGTTATGTGAATATAACATACCCACTCATTTATTGGCAAATGATTTTAACAGAACATGTTATATCATTAATAAAATTATGATAATTCCTTTTTAAAATAAAAAACCTTATGATATATGGAATAATATAAAATCAATGGTAGGATAAGCCAATTTATTTGGATGTAAGTTTTACATCGTGAACACCATGAAAAATCCTAGAATGTTTTATCCTAAGGATAATAAATAAATATTCTTAGGATTCTCTACTACATACAATTATTATAGGGTTTTCATGAATAAGTAAATGATTATTTAATAATTTACATATGTGATATTTGATGAAAGTGATCCCTAGGTCTTAAAGTTTCACAAATTAATGATCAGAATGATTCAATCAATGAAATGAAACCAAAAACTTTTGTTCATGATAACATGGATAATGATTTGGAACATGATTACTTTAACCAAAATCCAAGGATTAAAGAAACTAGAGAACCAAAAGGTTTGTTTCCTAGAACACCTAGAAATCATAATGATCATACATTTTAAACCATTATTAGAAATATAGATGATGGAGTAAGAACCAGAAAAAATGTAAACAATTTAGTATAATTACATTCATTTTATAGCAATTAAGGGATATATATATAGAATAATCCTTCTAATAAGAAAATTGGTTTTTAGGAATGAAAAAAATAAGTAAATTAGTTTAAAATAATTAATGTAATGTTATTAGTTGAAAGACCCTCGAGCCATCCTTTAAATGGAACAAAATAGTCTTTTATAAACAGGTAAGATAACCATTATGTAATAACTTTAAATAATTCTAGATAGGTTTCCAACAGATATAATTAGGAAAAAGAAATAGATTTTGTTGAAACCAAATCCATGTAAATTGATTAGATTCTGTTATAAGTCATCTATCATATAATTCCTATATGAAATTTCAATTATATCATATGGATAAAAAATCTTCTTTATTAAATGGTTTTTAAAATGAGGATGTCTACATTGAAGAACCTACAAGTTTCTAAGATCCTCATAATAAATTTCTTTAATTCCACCAAAGCATTATAAGGAGTTAAACAAGCCCCATAGATGTGGTATGAGACATAGATTTCATTTTCTTATATTAAATGGTTTTATAGTTTGAATTTCAAATACATGCCCATTTAATAGAACAGATTTTATGATTTTTTTATTAGTGCTTATATATGTATATGATGTTATCTTCTATTTAAAAAATCAAAATCATTTCAATGTTTTATCAAAACCAATTACAAATTAATTTGAAAGTATAATTATGGGGGAGCTAAACTATTTTATTGGACTTCATGTTTATCAAAATAATTTTGGAATTATTTAAATTCAGAGAAAATGAATACGTGATTTACTTAAAAAGTATAGACATAAAAATAGTAAAACCTACTAAAATATTATGATCTCTAATATTAAAAAATTATTCAGATAAAATTAGGATAATAGTTTACAAAATGTTGTATAGATGAATGGCTGGATGATTATTATACCTTAATACTAGCAGACCAAATATTATGTTTTTACAATGTATTTTTGAAATATTTTAATGTAATATGAAAAATTTATATTTAAATACTAAAAAATTAATTTTAAGATATTTAAAAGGAACAATTACTATTTTCTTCCTTTTCCAAAACCACCAAATTTAATTTAGCTTCATATATAGATCATGAAACTATTGTAAATATATTAGATAGGGAAATCACTTTAATAAACTATCATTTTATCGTAAAATCTATGACTTGTTCAAGAGAAAACAACATTTCGTACCACTATCAACTGACAAAGAATATTATATTTCCAATAGATGTTGATGCGTAGAGTTTTTGTGGAAAAAACATTCCTTAATGAATTTTGGATTTAATTATAATCGTGTTTCGATCATATTTGATAACAGTAGTACTATCGAAATTTCAAAAAATTCAACAAACTATTCATGAAGAATGACCATTGAATTAAGAAACCATATCATAATATGTCAAGAAAAAAAGGAAGTATCCCATTACTGTTCATTTTCATCGATGAAAAAGATAATATATCTTTAGTAAACCTATATCTACTGAGATGTTTATGTTTATTAAATCCGAACTATGAATGTTTAATTTTATGAATTAATATTTTATTTTGTATTTATCATATAGGGGGAACATTCTACAATAAATTTTATTATATATTTTTTCCCATTTTTTGAGAAATAGTCATATACTGTAGGCCGAATCACCAATATTTATTAATAATTACTCTAAAATTACTTTATCACACCTCATTTATCTTGAAAAAAATGAAACACGAGATTGACTATCTATTCTACGTATGAAATGACTCTCAGAAGCTTTAAAACCTTATTTTTCTTTACTACAAGGCATGTTAGCTTACCTCTCTCAACCATCCAATCCCTAAATCCTATGAAAAATTCTAAAACCATTGGATTTGATGGTAGTTATTCTAGTAGGGTGAAATGATATAATATATCATGAAAAGTGATTGGGAGTATAGCCATTTATTTCAAGTGGATAGATAGAACATATATGCTCTTGAGGAGTGTTATAAATTGTCAAGGATAGGAATAATATTTTAATGCGTCTTTAATAGAAATTGTTTTTTATGAGATAATATCATGGGATCTATGATTCTCCATCATTTTTATTTAGTAATGTTGAGGAAACAGTCACTACAATAGTCAACATGAAAGAGTTGACCCAATCATCCGTTAAGATAAATGAAATGTTGAATGTTACTCATGAATTTTATCGATTATTTTACACCTCTCTATCTACAATAGATGGAAGTACTCCATCCAAAATCCTGAAATCTCTCTTTGGAACTACATTTGTGGATAATAATGATGTAAAAACCCTTTAACTAGAAACAAATCTACATTCCATGTTCATTCAGTCTGGGATTTCCCAATGAAGTGGTGATTTTGAGAATATTATTTTTTAATATTCTTCTATTAATTATATATTTCTACTTGAAACTCATTCAACATATCTTAATATGTCCTAAGATATATGTTCCTTATTCTAAGTAAGTCCATAAACCTCTATCATTATTGACCAATCCTTACCATTATCTTTTGAAATGTTGTAGTGTTCTTGGATGAAAATGATGTAATGAAATATCACATAATGATGAATCTGAATGCTATGGGTTTATGTAAGAGTGTATTATGTTTGGATTAATCTTTGATGATATTTATTCTTTATAATTTTATGTTTGTAATATAACCTGCTAAGATTTGGGGAGAGTGTTCTAGTCTGGTTAAAACTCTAATAATCATCGAAAAATCATCTAATAATTCTTAGACAAGAAACATATTTGATTATAATGAATAAGATCTAATGTTGAGGCAGATGGTAATGATTATTATTCCTAAAATCTATCAAGGTGTTGTTCAGTAATGTAAAATTCCCTTTTCTTCCTCTCCACCAGTTCAAAATAGAAATGAGATGATAGAAAAAACTATTAGTATAATGTTTTCCATTTTTGCAGACAAGAATATCTTTGTAAGGACAAGACTGTCTCTGCTTTTAGTCCCTTCTAAATCTCAATAAATGGGATGAATTTATAATGAAAGAACCAAAAAATTAGATTCCCTATAATCAAAACATGGAGAGGATGTAACAAAGTTTTCTAAAAATCAACCTCTCCATGACATGAAAACAAATGATCAACTAGAAATGGATTTCACAATTCTCCAAGGTACTCATAATGATGTAATACCAAGAATTTAATAAACATTATAAAGGTGACCCAATGATGTCAATATTAAAAAAACTCATGATTTTGAAATACAACATCAACAATGAATCTTATGTCAATGCATTTCCATTAAATTTGATGTTCAATAAATTAAAATATTGCTAAAATCCATTTTTGAAAAATTTTCAAAATGTCCTCGTACTAGAATTAATCTTAGTTCATATATTCAGAAAATAATCTTATAAATTTCACAGGTTGTTTACTCCATTACTATAGAAATCAGTTTACATCACTATGAAACTATGACAAAAGAAGATTGTGATGATTTTCAGATATTTGTGGTTAATCAAGTAGTAAGACTTTCAGTATCAATAGAAGAATATATTGGAAAATGTTGATGTATCAATAGAAGAGTTTAGACATATTCTTATGAATTTATTTCACACACTCATGAAAACTGATTTCAAGTGAAGAGTCATTAAAGATCCATTGTGAACAATTCGAGAAAGATATATAGATCATTTGAGAACAACAATGATGAAATGGAGATGAAAATTGATGATCATCATGAGGTTGTAATGGAAAAACTCAAGAAATGTCTCTCATATGGTGAATAAGTACTGATTTTTTAATTTATAGAATCCTTTAATATATATATTCCATCTATAGAAAGGATGTTACGTCTATATTGGGGGTGTCATATAATGAGGTAAAAGATTTGATAAACCTTATCTCTAGTTGCGCAAATAAATATGACTCCATATCATTATTGTTAACTTATCTCAGAGGATATGAAATGTATTTACAATTATTATAGAATTTTGAAATGATGAATTACTGAGAATAGCTGATTCTTATGTGGATTCATATTTTATATTTTTGGAAGGAGGCTACCTAGACCTGACATTTTAGTTCATTGTCTACATTCCACTCACCTCTTAATGGAAATTTATTATCCCATAGTGGATATACCTAGGGAGAACCAATGAGGTTCTATATATAAATATTCTTCCTTCCCTGAACCATTCGTTAAAAAACACATTACACATGAAAATAACCTTGACATGGGGAGAGTCAAAAAATCTACCAATGAAATTCAATGAATATAGTTATGTTTTCTCAAAATGATGATGATAATATTGGATATTTATCCCTAACATTAGAAGATGATTTTAGTACAACATCTGATACACCTCTGTCATTATCTTCGTTTTCTCCTGACCAACCTGTCTCATTCAAGAAATAACCTCATAAAAGTGTTTTTTAGAAGAACATTTGAAACTTATCTCTCATGATGATCATGGAGATCGTTGCCCAATAGTTGGGCCCCAATTAATATTTTGAAATATTGAACTATTTTTATAGAATATTAACCATTATCACAATTTTAAACATTTTCATCATTTTAAACATCTACATCAATTTATGATTACATTTTCTATGAATTTTTATAAAATTATTTTATCCCATTCAATTATTTATACATTTTAGTGAATTTTCTCATCATTGCATTGTTATATTTTTTAATTTTATGTTTTTTAATTATAATTTCATTTCACTATTTATATATGTATTAATTCTATTATTATGATTTTCCAATGACTTATTATGAACAAATATTTTTTCCAAAACTATAAGTATTAATATTTGAAATCCATATGATTTTTTTCCTTTCTACACTTCATTGGATATTAAAAAAAATTACAAGAAAAAGAAAAAAAAATAATCACTTTTATAAAAAAATTATTTATTTTTTCTAATGGATACCCTCAATGAAAAGAAATATATTTTTTTCTGAAATTTAGATTAAATTCAGAAAACAAAAATCAACCATCTGATGTGTTTTTTTGTCATAAAATGGGTAGAATGTAGTAATGTGTATTATTCCAATAAATCTCAACTCTATTTTTTATAATGTATAAATCCCTAAATTTATTCTGATAGGTATTTTTGTTGTTTAAAATTGTATCCATATTATGTAATATTATATATTATTTATCTTATTGAATCATACTATTGTATAATGTTTTTTAAAAACCATTTGATACTTTGAAACATGAATTATAATGTATGAATTTATCTTTCAATCATTATCTTATCATGAATAAGTTGAAAAAATGTGATTACTATGACAGCAACAATTTAAATTATTCTAGAAAATAATCTTATTATTCATTTATGATTTATTATCTTAAGAATAAAAATTTATTTATCTTATGGAAAAGGTATCCAACAATGAACAATTTTATCAACTGATTTCCATTGAAAATATAATAGTTAAAAATTTCATGATTTCTCTTGTGAATCTCATAATAAGTCAATTCATACATTTTGAGTACATCAAAATATTTTTATCTATTTATGAAATGATCAGAACACATAAGACATACCATAGATATAAAATTGCAGAGAGTGATAAAATCTCTCTCATTACTGTCACGTAAGAAATAACATATTTGTAATAAAAATATGTACACTCTATTTATAGCTCTTTGTGAGGATATACATATAGATCATTTTATCACTAGATTAATCCTTATAGAATTTCAAACTGTATATATACGAAATAGTTGGAAACAATAGAAGAAGGTGAGTGCATGGAATCAAAGAATGTGGGGAGAAAGAAATATTGTATCCCATTCTAATACTATAGATCTATATATATTAGAAATTATTATGATAGGTTTTAATATTATCATTTTCCTTAGGTGCATTAAATATTATCCTTTTTAATTATTGATGATTATATTTTCTCATAAAAATATTGACCTACTATTAGTTGTTGCCTTATAACTATGTGCCACAACCATTTATTAAACCATGCATCTTATTAATACTATTTTTCCACTCTATGAATGGATGTGTTTAATATTGAGGATATGTATTATAATGGGATATAATTTTTGAAAAATCATGGACCATTTTATTATGTGATATATTCATCTGCTCAACTGGAGCCCCTATTAATAGAGAAATTTAGTGAAAATCACCAAACTCGTTAAGTATAGCATTTTTGGAATGTAATAAGTGATTGTTGTTCCCCGAATCGACACTAAAACTATATGCTCAATTTGCATTCTACTTGTTTTACATTTACACTATATACACTCTTAAAAAATAAAATAGGACATGCATACTGCGAAGACGATGGACTTTTTTCAATGAATATTTTAATAACTCAATACCCCGACTCTTGTGTTATCAAGTAAGACATTTCTATTGAAAAATATATACACACCTAGAAAATAAATAATTTTTTATGTGAACAACATATAATCATAATTTTCTAAAATCAGATGTTTACATCATAGAGGGCAATATTTATACAGTAATTTCAATTAATGAATAACACATATCGAATTAATCCAATGAGAGAAGGTGGATGATTTCAAAATCAAAATCAGATCCAATTTAAATAATGGAATCATAGAAGGGAGTTGATATAAATATAAATAATCCTCATAAAAAACTACTTCAAATAGTATCACAAAAGAAGTAATCAAGAATCAAATTAATGGATACCATGAGTTCAATTTCTGAAAATATAAATTTATTTTTGAGGATAAAACTAGAAACAAAAATCTTATTTCATTAAACACATTAAAAAAGGAAAATGAAAATAAAAAATAAAATAAAATAGATTTCAGAAAACATTTTTGGTAATGATGAAATATGAAAATGTACATATTTATTTCTAAAGTAACATTGAAAAGGTATCCCCAAAAAATTGAAAAAATCAACTTTAAGAAAATATATAAAATAATATATACATTAAATGAAATAATGTTAACCTTGTAGAAAAAAGAAGTCGAATCAAAAGTTTATGAATTTTAAAGGAACCCCATTTAATTATTTTAGAAATACTTTTTCTAAAATATCACATAATAAGATGAGTAAAAAAGAATTAATTTAAAAATAAATATAAAATTTATAAATAATGGTAAAGAAATTACAAAATAAAATAAAATATTGGGGTGGAAAAACCCATTCTTGGATGAAATATTTTCATAATGAGACAATTTAACTAAATTAATAGATACTTGAGTTTTCAATGTACATTGTAAGCTATGGAGACCTCAATGTAGGAAATATTTCAAAAGGGGTTTCATAGGTGATATCAATGTGAATAAATAAAATACCACATATTATAATTAATGGGGAAAATATAACCAATTATTTTTTCAAATAGGAATATCATAACTCAATGAATGAAAATTGATTTACCAATAAGATTTACAATTGGGGAATAATTTAGTAACATTAATTTGATGAAAAAGAATAGTTTTTTATTACAATTTCCCATAAAAATAATGTAGGAAAATAATGATCAATGGGAAATTATTACAACATTTAAAATATAAAATGTTTCATAATATTGTTATATCACAAAGAATTAATATTTGACAAGAAGAACACTTGTGGTTTGAGTAAAATTTTAATGAAATCCCCTTTGAAAGAGTGTGATTATAATTGATCTTCAACCACCATGACTATAATAAAATTCATTATATAATATATAAATAATATATTTTACATAGAAATAAATATAAATTAATTTTATAAATCTAAACATATACCAAAAAAAGAAATTAGAGATTAAAACCCTTACATTGTTTTCGATACAAGATTCCCATGAAGATAAATTTATCAATAATTAATTTAATATTAATGTATACCACTATATCAACTTTATTCTTGTATATTTAATTTATATTTAACCTATGATTATAACATTATTTTATTTTATTATTTTTTTTTACTTCTTTTCCTGACTTATTTTGGTTATTTTAAAAATAAAAGATGATATTTTAACAAAAAGTTAAATATATAACATGAAAATTATTTAAGAAAGAAAATATTTAATTTATTATTAACTAGTAATAAAAATTTTATATAATTTCCCATAGGAATCCTTGACAAATTATTACAATATTATTCAAATCCATTGTTTAATGGATGAAAATATGAACATGACACATCTCCATGAGTGATTATGGTTATGGATTACTATAATAAGATTATAAAATAAGAATAAGTTTATTATATTTTGTACTTAATGTTGTTGAATAATATTTTAACTAATTTTTATAATAAAACAAATCTATGATGAAAGATAAAAAATGCTTCTTAATGGAGGTGGTAGTCAATAGAACACATGGTTAACATCCATTTGTATATAAAAATGTATTGAAATAAATATATAATTATTATAAAATTATTATTATAAAATTATTTATATTAATTATACTTTTTTTATCATGTTACTATACTGAGTATAGGAATAGAAGAGATATATTAAGAAGAAAATGACAAGGATTGCTTAATACTCACTTCATGACTTATATACCTTTCTTGAATGTCACATTTGAAATGAACGGATTAGACTAAATAATTCAGTCTAGAGGACAATAAAAATTAGAAAATATTATAGAAGGACTATAATTACATAATATTGAAAATTTATTTGAATTAATGGGTCTGGAATGAAGGGGTTGACATTCCACTTTTAGAAGTATAAAAAACGAATTTTTTAGAACCACCATTTGATTATAATCATATCATTAAACAATACATGTGCATAATACATAAATATATAAAAATAATGTGGTGTTCAGAGATATTGGGTCAATAAACCAATATACATGTATTTCTAAAAATGTTTAAAACATGATGTATGTAATTTGTTCTTTGGTTTTTAATTTACCATTTTCTATTTTGACCTTATTAACTACTTTTTAACTATGTAATATAGGTTTTAATAAATATTTAAAATAATCCCTATTAAAATATTTGTTATGAGAAACATAAATATAATTTTAAAATTATCTAATTATATTTATATATAATATTAAATTAATTACTAAATTAAATCATTTTATATATAGAAAACATTATTTACTATAAAAATGTTTTTATCCATTATTTTTTCATTAATATTATTTAGAGTTTACAAAAAATTCAATGATTGTTAGATTAATTTTATATGTGTTTAAAATTTTTATTTGAGTCATTTTTAGAAAATTTATTGATATAAATGTTATGATAAATATTAGATAACATTTCCAAAATAATTCATTGAAAATATTATTTTTACCATTATCATGGAAATAGTCATAAATATTAGAAACCATAAGTTGATTCCCCAAATTATGTATACATTATTTCATAATATAAACATATTTTCACTAAAATATGGAATAAATTTTATATATTAAAATTCAACAAATGAAAAATAATCATGTTTTCAAAACAAGTGAAAAAAACGTTTCTAGTAATTGGTTAAAGCTATCATGACATATGAAACTAGAAAATATAGAATGAAAGCACACTATATACTATATTAAAGGTATTTGAATTATATATTCCATGTTTTGAAGGTTTTTTGTTATTGTTTCCCTCATATTAATTTTGATTTTAGACTTGAAGCACATAATATCCAACTCTCTTTTAGTTGAGGAATATATTTTGTTGGATTATCTCCTAACCTTATACTTTAATGTCTTGTAACATCCATCTACACTCTTCAAAAAATTTCATGTCTCTCTATGAAAATTTTCCCCATTACTCTGCCCATATTTTTTTCATTTATAAAATTGGAACTTTTTTCCTTCCATGCCTTTCTCACCCAAATTTCAATAATATTCCATCATTCCCTTATTTATTGTGATTTGTATTTTCACTCTTCCCACTTTTTTAATAACTAAAAAATATATAAATACTTTTTATAATTACATGTTTTCTCACTAAACCCTTATACCAATAGGTTTTTCATTAGGTTAGTTTCTAGATTTTTGAGCGAAACTATAATTATCATGGAACCTTTGGGTTTTATCAAAATTTAAATCCAAAAGAGTTAATATGAGAGAAAATAATTATAAGATATTTACCATAAATTACCATAGGAAAATTTAACAACAACATGATTCCCTCTATAAATCTATCATGTCATCCAACAATTCAAAAAAGTAAAATTATATTACACTCATTTCAACCAGTATCACTATCAATTTAACCTATATCATGAGTGGTTCATCATACATTGCATTGAGTTTGGATCTATCATTATTCTTGACCAAATCCTCAAAATAGTGATTACAATATTCCATGAACAATATTAATATATTCTACAATGAAATATAATTGTAATATATACTCTTAAAATAAAATTTCTAAAACCCCATTTTGTGGAGTACTCCATGGTGTAGAGAAGGTGTGTTCAATACCCATATTTGAGAAAAAATAATTAAATTCTTGATTCTCAAATTCTAATCCATTATCACTTATTAATGAAATTATCTTAAAACTATTTTCATTTTCAAATCTTTTATAATAATATTCAATAATTGATAAATATTCATTTTTTTGTTTTAGAAAATATATCCAAGTTAATCAAGTATAATCATTAACTAGAACATATACAAATAAATTAGTAGTGAAAATTACTATTCTAGATGGTATGAACAAATACATTGGAATATGTTCTAGGGTATTTGATGTAAATTAATTTATAACATATTTGAAGGAAGATTATTGTTGCTTTCCATTCTGTCAAGCATCATATAATCTATCACAATAAAATTTTAGAATAGGTAAATCTAAAACTAATTGATTCTTAGTTAAGTATTATAATGAAAAAATATTACAAGGACTAAGTAGTCTATTCCAAATCCATGACTTATTTACATTAGCGGTTAACAAGTTCACTTTCTGTTTACACAAATAATATAAATCCAAAGTGTAGACATTATCAGTTCTAGGTGCTTTGAATTTATGTAAATAATTCTTAGAAACAAAATAGTAAATATTTCAAAAGTCAACATAGTATCCATCATCACAGAGCTGATAGATACTTATCATATTTTCCTTTAATCATAGTACATAGAGTACATTATTAATTGATATAGGATCTCCAACAATTCCATGTCTAAAAATTTTCCCTCTATCATTGTCACCGAAGGTGACTAGGCCTCCATCTATTTTAGTCAGAGTATAGAAATTTGATGAATTTTCACTCATATGTATTGAATATCCACTATATATATACAATATATATTTTTCTATTCTTTGGTTTGTTACCTTATCTTCTTCATCTATAAAGAACATATTCGCTTTCAGAATCAATTATTCCTTCTTTAAATCAGATATTGATGGGGTGAAAGAGACTTCAAAAACACTTCAAGTGGAATTAATAGCTCTTTTATTTTTTTTTCTCATAATAAGCATTCTTTTGATATTTATTTTATATATTTCTATTTTCTTCTTCCAATTTAGGAAAATCAGGTCTTATATGAACAATTTTTTGGCCCTCATAACATATTACATAACTTGATTCTTTCTCATCTTTTTTGAAGGTTATTCTCAATACATTCTTCATCATATAAAATTTATTGAATTTTCTAGATATTTTATCTAGCTCAAATTTTGAGTCAGATGCGACTGAATTTCATTCTTCTTATTTCATTTTTCTATTCTTCGTTTAGTATAAATCTTTTAAAATAGTGTTATCCTTTTTATTAGGAATTTTTTTTCTTTAACTTCATCTTCCATTTCATTCTCATATGACATTATAGATATAGTCAATTCTCTCATTTTCAGATACTTGAGAGGTGCTGATTGGCATATTGCATCAGATATTTAATTATACATTTCTAGTAGAACTCTTCATACATTCAAATCATGATCTGGTTGACAGATAGGATCAAATAAAGATGATATATTATTAAAAATTTCATTCAGCCTTCCATTTATATGTGTGATGCTCTCTAAATCATAAATTCTTAAAGTATCAAACATTAACATCATTATAGTATATCTCATTAGTCTAACATTGTCAGTACCAATATAGGTTACTGTAATTGTCCTACACATTTCATAGGTTGTTCGATATTATGATAAACAGTTGAATTCATCTGGTCCAAGACCATAAATAATGGCATTCATTGCTTTCAAATTCGTATCATACTCATCCTATGTATTAGTAGACTGGGTTATATGTATATTAGGTATTTTTTAAGGAGTAAAAACATTTGAGTATACACTAAATCCATGATTTTTTTTAGTATATTATCATTCTTGGCTTCTTGAATTCACAATTTTCATGATTAAAATATGGATCATGACCCATTAACATTCCTTCCTTGAGATTCATTGTTTCCATCACTAAAATTGATCTTATGCCTTTAGGTTTTTATAACTCCGTTGAAAATCACAACCTTTGATACGAAATGTTAGGTCAGAATAGTAATAGTGACAATATAAGAGGGGTGATTTTAGTTATTTTACGAATTTAACAATTCATTCAATTCACAAAGACAATAGATAGAGTCGATGACGTTTCTATATGAGAATATATATATTTAATGTATAATGATATGATCGCAATGAACAATAATTTATAGTGGTTCAGGGCATAAAGGTCCCCTAGTCCACTCCGCAAATCACCCTCTCTTTGAGAATAGTTAATTTCACTAGTAAGATACTACTATCATAAGGATGATACACAACTGAGTGCAGGTAGTTGTCACCCTTACAAAAAAATTGATTATAAATCATACCCTTCTGGTTCTTTTATAGGGAACCGATAAAACCACAACTTAGTGCAAGATGCTGACACTCCACCATGACTGAATATGATCATTCAAAACTCAATATAGATAAGATATATTTTGGTAACAAATGTGGTGTGTATATATAATCCAATTTATTCTCATTAAAATTATGATAAAAAATACCCATTTTTGGTATATTTCACACACAGATGACAATATGTGGTGTATATGAAATAAGTATATATGTTGAATATTTATACTAGAAACCCCTTACCAGAATTCCTGACATCCATAAAAGAAATTTAATATACCATGTAATCAAAATAATTATTTTAAAAAAATATTATATTACCGTATTTTTAACTATAAACATATACCAAAATCATTTATAATCTTATTTTTCAATTATATTAGTTAGTAATATTTTATTTTCCTTAACAGATGTTATTAGTTTAATATTTTCATTTTGTAGAAGGTTTATGAAATGAAATTTTGAATATTGTGTATATATTCATATTTCATCATTATGAGTTTAATTAGGTTAATTGAATAGATTTTTACTAATGACATATAATATTCTAATTCCATTTCATAATTATTCTAGATATGTTTTGTGATGATGAAATTGGGGATTAGTTTACCTTAGTAAATTTTAATAATTAGGGGTGATTTCTTAACAATAGAATAAATATTTACATTGCCATCATAGAACCAATTAAATATTTAATTACATAACATTTACCAATATCAAAAATAGTAATGTTTACTTAGTTTCCCTTGAAAATATTTCAATAATTATTCATGTTGGTGGTTGCATAGACCTAATGTGAAAAAGCTATAATATTTGGGTGAGTTTGTTTAAGAAAGTGGTTCATTGTGAATAATATAATTATTCAATGAGAATAATGATATTATTTATGATATTTAATAGGGGTTAATTGTTTTCAGTGAGATTGTTAAGTAAGAAAAAAATATATCATGAAAAATAAAATAATGTACATTCATAAAAATGGTAGTCCACACATACAAATGATTAATAAATTCATATATATTGAACACAAAGGTGGTATGAATTGAATATTTTTGTTAGAATATATATAATTTTTTATATAATACATCTATTTAAAATATCCCCCCTTTGAACTAGACATTTACTATTGTTATGAAAAATTTACCAGGTCAGATATGGAGGTGGTAGTTGACATAAAACCCAAAACACAATTTCATTTTTGGATGGTTTATAGGAATTATACATGTGATATTACATTAGAACATTACCAGACCACTAGAATGTTCTTCATTAGTTAAAAACATAAGGTTCTTTTGATTTTTATTTTTGGATATTCCATGACTTCGTGGACCATATGATATTTTTTAAGAGATAATATAGATCAATTTCTATAGAGTTAATGGTTTAGAATGGGTGGATAAATGGGGTGGAATTGATCTCCTTTAGTAATGATTAATAGGTGAACATTTTTTAATACCTATTATTTTTCAATATTAATAAGAAATTTTTCAAGAATTAGTTATCCAAAAAATTTAAAACAATAGAGTGTGTGCTGGGATTAGGTCAAGAATGACACGTCCCTGATATTCCAAATGTGTTTTGAGCCATTTACCCTTCCATTTGTACAATTCAACATTTGTTTTTTACCACGGTAATTAGTTTTTAACCAATAATTAAATATTTTACCAAAGATACATGCTAAACCATTTGATATTTTATATATTTTAAAAATGTAATCAAAATATTATCTAATTATATTTTAAAATAAACAAAAATTATCATTTAACTTATTCGATTTAATTTATAGAAAAATATTTTCCATGAGAAATTAAGTTTTCATCAGGTAATGTTTTTAATATTATTTTTTATCGATTACCAATTTAAAGATAGATAATATATAGGTATTTATTTATGTTTAAACATTATATTAGCTTCATTTTCAAAAGATATTACTTTATTTTTTTTATAGAAAATTACACAATCTTAATAAAAGAATTCATTGATAATAATTCCTTAAATATTATTATAGTAAGTAACATTAATCCTATGAATCATATGTTTATGGTTAAAATTGATATTTATATTTTTCCTTATTATGAACATTTTAATCATAATTCTGAAATTCATTTTTTAGATTTATTTTCTAGATGTGTTGAATATGAATTTTTTATATAAGGGAAAAATGATTTTCAATGTAAAATGTTTCTCACTTTTCCAATAAAGTTAAACATGTGTTTCAAAAATAAATGATAGTATTTAAAATGATTTATTTTTAATTTGAAAAAAAAATTTAAAAAAATATCAAATACATTAAAGTCATTTATTCTTTATAAAAGTGATGATATTTCCAAAATCCATACCTTTTACCCTATTCTCATAATAATTATTTATTTTATAAATATTTCAAAACTTCACCAATAGAAAATATTGAATATTTAGATAAAAAACATTTTTACCTAAAAAATTAAAAGAAATTATATTTTTTATTTTAAATTAATATACTATAAATAAGGAAAATAATATTTTGTTTAAAATAATATTTAAAATAATTTTATTTTTTAAAATTCCATTTTGAAAAAAAACTCTAATTGGTTAGAATAATTTTATTTAATAGTGATACTATTAATATTAACATTTGTTTTTTATATTACTCTAATAAAAATTACGATTTTTTTATGTTGTTGTTTCATTTAGGGGAATCTATCTAACCCATTTAATTTATTTTATGGTAATATATATCGTAATGTTTCAAGGTATTATATTATCCCTCCATAATAAATTTTGTACATTCAAATTTTAATTTTCCATTTCTAGTGGATATAGGTAAGGATGTATAAAATATAACAATTATGTGTGGTATAATTTCCAATTAGAATTTTTCATTATAATCTCATAAACAAATATTTCGTCACTTGAATAATATTTACGATAATATTTAGTTTTTATCAATCCATTTGAGCCAATATTCAATAATTATTTTTTATTGTGACCCACATTAATTAATTTCCTTCTAAAGGGTGTTCATAATCATTTATGGAATGATTGGATATCATAGGTTGATATGAAATGTGATTTTATTTTCCTAAATAGTTTCCATCACAATGGAGTGGACAAAATATTTTTCAAAAATCATATTAAAAGTTTCAAATGGAAGAGTAATATGACTTTCACAAAGCACATTAATTTAAACATAGACTCCAAACATATTAGTATTACAAAGATTTATTCTTTATTAATAATTCAATATTTACTCCTTTTTTTATAATTTAATTCCATTAAAAACAATTCAATATAAAAATTTACAATTGAACAAAATAACAATAAAAAAATCATAGTTCTTGAGATAAGGGTCAGTGTTTCTAACTACATATATTCTTTAAAATCCACTTCCATAGTTATGATGGAATATGATTTGTCTGGATTAAATTATCCATGAAATTTTTAATGCCTATAATTATTATTATCTTTTAGATATGGAATTTTAAATCGATAATAACCATTTTTCCCAGATTTTAGATTTTTTTACATTTTATTATATGTTATGATAAACAGTATTGAGCTTTATTTTTTGACTAAAATCTTCATATTTTCATGTATTGTTTTCAATATGTCATCATTTAACATAAATAATATATCACCATGTTTCTTTCATATAATCCACTATGTGTAACTTTCTAAAATTTAGAAACAATTGAAATTGAATATTATTTCTATTATCATCATCAAGCCATGAAAATCCATGAAATTTAATCATTATAGTTATAGGTTTTTTAGAAAACTAAAATATTTTAATGATGTTAATTATAATTCTTGATTGATTTTTAGCTTAATAATAAGATTTCACACTCCACCTTGTATCCTGTTAGGTAAAACATTAGTACAATCTTTTAATTATCCATGAAACCCATCATTTGCATCATTCCATCTGGCATTATCCCTTACTAAAACCAAAACGGGATAACATAGGTTAATATAAACTGAAATAATTGTAGAATGATACATTTTCACATGATAAATCATCCATGAAATTTAGTACACTTTAATCCCATTACATTAGTAATAACTTTATCCAAAATAACTCATAGTTCATTGTTTTTTTATTTAAAATATTTTATTTAATACTTATTTTCCTTATCCAAAGAATAAATATCTCTAATTACAATATCATTTAATAAAATATTTTAAAATAAAATATCATTGAAAAATAGGCTCTAAAAATCCAACTCAACATTTATCCAATAAATAAAATATTAATTAACACATACCATATCTTATAAATTCATTTAATTCATTATATATTATCTTTGATAATTTTCATTTTTGTAAACTATATTAAATATATTCAAATACAACAAAATTTTTCTTCTATATTAAATGATAAACTAAATTGTATGCCTTAGGATTTTCAAAATAGAATGTGGTTAGGACTCTTTGTTATGGCTTGAGTGATGGTTGAGATGGTTCCCAAAATAACCTTTTAAGGTCAACTACACCATGGTACATCAATGAAAGATCCTATATCAACATATATTATTAAGAAAGGGATTTCACTTTTTATAAAAAAGAAAATATCAACATTATAAAAATTTTAGTATGTTATCATATAATCAAAAATATACCTTAGACATTTTCTTAGGGTTTTATTTAACATTTTATCATAATTATCATTAAAATTAAAAAAATACTAAAAAATAACTACACCCAGATCGGATAAAAACTAAAGTAACCTAAGCCAATTACAAATTCATAATTCTTTTTAAAAAATCATGAATCCATACATATTAAAAAAATTCACTAATTCTTAACCAAATGTGTTTTATATTTAAGGACTGACTAATAAAAAAAATTATTTCACAATACTAGTGAACATGTCTACATAATTATAAATCACTAAAACAACTTATAGATATTTCATGTGTAATATTAATATTTATAGAAAAAAGTATTATAAAAAAATGTGGGAGCATGTATTCTTAGTAAGGGAAACATAAAAGATAAACAGAAATGATTATACATGTGAAAAAGATATATATATCGGTTAATAATATATTCATCATTCATTGAAATAGCATTAGAAAAACATATCAAGATATAATAAGGAGGTCAGTACATGAGTCATACTAATATTTAAATGTATTAATATTTATTAATTTATAATTAATATAAAAATAACCGAAGATAGTGGACCATGAACCACATCTTGTTTCCCATTTTAGACTAGGTTTCACTCACCTACTTATTATAGTGTATTAGGATTCAGTCACTAGTTTCACATGGTATAATGAGTTTAGAAACTCATAACCCATTATCTTAAGAGATGTAAAGATATACTGAAGGCATTAGAGGGATATATTGGTTCCAACCATCATTTAATGTTGAATAATAAAAATGGGCACCAGAAGATAATAATAAATTAAATTTTACATTATTATATAATAATACTGAGTAAAATATATAGCTTTATTGAAAAATAATATAGAACAATTCCTAACAAAATTTGATAAAGGAGTTTCAAGGACGAATAAGATCATATCCCTTAGTAAAATAATTCTATCATTAATGTATGTTGAGATAAATGATGTAAATTATTAAAATACTATTAAAAATTAATTAAAAAAAGAATAGAAATAATTATTTTATATATAATCACATGTGAGAAAAAAGTTATAATTCAAGGGAATAATTTTTTTATAGAATCATGAAAATCAGAAGAGGATGTTTCAAAGGGATACCAAACAATAGTGGTGGTAAAATATGTTACTATACAAAATGTCAAAGAATCATATTCCCTTACCTTTTTTAAATATATAATACTAGTAATAAATTGGTTATACTAAAAAAATAAAGGATGATACCATTTAAAAAGAGATTTAAGGTCACTGAAAAATAGACATAATTATAATATATGTCGTGATTAGAATGTTCAAAAAATAAAAGATATGAACATGAAAATTCCTCATATGGATTATCATTCATAAGGCTAGTCTACTAGAAAATAATATGAGGACCAAATTTTTTGGCTTTGGAAAAAAATAAAAAACCCTACATGATTAAACATGTATTGAATATATTATATTGTTGATGATCATTTAAAAAATTATAACTATATATCTCTGAAAATTATATTCCCCCCCACAAGGGATGATTTTATGGATATGGAATTTGTCTCAAGAATATATATTAAGATGAGAAACCCCATATATAAATTCCTGAATTCTAAAAAATATCATGACTATCGTATGAAATAATCATTTTAATCATAATAACTTATTTAATATCATTTTTTATATGTAAAAAATTAATATGAACTTATATTATAATAATATAATTGAATTATATTAGGTATATTTTATTTTCATCAGAAAATGATATTATTATAAGATGTTTTTATGTAATTTTTCAAAAATGGTGATCTGATTTATTATTTACAAATTCAATTTTCATTATTAAATTGTTATAATATGTAATGGAATATATTTTTTATAATTATTTATAAAATTTTTATACTTTTTTATTAGTATATTTATATTGAGTAATTATGATAATGTTATTGGAAATATTAATGTTCTAAATATCATAAATGAGGGGTGGTATCTTAATAACAATTTTGATGTTACTATTACCTTAAAATACACAAAAATAAATAAATTTTTTAATATTATTTTCAAATATCATTATTATTTATGTTTCCCTTATTTCCCATGAATTAAATTTACAACATTTTTTATGTATATGGTTACATTGAGACAATGAGAAAAATCTATAATATATGATTAGGTATGATTATAAAAATGATTCCTTTTTAATAATATAATTATTCAAGAATAATAATTATATTGAAATTTTTTTTAATCGGGTGAATCATTTTGGATTAGAGTTAGATAAATATGAAAATACTAGAGTGAAAAAAATAACATCACTTTCATGGATGTCTTAGTTTTCAGATAAATATAGGTGACATGATCACTAGTAGAGGATGTAAATGAGGTAATAATTGGTATTTATTATCATAATTTTAATAGTTTTCAAAACATAATATATATTCACTACATATATACTTTTAACCATTCATGTATTCCGTTTATGAAAAATTATCCATGTTGCTTATGGTGGTGGTGGCCTCCATATAAAAAAATTATATTTTTGGTTATTTGAATGATTTGGATGACAGTGAAAGTTTGTATTCATTTATTATAATAAAATTTAATCTTATCAATAATTTTATATTTTTTTCGGAGTTTCAATGGTAGTATAACAATTCATAATTTTCATACATATATATCCCATCATAGTAGATGAATACTCATAATATTACATTATAATCCATTACATAATCACATAGGTCTAGAGCCTTTGGATACTTTGAAAAATATTCAACATATTCATTAATGTTCTACATCATCTACCGATATGTAATTTATAACTAGATACCTACATAGAAATATTATTCTAAGTACCTCTCATCATAAAAAAGTGAAATGAAACATAAAAAGGGTCAAATCAGATGCTTTGTAATGTTGAGGAAGGGTGATATCAATGATAACATGGTCATTACATGAACATAAGCATTTGAGAAGATTATCATAACATTTGAAAATAATATCTTACATATAATTGACCATAATTATGATTTATGTAATAAATTATGCTAGTTAATATGATACAAATCATAATAGATTTGAAGAACATGATCCATGAGAGCCTAAAAGTTGAATAAGAAATATTTTTCTTGCATAAACATAAGCATATAAAATAATTCCTATATTAGTCAATGATCATTTAAAAGACTATCCGAGTGAAATTGTTTTACTCCCCTAACCATAAATAGTAGACAATATTCACACCAAATACTTTCATTACAGTGAAATTACTTTACTGAATTAGGTTCAAACCCCATTCCATTACCTGCTATATTATGAGATATCAGTCATTACCCATATTATTGGAGGTATATATATGTAATACACATCATTAGTTATAACATGATCACCACACATAGTTAGAATGTAAAAACCACCCATGTTTATAATGAAACAACCTTATATAGTTATAATGCATTCACATTACTTTATTATAAAGTTACAACCATTTTTAGTTTTAACATAACCACTATTAAATAAGGAAAATCATACATATATGTTTCAGAAGATCATAATTCACTAGTCATATCATCCCATCATAACCTACGAAAGGAAATTGGGAGTCATGAAAATATTATACATTCATATACGGAAAATCATTGGATAATATATGGGTTTAATAAAATTTATCAATATATAGAATTTGTAAATTTTTTATTAAGGTATCATAACCCTAGTAGAGAATAATTAATTTCCATGTTTGTTTTCATATATGATAGTTCTACTAAAATATCTCAGAAATATTTGATGATGAAAATATTCATTCCAATTTCAAAAATAACATAGAAATTAATTTTTTTTGAAAATATCATGATAAACATTATTTGAAATGAATCCCAATAACCTTTAACTAGTTATCCAAATAATTGGGTTGGAAGTACCACACATGTCATATATGTTAAAAGAAATCATTTATTATACACTTTTTTTAGTGAAATAAAAAATTTCCTCATTTGAAAAGTGAAAAGATTTTTAATTATTGAAAATTTTATATAAAAAAATTGGAAACAATTTATATAAACAATGATATGAAAATTTTATGAATATTATTAAAATCAATTTAAAGAAAATTTTGATATGATTGAAAATGTTTTTATGAGCGATGAGAGAAATGAATTTTGATTTTTTCCTAAAAACATATTTTCTGTACCATGAAAATTTATGGTGAAGAAAATGTAATGAAATTTTTTACGTAAAAAAATAACCCATGGATTATAAAATTCATATGTTTTTTGATAGGTAGATCATAAGATTTCAGCAAAGTAAACTTACTCATTATCAATTCGAATAAATTATGTGATCATAACAAAAACCCTTCACACATGATTGACTCTTGTATCGTAAGTGAAATAAAATAAAATAAAATATAAAGATATATAAATTAATATTTTTTTTAATAATTATAATAAAATAGATATATAGGCAGTATATAAATCAAAAAAAAATACAAGTGGTGCGTAATGAATATGTATAGTTGAAATAAAAGTGTGATGAAAATCCATTAATGATTAATTACATTTTAAATCATAATACCCATTAAATTTAATCCAATGGTTGTTTTGTAAAACCCTATAAATTTAATTTTAATAGTCATGAAATACAGCCATTGTAAGTATATAAACCACATAAAAGTATCTTTCGGTGAATATGGCTTATGTCTTACGAAAATTAAAGTAAGATAACAAACCCTTACCTCATATCTGGCTTCCATCATTTATGTTGAAACATACTATTATATATATATAGATATATTATATAAATATAATATTATACATAATAACAAATTCATTTAATCATATCCTTTTTACTAATTTGTTAACACTTATTTATTAATATTAGATTTAAAGGAGATATTAGCTTCATTTTTATTTTATGTTCTAGTTTATTTTTTATTGTCCTTCTATTTTATTCAAGGACATAATCTTAATAATTTTAATAAAAATTTAAATAACATTTATATTTATTATATATATTTTTAGAAAAGTTCAAAAAAAAATTGGAAGAAAAATGAATTACACCATTCCTGAAGATAGAAGGTTGTATATACGCGTAAATATTTTTTTAATTTTTTTTGTGGATGTAAATAATAATGGTAAAAAATACTAAATGTTTAATCATTGTTATTATATTATTTATATAATATCTTATCATTAAATACACCATTATTACAATATATGTTAAATATTAATAAAAAATTAATCCCATCATTTTGTGGTTTTGGTATTTCACACGTACAAATGACCGATGTTATTGTTTTAATACAGTTTGTAAGGTAATAAAGTAGATATGAATTTATCAATATGAAAGTATAATTTTTTTTGCAAAAATCATATAAAAAATTAAACCAAGTAAAATACACATCCAAGGAAGATGACCATGAAAAATGAAAAGTATTACTACGTGGAGATAATAAGTCATACATACTCATTAGTTTAATTTTCACACACAATTTATTGAACTATAATGAATAAATATGGTTTAATAATTATAAAAAATTAATATATTTAAGATACATAATTTTTTATTTTATGAATAATATAATCGATTAATAGGATGTAAAATATTATTTAAAATGATAGAGAATGATAAAGTCGATTACCAATTCTTTGAAATAACCCAATTCGACAGCTGATTAAGGGAACTAGGGAAGTTAAATTGGGAATAAAATAAATTGTACATTGAATGTAAAATATGACGTAGAAAATTCTGGCTATGATAATAGCCTCAATGAGGATTGTATAAGATAAAGGATGGGTTCCATTTTTAAATTGAGGAGATGAACCCCCATGGAAATTTTTGAAATAATAACTAAATATAAATTAATTATCTTTCCAAAAGGATACAAATTCATATGATTAAAAAATAATATGATTATGAATTTATATCCAATCATAATTTTTTATTGAAGTTTTTGAATTAAATTTTTACCCTCATCATTATGTTTTAACCCTCTGTTAACCATTAATGGTAATTACCATAATATTAAACTCATCTACCATTTAATGGTTGATAATGTTAATTTAAAATGTAAACTAACCCATAAATGGAATTCAATTTAATTTAAATACCATAAAAAATTTATTTGGCTGAATATTATATGTTGATGAATTTTATATCATTTAATAAAATATTATGTATTATAAAATATCATTAAAGTAATTTGTTAAACTATTCTATTTAATTAGACTATAAATGAAACAAAGAATAAGTATGAATTCTAATATAAATATGTAACATAAAACTATTATGTAATATCCATCTAAAAAATTAATTTAGCACTTTAAAATAATAATATTTTAGAACTTGTAATATTTTTCAAATAATTTTATATATTTTTTTATTAGTTTGATAAATATTTTATCAGCGTTGAATAAAAATTTATGGTCATTATATAAAAACTAAAAATTATAATTAAATTTCTAGCCAGATGAAAAATTATTAGCTACAAAATTGAATGTTATATGCATTCATAACATACCTTTTTACAAATTATGACAAATAATAGATATTTAAAATAAAGAGAGTGACATTTTGTAACATTCATTCATTTAAATATTATATAGATCATTTTCATTAAAAAATATCCATTAGGAAACCCCCTTTAAATCCAAATATCAAATGGTATGAATTTAATTCATCCAATAAGAATTAGGATGATGAATTATAGCCTTATCAATTAATTTTAACATATTCTAACCTTATTTACCCTTTACTATGGTGATAATGTTTTTCATGCTTACTATTCATATTGACACAAAATAAAACTATTGAAAAATTATAATCTTGTGATTCCAAATATGAAGCCCATTTTACCAAATTGAAATTATATAAGTTAAATATCTAAATTTTATAATATAAAAACTAAACACAAATAAATCCTTTTTTAGAAAAATAAATTTTTTATTGTGTATCTTGGTATGTTCTTTTATAATTCCTAGAAAATTTATTATATGAATTTCCAAATTTATGATTTAATATATAATATATACATATAAATATATTTATTATTAAAATAATTCATTAATATTGATTAATATAATTTGATAAGATAAAAATACATTGTGAGTATTAAAATATTTTACAAAAAAATATTCCTTTTACTTTCCAATGATTATTATTTTTATTGATAATTGACTGTACCGAAATAATTAAATTACATGTATAAATAAATTTTTAATATTATAGTTACTCCTCTTATTACCTTCCAAACCAACCTCTATGAGATACCTATAATATAATATTATATTATGGTTCATTTAAATCTATTTTATATATAACACATGAAATCAATAATATTAAATTTATTATAAAAAATTATTCCATAATGTGTAATGGTGTTAAATTTAACACAAATTAAAATTATTTTCACCATATAAAATATTCACATGGACCAAGAACTGAGGATAAAATTGTTTCATTACATCCTATAGTCCCCATGTTTCTTCTTCAAATTACTAATTTTTCTATAGACTATTCACCAAGTGAGTAGTTTTATTCTGTAGTCATTTATTTCTAGGATCCATAATTTATATCAACTTTTGTTCAAAATAAATATCATGTTCTGGTGTTTTGGTCTATTATTTTATTACATGTTATGTATCAAGTATGCCCTTTCTTAGTTGATATACATTGAACACATCATAAATATGAGAGTGGTCTTGTAGCACCCATGGTTTCCTATATGTGACCACTTCTTTTGTTATTTTTATGTATACAAACTATAACAGTGAATGTGGGGAGAGTTTGAATATCATTCTGAGAGTTTTCGGGGATTTTATCTTGGATAAAAAGTGTTCTACTATTTTTGGAACCTCTTCCACAGTTACTAGAAACCTCGAACAGGGATACATGCGTTTAATAGGATGTGTAGGGTATGTACATGGTTTGTCTAAACCGTGTGGAAACGTTGATGAAATTATGCTCTATTAAAACATGATTTAGTAATTTTGAGGTAGTGGATTCAACACAATTGGTATATATTTTAGAGAATGTGAGAGTAGACCAAGATATGGTCATCCTCAAGGAAGTGTATAATGTGTGTTTAGCATACTGTTTAACTAACCGGGAAACTAAACCATGCGCGGGACAAATCCACCATAATTAAAAGTGTATCTCACATGTTTTAAACATTAAACAACTTATTTTCTTCCTATGTATCCCTTGCATAATATTTTGGTCTCCCAAAGGTTTTATAACCTCTCCCAATATAATTCGAAGTTATCTAGAGCCATCCATTTGTGCATTGAAGTGCGACCATTACGGTAACACTTCATTATTCATCTTTCTTTATTCATCTTCTATGATGAACATCACAATTCAGCTAGTTTTCTTATATCATTTCCCGATGTGGGTAGATCTAAGGTTTTGATTGTATATAAGTTTAGATTTGGGTTTTTTTATGATATGGGAAGGGATCTAATGTGGGTTCGTAGAGATTCAACTCTGTTTTGTAATGTTTTCATACAGTTTAACATTTTTGAAAAAACTACTGAGGTCATGGGATTCAATATCGACTACTCTTACTATGATTTTTTTAATAGTTTTAAACTTATTTAACATATTGGAAATATTTATAAAATCTTGGTGAAAATGCTAATATAAATCATTTTTAGTGATGATTTATAGTTTTGGGTGAAATTTTGGATTTTGGTGAATCATTTTGCAATATGATTTATTTTAATGATTTTAAAATGGTAATTTTAAAATATGTATTTCCAAGAATTTTAAATGGTTAGATAATGAAAGGGTTTCAATAAAAATATAATTTTATTGAAATTGTTTTGGCTTGTATTTATTGGAATTTGTTTTGGAAGAATTGGTATGGGTGTTCATATTCAATTTAAGAGGCTTAGTTGAAATATGACATTATTATCAATGCTAAAGGGGTCATAGAACATGGGAAATAATTACATTTTCATGAAATTGTAGATCGATGAGAGACCACTCATGATAATTTAACTATAATAATGATACATGCATTATTGGTGGTGTTTATATGTAAAATGAAATGGATATTCCAAATTAAAAAATCCAATTATTTTAAAGAATGTCATGGTTGTTTTTCCTGAAAACATATGGTGACATGAAACATGTTTATATTGGGTTATAAAATATTTTAGATCTTATATATTTTTTTTTATAAACTATGATGGATTTTTTTAAAAATTGTTTTTATGAATGTTACCAACTCTTTTATCCTAGTTTCATTAGAAGGGATTCGATTGGGAGAAAACCTACTTTTTTTAGTACTCACCAATAAATTGGAATTTTGGTTCTTTGGTAGATGTCATATATCGCGGGTTGGGAAAAGGTATTTAATCACACATTATTAACAGAAACTCATGTTACATGTTGTTTTTAGTGAAGTTAGATCACAGATCATGTTGATATTAGTGTCTTTTGTTTATCATTGGGTTTTATTTTTTTGTCTTATACTGTTTACTTTTCTATTATTATCTTCATATTTAGTACATGTTTTCCAATTATATTTTTATAAATGAATGTTTTTTTTTCATTATAAGTTATCATGCATCATTTTGTGTTTTTTTATATTTATTTTGTTAGTTGGTTTATTCTTATAGGGGTAATTTCCCACGTATGTCTTGAAGACATTCAACAATTATTTCCATCCATTGTCACCATGATGATTTCACATAAGGACATGTAGTGTCCTCCTACAATCTCAAAAAAATGAGGAGAATGACGAATGTTACATATATTGTCAGTTTTATTAGTTCTAAAATCCTATTTGAGACAAATGGTATTGGTTTTTTTAGTCCAATGTATGTAGAATACAAATGGATTTTTCAGACTTGGACATAAATTCGTTCTTCACTATTCTGTGGGTTGTGATTTTAGAAAGGTGTAGGATTTTATGGACATGATTTGTAGAGTATAACAAGATAGAGCTAATCCTTTTTTGATGATCATCAAGTTACTAGGGATTTGGGTACATAAGTGTTTTTGAGACACTTATAGGATTTTTAAATTTCATAACCATGGGTTTAGCTAATGAGACAAACATTACATGCATTGTAGAGGAATAAAATCCCACTAAGGTTGAATGTTTCATTTTAATTAATGATATATGATTTGATGCAATGTGTTTATTTTTGAAAAAATTTGAAATTGTTTTCAAATGAATGATTCTAAAAAGGGTATAGCTGGTATATTTATTAAATGGTTTGATTTTCAAAATCAGGTAATGATTTTTTTTCAAAAACATTAGAATATGAAAAAGAGTAATTTGGAAATAAATGGTGTGGTAGTTCATGTGATAAAATTGGAAATTTTAATCCTTAAATTACTAGAGAGTGAGACCTATGGAGTTTTTTATATAAAAAATGGCACCTGGAAGGTATCAAAGAAACCAACTAGAATAACATAAGGATAATGTGTTTACACATAAGACATAGGTGAACCAACAACTGGTTAAGAGTATAATTAATGAATTTTAGGTTGTGGACATAGGGAGATAGAGGGAAGATCCAAGAGATTGGATCATTCAGTCCAGTTCTAAAAATAGAATCCACTATTCTTTTGGTGTGATTTTGAACCAGAATGATTCGAGGAATTATAGAATAAGATGAATCATATCTTTGATTTCATTGTCACAACAACAATGATGAAACTCAAGATAATGACATATATTATTTAGGATACTTCATGATAGTGGTGGGATCTAGTGGTGTCGGATAAATTAGATCAAGGAATTAATTGGGAGAATTTTTTATAATTGTTTAACAAACAATTCTTTCGTCACATGTTTAGGATCTAGAGAATGGAAAACATCTTCATCTTGAATCTAGAAAAAGTCTTTGTCATTGTATATGTGGAAAATTTCATGAATTTAATGAACATTACTCTCAATGTTGATTATACGCGTACTTCAAGTCATGAATCATTGAATTTGAGATAAAACAAAATATTCCCATGATGATTGATGTGATCTGTATTACTGATCATATAAAAATGGTCAATAGAGTGACGGTGGATAAATGAGACATATTAAGAGCTATATGAAGAGTAAGTATGTTGATACCCATAGGAATAAATGAAAACTATAATATTGGGATAAAGTAGAATACGGACACCAAATTCTAGGATGGGAGAAGGAATCAGAATCAAATAGCTAGATTAGTGAATCTTCCTACAAGACCCATGAAAAAGGGAGATGTTTCCAATGTGGTTCCACAGACCACCTGAAGTTAGAGTTTACAACTCTATAAAGAGAATTCCAAAATTGAAACAATATGTGAAATCTCAAGCTCTAATTTCATAATTCTCTGAGGTTAGGTGCTCGAGAAACTTCTAAAGAGTCTCATGACTCATTGTATTTGATGAGTTGAGGGTAATAGAATCAATAGAAGAAGTAGAGTGTAATATTCCCTGGTGATTATAGGAGTACCATGACTCCTCAGCAATGTTAATATCAGCAATTATGTAAGGAGAAAAATGATTCAATGAAGAAATTATATGGAGTTGAGATGTTGCTTATGGATGATCAAGGGGGACTATCTATGGTGACATGTATGATTCTTTTGAATTCTACCCTTATGAAAGTGTTTTTTGAAATTGGTGCATTTCATTCCATAATTACTTCTCTTTATGATTATTTACTATGTTTAAATCTTGAGATTATTCCATCTGTGATAAAATAGTAGTCTTCTCTTAGTCATTGAGAATGTCGATGCTTTTTATGTAGAGAAGGTTGAATAACTATTGATGGAGATAAACAGAATTGGGATTTATCTATGTTGAACATTGATGTATATGATGTAATTATGGTAATTAAATGATTAAAAATGTTCAGGGTTAACCATGAATGTCATAAAAAATAGAATGTTTCCAGACTGAGGATGGTGATAAGAATTTATTCATAGGAGAAAGGGTTGTAATGACTAGTGCAATGGCTTGTTGGCATCAACAGTTGGAACAATCTCTTACTAGTTGGCAGGGTCTACTTTTGCATCATTTGAAGAGATTAAGGATAATATTTTTCAAACATTCATGGATCATTTCCCAGATGTTTTTTCCAAGAACTTCTCAGGGTTACAACCTTTAAGAATATTTTATTTTGCGATTGATCTCCTTAGGGGGACAATCCTATTTCACTTCTCTCTTATCGAATGGAACCAATAGAATTACGAGAACCAAAGGTATTATTGGATGGTCTAGAAATCATGTGTTTCATTTGTCCAAGAACATCTCTATGAGAATCACATATCTTTCTCCTAATGAAATCAGATGAAACTTTTTAGATTTTTTTTTATTATCATAAGTTTAACCATGTTTCAATAATGAATAGATATTCACTTTGACACACTGATTATATATTCGATCAATTAATGGGAGCATAGTGATTCTCAAAAATTAACTTGTGATCAAGGTATAACTAATTAATATTTCAAAATGAGTATATTCTGATTTTATTTCAAAGGAATATGTAGACATTATGAATACGAGGTAATTCCTTTGGGTGTTACGAATATAGCAGAATTTATTATGGAATTGATGAATCAGATAATTCAGAGATATCAAAATTCTTTTTTTTTTGTTATTTTTTGATGACATATTGGTATATTCCATTATTACGTTTGATCTTGTGAAATTCATAGTGATAGTGATGGAAATATTAAGATAAAAACATTTGTATTAAATATTATTAAAGAGTTATTTTCTGATACATGTGGTATGCTTTCATGAAAATGTAATTTTTGACAGAGGTGTTTTAGTGGATCTAGAAAAGATATAAGGATTTATTTTTTAGAAACCTCCAAAGTACATCTTGAAGATTATGGAACATGTTGGTGAGGTGGAATATTGGCTGGATTTTCCACCATGGTTTAGTGTAGTTCACTATATATTCCACATACCTCAGTTTAAAAAGTATCACCCTGATCCTAACCATGTGATTAGATGGGACCACAATGACCTAGATCAGAATGCATTTTTGGTACATATTTCAGTGTGGATTATGGATAGGCAATAGAATGTATTTCATTGAAAAATCATTGACCTAATGTAGGTTTTGTGGAATCATGGTCAGATTCAGAAAGAGACATTAAAATGCGAGAAAGAAATGAAAGGGAAATGGACCAAATAATTTTTGGGAAATGACCATTTTATACATTCATGGAACAGAAATATAAATGATGGGGAGAATTAAGCACCCCCGGTTTCAATTATGTTATCCATTAATTATAATTTTTATGTATATAATATATAAGATTGATAGTTGGTATTGTTTTATGTACATGATGAGTGTTTTGGGGATTTTATATATTTTCAAGGGTGGGGCACGATTTGTGGAAACCATGAAACACATAAAGGAAACTCTTTATAGTGAGACAGGGTCTAAAGTGGTTGCACACAATCTATGAACAGTTTTTTCAAATGAGGCGGAGTCCAATTAGAAACTATGTAAGTTGAAAAGTGGATTTGGTCATTTTGAGGTAGTGGTGTCAGTGCAGTTGGTGCTTATTTTAGATACTGTGCGATTTGAATGTATGAGGGTCATATTCAAGGTAATGAATAACTCATATCAAGCACACAGTTTTCCAAACCATGTGAATAATCCATGTGTGGATCTAATCCTCCTCCATTAAAAGTGGATCACACACATTATACCCATCATCCCACTCTGTTTTCTTCATGTTTAGTCATAACTCAAGATTTTGCTCTCCCAATGGTGTTAGAACCATTACCCTAGTAAATTGGTTATGATCTAGCTCCATCCCCAGGTGTGTTGAATCGTGATTCTTGTGGTAAGGCTTTATTTAACACTATTATTGATGCATTTTATTAGATATTTGTCACCTTTCCTCTAGTTTTCATAAATATACACTATTTATGGGTATGTTTATGGTTTTATATTACAAAAAGTTTATATTTTGGTTTTTTATGATAGGGGAATAGATCTATGGTGGGTTCATGGAGATTGAAACCAGTTTTGTGATGTTTTTCATACAGCTTATCATTATTGGAACAATCACGAGGTAGGTGGCTTCACTCACAAATCCTGTTGATATAATTTATTTTCTTAATTTAAAATATTTTTAATTAATATAAATTGATTGTGATATATTGGGGAAAATAATTTTATAAATCCTAGTTAGTGATGATTTATGGTTTTTGGTGAAATTGTGTAATTTTAGAGAATTGTTCTGTGAAGTGATTTTGTTTATGGATTTTAAAATTGTTATTTTTCAATATATATTTCCTATATTTTTGAAACGGTTTATTAGAGAATTTTTTTTCTATAAATAGATTCATTTGTTGAAATAGTTTTAGCTTTTTCATGTTGGAATAGTTTTTGGGATAATTGGTATGGGTGTTCATATTGCATTTACGAGGCTTGGTTGAAATATTTCCTTGATCTCAATGAAAATGGTGTAATGTAACTTGGTTAATAATTACTTTATAATTACATGGTCAATCAATGAGAGACCGCTCATGAGTATGGAACATTATTTACAATACATTCATGGTTGTTAGTGTGGACATGTGAAATGGAATGGCTATACCAAATGGACCTTGTGAAATTATTTTGAAACATGTTTTGGTAACTTTTCATGAAAAATAGATTTTTTAGGAAGAATTGGGTAGAATGGAACTTGTTTAAATTTGGTTATAAACTATTTTACAACTTTTTTATATTTATTTATAAACTATTTTGGAAATACTTTTCTATAAATCATTTTGTATAAATTTTTCTAAATCTTTTATACAACTGTTGTGAGTTGGGAAGACATTGGGGAAAACCTACTGAGTTATATTACTAACTTATTATTCAGCACTTTGGTGCTTTTTCAGATGTCATCTACTGCGAAATGGGAAAATGTAAAGAATGAAACTTCTTTTTCACTACCTCATGATATGTGGGATGTTTGGTTGAGTTGTATCTTAGAGGATGTGGAGTTTGGAGTCTTGTGGTTTTCATTTAGTTTTATTAGTTTTTCATCCATTATTGACATTACTATCATAGAATTCCACTATGGGATTTTGATTATAGTTTGATTCTAATAAATGAAAGGTTGGGTTGTCTTTCCTATTATTAGACATTATCTAGTAGTTGGTTTTGTTGTAATTTGTTTGGTTAGTTGGTTTATTCTTAAAGAAAAAATAATCCCCCACATGTATTGATGCCCTTAAGAATTTATTTCCTTCCATTGGAACATTGGGAAGGACACTTCAGGCCATGTAACATCTTCTCTCCTTCCAATGTAAATGGGGAAATGGAGGGATTTTAAATTTTTTGTGAAATATCATAGCGATAATCTACTATCACTACTCGATCAAGATTATAAATAGTGGAAATATAAATACATAAGAAATTTAAATTAATTACGAATCAAATAAACTTATTTAATATATAAATTCAAGGAAACCTCATGTATAACATAAAATTAAAGATCACATTTATTTTGTTCTTCATAACATTTCTAGTGACTCTTAGTGTCTTGATGTGTATTGGATGATTCAGAATTTCACTTTCATTTATAGTCATCGTACATCATAATATATTTCCTTATACAATATCGTCCTTTTGATTATTTTCTAATAAATTTCAACTTCATCTCTTTCTCCATTAAATAAATATTTAAGATTAATACTTTTTTCATTTCTATTGCACTGGAATTAATTTCTAACAAATCATAAGATCTACAAGTCGATCTTTCTTCCATTAAATATTTAAGAAAAAAATAGATAGCATATGTTATTGAATAAAATAATGAATTTAACATAATCGATTACATTTTTACTTAACCATAATTATATTTCAAAAAATGTATATATAAAATTGAATCCCAAATACCGGAATGAATTGATCTCAAATCCTTCCAAAATCAACTAAATAATTATCTTGAAATAATTTCAATAACTCATAATTATTGATCTCAAAATTAATATTACCTAATAATTTCCTTAAATTATTTCCAATTAAATCATGTATTATTACATAATTTATATAACCTTATATTTCATAAATATTATAATATATTAACAAAATTATTTTTCATAGGATGTTTGAGTTTATACTTTCATGAATATGAGATCATTAGTTGATTTAGAATGTCCAATGTGATTTCATTATTCCATATTTTATATAGATAGACCCAATAAATGATTAGAATCATATAAAATATGTCTAAAGGATGAATAATAAAATTATCGCAGGGTCTAATCATACATACATCAACATTAAATCCCCAATCCTAGAGTATAGGATAAACATTCACTAATATTGATGATTAACATAAGAAATTTCTTTTGCACAATCATTATCAATTCCCATTAATTTAATTTTTTTTTTGTCTTATTATTGGCATTATCCCTCTAATTTGGGGATTTATTTTTAAAATACAAAAAATCCATGAATTTATATTACAATTTATTGAGTATTTCAATTGTAGAAATTTCTCTCTATTAAAATCATTATCTAACATCTTCAAATCACATCAAAATTTCATTTCCCAATCAGCATCCTTTCCACACATGAAAAATTTACCAATTACCATAAGCCAATTTCCTTCATATTTTTTACCACATATTAATATAAAATAGTAGAAAATATTTTTCAGTTATTTGTTTTTGTAAATTACTTTGAATTTAATATCTATTATCTTATAAAGATCAATATATTTATGGTTATCTATACTTTCTATCTTGAACATGATCAAAAATCTAATGATTTTTCATAACTGAGGAAGTCCCTTATGTATCATGACCGAAGAAGACCTAGTTTCTTTCCAATGATGAATTTATTTAACACACAATAATGTTTGATGACAATACGATAATAATACTTCTCAAGACATGTAACAATCACCTCATAGGATCCAAATAATCCACCATCATTATATATTAGATCAATGAATTCCTTCTTCATTTCCATATGAGAAATATGAGGAATGTAAATATTGACAAATAATAGAGTAAACTAATCTTTCTCCAAGAAGTAAATATATTAATGTTTCATCATGTTATTGATAATATTCCACCATTGAACTACTTCTCCCTCAAAAGGATAAATAAGTAAAAAAAATCTCATGTTCCAGTCCTGGTAGAATAGAAAATATATTAATTTTTTCATTGATCTGGAATTCAAAAACTAGTGGATTAGTGGTATCACTAAAAGATGGTGTACATTACATCACAATGGACTCAAAAAAAATTGTTCCTTCATTAGATCATTTATAAGTTTAATATGGTTCATAGATTAAGAAAGTTATGTGTGGATATAAATTAAATTTTTCATCCTATATCCCATAAAATTTAGCATCTCTAGAGGTCAATCATTTCATTTTCTTTCACATTAAACATTAACATGATTCCTTCAGTTTTCATAAATTTAATAAAAAGAATATGCATAGTGTGAGAAATGATAATCACATAAGAAAATAAAATATTACTAAAATTTCACTTATTTGATATATAAATTGAAAAAAAATATTTAAATAACCATTATTTTTAGCCTCTTTCATTCATGATCATTACCAAAACATTAGTATTTTATCCCATTCTTGGACCCATCCCACGGTTTCTCACTAAATCATCCATTTTTAAAATGGATAATTTAATGACTTTATGATACCAAAAATAAAAAACAATTCATTTTATACATATATATAACATCATAAAGATGTATATTAATTTCACAACATAATTAACCATTCTATAATCATATAGGTACAATGTATTTGGAATCAAGGACACATTAAAAACTAGTTAATAAAAGATTTAAATTATCTCCCATAATAATCATTATAACTTGCATCTTTAATGAATTTATCATGGATGGAAGTGTTTATCATAACATATAGAAAGGGAAGATAAAAATGGGCGGGTTTTGATGTACAGTAAGGTAAAATGATGGAGATATAAATGATAACTTTTTTCATAACAAATAACATAATTTTATGAAAAAATAATCCAAAATTTTTTATATCATTTAATTTATATCATAGATCATAAAATTGAGTCATGGAAGAAAACATTGAAATTCATGATACAAAAAATGAGAATGTAATCAAATAACATGATCCAATAGTTTATAACATTGACTTGTAATATAAGTTTTTTTAATACAGATAAAATTGAAAATCATTTACTCAGGATTCTAGTCAGATTTTCATGACTATCATAGTTGAATCGGTTCTCTTCCCAAACCATGGTAGCTGTCAAAGATCACTCCAAAGACTATCATATTATTAAATTTCTAATATGGTACTAGGTTACCCCCAATTAATATCTTATTTATCTAATGAGATATATCTAATTACCTAAATAATTCTAGTGTTATATAGGTCCCACACATCCTTGGGAATATCATGATCACAACAATTAGTTATAACTGTAATGGCCCGAACCCACCTGGTCCTTTACTTTCTGAAAACACGGCCCCACCGAAATGGTGGCACCAGTCACGGGGGCACCAGTTATGGTGGCACCGTGATGGCTTCACACCGGTCATGATGGTACCATAACGGTGGCACCAGTTAAAGAGTCACAATGAGGGTAACACCGTGATGGCGTCACCGTGACGGTGGCACCGTGACGGTGGCTCTGTGAGGGTGGCATCGTGATGGTGGCACCATGTCCTCACCGAGCGGTATTCGTTCTTTCCTAGTTCCCAACTCTTCCGCTCCCGCAACATATTTTTTGACGTAAAGATGATTTAATGCTCCCTTTCAAATCAATTTAAATCCCATAAATAATATCTAAAATCTCCCAAGAGTCGGGAAACCCAAAACTTACCAAAATGTGTGGTTTTTCCTTAGTGTCATGCCCTTCCCGGTACCTTAAAAATATGGCCCTGTTACGCATTTCCTTACGGTTAAAGAAAACGTTTTAATGCATAGATGTTATGACCACCTCTCCAAGGAGAATTGTTAAATGACAATTAATTACATCATGATTAAACACCCAATCGTGTTTTGAAACCATGATCTGACCTTATTTTCTTTCAAAATTCCATATCCTGTAACAATGAGATCTCATCTTTATATCACACTAGAAATTATTTCTCTTGGCTAGTCTCCTTTTCTTTATTGTGCGTTTGGAGTTCCCCTTCTCGAGGAAACTGGTGCGCCTGTGTTGGAGGCTTTCTGCTGACCCTTGGTGTCCCCAACATTCCTCCCTTGTAAGTCACTCATTTCCAGTTCTTTGCGTGTGGAGAAGAACATATATCCTTTATTAACCATGTATGGATTTTCCTTCGTCTCTCGTTACTATGTATCATGCGGGGTGGGTATGCTACTGTTTCTGTGGGAATGGATGAAACCAAACCTTAGCAAAGATAATAAACAGACTGTTAAAGAATGATGGGGTGCATTTGAAAATTTTGCTATAATATTTTATAATTTCTATATATTATGAACAGTATAGGCTTATGCTCACTGAAAATCATATCTGTTGGTGGTCTTTCCTTGCGCACTAATGAACCCTTGTCTTCTGTGATGATTAAATGATGGTAACATGGAAATCTATTAATCATGTAAACTCGGTGGATGAAATGGATGTCCAGGGAACATCAATCCCTGTGTGGTCACCCCAGTTTACCAACAGAAAGAAAAACCTAACAAATGATGTGCTTGAACCTAGATGTTTCCCCTTACTCTGTTTTAGTAGTATGTGTTGCTGTTCCTCTTGATGCTTATGGTGTGATATGGATGGGGATGGGATCCTTTGTTGTTGAATAGTTCTTGGTTGTGGATTGAGCCCGTGTGGGGGTTGTATCTCAAGGCTTGGGTTAGTTCAAGTACGTTGAGGTTTCTTACAGATCCCTTTATTGTTGTGACATTACAAAAGAACCAGGTGTGAATGCTTAAAGTGTTGTTTGCATGTATTTCCTTTCCACAGCTTGTGGTTATGATTGTTTTCTTCCTAGCAGTGCATAATTTTATATCAATTTAATCACTCATACATGAAATCAAGAATGGTTTCAATGGGAAATTGGTTCTAGGAATGAGTTTTGACAAGGTTGAGGTTGTGGCGTTCTTATGAATTAATAGTAATGAGGGTGTTTGTGCTCAAGTTGGTTTTGGAACCCCTAGGATTGGATGAGTGCTTGTTACATGTATATATATATATATAATTGTAGTTATTATGTTTCTTATTCTCACACCACCCAAGTTGATCACTTAGTGTCGAACACCCCCATTTCATGGTGGAGGGTTTTTTCCCAACACTCCTATGAGTGGCTGGTTATTAGCTCCTTTTCTGCTCCCTTTCTCGAATATCACAAGAATTTTGGGCATGCTATAACGGTCTGAGGTCCAGTATAGCCCATGATTCATCATGTAGGGTATTTGTGGTGGTTGGTCCAGGTGTGTATGGGCAGGTTGTTTCCCATGAATCTTAGAGATGAGGCCCAGGTGTCTTCGAGTGTGGCAGCTATTGTTCAGGACCAGGTGTTTGCAGGCGTGGTTACGTGTTGTTGATGTGGCCCAGGTGTTTGCGGGTGGGCTATGTGGTAGTGATAGCCCTGGTGTGTGTGGACTTGGAGTGGTAGTAGGAATGCAGTGAGAATGGAGGTAGAGGTTCGATGCGTAGGGTGTCTTCAATTACCAGTGGGAAAGTGTCTCGGGGTACCAAAATGTCGATGTGCTATTACTATACATTACTTGACATGCGTTATTTGGTGAGTGTTCCTTGGTGAAGGTTGGGTGGATAGTTTTCCTTGCTAGGTTCTCTGGTTATCTCTCTTCTCATAGGGCATTTTAATGCCTCCCCACTTATGCAAGAGTGTGTTTGGTTTTCCCTTCTGAGTATACTTGTATGCTCACCCTACATATATAAAACTAGATTCATGTTTCCAGGAGGACATCAGGGATCGTTCAAGACCATACTAGTTCAGACATTGGGACAATTGCAGTTTCTGTTTTTCTTTCATTGGTACATTACCATTGTAGTCTCTATGTGCCTTTTTTCATTTTCATTTGTAACATTCATATAAGAATGGTTTTAATTGTCTTTACTTTTACCCCCCCAGTTTTGGGGTTGTTGGGATTTACTATCTTATCTCCTGATCCAATTAAAGGAAAAAGGTAATGCCTCCCATCTTGTGTGTTATTCAATACCCTTGGTGCTAGTCACCGCTTTGGGACCTATTGAAGGCGGGTCATGGGGGAAATTATCTCTCCTTCAACTTGAAGAAGGAAGGGTCCGGAAATCTGTTGTCCCTTCTCTCTTCATGGTTCAGGCGGGTCGTGACAATAAAATAACCATTATAATTTGTTATAATGTAACCACCATCCATATTATAAGGTAAGAACATTTCTTAGTTATAATGTAAGCACTCTCCTTTGATATATTATAAACACTATCACATAATTAAATCCACACACATTTCTTCCAAAATATTATAAAACTTTTATCATATCATCACATCAAAACCCATGAAATGAAAACATGTTTCAAAGACAATTTATCCATTAAATAAATCATAACACATGGAATGTATATTGTTGCATAATCATTAACCATCCAAATAAATTTTAAGAATTGGTTCATTGGATAAGACACCTATAAAATAATAATTTAAATATAAAGACGTTATCATATATAAAATTAAAATTAAAATTTCAGAGAAATATTTTTGGAGGAAAAGAACCTTTTTATATGAAAAATATATTTTAAATTACATAAATTTAAAAAATATAATAGAAATTGATTCCATTGAAATAAAATATAAATAAATGTAACTTATTTTTCAAATCATTGATTTTAAATGACTTAGGGATATTCTTTACATTCTATATAATTTAAATGATAAAATAAATTTTATAATTTCATAAAAAAATAATAAAATACCTTGTTCGGAAAATGAAAATAAATTTATTTATTAATAATTTTTAAAGATTTAAAACATTGGTAGAAATGAAATTAAAAAATCATATTATTATTTTAAAAACATGTTTAATATTTTTTAGAACACATGGATTTGAAATTAAAAAGTTTCATGGATGAGGAGATAAATAAATCATGTAAAAAAACATATTTTTGTATGTTGTGCATTTATGGTGAGGAAAATTAAAGGAAACAATTTATATTAAACAAATAATGGATGGTGGTGAAAAATAGTAATGGTATTGATATTTGTATCATAATATATCATCCTAATTATTATAAAAAATAACCCCACTAAACAATTTTGTTGTAACCTAAAACCCTTACCATATTTGTATCATTTAAATAATAAATACAATTAATTAAATAGCCTTACATAGATATTTTAATCCAACATTTTTATAATATAAATAATAAAAGACATTAATGGGATTTATATATAGGAAACCAAAGATTAATGTGTTTTATAACTCATGGGTCTCACAAAAATAAATGAGAGATGAATACCCATTACTACATGTGTAACTATTGAAACATAAGAACCATTAAATAAATAACAATATTAGGATTGATAAATGACTATAAATTCATTATAATTATAAAAAAAGATAATAATGGGTATTTTATATATTACATAAATGAAATATGTTCGTAGAATTACATGTGTCTCATTAAAATAGAAGAATGACACAAATCTCTAACTATTGGTCCGACTTCCATCGTATGCAAAGGTACCAACTATATAATAAATTATTGTTTATTATAAATCTATTATAAAACAATAATCATATAAATATATCATTACAAATATGATATAGTTATAATATTTTTCTCCCATTTTTATAACATCACTATGAATATCACTTTTTGGGAGATATCAGTTTTGTTTTTCATGTATATTTCGGCTCAGTAGTTTTGGCCCCTATATTTTGATCATAATTAAATAATATATAAATTTTAATAATTATATAAATATCATATATAATAATTATATACATTTTAAATGAATTCATAAAATATATATAATAGAAATTGAATTACACAATTCATTGAGTTGGTAAGACGAATGCACACAAGGATGTTGTTTTCATTTTTTTGACATATGGAATGAATGTTAGGTAAATAATAAATAAAATTAATAAATTTTTTTCTATATATTTCATTTATATTAATTTTACACTTCTTTATTATTATACATGTAAAACTAAAATGAAAAATGAATCACATCGATTCATGGAATTAGTAGTCCAAAGGTATAGATGATTGATCCTATCATTTTGGAAAGGGTTGGAATGTAATAATGTGGATATGATATTAAAATTAAAAAGTATAATTACAAAATGATTATCATATATAATCATTAAACACATCATAATAACCCACAATAGAATAAACTTATGAGAAATGATGTGTATCACTCATTCAATGTGGTAAGTAGTACGTACACACGAGCGATATTTTCACAAACCATTTGATCGAAAGATAGTGAATAATGTTTTTTTTTCAAAATTATAATAATATTTATTTATATTTTTGTTAATGAATATACTATTTCCTGAATTATATAATATATCTATAGGATGTAAAATTATATTTGAATATAAAGTGATCATTTAAGTTAATTACTGATTATTTGAAATTACTCCTTTAGATCTCATTATAGGAGATCTAAGGTTTGTATATTAGGAATAAAAACAACACTAAAATTAGGATGGTGGATTGGATAAGATAAAATGGATGATTCCAATCGATCTAGATAGAAGAATGTAGTGTGAAGTAAAGAAATTGGGGTTTCTATTTATAAATATAGGGAGGGGCTCCCTTAGAATTCCATAAAATATTAAAATACTATAAAATAATTCTGGCATCTAAATGATTAATAGTGATAATATTAGAATATAGGATGATTATTAATCAACATATAATCATAGTAAAATACTAGAATAGTAATGGATCACATTTTTAAACTTGTGATTTTTTAACCATTTATCAACCCCTTTAACAACAACAATAATATAAATGTTTTCTACCATTTACGGGTTAATAATATTATTGTAAAATGAAAAAGAACCTATAAATAGATAATGGTTGATATTTGAAAAAATATACCATTTATCTAGATGAATGTAATATTTTCATAAACTTATTATAATTTAATAAAATATTATGTATTATAAAATTCCATTAATTTCATTTTAAACTCTATTCATTTAATTTGACATTAAACACAACTATAAAAAGAGGAAATTTGGATATAGTTCATAAATATAACACTAACATGTCATATGAATATAAAAAATTGGTTTCAAACATTTAATTAAAAATATTATATTATATTTAGTATTTATATATATATATATATATTATTAACTTGAGAAATATGGGATCATTGTTGAATAAGAAATTAAGGTAGTTATATAATGAAAAAAATATAGAAATAAATTTAAATCACAAAAATAATTTTGTTATGCTCGATGTAGGAAATTATATATGTTCATAACGTACCTTTTTCAGTATTTAGAAACATAATTGGTATTTAAAAACTAGTGGAGTGACATTTTGTATCTTTTATTACATTAAATATTATATATGTCATTTTAATAGACAAGTTCCCATTAAAAACCTAATATAAAATATATTCTGATTATGGATGAGTTATCTCCATAAAATAATAATTTGGATGTAATAAAATGGTCTTATATCTTAAGGTTATCATATATTATTATGATTTAACCTGTAGTGACGTGAAAATTTTTACTATGGTTACAATTCATATTAGAAAAAAATTGAAGGGTGATATTTAAAAAAGTTTATCTTATTTATTCTAAATATGGATGCAATAATATCAAATTCAATTTTAATAAGGTGCATAAATTAAATTCAAAATTACCCTACGACACATGGAAAAAATTATTGTTAATTAAAATACATTTTAAGAATAGAAAGTTGTTTATTCATTTCAAACATTGAAAAAATTATTAATTGAATGTGAGAAAAAATATATAATATATAATAATTTCATTAAAATCATTCATAAATAGTGATTAATTTTTCTTATAAATGAAAAAAATATATTCTTCTCCTAAAAATTATCTTTTTCAAAAAATATATTTCAATTTCAATTTATTTTTATCATTATATAGAATTAATTGAAAGAAATATATTTCATTTATATGTATCCATAATTTATTTATGATTTTAGTTAGCCCTATACATGTCAAAAAAATCCAATTATTAGGAGATAGATATTAATTAAATTTGTATTGTGGTTCATTAAAATTTAGGGTTGTGTGTCACATAGGCTACCAAATAAATTATTGAAAGAATATTTCATAAAATTTCAATGTATTACTTATATAATAGGTTTGATGTGGTTATTGAAATAATTTATAATGATATATTCGTTGAGAATATTATATCTCCCTTAAGATTTTATCTCATTGGAAACAAGTTAATGCTGCTTTCCTAGGACTTTTGGAAATATCAGGGATTCTAGGACGTGGGTGATAATTTAGTATAGACTAGGATAGAGTATTAGTAGAGACTATGACAGGAAAATGGTGTTTAAATATATGGTACGTAACATACTTCTTTAATATTCGAATTGAGTCAATTTGTGAATACCCATTTCATAAATAATGTAATGACACTATTTGATTGTCCGTTAATATAAATGCTATAAATAATTGAGTATGGGGGCTTTTTCTGTTGGTAAATACTGGTCTATGAGATTCCACACATGTGATAAATTTTTTTTAGATATTTACCATTATATGTTTACATTATACCAATTTCTTATATTGGAAACTAGTTTTTATATTAATAATTTATGATTTACTAAAAATATAGGACTACCCATCTAAAAAAATTTGGGTGGACTAAAACTAAATTTGATAAAAAAATTAATATAATTCAATGAATTATTTTGAGATGTTTTTCATTCAATCTAAAAAATTTAATATTTAGAATTTTTTTGTGAATAAATGTTTTACAATTAAGTGTTTTAATCATAATTAGTATCAATTACCGATGGTAAGAGTGTTAATATAGATATTTCTTCATAAATTATATTATTGTAATTTTTTATAAAAAAAATTATTATTTAATTTGAATAAAATTACATAATGTTGATAAAATATTTGACTAGTAATGAAATTTTAACCCTTAACATAGTAATTAACTTCTATCCTAACATTTATAATTTTATACATTAAAATGAATTGATGTTATCAGATAATATGAATATTGTGATAAAATATATGATATCCATTTTTTCAAAATTTTATTTTTATATTTAGAAAAAACTGACTTCTAGAAAAAGATAATTATAATAGTATTTAGTGTAAAGTATTAATTATGCTTCCAAAACATTAAACATGGTTTTTATAAATCCTACCATGTATTTTTAGAGTATTTATTTTACCTATAATATATATAATTTTATAAAAACAATTTCTAATGTTTTTATGTTATTTCTATTTGATAAAGATGAAATTATTATAAAAATTTATTTCATTTCACTATTCACCTAAAAAGAATTTTCATTTATGAAAAATAACACATATTCACCCGAGGATAAATTATGAATTTAGATTTAAATTATGAAATTATTGTTTAAATTTTATATTCTAAAATTTATCATTTTTTATTCTAAAATTTAAAATTTTATTATTCGATTCAAAATTGAATATATAAATTAAATAAATTTTATTAAAAAATTGTATTTTAAAATTATATTTATTCCTAATACTCTTTTTTATAGATTCTAACTGATTTAAATATTTATGTTTAATTAAGTTTTATTATTCATAATTTTTTTGAAAAATATATATATAATTTATTATGGCATGTTTTAGATCTATGTTGCATATGGAGAAATGTATTGAGCACATTAGATTAATTTTAATTTTATATATATAGTAATGTATGAGGGTTTTAAAATTCTACATAGAAATATTTTTATGATTTATAAAACATTCTAGTCAAACCACTAGTGATACAAAATCTAAATATGAAACACCATTTTTAGATATTTTGTGATTCCACAAGATGAGCTATTGGGGAAATATTTTTAGAAAGGATGAATGTCAAAATCTCTAACAGTGGTTATACATAAAATAGGATGGGTTATACCTATAGAAACTATTCCATCACTAAAATATTTTTCTCATCGTTTTTTAAGGTTTCAAAAAATTATATTATGATTTGTTTTAATTATATTATTTTTATTATCTGATCATGAAACACATCGATAGATTTTAAATAATGAAAAAACCTAGTTGATACATGAGATATTGATACTATTGTATCTATGGATTTATGTGAAAATAATTAACAATATAGAAATCAAGAATCATGTGGCTGGAAACATTTGTTGGCTAACCGTTATGTCAAATAGAAAATGGAAAAATATCTAGAGGTGGTGTGGTGAATTTTCCCTTATTTAAATTATCAATGTTATAAAATATTAATTACATAATAAAGTTGTTAAAATATTTTAGGATTTTTTCTTAAAATAAAAATAATGATGTATGTGAGGAGTTTTTATTTAGAAACTCAAGGTGAAGAACACATTTAATTTTTATACCATTTCACTATAATCAATGTATTCCACTCTTCAAATCCAAACTGGTGGAGTATGGAACCCCCAAGGAAAGACAGTGATATTTTTCACTATATCAATATAAACATAAAACATTTACATGGGTTGAATCCCAACCTTGGATGTTGTGAGGAGAAGAGCCAAACCTACACATTTTCTTTTGTGGGAGAATAAAAAATCCCATGGATTCTACTTAGATCATCCCCAACCAATATGTTCTTCTTTTTGATATGTTATGCATAAGCAAGGAACATAATTTTATAAGGTAGAACAACCGTTGAATACATTTTATGGGTGGTATAAACTATTTAATGATTGATGTAAGTTCATTCAAATCTATCCATCCCAAAAGAATAAATACAACTATTACAACAATACTATAGTGAAGTAAAATTTGTGTTGTTGATGAGATAGTTGATACAAGCCCTTAAAATGGATTTGAATGATAGAGATTGGGTTTTTTATAAACGGTTTATTATGTCTCTTCAAGATGAATGAGGTTGAATAAAATGTTGTTCCTTCATTCATAATTCTACATAAAGGCTGTAAATGGTTTATCACATGATCACATAATTTATGTAAGAGTATAAATGTATAAGATAAAATTATATCATGTTGAATTATCATATATCATATTTATGTCACTACCCAACATACATAATTCATATATATTAATATTTTTTTTGAAAATACAAACCCAAAAAATGTTAGAAATATTTAATATTCATAAATAGTAAACTGGGATAGTAATTGACAGAGGGATAATGATATTATCATTTTCTAATATTATCTCAACACAAAAAAATTATTAAAAACAATAAATAATAATTCAATTTATTTTTAAATTACTCGCAAAATAATATAAATTTCATATATAATAATAGTTCAATTTATGATCACATGAAAATAGAATGTTTAAATTTGAAATATGAAATTGAAAAACATTCCATAAAAAATATTAAAGAGGTGTAGAATATAAAATATTAATAACACCACATTAAAGATAATAAATCAAGTTGTAATGAGTTTAATTTCATCTAATATTAATTTAGAAACAACAATATCAAGAAATAAATAAAATAATAAAAATTAATTTTAGAGTTTCAAGTTGTAAGTTTCATGCATGAAAATAAAATGTCCTTCGATAATAATAAAAAATTGATAAAAAATTATTAAAACTACTCATATGTTCTATATAATTTATATGGATTTTTAATGTTTTTAGAAAAATATATATATATAATAAAATATAATTAAATGAATTGATTTATAAATGAAAACCTAATACAAAGCATTATTCCTATAAGATTAATCTATGTAAGATAAATTAACATAAATGTTTTTCACACTGTAATATTTCAATGTAATAAAGTTGACCATGTAAGTGATTTACTTCATTGTAAATTTCAAAAAGGGATTAAAATAAGGGAATACATCACATTGATGATTTTCTCACGTATCCAAATTTCTCACATAAACTAATTGCACACAAAATAAATTCTAGAAAATAATATATATATTGATTTTTCAAACATCTACCCTAAAGTAGGTATAAAATAAATAGATTCAGAATATTATTTGTTCTAAATAAATTTATATGATCTTCATATGTTTCTAAACAAGGAATCATATATTTTTTGGTACGTTAGCCTAAATATCATCGTAAGATAGGGGATAATTGAAAATGAAAAAGTTGGTACATTAAATCAAAATTTGGTATGTAAGTAATCAATTGACCATGTGGTTAACAAAAGGGATATGTAGTGTACAATGTATTTTTTTAGGGAAAAATGAAAAACATATTTAAATGATATTTTTATGGCCAAAATTTTATATTTTGCGTAGGAACATAAAATATATGTTGCAAAACATGATATGATAAATCAAAACATTATATCTAAAGATAAAATTAAAAAAAATTAAATGATTAATATTGAGATTAATATAATTAAATATTTATTTAAGTTATCAAAATATTAAAATACAATAAAAAATAACCATTGGAATTATCAAATCATAATGTGTTTTGAAGGGGTCATTCAAATTTTCTCTATTTTTGATAATTAAAAAACAAAATTATAACTTCCAAAAAAATATCCCATATTTTAAGCTATCAAAATGGTAATTTTTCAGAGTAAAAAATATGTCATGTTATTTGGTAATTAAATAATGAAATCTATAAATTCTTCTTACATTTTTTATACGTGAAATTATTACTAGAGGTATAAAGGAGGTATGAATATGTTATCTTAGATTAAAACATATAATTACATACACTTAGAAGAATTTATAAAAAAAGTGTTCTAGGAAAATAATGAGAAATAATATATAAAATCATATTTTAAAAAATGGAATTTTTTTTACAGTAACGTAACAGCTCCATGTTTATATAAGTTGTTTTCAAAATTTTATATAATAAGAAATATTTTATAGTAATTAAATAATAGTAATTGGAAAAATAGTTTCTATATTTCATAGATTTCTTGAAAATATAAATATATCAATATATAATCATACAAAACCCCCTCCTAAATTTATTCCATGATGAAAATTTATTTAAAAACAATAGTAAATAAAAGTAAAATCCCCCGATGAGAGGAATAAAAATTAGATTAATCAAAATCTCCACCTGAATAAATTTAGTAGAGTATATAAATAAAAAAATTTAAATTTACACTATATCTCAATGTAATGAAAAATTAGTTATTAAATTTTGCACTACATTATTAAACATAGAGTCACTTGTGGATCATGCCTATATAATCAAATATAAGAAATTTTGGTAACCATGCAACATTGGGCCCAATTGGGCTATTAACAAAAAAAATTGATACAAAACCATAAAAAAAAATTTATTATATAGAAAATTAGGAGATAAATTTTTAGAGATAAAAATTCTAGTAATACTGAGATATTGAGGGAACCTAAGAGAATATTCATCATAAAAATTTCCTTACATATTATAATAAATGAAACTAACTATTGAAAGATTCATTGTATATCACTTTACAAAAGAAGTTTTGTGCATCATTTGAATTTTTTGAATATAACAAAAACTATATTTATCAATATTTAGTTTCTTCATATCCACAATCCTATCAAAATTTAAATTTCATTGAAAAAAATTAAATATAAATTACTTAAATAAAAAAACTTCCATTATTATTGGAAGATTTTATTTATGATTAAACATAAGAGCATATAAAATTATATTTTTTTCTGGAAGCATAATTTCTAAAACTATGATATTCATTTCCATTATTAGAAATATAATTTACCATAAATAATTTTTTTTCGTTTCCATTATCAAACATTAATAAATAATTTTTCAAATTTTTAATTTAAAAAATAATATATTTCTTTTTTAAAAAATGTATGATCCTTAGTCATATTTACATAAATTTTATAGTGATATTCAACTCCCAATATAAATTTAGCATATAAATAAAATTATTCTTTAAAATTATAATTCTATTTACCATTACAAGAATTGGATTCATAATCAAAATCATAATTAAAATAAATAAAAAAGATTTTTTTGTATCCATAGAACATAAATTTAGAAGATTTACCATATAATAAAAAGTATATATTACCTTAGGGTGAATTTTCAAAAAATAATGGTTTATATTTAATTTTTCACATATAGATTTGTCACTAGATTTTGATTATTACTTGAATCCCCATCTAGGATCATATTCACATTTTATTTCACTTTTTTACATCTTATTTATCCCTTATTTTTTTAACATTAGACAACCAAATTTGGCTGAGCCATATATGTTTTATTGATAATGAATAATATCAGTTTTACATTTCATACCTTTTTATTTGAAAAACTTCTTGTATATAATTATTTTTCCCTTTATAATTTTTGGTAGTATTAATTTTATTTATGAGACCTAAAATTTGTCTAGAAACATATATTAGATTATCATCATTCTCAGAGATATAATAATTTGAGGAATAACTAGAAGAGTTAATAGAAAAATGTTTACATTTGAAAAAAAAATCTATTTTTTATTCTAGAAAAATCAATCTCATTGTTCTTTAATTCATGCTTGTATTGTAATAGGGATTTAATCATCTCATCAAGAGAGTATTCAAAATATAAATTTCTCTATTAAATTTATATATTCGTTGAAATCATATTCTATGGTATTTCATGATGAACTCTTTTCAAAAATCATTCTTTATTGTTTTACCAAGTGTCACCATGCTGTTGACAATCATTGTGAATCTTTTGTTGATCACATTCAAAATGTAATGATCCGACATTCTTAAATCTTCAAAATCATTCTTATGAATACCATAATTAGTTATTGGGAATTTCATTGTTTATAGATTAGTGACATTTAATGTCTTCCAAATGGAATAAAAATTTCTCTAGAAGAAATACGAATACAAAAACTTATATAAAGATAGTACTAAAGATAATTCATTACATCATAATTTAGTACAAATGTTGATGTATCATATATAGGTACATATTCATGTTCTACTTTAGGTATTTTATATGGTATATCCATGATGGTGAAAAAAAGTACATATATTTCCCCAAAATACATCTATATTTACAATCGAATCTCTATAATAACATCCATCAAAATAAGGTGGTCTCAATGGATTGAATAATTAAATCTCTAGAGATTCCATCACTAATATAGAGAATTCTATTTCCTTCTTAAGGACATTGATATAAGTTTTCACAATTTAATAATAACATTATTCGAGCTAAGTGTCCTTAAGTAGGTTCTTCCTCGGAAAGAAATTTTAAATTTTCTGATTAGAACAATCATATAATATTACAATCCATTAACGAATGTCCCTATTATACAAATATATAAGTTGGATAGATTAAAAAAGAATGATAGGGGTGAATGGCCTTTATTAAAAATATTACAGTTATTAAATATTATTTGACTAATTTTATGGATTTAAATTTCAATACATATCTTTCTTAATATAATTTGAATAGGTTTATTGAAAATAATGTATATAAAAAATTAAAGATAGGGACATAAATTATTTTTTTACCAGTTTTTTCTAATTGAACTACTATAATATTCTCACCCCACGTGATGGAATATGAAACCAATAATAAAAAATAGAGATACTTTTTCACACAATCAATATAAACATAGAACAATTATATAGGATGATTCCCAACCTAGGACATTTTGAGGATCATACCAAAATCCACACCAATATACTTTTTCAATAGAGGATAGAATCATAGGCATTCTATTAAGTGTATCCTCAACCTACCTGTTATTTTTTTGCTCATCTATGAATAAAAAACTTACTACCTTTTGTTAGAGGAAATAGAACATAGTATAATTTGTATATCTGTAATTGCATTTGGTGTGAAATATATATGTGTAGAGAACTCCTCCATGTTGGGAAGAATAAATACCACAATTACAGAACCACTTTAGAATATTAGATATAATTATTTATATGAAATAGTTGATGTAGTTCATTTGAATGTATTGAAATGACGAATTCTATGTTTTCAATAAAAGGTATAGTACGTCTCCTTAAAGAGAATGATTCCAAAGAATATTTTTTCCATTCTTTTATATTTTGTAACAACTAATATATTTGTTTTATCACAAGATCTACTGATTAATGTAAGTGTATAAATGATTTATATCTCCTTTTATTATCATGAAATGTCATTTGTAATATCCGAGTCATTCATAAGCACCAATGATTCCATTAAATACAAATTATTTTTCACTAAAGAATCTAGAAAATGATTAGAAACACTTAACAATCAAAAATAATAATATTGGATTAATATAGATTTTGAGAAATATATTATTGTGGGATAATACTCTAAAAATCCTGATCAATATTCCTAAACTTGAAGAATAATTCTTCCCAATTTAAAATAATCCATCAAATAATTTTATCATTCTCTATAATAATTGTTCAATGAAATATCCAATGAAAATATCCTGTTTGATTTTGAAATTTGATATTAAATAAAATTAAATTTGATACAATATTAAATATTTGGAGAATATGAGATATTATAATAACCACATTAGTTATATTAAATATTGTTTGAATGTGTTTAAAATAATAAAATCTTAATTTTTAAATAATAATATTTAAGAATACTATAGAAAATAATAAAAATTAATTTTAGAGTTTATGATTTAAGTTTCATTCCTAAAAACATCCTTTAGTTAATATATAAACATGTTCAAAATAATGAAAATTATTTTTTATATGTTCTGTATAATTTTATATGGATTTATAATTTTAGTATAATAATTTAAATAATATAATAAAACATTTAAGGAATTTTCAATTGAATGAAAATGAAAAATATAACATGTTTTGTAAAGTATTAGACCATATAAGAGATAATCACATGTGAGATCTACAAAAAATACTTTTTATACTTAATAAATTTAACCAAATAACGGATTTTCTATGTAGGAAATTAATTTAGGGGATTCATGTAATAGGATTTATCAGATCTTGTAATTTCTCACATATCTAAATTTCTCACGTAAGCAAGTGTCTCACATAATTGATTCTATAAGGTTCAAAATATATTGATTTCTAAAACATATGACCTCAACATGGAATGATATATTCATATATTCATATTTTTATATCATACAAATATACATATTTTATCTTTATATCTTTTGAAAAAATAATAATAACTTAATTTGGAGTTCTATATTATTAGATATCGTCAAAATAGAGAGGTGAAGTAAAACGATAAAAACAAACATATATATTAAAACTCAAATATGTGAATAATGAATTAATATTTTGGTTAACAAAAGGGATACACGGTGTATAGAAAATTATATTTTTAGGGGAATTAAAAAGCATCTGTATATGATATTTTGAGGTTCAAATTGACATATTTAGCATATGAACATAAAATAAAATATTTATAACATTTCATTAAAAATGAAAAATAATGATTGATTATGAAACGAATAAAATTATATGATTTATATAATTAATTAATTAATTTAATATCCCTTAAATAAAATAAAAAAGCTTTTCAATTATCAAAACATAACATGAATTAGAGATCCACTAACACCAACTAAACATTACAAAGGAATGAATTTCGAAAAATAACATAAAAATGACCTAATTCTTGGAGGTCAACTATTCAAATTTAAGTTGAATTTTCATGATTTAAAAAATTAGTAAGAAATAATATTACTTCCCAATATTATTTACACCTTAATAGAAACTAAATAGAAAAAATATTGGTCAAATTAATGTTGTATGTTTACAATTAGCCAAATGTATATTGAATATATAGTGGACTAATGAATATATTATATCTACCAAAAAGTGAAGTTCCATATCTACATAAATATTTTCACAAAATATATTGTAGTGGATTTTTTGGACCCTAAATAAATACATTAAATGTTTTATAATGCAGGTTATAGTCTCTAATTCAATTCAAGGATCACTAAGGATTCGTTAATAGGTATCAACAATGCCAATTTATTATAAATATCTAAAAATTATAGGAAATACCTAATAATATAAAATGTTTTGTGAAATATTTTGTTTTTGGGACATGGAATTTATATTATATGTTTTCATTTCCTATAAGAATTTAAAAAAATTTCTTACTATTAATTATGTTTAAATTTCTATAGAATCAGAATTCAGTATGAATGATGACTTCTCTATTATATGTGTCTTTTTTAGAAGTAAGATCATCAATTTATTTAAAATACCAATGGATATATTTAGGGATATATATAAAACCATCTAAAATAAATATGTATAGACAATAATGAAGAGATATGGAGTTAACCATAGGAACCAAACAAAATTATATCCATAAACCAATTTGTATGTTTCGGTCACAAGTAAATAATTCAAATGAATAATTGAAAATAAAATCATCTAAAACATTAATTATTATACCCAATTATTTGAAGTGGCCTTATGATCTTACAAAGAATATTTCTTGTAAGACATATAAATTATTCCAAATAGGATAATATACAAGAATATAAGAAATAAATCTATGCAATTGGAAAATAAATTATTCTAGGAAGTAATTTTTTTTGAACATTTAAATTTAAAAAGATTCATAACAATAAAATTTCTAGATAAAAGATGTAGGATAAATTAAAATAGCATAATTTGAGAGTGAAAAAAAATCAAGGAGAAATAAAGGTAGTGATATGAAAAGATGATATAATAGATATACTATTGTCTTATGGAAAAAGTGCTTGTCTACAACAATATGCTAAAAAAATTTATTTATAAACATCATTCAATATGGGATTTACCATTTATAGTTATTAATTATCAACATTATTATGTCGTTTATATCTCTTAAAGGGAATCAAGAATCAAATCCCAATAACTGGCCCATGAACTATGAGGCCCAATAAAAATATTATGTATCAAATAAAGAATAATAAGCTCCTCCATCCACTATATATTTAAACCCATTATTTCATACCAGGTTTTTAAATAACTGATTATTTTCTAACATTTTATTCTTTTTCTCATGATTAAAACATTTATAATGTGAAATAGATATAATATCATGACATACCCTCATCGAAGATCCCTATTGTTTTTAAATTTTCTCCATTTATATAACTATTTTTGATCATGTTCGGAAGATAAAAAATCAGGATTTTATTTTAGGATAATAGTAACTTAAATATAAACTATTTAGTATCTTCTATAGACCACTCACTAGCTGGTGAAACATAAAAAATATGTTATTCTACTTAGTATAGGGTCTATAATCATACTAAAAACACTATCCCAAAAGAAGACATTGAAAATGTTTAGTGGCCTCAACTAGGCCCACAAGTTATTCAGTTACATCATGGGAGATATTTAAATTTAAGGGCTAATTAAACATTTAATTTCTAGAAACCACGTTTTATATATTATATTCAACACCTAAGCCACACTTCACTACGAAAAAATATAGGTAATCTCTAGGGTTTCATGGGATAGTCTTTAACAGCAACTTTAGGTGATTTGATATCTCGTCGATCGGTTGTTCCCACAATGTTAAGATCAACCAAGCTCATATAGATTATTCATAATTTCTAGGAATTGTAAATTGTTTTATACTATATTTTCTAAGACTATCAGTATTGTTATAATCTCTATTGATTTATTTTAGATCTATTATTTCATTGGCTCATGAGGTTGAATATTCTATTATCCATGGTGGTGTATGTGACCATTGTAGTATGTATGGAGTTTTATTCCGTAATGATATTGTTCTTGTGGAAAAATTATTCTAAAATTTAGGACAATATTTTTAGTGTCTCCACTAAATTGATATTTCATCCATTATAACTATCATTATTCATATCCATATAAGTTAGGGTTGAATAACAAATTACACCATTACATGGAGATGGTTAGTCGTATGTACACACACATTGTGATATTGTTATTTGTAGGACATATAAAAAGATTTATATTATTGTCCCCTAATCCTAATAAAATATAATAATATATATGAAAATCTATTTATTACTTTAGTATGTAAAAAAATAGGATGTATAATAATAAAATAAATTGACTTGAATTGGTAAAACAATTACCTCTTATTCAAGTGTCTCCTTTTGATTTTTACGAAAGGTCTCCATCGGATGGACTTCTTCTCAAGGTATCACATATATTATAAATTGATAAATGTTGGGAGGAAAATTTGGAAGGTATTGGCTAGGAAAAATAGATTTAGATGAGTGAATAAAATATAAGGAGAGGTTCCCTTTTATATGAGAGGTGGGGGGGAACTTATGGAATCACCAAAACTATTACTTTATTATAAATTTATTTTCGATTCCAAATAGCTTAACAGTTAGTTATATATAAGATAATATATTTATGTGTCAATATCATCTCATCCAATAAATTTTATATAGGTTTTTTTATATTAATCTTTATCAAATTTATTTATCCTTAATTAATCTATTTAATTTCTATTGTAGTGATAATTATATAAACATTAAAAGGTTATAAAAAATTTCAGATAATGATTATATTTCCAATAAATGTATATTTAATGAGATTATATACCTTATAATTATAACTTTTTAGTTTATAGTAACTTATATTTTTCTTAAATAATGTAATAAAATGTTATTTTTGTAAAATATCAATAGTGTCAATTTTGACCATATCCATATCATTGACTTTAATTAAAATAAAACCAAAAACATAAATTTGAAACAAATAATTTAATATACTCCTATAATGTTATAATCACCAATAAAGTTAGTATAACACCTTAATGAATTATATTTGATTTCTTTTAATATTTTTAAAACTGTTTATTTGATATTTTAATTAATATAATAATTTATGCATCACAATTGTGTCATCATTAATGGTAATTATATAATCTATAAAAATTTTAAATAAATTACTATGATGTGGGTAATTATTTTATATTTCCATTTACTATTTATAATCTATTTTATCTCTTATTTATCCTTTTATTAAAATTAATATACAAATATAAAATTAGAGTGTGACATTTTGTCACATTCGTTGATTCTATGAATATTCATGTCATATTCATGACAAATTTTAAATTTAAATAATTACATATATAAAAAAGGTGATACATTTCTAATTTAGTCCTACAATAGGATTTTGATATGTGTTAGGGTAATTTTATAACAATATTTTTACCTTTAGTTACCTGATTTATTTTTTACTGTGGTAAATAATAAATTTCTAATGTTACAATTCATAATGTCCAAAAAATAAAAGACTTTTTTACATATTTTAGTCCCACTTAATCCAAATATGGAATATATTATTCCAATTTCAAAATACATAAGTTTTAGTACTTAATTTAAAATTATTCCCATTGATGGAATTTTAAAAACAATTTTCTTAATTGAAATCCATCAAAATATTGACATGTGTTTTATCAAATTTTAATATGAATATAATTGAAACGGCTTAAATTATATTAAATAATAAAAATAAAATTTAATTATACTTTAAAACTATAAAAAAATTAATTTTAAACCACAAATTGTTTTTATAAAAAAATTTGTTTTCAATTAATATTTATTATTTTTTACTATTAATCGAAACATGAAACATATTAGAAAAAAAATAAACCAAAGTAAATTTTTATAATAAAATTTAAAATAAGTAGATTATTTTATAAAATTTAATATAAAAATTAACAAAAACTAGAATTAAAAAGGGAGCTCCATCAAGATGCAGCAAAACATAATTTTTTGAAAAAACTTCTATTATACGAAAAATTGAACTTGTTCTTATATCATATTTCGAAAACACATAATATGAATAATAAATGTATATTGAATATTTAAAAATATAAATTTCTTCAATAATATTAATAACAAATAATATAAGGGATAGGTTATATATTATATTAAATATAAATACATTATATTATTGTTCACTAAAATTGTGTCTTGTGTGTAATGCAATACAATGTATTGTTGTTTGTAGTGTATGGTTAACGTGGGGTTGATTGAATGCAAAGAATGAAAAAAAAAATTGAATATATTCATAAATGAAAATATTGTTAATCTTTGGGGTGTTACATCAATGTTATTAATCCCATGTATATATGCATATATCCATCGAATTCAATATGACAAATATGGTTTAGGTACAATAGTATCTTTCAAACATGATAACATTCAAATTATAATTAATCTTTAGTGAAAATCCCAAGTTCATTATTATAGGAGAAATCCTATATAAATAAAATCAAAGACCATGCATAGAAAATTTTAATCCCATTTAATTAGTAATTATTATCTGAAAGGGTGTTCACGATACACCAATATGATATCCCCCACAAGCTTCCACACATCCAAAATTATTGGATATTGTATCTAGTAATAAAATATAAATGGATACTCTCATACACTTTTTTAATTGTCTAACATAGAAAAAATGACATGTTTCCTTCATAGATTTCTACTAGGACCACATGATAAATTATTCATTATATATATATATATGGCTATCATATGGGGTGAATAGTATTTCTATGGGGACATTTTACTCCCATATAAATGAGCATAATAAAATGAAAAATTAAATGAAATCCAAATTAAATTTGTAGAGTATGATGATGTAATAAAATAGAACTTGCTATATAAAATTTCATGTGGTGGTATTTGGTCATGAAGACTCCCAATTAGGACATCACATCAACTGATCTCCAATTAGGTAGACTACACATACATAGTGAATTAATGTAAATAAAATTTACAATTCTCTATGATCACCACTGAGTCAGAAAAAAATCCCAATAACTATGTCTATTTTAGTAATAATGCATAGAAATAGTATATAACTAATATCAATAACATTAATATATGAGTAGTTTTTACTGCTAAGGTACTTGTGTGACGCGATTACAGGAGAATAGTGTGAGTAAAACTCAGTAGATAAATAATAAGGGTTTCTCATACATATCTAGTAAAAATAGTATTGGAATAATTGATATTTTTATCCAAAATAAATTAAATTAATTATAATTATAGAGAATAAATAAAATAACCATTATCGATCCTCATGTTATAGTAACACTTGAGATCAATTATACATACATTGGTTGGTGAAAGTGTTTCCCTAAAAACATCACATAAACATTCCGATAAATACATAGTCCAATGACTTTATAGTAGATACAGGAATTACTAGATCATTATAACATTCTAGAGGTATCATAATAATATTTTGAATAGGTGGAAGACTCCATAGGAGGTAATCCAAGGAAATCCTCAATTAGTGTGCATACAACCAATTCGAAGGGGGATTCCCCTAGGAAATATTGTGGGTACATAAAGGATAAATATATACCATATGGTGATGATAATAAGAAATCTATATTTATATGAATGGTAATATCATATAATCTTCCGTATACCATAAAATCATAAGTCAAATCCAAGGGGATTTTGCGTTCAATTCATTATTAGGATAAATAACATTTTCCTTTTAGTAGGCCGCATGAATCCAAAAGTATCTGGATCCATCATCAGATCCTTTGATCATATATTTGGCATCCCATTTAGATCACAATACTGAATCCTAGGTAAGAATAAATTATTTCCACATAACGTCTAAATGGATATTCATCCATCATATAATATATCATTGTCACAATAATAAAATATATTTTCTCTATCCTTCGAAAATATCCTGGCATAGAAAGGGTTGTCATCTCAAACAAACATCCTTACATCATCACAAAATCCGTATCAGTAACACATAATTGATTTAGGTTATAAGGTTACATATAAAATCATAAATACCAGATTCACTAAACTAAACCACTTTATGATATATATATAATTATAGATCCCATCAGGGTCTCATAGGTCACATCAATACATAGAAAACCAACATAGGTTCTCCTATCATAACCTCGACTATAAGGTCATCATTTATCACATAGAGGGAATAATGGTCCTTGAAATCATCACCATTACTTAATCATCTCCTGATCCTAATAAGGAAATCTCACTATAATTTTTCTCAAGAGATTGAATTATTACCATATTGCATTCCATGACATCTATGGTTTGCCCTATCAATCATTACATTCATAATCTACCCTAGTAATACTCGTCTTGATCTTATATAATAGTGTTAGGGGTGGAATAACATATGGTAATGTAAAACCCCACAATGACAATAAAGAATCTCCCAGTTTCATTATTTATATTTGATCTTATCATTATTCATCTAACAAATACATCAAATCAAAGGACTCTACTGAATATATTACTAGACTTTGTTAATATTTTTCATTCATTCCAATAAAATTATTCCCCTCTGGGTTAATATATATCAATGAATAAATTTATAATCAACAAAACATTCATTGACTATATAGGAATCAGTCTTATTTTAAAGGGTTCATTGTGGCCAATGAATCATTTTTCTTTTTAATCATATGTTATTAATTATATATAAAATATTTATATATTTGAGATTGATAAATCATGCTCATTGGTGGGAATACATGTCACAATAGTCATAAAAATAATGATACCATAAGGGAATTCATAAGGACCACCTACCTCAATCAAGGAGTTATTTCCTTTTTTAAGAGTACCATGAAACCCCTACTAAATAAATTTAATTTAATCAAAAATCATAAATAAATTCAAAAAATATTATTACATCAATGTAATAAAGGGAAACAGTTTGTGGTCATCTTATTGGGAAAACATTTTTCCTGACAAGCACAATCCCCATCACATCTGATGCATTCAATTATTTTTCCATGGTAAACATTGATAAACCGTTTTCAATCAATCCAAATTAAAAAAAATAACTCTTCGGGATAACATAGAAGGAAAAGGGATATCTTAAAATTAATTGGTGTGAGGAATAATCCCAAAAAACCCTAATAAAATGTTTCAAACAGATTGAGATACTTGGAGGTAAAAATAGTGGTCTCCGCTCTCATTCACGCAGTTCACAACAAGTTGATCCTAGGATAATTCCAAATGGTATCCTCTATAAATTAGTATAATTCCCTGTGAAATATAACATGGTTTCTTTTTCTATTATTACATATAGTGTGGACCACATAGTCCATGGTTTATTTCCACATCACAGCTTCCAACCACCAGTGGTTCTATATAAGAACCCCATTGAGATGTCCCATCAATGATTTGTTCAATGATTTTTCATTTCTCATTGAAATAGGTTCCATGTAATGTATTCATTCATTATTCTAGACATAATGGATGAGTTACCACATCAATGATGACCATTATGGGGTTCCCCCATAAAATTTCTCATAGAGAGGCCACCTAGAGATACATAACCATGACCATAATGTGGATAACACTATGGTATAAATAAAATATCCTAAATAATTTATAAATAGTACATAGGTGTAATTTTTCTTCACTAGGTTCCTAGGACACCCTCAAGATCGCAGAAGGAATGATAAGCCCAGCCACCGTGGCACATGGCCCCCCTCCTAAATTTTTTTCATAAATCATGAACTCAATCATGAGGTTTTCAACACTACCAATATAACACATTGTGGGTCCCTAGGTACAACAACTTGAACAAAACTTTATTCCCTATTGTCTTATAATTTCTCCCATTAACTTGAGTTCCACCATGGTGTGGTATACTCTATAGTGGTTCAAATGCACTAGATTTAATTTTTAGGGTTTTTCATAATCATTATTCCATCCATTGAAGAAATAGAAACACCACTGAGTTCATCTTGCTCACCCAAAAAAATCCCAAGAGTTATTATAGACCCCTAAATAGCAATATGAATCTTAGGTATAAAAAATACCTCATCGACAATTTAAAAATTTAAATGTATCCATAAATTTATAATGAATTAATTGAATAGGTGTTTACACACAATTTATTCCATCAATCTATTTTGGGGATGTTAAAACAGGATATATCCAATGTGTCAAATTATTTTTTATAATACTGAAGAATGATATATCTTATAATGAATAGTAGTTGTTTGACATGTATCATAGGGATAATTATCCATCAAATAAGGCCACAAACTTATGAAATGTATAAGGAATTGTAATAACATTTAGGAATCATTATTGGAACCCAAATATGTAGTGAGAAATATTTACCCGCATCAATTATTAACTCTGTAGTGAAATATTTTAAATTGAAATTATTAATTAGTGATAATTTAACAGATTTTTTTTGAAATTCCATTTAATCGATATCATGTGTTCGACAACATGAAATACTCAATACACATAGGTAAATTGCTTAATTCATTGTTTATTAGAGGACTAATATTATAATATAAAATGACATAATAATGAATACACTATAAAATATAATTTATGCCTAATTAGGGAAATTAAAATAAGTATAAATATGTTAGTAAAGTAAAAATTCAATGGTATTTAATTACTCATCCTCATGATCAGCATTGAAGATCAAACTACCAAGTATAAAGATGTAAATAATGAATCAAATTTTAAATATAGTAAATATATCATGTAACTAAAAAAAGGAAAATATATTTTTTGAAGTATACAGGGAAATATGAAGTGATATAGAACAATATTTATAAGATAGAATTGTTTGTGATAAAATTTGAGGTTATAAATTAGCATTGTGTGAAATTAATCGATATAATAATATATTTTATATTCTGTTCTAGCAATTTTTTATAAAAAAGAATGCTAAAAAAATTTACTGATATAATATAGTCCTTTTTATGGTGAGTAAAAATATTAATAATCTCTTTATGAAATATATTAACAGATAATGAACCTATTTCAACATTCAAAAATGGTCCAAAAAGTGAGGCTCAAATATCCTTCCTTCGGAAGGAGGTTTCAACACTATAGCTCTACCTCAGCCAAGTTGAAGTTAAACATAATTAATTATAACATGAGAAATATTAATTATAAGGGATGTTCATGCTCATGGAAATAAAAATTATTTTAGTACTATATAAATCTCATCCCATATCTACCATTATCGAAATGAATCATGTTAATATAATCTGGCGAACTCATAATGAATTTTAAATTTCAGTCCTTAATTACTGTAATTTTTTAAATTGTGATGTATATTAGAATATAAGGAATCATAAATTTCTTATTATATATTTTTACATGGTATCTGTTGTTTTAGTGGTATTCCTCATTTTTAGGAGTTGGTTTTATGAATTCAGTCACAAAATAAGTTGGTTTTTATTTTAATTTCAAAAAAACAAGACCAAAAAAAGAAATATAATGTAGTTTGTGGGGATTTCACTATGGAGGTGTTAGGTCACACTATAGTGTTGTACTGTTATAGGATTATTTTTAGTGTATGAATAAAAATCAAACAAAAATGGGGGCTGTATGGAATAGTGAATATTCTACATAGAATTATGGTCTCATGTTAGCTGAGATCACATGGAAACCCAAAGAACAATTATGTGAATGATGCTTGAGTTTGGTATATCACACCATGACGAATATGGTATTCATTATGATGAAAAATAGAAGGTTTATTTTTCCCCATTTTAGGGATGTTGCTTCACGAGACATATGGTCATGATGAAATTTTCCCCCAAGAAGTGATGAACCCCTTGATAACAAAACAATTTCTCTCCTTCTCTAAATTATAGGAAGAGTATGGTGGTCATTTTTAGATACACAATTTCATTACCCCTCAAGGGAAATCTCTTCCAAGAAACTAATATTATGGGAGATGTTCCATACTCTAAAATTATTAACATCATTAACACTTTTTTTCCAACACAATTCAATCTTGATTAATTTTTTTAACTGAAGGTTAATTATCTTATTATTCCACTTCTATTTTACACCGTCTTCTTTTAATGTTGTGTTTTCATATTTGGAATTCATGGTTGAATCCACTAGATCATGATTGATTCTTCTCCAAATTATAAAAATTCATTATTTAAAAGCATAATGACATAAAAACAGGACAAACATAATCTATTGAACATTATTTTGATAATTTCATGTCATTTTTTTTGTTTTTCATTTAAAAATATTATATTCTGAATTTTTCAATTGATTGTGGGTCATGTTGTGTGGATTATTCTTTTAAGAGTCTTAGAATTTTACCAACCACTATTGTAAGAACTATTTTCAATAGATCTATCCATGGGGGCCACATAGTGAAATTTCATGAGTTATGACTAATTGGTAATATTTTTTGAACCAATTATAAATGTTATAATTAATTATTTTTGGATTTTTGTATGATATTGGGGAATTATATCTTGAGTAGGAACATTTATTTCTTATTAGAGGTATATTAAAATCTATCTAATGGTGGGAAATTATAATATTGAGGTCTATAGTGTTGAGATTGTCAATACATGGTGAAATCAAGGGGAATTTGAAACATGTACATTAATAAATTAAAAATGACGATTCAAGAATGTATTTTATTATATGGAAATATTTTTTATATATAGTATATGATCTAATAAAAGTAATGAATCAATCTTTATTTCATTGTATGAAAGTTATCATTTTTAATATTTTTTATTTTTTCTTATATATTTTCTTTTTTAGGTTTGGTATATATATATATATATATTTAATAGAATGCTTCTAATCATGTGAGATCCAATATATTTTGAGGATAAAAATATTGTTTACTTTGTAATAGATTATTTTGAAAAATTATAGGGAGGGAATTGTTTTCAATAATGTTGATATAAGAGGATCCTATAGATGCAGGTTCTTTCAACAAACTTTATTCAATTATATTTCATGGTTGACAAATTCTAACTTTCCATTAGTTAGATTGAAGAGGATCCAATATTATAAATTTCCATTATGGGATATAGTCACCAATAATCCTTTTCCTTGTTGTTAAAATTAAATATTTATAGAAACCAGAAATACTTCATATACATGATCATATTTTTAAATTAGCTTTGTATTTTTTAATTAAACATTGTTGAGTTTATTTTATAATTTTTTTATTTTTATTTTTAATTAGATTTCATAGCATAGTTAAGAATCCACCTTCCTATCTTTTTAAATTATGTTGTGCTTATTATTTTCTGTACTCAGATATCTTCATCAATTGAAACATTTATATAATTTAAATTATTGAGTGGGAAAAATTTAAATTTTATTTAAAGATAAAATTCTCTCAACCATATGAATCATTCAAATATAGGACAAAAAGTTAACCCATTAATTCTTAATAGTTTTTTTGTACGCTGTGAGGGAATGTGTATGGTAGGGGAGTCCTGTCTAGCGTGATCATAGAGGGATTATGGAAATTATAGGGGTAGAAATTCGATATTATAAACCCTTATAGATGTGACACTATTATTTTTATCATGGATTTAGATCTTGAGATATTTTGGGAGACCGAATTAACATGTAGAATCATTGACAACTAAAAATTATAGACATCTAAGAATCATTGGTAATATAATGTGATATGATTCCCTATAGATGAAGCATATTGGAATGGGAAGAGTATTCTCAAATGGGTGACTCCATGAGTCATTTTACTTGTTAATGTTTTAAATAGTAATTGTGTGGAATGGGTTTTATGTGTGACATTTCCAATCTTGTAACCACTAATCAGTTTTTATACCTATGCACCTATGATTTCATAGGCTTGTCTCCCCCTATTCCAGAGGCTACTAAAAAGTGGTGAGGGTCTATTGTGTTACCATGGCGATACTAATACATCATAATAGAGTAGAAAATTAATCAAATAATATAAAATCATCAATAATAATAATCATCTAGGTATTCATATGAAATAATTGACCTTCATTCTATATCAACTATGATTCAAAAACATAAAATCTCACAAACACAGGTTCATACTTTGATACAGCAACCAACCTCTCACTAGACTGATCACAGATGAAAAATAAATAAATCATTAATTTTATAGACCCTATTACCATTTCGGATCCAAGCCATACCCTAGATTCCAAACCACATATGAGATGTCTTTCTCAATAATGAAACAAATAGCTTCATTCCTAGATGAAACTTTAAACTGTTATGTCTTATTGGGTTTCCAAGCTACATAGATGAAAACGAATGGTGTGAGTAAAACTCAACAGGGAACCACCAATGGGGTTCCAAACATAACTAGTAATGTAGTGTATTATTATGGTAGATTCTTCAAAAAATTAAAAAAATAAAATCATAAATAGATAACCATGATTGATTCTTAGGTTCTACAGTGACGCCTATGATCAACTATACCTATATTGGAAAGTGTTGGTGTGTCTCTAATATCATAAATAAATCATGTAATAAATTATTATTTTAGAAGAAAATATAGTACTATGATCAGGAACTGATTCCATGGATGTATGACATTTTAATTTAGTAATATTAGGCATAAGCTGATTCCTAGTAGGTAATCCTTAGACATATAAAATTATTAGTAATAATGCAATTCAAATGTGGTAATATAAATAAATAAAGTTTTAAAAGTCAAAAATCCAATTCTATTGAGATAATCATAAGAAATAGTTGAGTATCTATAATTATGTAGATTCTTATGAGTTTTTTCTCGATAATATATAATTATTAGACATAAGAAAATTCTTTAATGGAAATCCTAGGAAATCTCAAAGTATAAAGGATAATATAATTCATATTATATAATCCTATGAAATCTATATTGACCCAAAGATTGAGTATTTAGACTTATCCAAGGTATCCATTTATAAGGACTCGAGGTTAATGAAACCATATAGTATTATCTCACATCATTATTTATAACCACTTCAGAATCAAGCCATCTGCATTTAGTATCTATAAGGAAACCCAATATTGATGAAATATACTCTCATAAATTAACTGTAATTGGGTAATACCTTTCTATTGGCACCCTCTATTTTTTAAATGTATCTACATAATTCGAGAACCCTATATGTTCATCTCAATCGCATTCTAATATCTATGGGAAATCCCCCCACTCGTAGGTCATAACCTCCCTTTTTTTTACGACCACATTTCAACCACAATTACAACCTTGGATAATACCCAATTGAACCACTTCAAGAATATTTCATAATGACCATATCTAAAATGAACCCGACCATAGTAGCCCTAACACAGTGCCTCACTTTATTACATTGGCATAGATACCAGATTCAAATCCCAATGTACTGATTAATTTATTAGTTTTATAATTTAGATTATATACATGAACCTTACATTACCATTTAGAACCTAAAATACAATATTCAAAATTCTTTGACACATCCTATATTCCACTACATTAACCTTGCATTTCAATCATAATATACATCATGAATTCCTAGGAATAATAATACAAAAATATAGTGTAAACACATATGCTTAGTAAGTTTAATTATATAGTGAATGATATCATAAATACGCATAAACATTAAGGTAATGTGAATAGGTGAAACACAAGCTATTTGTATATATCCTAGTGCATAATATGTAATGAATAAATAGTACTGTATAAAATAAATTCTTAATATAAAAAACATAACAATGGATATTATAGAAGTCAAAATATCACAAGGAAATCAATACATAATCAGATAATGAGGGCAAGCATAATTCTAGACATCATAGACATACTATCAAGGCTTCAGCCAATAGACTATATATAAACATGTAATCCATATTTAAATAATCAAACTAGTGTTTTTTATGTGACCTTCGGATGCATCAAGGGGCTATAGAGGGCCTCAACTATCACATACTAAGACCAATTAATTCCTCATTTGAAAAGGATGAATCATAATCAACCAAAACTGGTATATTGAAAATCTATATATGAAATGTGAATACTTCAATCAAAATCCAAGAATGTTATCAAAATATTTCATCCAAATTAAAAATGATCATAAAAACTTCAATAAAATAAACTATAAATTATTAGAAGATATCATACTCCTTTATGCATAAATTACTAGAAGGATGTTTTTGTAATGAAAATACTCTAATATTATCATTAAAATTTCATGAGGGAAATACCCCTTTCGACATTGAAATATTTTACTTAAAAGAAAAGCCAATTTTAAAAGAAAAGATTATCAATGATAAGATCCCTGTGAACTTGTAATGGAAACCTCAATAAAATTATGTGTTATTATTATTTAAAAATATTTTCATGTCATATAAGTTAAAAAAAATTATTTATGTTTAAATAGTCATAAATTACCATGTTTAGAAAATGATAAAAATATTATTTCATAGAGTTTAAAAAATATACGAACAAGGGTAAAAATAATTTAATTTTTTAGGAAAATAGAAGATGTAATTTTAAAAAAAATTAATTTACATATACATAGATGACAATTATTTTCCAATGGATAATTTTGTATAATAAATATCAAATTATAATGTAATTTTGAAATTAAATTCTACATTCCAATTTTTGGATTTTCTTTAAAATATTTTATAATGGTTTAATTTCATTAAAATTATACTAGAACCATATCCCTATTTATGAAATCATATATGATCTTCATAAATCATTTTGTTAAAAATATTTCATTATTACTCTTGATTTGGGTATTAACTATTTCATTTTCCTATGCATGTTTTTTCCTAAATGTCATGGGTATTTTACATAGGATATAAATCCAAAATCTAAATAAATATATTAATTTTATAAATATAATATTTAATCATTAATATATTTTTTTATCATTCATGAATGGATTAAATGAAATATTAACCAAATCACTAGATGTAGACAGTACTCCATGTGTATGTGCATGCAATGATGACATTCCATTAATGGAAAAAGGGTAATGAATTGGAAAATATTTTAATTATAGTAATTCAATATCATGAAATATTTATTATTTAAATTCCTTATATCATTTATTATACCCATCCAAATAATTTACTGATGAATGAAAAATTACACCAAGGTGTCAATATGGTAATTTATATATACGAACACATGATGTTTTTGTTTTTCATAGGATAGATAAAAGGATGAATATTGTTTTCCATAATCATAATAACATCTCAGAATATAGATTATATTAATATAATTACTTATGTATGTATGCACAACATTTATAAGAAGTAGATGAAGAAAAACATGAATGAGTTGGTAAAACAATTACCTCTTATTCAGAGGAAATATTTTAGAACTCGTGTCAAGGAATCTATCATTGGTACTTTTGGAGGACCCTAACCTACATCTAATAAAGAGATATTTTGGATGAAGAAATGGGTAGGGTTTTGTGGAGATATAAGGATCAATGTGTTCTGAGGAAGTGTGTCACAGACATCCCTTTAATAATTGAGGTGTGAGCCACTTTTACAAACACTCACATATTAAAGTAATATATATTAATTTCAAAATATAATTGGTTAAAAATGAATTATTTAAAATTTAAATTAATAACAAGTCTAAATAATGTGAAAAAATAATTTTTAAATATGTTTTGGTATCATTTTTATCCTTATATTTTAGCTTTAACCCTTAGTTAAATCGTATAAATTTTTTTGTGGCAACATGGATTTTAACTCATTAAGTGTTAATATTGTGGAAATAAAATGATAAAAGAAAGATAAAAAGGATACTGATGAATAATATAACATTATATAAATATGATTTCTTAATTTTATTTTTTTGGAAATTTATATCATGCTATAAAATATTATTTATTTTAAAGAATCATTAATGTAAATATTTATATTATTCTTTTCTTTTCTTTTTAAAAAATATCAACAAAATAGATACCATCAGACCAAAACCTTTAATAAATCAGTAATATTTCTAGGACATATACAATATTCCGGGAGGAAAATAATTATTTAAAATTACTTTTATTTCAAATTTTCTAATATGATTTATTATATATTTCATGCAATTAAACAATTAATATATCAAAAAGTGAATAAGAATTTAATGTAATTAGTTAGTTCTAAAAAATCAATTAAAAATTTCTGTGATACAGAATCAAATTTACCTTGATAATTAATACATATAGTCTAATTTATCTTCTTCAAAACCATATATTAAAAATTTTACAGTTATTAAAATATGTGTATGTAATATTTAACTATTATTTAAATAAGAAATAATAAATATCATAATCCAAACTAGGCATCTTCAAAAAAATTTATAATCTGGGACCAAAGATTATTTTGGTCTAAAACCACTCATCCAAGGAAATTAAGAAAAATATTAGGCTAATTTTCTAATATTTATAATAGTTATTATATAAAAAATTTTGAAACACTAATTCCATATTTGGAATACATTTTTAAAATTCATAAAACATATGTTTTAACAAATAATTGAAAATTAATCTCATCGATAAGGTGATAAAATGGTTTTTTAATAGAAACATGCAAATTATAGAAACTTTTATAATTCTAAATTCTGTATAAAAATGATTCTAATGACGTAAATTGTATTAAATGATAAAAAAGTATATTTATACTTTAAAAACATAAAATAAAATAATTTATCTCTATAAAATATTTTTGATCAAATTTCACTTCTTATTAAAATTTAGAATTTTTTATTATTCATCAAACCCTAAAACTTATGAGAAAATTACAAAAAAAAATTAAAAACTATGTTTTTAAATCCATATTTAAAATATGTAGTATATTCATTACTATTAAAATTATAAAAAAAATTAGTAATTATATTTATAATAGGTTTACCACTAAAAGGAAGTGAAACAGCCTTAAGAAAAAAATAGGTTTTTATGCACAAAATTCAGTTTGTTCTTATATTATACATATAAAATATATTGAATGAATAGGAAAATTATATGATTCAATATATAAAATATATATTTCATTTATATCATTCACTAATTGTTATTAATTAAATTTAATAAGATAAAACCCCTTTTGGAGTGTAAACTAAAATTGTTTTCTTTATTATCATATAATTTCGTTTTTCATTTATTATTAGACAAAAAATTCCAATTATATTTTTATAAAACAAAAAAATTATCTTAGTTAATAATATTCATAAAATATAATTTAAGGCTATATATTATTATATTAAATAATAATATTTTAATAATATATTATTGATCGGTAATACTTGATCTTACATATAACACATGTTATAGAATAAATTATCTATTGTATGTAAAAGAAGATAACTTAGTGATGTTTTAATTAAATGATAAAGAATATTATAAATATATTTATAAATAATTTAAAAAAATTATTAGAGAAATACATTATACCCACATTAATTAGTTTTCATCCCCATAATTTAAACAAAATCTTCTAAATCAAGAGTTTGTTATTGGATAATTCTATTGTTGGAGAACCGACCTCTTAAATAGGGTTAATAACACATAGTCATAATAAGTAGGAGACTAAAATGTTAAGGTCATAAAAGCCATGATTTATAATAGTATAATATTAGTTTAATGTATATATACACACATAAAGTAAAAATGTAAAAAAATTGAAGTGATTGATTGAGTTCGTCAATCAAAATCATGTGAATAATCAATGGAAATATGAGGGCCAGATTGCCATAAATCCATGATGATTTTAAATACCATCTGTTCAAAAAAATTAAAATCATACTTTTTTTTAGATTTTCCTCGAGTTGATAAATTGATACATTCTATATTAATGTAAAAATAATATAATTACATAATATATTTATGTAATCACAATATTATCCTTTGGTTATGCCTTGAAATATTTCTACTTCATTTTCCTGGACAAGATGCATCAGAAGGTAATGTAATACATTAACCTCAAAAACCATTTCCAAAGATATAATTAATCCATTTCCTAAATGGTAAAATTTTAAAAAACTAACATATCATTAATAATTCCACAATGTGATTCATCTATTATTATTCAAATTCTAAATATGTGAATAAATTCATCTTGTATTCCATTGAAACATGGTAATAAAATTATTTTCAAATAAACCTTATTGAAAAAACTAATGCTTCCTTATACATTATGTATAACATATGTTATTGGATATAATCCTTAAATCCTAATGTTGTGTGAACTACAACAATGATGAGATAAACCTCTTTTTCAACTTACCATTAATCAGTTATAACTTTGTTGGTTCAATCCAATTTAGTTTATAAAAATGGATTAACTCATTATTATGACATTATAATCTAAATATGAGGAACATATTATTAATTTTATTTTCCTTGATAATATGTTATCTAAAAAAATTAACTTTATACTAAGTCACTTTTCAAGGGAATCAGTACCATTTAATATACACTATAAAATACTTAATGAAATAATACTACAAAACAATCCTTATATAGCCCATAATTTTTATAACTAGTAAATGATTGATAATATAATCGAAAACAAAATTCAGGAGTCCCAAAACATGCACATTAATCTTTACTCTTCTTCTATGTTAGTTGTATATTCTTGACGATGATCAATTTGCCTCTTTAAAAGTATACTCCTTTCAGGCATGAGACTTCAATTTGTGTAGTTTCCCATATCCTTTTAGTAGATTCTTTGTACATTAGTAATATTTTTCTTATCCTTGAAATCCCATACAAAATGAAATTTGTCCCCACGCTTGGAGAAAAAACCCATTCTTTATATTAAAGTATTGGGGTGATTATTTCCATAATTATTAAATGTTAAAAAATAATTCTCTTTCTTCTTACGATTATCCATATTTTACAGGTTGCCATCTTATTTTCATTCTTTCCTAAAAATCCATAAACCATAGTGTAATATTTTAATGTCCCATTATCACATGATACCATTTCCTCATATGATAATAATGCTTTAGAGACTATTTCTATTCAAAATATTGGATTATTACAATAAATGATATGATTCTTATTACTCATTAGATCATGTGTATTAGTGAGGTTTCCATTCCATTTACTAGGATCCATTTCTAATGCGTATATGCAGTGGGTTCGACCATATCATATTGTATAATCAAATAACTATAAAAAAATAAAATAAATTGAAAAAAATATTTGAACCTTAACTCAAAATCAATAACATGGATTTTTCGATGTTGTTATATATTTATCATCATATTTTAATATACGGTTATGTTCCCTAATTGATGTTTTATAAATATTCATTCCATGTTTTCTGCTAACATTCAATGATACCTACTATGATGACTCTGACCCCAGATGCCAAGATCAGGTTCGTCAATTTATAATATTGGCATAGATAGTATATTTAATTCTCAAAGGTCTTATTCATTTTCTAGTTTTTCAATAAATATTACATAAATTAACAATAAATTACAATTCAAAACATAAAATAAAACATTTAAAATCCTTTGATAGAACTAATATTATGCAAATATAACCCTGTATATCAATAATAATATTCAACTTGGCATCCTAGGAAAAATAAAACAAATGAAAGGGTTGATTTAAGATTATTAGCAATGGTAAGCGTACATCAGAAGCTAACAAAAAATACCATAAACATTAAGGCAATGTGAATGGAAGAAATAAAATCCATTTAAACATAGTATTGAGCATAATATGGATTGAATAATTAATACCACATAAGATAATCTCATGATCTATAAAACATAACAATGGAATGTTTACAAGTTGAATAATCTCATCAATTGTCAATAACTAATTTCATTATTATGGAATTCGTTATTCTAGACATCATAAACACACCATTAATGATTAGACTAAGACACCATATGTAAATGGTTAAGTCATCATTTAATAATTAAACTAGTTTGTATCTTGAGAAATATCTCTACACCACATGGCTATAAGGGCCCTAGATATCACTTACTATGTCTAATTCAATCCTAATATGAATAAGAATGAACCATAACTGACACTATATTTCTTATTGTAAAACTATCATATGAGATCTGAATAGTTCGACAAATAAACTATGAATGGTATCAAAGTAGCTTATCAAAAGTCAAACACATCATAAACCCTTCACTAAATTCTTCTAGAAGGTATCATAAGGTAACAATCTCAAAAAAGAATAATATTCCAAGAAAGTATATCTTCTAGATGAAAATACTCTAATAACATCATTAAAAAATTCGTTAGAGAAATACCCCTTTATACATTGAATCAGTTATTTAAAATTTTGTGTAAGTTTAAATGAAAAAAATATCACTAAAAATAATACTGTAAAATTGTAAATGAAGCTTCAAGGCAATATTTTTTTAGGAAATTGGTAAAATACACTGATGTTGTATAAGTTAAAAAACAATCCTTCTATATTTTTGTCTAAAAAGTCATAAAGAACATTGATTGGTAAACAAAAAAAAAAGATTTCATTCACAGCATTTTATAAAAAGTTTAACATAGATAAAAATACTAAAATGAATTATAAGATAATATTATATATTTTGTAGAATTTTTTTTAAATGGACAATGATGATAAATATTCCCCAGTAGATAGTTATGTATAAATAATCTCAAATTATAATGATATTGTGAAATTAACCCTTACCTTGTCCTTTACTTTAGTTGGATTATATTTGGACTTATGAATAATGGTTTAAGGAATGCTATTAAATTATAACAAAAACATGTCCATATTTATGATATCATATATTCTTATATCATTTTTTAAATTATTTTTTTGTTACACAGGTTTCGAGTGTTAACTGCATAATTTTCCTATTTATGTTTTGTGGTAAATGCATATGTTATTCTACATAGTATATAGATCCAACATCTGTAAAATTAATTTTTGGTTATAAATTTCATATTTATACATTGAATACATTTTTATTATCAATCTTTAATGGTGAACATGACAAATGAATCTCATCATGTCGTGGAGATGGTAGGTCGTATATACGCACGACTGACGATGTCATTCCCTTAATGTCAAAAGGGTAATGCGTTGGACAGTTCAATACTTATAAAAATTAAAGATATTTTCATATTTATAATTTATGTTCATTATATCCATCATTATACCCCTCCAAATAAAGTAGTGTTTAGAACTAAATTACAGTAGTGTGTGGAGACAGTAAGTCGTATATACACATGCGCGATGCTTTTTTCTTCCAAATGATCAGTAAAAGGGGGAATATGGTTTTACCAAAATCATAATAACATCATAATATAAACTATATAGTATTTATTACAATTTTATCGAAACAACACATAAAAATGAATTAAAACCATAAATGAACTTGAATTAGTTGGTAAAACAATTACTTATTGTTCAATGGACTTACATTAGATTTCTTATAAATATATCTTTTGTAGGAATATTTGGAAGACCCAGACCTTCATAAATAGTCAAATGATGTTTTTCTGAGATATGGATAGGGTTTTTATCAAGTTAGAAGACTCACATTAGTGTGAGGATGTGAGAGAGTAGGTTCCATTTTATAATTCATGCAAAGATGTCATTTTAAGTCCCAAAATATTAAATTAATATAAATGATTTTCTAATTAAATATTCCTCAAAAGTGAGTTATTTTTAATATAAAATATGAATGGGTATACATCCTCTCAACCAATAAATTGTATGTATGTTTCAGTCACATTATTACACATATATTTTAGAATTAATCCATATTTAAACCCTTTTACACTTACCGTGACGTGTTGGGTCATTAATCTTTAAGGGTTAATATAGATACTATAATATGAAAAATGAACCCTAAGTGTATCATTTATGATAAATTTATCTTTATAATAATATTTTGAATGAGTTATAGTTTTTTATTAATTTTTTATCATTTAATAAAATATTATGTCTTTTAATGATTCATTGATGTCAATTTTGAAAATATTCATTTCCTATCTTTTAAAAAAACCAGTACTCACCCAGGTATTCTAATGGAGATATGGATGAATTCTTATTTTTAATAATAGAAAATAAGTTTTAAAAACTAATAATTACCATTTTATAGAATTAATTTAAATCAAAACATAATTGTACATAATAGTAGAATAAATGTGTTGAAAATATAAGTAAAATAAATGTTCTATAATAAGTATTTGTATACAAATAAATTGTGCATAAAAATGGAATACATGTTGGAAAATTTTCGGGATATCATAAACATAATAGGGAGTATTTAGTAGAATTATTAAGGAATAAAAAATTATAATATGAATTCTAGATGGAAAATTGAATAATATGAATGAAAAAAACAATAAAATGGATAATAAAAAATCTGAAAATAAAAAATATAAGGGATATATATAAATAAAAGTCATTATAAAAATTTAAAAAGGTGAATACTTAGTTTTACATTGTAATTATTTGGGCTAATGAAGAGAACACTTTGAAATTTCATTTTTTGTAGTGAAAAAAAATAGATAAGCTACCTCATGAATGATTAATTATAACTCTACAAGTAATGAAATCATTAGATAGTTTCAAAATATGGAATTTACACAGACATAGAAAATTTCATATATGATTATAAAATACTGAAAAACTGTACTTGTTTTTTCTTTTTAATTTTTTTATAAATTGAGAAATGAAAAAAAATATTATAATAAAATTGTATTTAAATATCACTTATTGATGTAAGAGAATAAAAATTAGAAAATTGACATGAATTTTCATCATGGAAGTGGTGAAACAAATTTACCAATTGAAAATATAGATAATTTCAATGTTAGAGAAAATATGATATGCATGGAAAATTAAAGTTGTAATCAATGAAAATAACATATGTGTTTTTTCTTCACATCATTCAATGATGGAATGATTTAAAATGGAGTTATATATGGATTTGTGTGTGTGTGTGTTTGTGTGTTTGTATTACTCGAAAACATAAACCATTGATATATCATACTAAAATATTGAGAATTTAATATTTAAATATATATATTTAAAAAATTCAGGTAGCTAAATGTTATGAAGAAAATATGCCTGCCACATGTTATGAAGTAGTTATAAGATTAGTATATACATAGTATAATAAAATGTAATAAAGTTACTCAAAATAAAGGCTACATATGCATGTGTAAACACATAATGGACAACAATGAAATGGAAATGTAGGCAGATGAAATAAAAATATAGAAAACATTTTCGTGTACCAAAATATATTTCTAATTTAAATGGAGATAATGATGAAAAATTAAAATATTTACTCTTAAAATTATGTACAAACAAACCTTTGACAAAAAAAAGAATAGTTACATGGGATGAATATAAATGTAGAGATAATGGTGATTTATAGATTTTTATTACATAGTCAACATCATAACATCATCCTACTCGAGCTTGATTCTGGAATCCCATGTTTAGATTTATAGTTAAATGTGTGATAAATATATAATATTTTTTTTATAAAGGATTCCCATTTTATTACAAGATTACTCTATATTGTTTAGATGTTTTATAATTGGATCACTATTGGGTTGCAAGATTACTCAATATTTCTTACTTCTCCAAATATTAAAAAGTACTTCAATACGTATTATAGTATTGAAAAACAAATAAGTATACAAAATAGTATATATAATGTTAAAAAATGAATATATATTTTTTTAATTTTGGAATAACTATGTAACAAAAAATAATGAAATTAAATTCACAATTCTATATATTTATCAAAAAAATAGAGCAAACCCTAACAAAAAAACCAATTGACCTGTAGTTTACCCAACACTATGATTTTATTTTCTTTATTTTCTATACCAACATTAATTATAGAAGTTGGATCATTAGAAATAGAATTATGAAGAATATTTAGTGATTCACATCATCATCATCATAATAGGTAATCATGAATTTATATTTAAACAAACATTCTTTTTAAAAATATTTAGTTATTTCTGTAAAAGTTTGAAAATAATGAAATAAAAACATTTTAAAAAAATATGTTTAAAATGATATTGTTCATTGAATGATGATCATTATTAATATAAAACATTATATTTCTTTAATGTAATTGATTTATATGTTATATGAATTTCATGATCTAAAATTCCAAATAAAATCTCGGTATGCTGAAATAGTTTTATAAAATAAACCAATTGTCTGTATGAACAGAATCAATATATACATAAACATATAATCTAATTTAATATATAATCTTTCTAAATGTGTAAATACTATTAACAAATAATATGTTTGAATATATAAATATTATTATCATTAATATTGAATATATTTAAATCATATATTATTAGACGAAATTAAAGTCACTGAATTGTTGGGACATAATAAATATAGAAGAAAACATTTAGGATAATATAAAAATAATGCATATTTATTTTTAGTGTGGATAATTCAAATACCAGAATAAATACATAATTCAAATAGATAATTTAAATTTTGATAATTATGATAATTAATTTTTAGTTGATTCCATACTATCCTTGAATGAAACTATATTCAACAACCCAATAGAATAAATGATTCCATTGGAAAACATAATGTTCTTATATATGAGTATTTTGGAAACACTTTATTTGTAAAAAAACATGAAATTTCTATGTATGAGTAATATAGAAACACTTAAATATTAAAAATATGGAAAATAATGTGTATAAAAAATCTATAGACAATTATGTATGGAATTATTTTAATAAATATTCAACTTTCAAAATCATATGTATAATAAATTAGATAAGAAATAGGCAATCTATAAAATGAAATATAAAAACACTTAGGTATAATAAATATGATAATCTGCAATCTTCCAACAATAAGAAATATATAAATACTTATGTATATGTAATCTACAAACAATTATGTATAATTAAACAGTTATGTATAATAAATCTAAAAACAATTAAATATCAGAAATATGCAATCTATAATATGAAAATAATTATGAATATAAAATCTATAAACAATTCTGTATAGAAGCAGTCTATGAAACCTTCAATATGAAAACCACATATTTATTAAATATAGAAATATTTATGTGTATGTAATATGAAAATAATTTCAATTTATATCCATTTTAAATGAATAAATAAATTATATGTTTTCATTATATATAAATATGTAAATGAGAAAAAAATACATATTTTTCAATTATAAATATTCAATAAAAGGAATATTAGATCAAGAGTAAAGATATATACCTGATTGTATGAAATATGTGTGGTTGATTTAACAAACCCAACATCAGTTCTACACCTTCTTTTCAACTCAATTTGACCATCATCAGTAATAAAAATTCAAATGAAAATGAACTCAATGTAATATTTGGGAGAAAAATGATAATAGCAATAAAAATACCTAATAGAATTTTTTTTCATAAAAAATAATTTTTTTAAAAACATTAATTAGGGGAAAAATCACTGTTGAATATTGAAACAAAATAAAGAATAAATTTTATGCTGCTATATGATTTTTTTTGATACATACAAACAAACAATTTATGTTACAATAGATCAAACAGAATATAGAATATTTAATCTATAATCTACAAAAAACCCTATAATATAAAATATACAAATACTTATGTATATGTAATGTGAAAACTAATTTTTAATATAAAATTCTTATATATATGAAATCTATAAACAATTAAGTACAATCAATTTACTTCATAAAATCTGAAAACAATTATATATAATAAGTACTCCAAAAATTTTGTATTGAATCCTGTTAATGAATCTGATATATGAAAACACTTATATATATAAGAAATTAAAAATAACTTACGTATAATAAATATGTAAAAACTTTCAATTTATATCCAATTGAAAATAATAAATTAAATATATGTTTTAATAATATAAAAAATGGAAATGAGAAAAAAAAATATTATTTTCAAATTTTATAGTTTCAGTAAAAGAAATTCAATCAAGAGTAAAAATATATACATGAGTCTATGAAATATGTGTGGTTAAATTCTTCATCGTCACACTAAAAATTTGAAATACTAATGAACATAATGTAATGCTTAGAAAAAAAATGATAATAGAAATATGAATACCAATTCAACTTTTTTGTTTACTAAAAAAAGAAATAAAAAATAGAACACAATAAGAAGTTTATATTGAAATAAACTATAGAAAAATACTATAGTTTCTATACAAATAATTTTATTATACATATATACTAAAATTTTATGTTATAAAATAACATCATGAATATTAAATTAAAATGAAAATGATAAGAAATTGGTAAATGATCTTGGTCAAACCTCAATTAAATAATAAATTTTATGAGTCTATGTTAATTTTAATTTCATTATAAATGAAAAATAACTTTACTAGTTATTTAAAAAATAATAAAAACATTGATCGATATCGATGATAATGTAATGCATGTTTTTCTTGATGTACTGGAATTTGGTATTAGTGGTAAAGTTTTAGAATAATTATCAATATATTTTGATCATCTAATAATGGAAATATGATAATATAAATGATAAATGAATTGTAAACAATGAAACATTTTCAAGTGAAGCCTATAAATAACTCCCAATCTTTTTTTTCCATATAATTCTTCTTTAAAACATCACTTATATATATCTTGTTTGGGATTACATGTTTTTATTATTAACATTTTTATTTAATTGTTAAGGAGTTCAAGAAAATAATGTTTTGAACTACAATGATCGTAATACCTTTATTATATCTTGATAATAAATAATGTAATTACACATTTCATGTAATCAAAGACATTTATAAAAAAATTAATGAAAACTACAATAAATTATAATGAATGAAAGTGAAAAAATGTACATGGAATTAAAATAGTCATATATACCTAAAATGTAAAACAGTTTGATGTGGTGGAGGTAATATATATCAACACAGTAAAAAAGGTAGATAAGAATTTTTTGAAAAGAAAAAAAAGTTATAGATAGTAATTGGTTTATCAGAACATGATACGTATTGTATTAATCTCTTAAAAACTCATGTAGAAAATGAAATTATAAATTTTGTAGGGAAGGAAAAAAATTATTGAAAAATGTGAGAACCCACCTTTTCTGAAGCACTAAATTGTATTATATCTTACAATTTTTGTAATAATTGAGTGGTCATAGTTGATATAATATATCTTGTAATGGAAAACAGTAGGTCCGATTTTCCTGTAATCAAAGAAACTTAGAAAAACATCAATGAAAACTACAGAAAATCTATAGGATTGAAACTGTAAAAATATGTATTGATTCAAATACGTTAGGGATTACTAAATAAAATAATGGTATGATTTGGTGGAGGAAATATATATCATAAATTTAAAAAAAAAATAGATAAATAAATATTGAATGATAAAATGAAATATATGCAGTAATTGGTGAATTAGAATAGGATATTTATTATACTAATGCTTGAAAAATACATATATAGATGTAATAAATAATTCACGGAGAGAACTAAATATTTTCCTAGAAACATATGAGAAACCATATTTTGTGAAGTATTGTACTGTATGAAATCCTAGAAAAACAATTTGAACATAGTGAAATGGAAATCTATAATGTAGAGAAATATGATATTGAGAAACTATAAAACAAAAAATACCATATATAAGATGCGTTTATAGCCGGATGAATATATTTGTGAGGAAAATTTAAACCCCACATATATTTTTTTGAAGGTACAGAATGAGAGATTATTAATGAAATTATCTTGTTTTAGTGATGGTGAATTGATTCATGACGGGGGTGTGTGGCATTCTTTATAGCAATAAATATCAGATATGATAGATCATATTGGTAACCTTTGGAGATTTCATGGGATTTCATGAGCGGGAGGGTAGGTGTTGGTGGGATTTATGGTGGTGAGAGGCATATTAAACTATTGGATGAAAGTGGTAGATCCCAAAAGAGATGAATTATATAAAAACCTATAAGATAAGAAATCGAACTTCTGATGTGGAAACTATATGATGACATGAGTGGATTGTAGAGGATATCACGCTGTAGAGGAGTGAAATGGTGAGGAGGTTATCAGAGGTGGGTTTCCAGAAATGAAAAGTGAGGGAATGTGAAATCATAATAGGAATCATAGGAGTGGCCACAAAATACCATGGTGGAGCTTCAGGTTTGGAAGGTGGATATGTAAATTAGAGAGATAAGGAATCATGTAATGGTGACATTTAGTAGGAAGGGAACCCAACATTAGTATAAATAGTAGATATCAATACATAAGATAACTTCATCCCAAAACATTTAATATAAATATAAAACTTCTAGATAATATATAAATTTTGTGGATGAAATTAATTATATCAAATTACATTTATTTTAATATTTTTAAAATCATTTATTTGATATTTCTTTTAATTAAAAAATTGCTACAACAACATTGTATTAGTCTTTAATGTAATTATTTATTTCTAAAAAATTAAATGCAAATCACCATGATGAAGCAATTTTTTGCGCATTCACATTAATATTTATCATCAAATTTATCTTCTTTATAAACTAATATTAAAAAAAATATTGTCATTAAAAATTTAGTATGAAATCGTTGACTCTTATTTTAAAAAAATATGATAAATGTCATAGTCTCAATGAAGTGGATTTAAAAGAAGTTATAATCTTAAACCATTGATGTTTTTTATGAAACCCACCCACCAAATGAAATTAATAAAAGTATTAGGTTAATTTTATAATATTTATAATATTTTTTTTACCCTCAATTACATGATTTGCCATTTTCCGTGTAAATAAAAAATTAATAAAGATACAATTCATAATTAACCAAAATAAAAGAAACGAATTTTCAAAATTCTAACCCACACATTCCAAATAGGGAACACATTTTTCAAATTATTTAACCATAAGTTTAAATAATTAATTTCAAATTAATCCCATTGATGGGTTGAGAAAATAGTTTATTAAAATTTAAATATGCAAATGATTGAAATATTTTTATATATAAATTCAACGTAAATTTGATGCACATGACCTAAATTGTGTTTAAATAATAAAAAATAATCTGGTTATACATTAAAACCATTAAATACTATAATTTAACAATATAAATTATTTCAATTGAAAATTATTATTTCAATTAAAATTTTATATTTCACATTATTCATCAGAACATGAATATTTTTAGAAAAATATCAAAATATAAACAAAATTAAATTTTTATAGCCCCCATTCTAATAAAAAGTTTATTTTTCCATATAAAAATTATATGTTTCAAAATTCAGATTTAAAATTGTTTCTCCTTTAAACCACTTTAAAACTGTTTTTTGAAATATTTTGGTTTCATATGCATAAAATTGGGTTTATTATAATTTTTTTCATATAAAATAAAATATATGGATAAAAAATTTCATGAATATATAAAATTTATATTTCATTAATATAACTTATAAATTATTATTAAAAATAATAATTTAGAAAAAACTACTTTGGGATCATAAAATTAAAATATTTCCTTTAATTGTTTTATAATGTTATTTCTAATTCATTGGTAATAAATGATTTCAACATATATTTATATAAACCATGTATTTTTATCATATATTTAATACTATTCATAACCAATAATTTAATGACTAGGTTAACTCTAAATATATTAAATAATAATAGTAAAATAATATATTATTTTTTGTTAAAACTACATATTGCGTACAATGCAAGCTATCAATGAAAGTCACTATTTCATGTAAAAGAAGATAACTAAGTGTAGCATCCATTAATAGATAAATAATATCCTAGATTTATTTATAAATAAAAATATTATAAATTATTTGGGTGTTACTATCCCACGTTTGAATTCATCCTTGATCGGTCCACTCATGAAAAATGACTTCAATGTGCTCACATGGTATTTTATAGTTGAACACACTCTAAACTCAATATTCAGCTAGCCTAATTTATCTAGAGAATTTTATAGATACATCAGTGATTAATCATTCCAATCATATTAATTCAATCACACATCCCCTCACAAGGATTAATGGAACCCATCAGATAGTCGACCAGGTCATGTTTTTTTAGTTGAGTTTATACCCATCTTGGTATCATCTATCTCAAAACCAATTAGAAAAATAAACACCCCACCCATTAGTTACCAACTGAAAAATATAGTTTCAATTGTCATTATAACATAGGATTTAAATTTAAAATTGAGAATAAGCCATAAATGGACAATGAAATAAGGTAGTGTTTGAGGGAATATAGTGGTCTTTGTCACTTTCATCCATCCATATGCATCAAATTCTTAATTAAATATAAAATTTATTTTGAAGTGGTAAAATACCCATAGAGTGAAAAAACACAACACATGTCCCATAAAAAATATAGAAACTACAGGAAAATTAATATGAATCCCCTACCTCATTTAGGGATTTAGCATCCATGCTAACCTCGTGTATACCTCACAAAATGTTATACAATGTCAGAATGGTCATTGTACATCATAGAAGTCCCAAACTCCATTTGTAGAACATAAATAATTTATAAAATAATTTATATTAAATAATACCATGATTTCTAAAAATAATTCTCTGATATGTATTTATAGAATACCCAAGTGATAACCCACCAGGTGATCCTCTATAACATAATCCCCATGATACATTGGGTGAACAACAATTTGTATCCACCAAAACCATTAGATAAGGAAATTCTTAGTATATAATTATAATAAATTGATCAATTTCAGTCATAATAGTATGTCTTAAAAATAGTTTTATTGCTCATATATTCCTATCTAAATCTACAAGAATTGTAGTAAAATAATCTTATTTCCATCCTTTTTTTCTATGTTTAGAAAATTTAACATTTTTTGGGATGATTACAGCATGCTCGAGTGAAGTCCTCACTAGAACCCTTCTCCCACCAAAAACAAGTCATTAGTGAGGAGAGATATAAATTAATCATTGAACATCCAATGTCTAGAGTTAGATTTTCCTTATCTAGACTCATGTATCATAACCATTAATTCTTATAATAATAAATAGATAGAATCACTTAGAAATGGGGGGTAGGTTATATAAAGACACCATGTTCCCACTAACATAAAAGGGAATCATCAACTTTTTACCTCAATTTAATTATATTTTTTAAAAAAAAATCATGGATTATGGATTAAATTTCTATAAATCGATTTCCACCTTCACGTGATCATATAAAATTATTTATGAAATATTAAAATTTAGGCATCCTCATTTTTTAAATACCATCATTTACTATCATCGAAACGTTAAAAAATATCATATAGAGTCCAAATATTGATAAAAATAACTATATTTCTATTAAAAACTCTATATTAAGATATTTTACTGGATCCTAATTTATTGAGAATTAATTGATCAATTTATAACTATCATATTAGACATCATTCAAGTCATTTTATGATATCTTATGAGCCATGGACATAGTAAAAATTTAAAGACGATCCCTCATTTGATAGTCCTTCATATTTTCAATTTAATCTATTGGAACATTAATAAATTAAAAATCAACTATAAATATTTCACCAGGTCAGTCTTAAGCTATACGCCTATCAGAAGACTTAAATTTTAATCAACCTAAGTTGTGTAAAATTTAAACTAAAACAACCTTCTTTTTTGTAGACAATTTTTATATGGAATATCAGGGTGATCCATGTAGTTTTGGACAAGTATGGCCCCATCCTAGTAAAGGTGTCCACATAATGGTCACTCAAATATGATTGGTATATGTATGGTTCTTTTAGACCCCCTCCCCTAAGGCATAAATAATAAAAGTTTATTAATGATTATTTCAAAAACAATTAACATCTTATATATGAACAACTTCTAGGGAACACCTAAATAAAGGAAATTTAAAAAATAACAAGGTTTGTCTTCTATAAAATAAATGGTTTTACACTATAAAACACCCCATACTCTCTTTATAGAGAATTCAAGATTATAAAATTTCATAAATTTATGAAAACACCTAAATAGGGTTACCTGACCCACTTATTTTAATGATCATGCCTTTGTTGTAACTTATTCTAATATAATTCCATCATTTAAACCTTTGAATAGACATACATTATCCCTTCATCATAAACTCATTCTAAGTCCACTATAAATTCCCCCTTATGAATGAATCGTCCAAAAAGTTGAAAATGATCTTGTTTAAAAAACAATATTTTTAACTCATAGAATTCCCAAACAGCCCAAAAAATAATCTCATCCACTTTAATACATTAAAATTATAAAGAATTACTCAAATATATTTTCAATACTCAATATAATAATATAACCCAATTTCAAAATTCATTCATGGCATAAATTCAAACAAACTCCTTGTACATTATTTAAAAAAAATTCAGAAAAACATAAATTAGTAAAGCCACAAAAAACTACTTTTCAGAACCCCTTCCATCAATTAATTCAAAAAATTTGCTAATAAAATAATTCTTGTCTTTTTAAACTCTTAAATTATATATACAAATAACATTTCACAAAATTCCCCCTCACTATAATCAAAAATAAAATTTCTCATAAACTCATAACTCATAATGAAAAGATTCTTTATATCCTCCCAGCATAAAACTTAACATCTTGGAGAAAACTATGTATTATTTCAATCCCAATGCCTGACCTATCTTGGTAATAAATATATTAATAACATGGCTTATTCTACCTAAAATTCCTAATGATATTCAACATTACAACTCCAAAATGAGGAATAATGGTCACCAAAAATAAAATCTATTCCTTCCACCACAACCTAGTTACTAAGATGGATCATGGATAATATCACCTATATTGATAAAGTATAGTTATCTTCCTAAATTAATTCTCAATTCATGGGACAACCCTCATAAAAATAATCTTCTAAAATGGTATAATTTTGATCCATGGTATTCCCAATAAAATGACTCTACAAATTAAAACACATTCATAGTGGTACATTGACCTGTACAATGTGTTATCCATGTAAAAACACCAAATCATATGATAAAAATAAATTTCTTCTCCAATGTAAATCAATTCCAAAAAATCTCTGTCACACCTACCATGGTGTTGTCATTATCAATCGATCATGATGTTTAAAACCCCAAATTTATACCATGATTTTCCAAGTATCCAAACCAATGTCAGGAAACAACTCTTTCTTATGAACATTGTTTAATCCTAAATTGGCCAAATCTATTATAATTCTCCAGCCATGATCATTGATGTATTTCTGATCTGAGTCATACTTAGGTGTTATAAATCTCATCCCAATCCCAATAACGGCACTCAGACTCATGCCAATGCTAAATCTAAATCTCAATCATCAAAAAAATTAATTCACAATGGGGATATATGATAAATTATTAATCTAAATACATGTATCATGTTACAATATATTCCAAAAAACATCTCTCATTACATATATGACCCTACCTATTTAATGTTCTTATATCCTCAATGAAATTAATGATTTACACCATAGGAGTATTCTTATATTATTTATATGGAACCAATTAAAATTCATTATGATTCAATATCCATTAATTTTCAAAAGTAATTATTGTTTGTGGATGCCCCATTCATAGTTGATAAGCAATAGAAACTTTAATCATTGCACCATCCAATATAGTTAAATCTTATTCATTATCATTGATCAAATTTTCATCCATAATGAGTTTCATTTCATTATTATAAAATGGTTCAATAACAACCATATGTATTTCCATATATTCATCATTGAGCACAACCATAAAAATCTTCACCATCACACATATGCCCCTCCTTGGAATCCACACTTACTAATAATTTAGACCTCTAACAACATGCACCCATAATGTCTTAATTCGAACACATGGGAGATATTTCTCATAAAAATGATTAGAAACCAATTTCAAAATCATTCCTTAAAAAATATCATTAGACATCAAAAAACTTCTCATCGATCATCAACCCAAACACACCACATGTAACCATCTTGAACAACCACTATCTCATCAAACACAAATTTATTTATGATTTAGAACCAATGAATCACCAAAACATAATCATGATTCTATGAATTACACATGATCATACCTAATATAACATGCCTAAAAAATAACCCATTATATTTAATGTATGTTAATATTATCTACTCAGAAGAATCCTTGATTCTTCATTTCAAAAATCAGACATTCCCTCACACGTGACAAAAAATAACATGATCACCCATTGTCCATACATCCTTTAAAAACCATTATAATCAATCCACACCAAATCCATCCTAAATAAGGAAATATTAGACCATGATCTAATATCATAACTAGAACTACAATAAAAAAATTTCTGATTTAGGCATCCCACTAATCCTTCCTAAACAAAAAAAACCTCAATACAAATGTTATAGCACTCAATGTACTTGTCATCATACAAGTCCAAGGCATCTCCATGCATATTACACATATCTAGTTTCATATATTGTGGACTAATTTCATAGCCCATATCATCTAACATTTCTTCTTATATCTAGGTTTTCTCATATGCCTGCTTACCCTCATATGTTCTAGGTCATATAAACCATAATACCTAACTCTCCAACATCTTATTTCGTATTTACAGGGTACTAAAATATCTCACATAACCCACAAATCATGTCTCATATTAGCCATAGATCATAAGAAACAATACTATGTTTCTATCGTAGATTTAATATAAAAACCCGCATACCAAACTCTAATTGGTATCCCACTTGTATCCCGACATATCGGGCATCACATACAATGTCATCAGCCTACTAGGGCACCAATTTACACTAGGAATCTGAATATAATACTATCCCATTAAGGTAAATAATCAAATATCATTAAACATATATATAATGAAATTTTCATAAGAGAATACACATTTAGAATACCAGAGTCATATGATTCATTTATATTAAATTCGAAAAATAATCCATATGGGAATACACCATATAGAATTTTGTTAACAATTTATGTCACCCAGCCAATTTTTCTTTTAAGAAAAATTATCATATCTACCCATTAGGTAATAAATATGTAATCATTCAATGAAAATACCAAACCATTTTTGGTCACTATATATACCTTATAGGTATCATTGAATAGTTAACATGAAGGAGCAGTGAGAGAGATAATATTTTAACAATTTTTCATAAAATTTATAATGATTAATATAATTTCCAATTATTTAATCCCTTTAAATTTATCAATTCGGTCTTTTTTGATAAATTTTGTATTTTTATTGTATATTGGGCTAAAATGTGAAACTTTATTAATTCAAAAAATTTATCAAATTTTTATAACATGGTTATTTTTTGTATAATATTTAATATATTATTAAAATTTTAGTGAATAATTTAGTATAATTCATCGATTTATTGGATTTATCTTTCTCTTCTAAACCAAGAACTAATTCAAAAATATAGAGGCCTAAAAAAACCTATAAAGTGAAATTTATTCATGTGTACATAATGAAACCCACATCCAAAAATGAGTTATAACTTGGGATGCACACCACCAATTTAAGTGAATTAATCGATAATTGAAATAAAACTAATAGTGTCATTTTACAAATAAATTCTACAGAGCTATACAATCATTAAGGTGAAAATTGAATGATATTCATTGATGAAAGCATTCTGGAATCATCATCCTGAAAATGAAATTCTCTATAATAATTCTATAACATCTTAATGATGTATCAAATTAATGTAAAATATGGATGACAGATAAGAAATTCCATTTTGGGAGTCTTATAATAAAGGAACATTGGTAAATTTGAATATGAGTTAGATGAGATATGATCAAAATTATAGAGGATTGATTTTAGAGGGGAAGTTGATTCACCCATTTCATTTCTTCTTTTATTTTTATTTTTGTAATTTTTACATTTGCTTTCCTTTAAATGATATTTTAATTTCATTTCATTTAAATAAAATATAATTCTAGAATTTTATATTGTTTTCGACTTGTTCACCCTTATTTTTCTTCCATTCAACTGCTTTATTTCTATTATAATGTCATCTTACCACTATGATCTATTATAATATTTATTATGAGTAACTGAATCAAGGAATATCCCAGGGGATTAATCCCATGGTTGATCTCGAATTCATTTTTAATCTTTTTTATATTAATTATACGGAAAATTTATAGTGGATGTATTCCTGAGTCTGGCTTTCTAATGATTAAATTCTTAATCTGAAATCATTTCCCCTTGAATGATGAGGTGGATGGATGGTGTTCTCGGTGATTTTTAAATACACCATGCATTCATAACTATTTTTGATTTATTTGTGAACACATATGTTGGAGGGTTTTCATTATATAGATTTAATGCTTGTTAGTGAAGGTGCTCAATGAATATTCTCTTAGGAGAACATCATTTCTTCTCCAATTGCATCATTTTTAGCATTTCATGGTAAATGAGAATTGAATGTTAGTTTCATCTTATTTTTTGGTTTCAATTATTTTCTTAAATTAAATATCTTTTATAAAACATAAAAAATGATTATTTTATATCTGAATTAGATTAATAATGTTTAAAACTGAGAAAGCTCCTCAAGTGAGATGACCCTTGTAAACCATTATACTACATACAGAAAACATAGTAATTTTCTTTTTTCCATGCCCTGTGATAGGTGTGCATCAAAAATTGTAGCATTTCCGGGGATCTAATTAGTATTTTATTAAATTTTCCTATTTTCACATTGTTTATATATTTTCATTACTTTTGAAAAAACCAAAAAAAAAATTAATTCTTTTTCCATGATGTTTTAAAGTGATAAATGTATCAATGTATGGAATAATTACTCATTGGTTCAAGAATAAAAAAAAGATTATACTCATGTAGATCTCCAAACAATGGAAGATTAACTTATTATAATGGTCAAGGAGATAAAAATATTTATAAAAAAATGGATCTCCCCTAAATATTTTCTAGCCATGGTCGATGATCTCTGAACTGACATATAATTATTATTGGCCAAAAATAATGTTCTACTTGTTTCCCATATTTCACTAAAAAAATACAAGATGTTAAGGAAAAAATGGGGAATATCAATAACCCTACTATTTTTGTAACCATATTTAATCTGACCATGATGACATTGAGTTGATTCATTTTGAGGGAAATTACATGTTGAACTTTTTGTGGGAAATCAACAAGATCTGGATGACTTTTGGAATTAGTATGAGGTATAACATGACAAACTCATTCCTTACACTGTAGAATATCTATAACCAAACTAATTTTATATATAAATTGAAGATGAGTAATCCATCAAAATGGATGAATTTAAAGAAAAGATGGAGGACCTGATTACCTGCACCCATCTATTAGAATCTAACATCAAGAGTCACGTACCATTGAAGAAATTATTGACTAAGAACCATCTTAGGGATATAATCATTAATTAATCTATTTCCTTTCTAGTTTTATTTAATATTATTTGATTAGAACCCTGTATGTTTTTAAATTTTAGAAATATGTCAATCAATTCTTTTCCATAGAGGAATTTGAAAATACTCAACATGCACCTATTTTTGAACACATTGAGCTCGCTAACATTATTGAACAAGAATTAAAGGAGGCCCATGAGAAATAAAAGTAAATGAGGTTGTGGAAATTATGATATAGGATTATCATTTTTAATGGGGAAATTTTTTTATTATTTAAATTTATATGTGATTCATATATAAATACATACCTATGTTCCATTTAATCATTCAATTCATGCAGCCCTTGTTGATCCAACACTAGAAGAAAAAGATGAATTTACAAAATTAGTAACCAAGGAAAAGGATAAACCATAATTCATACTCCCCCCCCCCTTGATGCAAGATATATAAAATTAGTAATGGGATGATTCAAGTATACACTATCCAAGGATCAATCCTCAATAATAAAGAATAAGAAAATTCCTCAAAAATAAATATGTGTCGATTCAAGTCTAAGATGATCCACCCACCATAATATTTTGGAAAACAACTCGTACTATCCTTGGAAGGGAGTAAAAAATTATATCCCACTTTTGGTATCATTATAGTATTTATATTTACATTATTTCTTGGAATTTATATTTTAATTTCATATTTTTGTATAATTCTACCATGCATCAAACTCTCTCTTATATTTTTTTAACATTAATGTCATATTACTTGTTCTTAACTGTAAAATATTATTTTTTAGGTTCATGATGCCATATCAAATCCCCAAATATAAATGTTAAAAATATTAAAAGTTTCATTTGGAAAGTTTATTCATATTTATTGTTTATCTTTTAAACAATGTACATTTTTTTCCAAAAACATATTTTGAGCGTAAACTAGAAATTTCATGTCCCAAATCGAATTCATGATTTAAAATAATTATCTAAGAGATTTTAATTTATAAGTAATCCTATGTAGAATAAAATTTTAATGATATTGAACGATTAAAATAGAGAATTTTATAATTAAATTTGGGCATAGATATTAAATTTAGGGCTCATGATTTGAAGGAACTGATTGATTCATGTAATGGAAATTTCCAAATAATTTTAATGATTTTAATCTCTTAAATTTATGTGAATTGTTTTATTAATATTAATAATTTCATGATTGATTTTCCAAAATCAGATTTTTCATTCTCAAGGTGATTTATAAACCAAATATTTTTTATTTATTCTTGAGCATATTTCTAGTGTGCTTTGGGGAAATTCCACCAACTAGATCTTTCACATGAACATGTTAAAGCTATGACAATGTAAAGAAACATTTAAAATGTTTAATACATCCTTTGAAAAAACCTTATCTGAAAATTATCACAATCACATCAATACATGTTAAATCTATAGAAACCATGAATGACTTTTTTAGGGATGAGTCGTGTTCCAAGAAATTTTTATAAATTCTAACCCTCTTATTATTATTTTCCTAATATTATAAAATTGATTTGTGGGGGTGATGTGATTAATGGTGAATGGAATGGATTATATTGTAATAAATATGTGCAGTGGTACTATTGTGGGACTAATAAATGGTTTTTTATTCATTCCATATAATCAAAAAAAATTATTTTGTGAAAAATATGATGAAAACAAGGGAATGGGTCATGATTTAGATTAATAATAAATCGCTATCACTTGACTAATGATTTTAATCATATGTGGATATGTGTTCTGTGATTGGTTTATTCTAATCATAAAATTCTAACAAAAAGAAAAAACTACTTTATAAAGAAAAAAATTATAAAATTAATGAAAATTCATAGAAGGTGCACAAATCATGCATTATGTATTATTTGATAATAACCATAACTTTGAGCTTTGGGGAAATGGGAGTTTCTACATTGAAGGGTATAATTTCAATACACGTTTATTTTTTATATCATGTATTATAGATAATAGATAATACTCCTCCTTAAGGCATAATTTTCAAACATCAATTCCTATCAACATTAATCCTTGGAGTAATTTGATCCTTTATTAGAAAGTACTCATGATTTTATGTGCCTTTTCTACTTTACAATATGGAGAACGTATTTACCTTACAAGTCTATGGATAAGGAGAATGTATTCATGATATGGTCATAAATCCACTTGAACTATATCATGAGCGATGAGATAAAATATTTAAAGGAGAGGTAAATCATAATGTGGCATGCTTATTAATACTGAATTGGGTGTATTTAATAAAATAAATGTGAAGTTACCTAATTTCTAGGAATGTAAAAAAAATACATGAATTGATTGTTTCATTGAAAATGGGGAATTGAATTGTTATAATATTTGTATTTTTGAAAATTTATTTTGACATTGTGTTTATTTTTATTTTAGGACATGTGAATTTAAACATTACAATAATTTGTGGCCTATGAATTCCATGTTTATATTTTATGATTGAAGAAAAGTGGTTTTTAAGAGTGGGGAATTAAAAGAAATATTATTATCATAATTTATCCTATATTTTTTAATGATTTAATACCTTCAAATTTATTATTTTGATCTTATTTTTATCAGTTTTGGAATTTTTTTGTGTTTTGGGATAAAATGTGTAAATTTATTATTTATTTAACACAAATATATTTTTATCACAATCATATTGTGGTGATAAAATTTAAAATATTAATCCAATACGAATGAATAATTTTTTATGATTCATTGATTTAGGGGATTAAAATTTGTCTTCTGGACCAATATCTAATTCAAACCTCTTGTGGCTCAAAAAAATCTATCATGGTCAAAAATTGTTCATGAAGATATAGTGGAACCCACCTTGAGAAATGAGGCATAACATCTATTAAAAATCACTCATTAAGGTTATTCTAGCTTTAATTGAACGATAACCCTCAAGACCATTTCAAAAATAAATTCAATTGATTTATACACTGAATAATGTGTCCATTAAACAATATACATTGAAGGAAGATATATTGAATCCTCATCTAGAAAAATATATAAACAATAATAATTCCATAAAATATTCTATAATATTCCAATTAATGTAAAATTTGGATTCCATATAGGATATTAAATTTCTATAATCTTATAAGAAGGGAACATGACATGATTTGAAAATATGATGGACCAAATATGTGAAAAATTCTCCAAGATATATTCTAGAGGGTAAGCTGCAGCACCAATTTATTTTCTTATTCATTTTTATTTTTAATCTTTTTTTTATTTAGTCTTACATTAAATGTAATTTTAATTTGGTTTCAACTAAAAATAATTCAATTCATTCATTGTTTTTGGTTTTTTATATCATCTTCATCCTTTATTTTCTTATATTCATCTTCTTATTGAATTTTATTATTCTCATCTTTCCACCATGAACTATTATACTTTTGATTTTGAGTAACTAACCTAATGAATATCACATGGGAGTAATGTGATTCTTGAAACAGAGCCATTGTTTTTATATACATTGAGTTAATTATATGGAAAATTTATAGTGTGTGTCTTCCCCAGTATGGATCTCTAAAGTTTATCTTCATAATATACAATCAGTTTCCATTGATTGGGGAGGTGGATTAATAGAGTTCCTAGTGATCTCCACATACACTTCTCATTTATAATTAGTGTATATTGATGTGTTCAGAAATATGATGGAGTGTGTTCACTAGGAATATTTAAATCTGGTCAATGAATGTGCTCGTTGAAAATTCTATCAGGAGAACATATTTTATTATCTAATTCAATTATATATATCATATCTTGGTTATTTAAAATTGAATGTTAGTTTCAAGTTTTTTTTGAATTAAATTTATTTTATTAAATTATCTTTCATTCATAAAACATAAAAACCCAAATTAATAATTTATTAAGTGAAATAGATTATGTGTGTGAAAAAATTTAGAAATCTCATCAAGTGTGATGACCCTGGTTCAACATTCTACCACACTAAGAATGCATAAAGCATTTTTGTTACCATGCCCAATGACAGGCATGCATCAACCATCCCTTTATGAATTCCACATGAGCTTTCAAAAAAGAAAATGTTTCATTGTTTAGTGGAGTAGAATTCCACCAAATATTAATATGGTAAAATAAAAAACATGTAGTTATTTTTACATTAAATAGAAAAAAAATATATCATTATTAATATAAATTACATGTTATAATGTTAATGGAATATGAATTCTATGTTCTGAATATAATTCATATAAATAATAATTTTAATTATGGGTTAATGGTTATATTCCATATATCATAAATCACAAACCTAAATGAACCTCACTAGGTAAAACCATTCAACTCTATAAGTGGAAATAGACAATAACCATCCCATATCCCTGGAAACTCAAAACTCCCATCAGAAATGATGATTATGATGTGACAATCTAAGGTCCATCATAATCTTTGAAATGATTTTAATACATTTCTAATGTAACATCTTGAATCTAGTGGCCACCCAAGGGTGCCCCGAACCCTGTTTGTCACATAACCTCATGTGTGTTTCCCCAAATACCAGAGACTATTGATTTGTAGTGGGTGAAAAGGTGTGATATTGGGGAAACTATTAACTCATTGGGCGAGTTTACACAGTAGAAAAAAAACAGTAAAAAACAGTGGAAGCAATACTACCAAACAGGAGAATGAATGTAATACTGATAGTAATAGAACAAGAAAAGCATATATATAAGATGCATGTAAAATGCGACTAGGAATGTAGCCAAAATATGTCACAAAGGTATAAGTAAAATACAACACAATAAAAATGAAAAGAAAGTAAACTCTAATAGCATCAGAAGCCTCAGTTTGGACCCATAATCTCTAACACCAATGGAAATGAAGTACCAGATGAGGAAGGGAACCTACAATTATCTATACCTACAATCATATAATATGTTTGGGTCTAATTGCATAACCCAAACTGTGTGTGAGAAAAATCATATTAGGAAACCACTAAAATATTTATGCCTAACTATCAATGAATATATATAGAAGGTAATATGTATGAAACAAAGAAATAAACTAGGATTTTCCCAAAGGTAACCAATCCTAAAATTTTTATTTACATCCATTTAAGATTAATTATTAATTTGTTGAATCATGTAACCCTAGTATCTAAACTATGAACAGTGTACCTCAAGTAAATAAACAAAATGGACTTCTTAGAAGACAATCTAAGAAATCGTGTAAGACTAAATCCCAACATGTTCTTTATCATGGACAACATGTCACAATCCTTCAATCATTTGAAAACGACCATCTTGAAAATCTCTCATAGGAAAACCCCTTTGGTCCATCCTCACAACAATCCATTAAAATAACAACCCACTAGGAAATATCTCATGACCTAACCCCTTTGGTCCAAATTATAATTAATTCATTAATTCAAATATAAATCACCACATGGGAAACCTCTAACAGTCTAACCCCCTCGTGTCAAATACCTACACCGAAGATCTCATTGTCTTTTGCAAATAATCTGGAAGTCCCCTCAGTCTTCATTGTCCAAGGCTAACAAGTTCCATTAGAAAAATATAATGTTCATATCATATAAATGTAGTTCAAGTATTCTAAAACTACTACATGGATAAACATTCACAATGCTTATCATAGGAAATTCATATAATCAAACAAAATCCATGCAAATTAAACAAGTCATAGAAAACAGGGTACGCATCATACGAAACCTAGTCTTAATGGTAATAAGCAATCAATCAAGGGAAACACACAAATGGAGTATCATTTGGACAAGTTATATAACCATACACATAAGAAACAACCCTTTATCAATCAAAAAAACCTTATCAAGTTAATAACATGTATTAATTCCATGTTATGCAATAGTGAAAAGATGGGCTTGCATCACTTTTAGCAAACATAATCGAAATACAAACAACAAAATGCAAAAACCACCTACTTCGATGTCGTATGAAATATATACTTCAACGTTGAACATTGAATCATCCTAGATCATCATAGATTTATAAAAAACTGAAAACTCCCAAACTTGAATAACTCACAAGAGAGGGTGGATATGGAAGAAGAGCTATTGTGGTTTCGAGAACTCACTAGTGGGATTCCAAAACACATGCAAGTTTCTCACATAGAGCTCATACGAAGAATCATGAGGGGTTTGGAGTTCATCGGGCGTTCTGTCATGATCCTATACAAACCACTTCCAGAAGAAGATTTTTATGAATATGATACCTAACAATGCTCTAATATATCATATAAAAAAGAAAATTACATTGTGTGTTTATTAAAACTACACATCATGTAGTAGTCTTAACTGGACCCCGACATATGTGGTCTTCCAAGTCACCACATAGCTAGTACGCTATTGTTCGGGCAACCGGGTACACGACGTATACATGGAAGTACACAAAGTGTATTCAGAAAATCCCAATATCTTCATTTTTATTCAAAACAACCTAAAATAAAGATCTATACCGGAAGACATGATCGATGTTTTACATTTAACATATCCCCAAAAAGCATTAAATCTAAAAAACTACACACTTATAAAAAATTATATTTTTTTGGCCCGTGTCCACTAATTAGTACCTAGACTGGTTAAGCTATATTACTTCATCTGTTCCTCCCTATAGGAAATTTTATTCTGACTAACAACACTATTATATCTTTTTCTCATGGGGAGAATTTAAAAATATATTAGATAAAAAAATTCTTAAATAAATTAACCACAAATATATATATATATATATAATTATTACAGTAAATAGTTGTAATAAAAAAATAATCATGCTATTAAAAAGGTGATGTAGAAGAATATAGTCCTATAGACACATGATCATACCAATATACAACAAAAAACCACCAATCTGGATGATCAAATATAAAATATAAATAAATGAATAAAATAATGATAAAATACCTTCCTACACTTTTTTAATCACATCTAGAACTTTAAATCTCATCTGTGTTATCCAACATTATCATGAAACATTGGGCCACTTACCTACAAGAACTTATCAATATCTATGTTTTGTTGGGAACACAAGTGCTTAGTTTCCTGATTAGGGAGAGCGTATAACTCATTACGGAACTTCCCATGGGGTACCAATATAACCATTAATGAAGTGTATGTTCATGTGATATTCTCATATTAATAAATAAATACCATATATTAGTGTAAATAAATAACCACATTCAATCCTGAGGTTCAAAGCTAATACTTGAAATCAACTACACCTTCAACATACATTTCTAGATTGTCTCCGAAAACATAGAATATACATAAACTGTAGTATCAAGATCAATGTTAAAATATATCTAGGCAAATCAACCCATTAATATGATATAATATTTCTCAATCTAGTAGTGTCCATCATAAATTTATGATAAGGATACAATCCTAGGTAACATTGTTTCTTCACAGACAATCTAATTCGTTCGATTTCATCATTGGATATATAATATAATTAGGAATAATATGATTCATTAGAGGTAATCCTAGGTAATCTGGGAGTTTTAGAAAATAAATTATTATTTGGAGTTGATCCAAGGTAATATAGAACTATTTGTAACTAGTTGATTCCTATAAACCCCTCAAAGGAAGTCTAATACTACAATGTATAAAATGATTTATATGAGGTAATTATATTAAATCTAGATATACCAAAAGGATAGGTTTTTGTGATATCCTTGATATTTATTTATAATAAATTTACAATTGTTTTTCCCTCCTATAATATCCCACATCATTATTATAGCCACATCGATCTCAAATCATCAACTTTCATGTTTTATGGGGACACCTAAAGTTGATAATGAGTAATATCATACACTTACCCCCACAAGGTTTAATACATCCTTCAACATCAACTAGGGTCTTAGAAGTCCTTCCATTTCATGGTAACCTTACATGGGATCCATGATCATACTATCATTTATAGGTCCACGTCCATCACCCATAGGGTTTAGTGTCCCCAAATATCAGCATGATCACATTTTAGCATTGTAGACACATAAGATAAATCCAATTGAAATAATTAAAAGAAGACAAATAAATTACAATCTTTAATTCTATGCCATCCATAGCTTGTCCACTCACCTAAAATGTCATCAATATACCCAGGGTACAACCAACCAGGATAAAAACACATCCTTGCCTCTAATCCTTCATCTCAATAGATCTAAAAAAATTCATTATTCCATTATAAACTACATGGGAAAATCATCTTTGGTCAAACAAAAATCCCCACTAAATGGATATAATTAACCCATCATAGGGTGTCATATATCTCATTCATTTCATTTAATTTATATCTCATAAAACTCAATCGATCTAATAAACCATCATAAAAATAAATCCTTTGCCCAATTTTATTTGATGATTCAAGACAGTTATGAAGGTTTTGATATGTAAAGTAAAACATTTATAATCAATGCATTGGACATTAGTGGATGAAGCCATTATTCTTGTTATCAAGGGTCCACAATGTCCCTTGGCACATTCATCAATCTATGAATATTTTTATTTTAAATAAAATATATATTTACTTTCAAATGGTCAATCAACCATAGTGTCAAGGTCACACATCACATGACAAATAAAAAAATTCATCTACTATTCTGAAATTGGTATGGAATACTTGACTAATTTATATTGGTACCATTCCTAATAATTCCACTCAACCAATCTTGTGAAATGTATGACTAATCATCCACCATCAGACAGGCACCTAAATCCATTTATTGTACTAAAAATATTTTTAAATCAACTTATAATAAATCTGTCAATTTATTATATAACTGATTATATAGTTTATCTTTTGATATAAATAATCTATTACCCACTGGGAAATATTAATTAAATAAATAAAAAATTTACAGGGTGTTCTTCTCCCTAGGTATCCTGCTACAACATTAAAACAATAAATCAATAATTTTTAATTAATCAAATTCCATCCATTTTTTCAAAAACCTAAAAAATTATTTGTAAAATCCTAGAAGAAAAAAACACATTAATTTTGAATAAATTATAATACAGTCATCCTACAAGTACTACCCAATTATATATTTTAAAAGTGACACATTTTGTGTAAGTATTCCACCATCCTTGGATAAAATCTTCACTACAACCCCACTCATAACATGAAAAATTCACCAACATTGTGAAAGTTAAATGAATCATTTATTTAATGATGCATAGTTTTATATTTTCACCATATTTTCATCGATATTAAAACAAATTATTCTAGATAGAATCAATGGAGAAAATAAATTAAAAATAATGGGGTGGAATTATGTTAAGGCATCACATGTCCACATCTTAAAATAGTATATACTTATTTATATTTCAATTAAATTGTATCACTAAAATTTGATACTCTATTTGAATTTATAGTAAATGAAATTGTCCCATAAGGTGAACATAGTTCCTTATCATAAAATAACATATTTTAAAATCATATTAATTTCTATAAAACGGTCAAAAAATCCTATGAGAATTAGGTCAGTTAAAATCTGTAGTCTCTCTCTTATTGTAATACTATAAATATTTAACCAAATCAAAAATTACTTGAAAAATTAAATAATTGATCACTGAATGTTTCATAGGTTAATTTTAAGGTGTACCCCAACACGAATACTAAACATGATATAAATAAATATACAATGAACATTCTATGAAGACATCCTCACTCCAATAAATAAATTTTATAAGTGTTATTTAATAGAACCATGAATGGGTGGTGATGTATGGGTCCATAAATTTATGGGTGGACATGTACATGTTAACCATATATGTGTGACATAAATATGAGTCTTCCAGAAAACCTATATAGTGCAATGAGTTTCCAAAATTATTAAAAATTATATTTGTTAAAATTCAACACCCTCTTTTTGATTATTTATCAATGAAAAAAAACAGGTCCACCATTTGAAAATCACAAGAGTCGTGTTTTTTATAATAAAAGAAAATTCTATTGATAAATCACAATATCTACCTTTTAAATAATTTTTTATAAATACATTATAATATTTTCCAGAATGTTTTTAATCGGGTCAACCAAATCCCCTTATTCTAATGACATTACTTCCATTGGATCAACATTTAATTTTAATACATCAGGTAAACCCACTTATTGAAATATCTCAACCCTGCTTCCTAAAATATTCATAAAACCATTATAAATTCTTCCATATAGAAGTATCTTCTATAGAAACAAAATATTATGTGGTTTCTACAAAAAGAAACTACATAATTTACACTCATTCTTCCTAAGAATCGAGAAAACAATCTCATCCAATTAAATAATTTTTACAAAGTAATAAATGAATAAGATAAATTAAAAACTATCTCTAGAACCTTCCAAAAAATTAAGTCTTTGGTATATAAAACCCCGCTATATCCTTATTTATTATTGAATAAATGGTATATCCATCACTGTAAATATGTATATCCCCACAAAACTATTAGTATATACTTGATACATCAACTGGACCCTAATCCATTTAAAATTATAAATTCAAGGATGGTTCAACTATCTAAATCATAAGTTGAATCCATGTTCTCAAAATAATCCCTTCAGTAGAAATAAAAATTATATTTCCTGAGACATTAAAAAATAGTAATGTGCTGAGTGATTAAAATAATAATGGCCATGGTATTTATAACAAATATGATAAGGGTATGTTGATTTTCATAATTCAATTTTTATTTAGGATCATAATTCTGAGAGTGGGAACATCTTACAGTGAGTTTCGGTCCATAGTGAGTTTTCTGAAATAGTTTTATTAGGGTGAATTGTAAAATATTCTAGTGTGGATTTATCTTCTAAATAGTGAAATAAAGGAATACCATTGATTTTTTATGGGAATATATCATGGAAATATATTAGAATGTGTCCATAGTCCCTTAAATAATAGTTGGGTATTATTATAGATGTCAGTAATGTAATTAATTGTTTGTGTCAGATCTATGTCATCGTATGAGTATGTGTATAACAAGAGTGGCGTAATTGTATTTTGATAACTAGGTATGGGTCAGTCATGATAATTGTGTTTATTTTTTTGGACTTTGGTTCTTATTAAAATAATATTTATGATTTAGACTCAATTTTTTCACAACAACTAAATATATAGAGGTTTTCCACATAAAGATATGTAAGAGAATTTATCATATATCATTTAGTGATATGAACTGTATAGATCATTGACTACATTAGAGACTAGTAATAGTAGATATCAATCGTTTGTAGCATACACATTTTAATCAATGGTATTATTTTGATACTGAGGATGAAGTTGAAACCTGGTGACCTTGGGATTGAGGTGTGGATACACACATTCAATTTTCTCATATTTTATGATTTTTATGAGGATTAAATGAGGACTGTAATGGTATAAATTTTACTATTTTCTAGGTCTATAAATGTTATTCTCATCCTAGTTGTGATTTTTATATATCATATCATTGATGATGAGGTAGTTCAGGATTAGTATTGGAAGTGAGCCCAGGTATTAGGGTGTGGTGATTAGACAAAATAGGTTTTCACCGCTATCGACTATTGGTATGATCATGGTCACATAAGGGGATCCCTAATTACTCAGTTCCCCTATGTTCTGATCTATTTTGATTTAAATGTTACCAGACTGTAAGGGATTCATTTCAACTCTTATTTAAAAAAAATATTTATTTCGGAAGATAATCACTATTTTAAATATCTATTATTTCTAAAAAAATTCATAATTTTCATTGAATATTGTTGAGGTTTTACATTTCAACTAAAAATTTTATTTCCCCTTGAATAATATTTTAACAAAAGGGTTTCTTGTATGTGAAACTCATACGAACACTTATTTGAGGTTATGAACCTCTCTTATCCCATGCCTGTATTAGTTAGATGCTTTTATAAATTTCCAAGTTAGTGGCTCAAATATTAAATTATGAAACATTCAATTTCATAAACATTATTATTATATATTTTTTCATATTTTAATGTTTATTTTTGTTATTTTTTGTCATCAAAGTGTGAAAATATTCACTTTCTGATATTTTCTATGTGATCTTGTTTTTATTAATCCTTTGTAACTGTATATGAAATATTATCTCTATATTTTCAAATATTATAAAAAGATAATATTATTACCATAGAAACATAAAATATTTATTGATTTTTTCGGTGGATCAAGGAGATTTCTTATTTCCAAATTCATTCTTCTAAAACACATAAAATGATTTTTTTTATCTAAGTCATTTTAATTTAAAACATCTTTTACAATAAAGTATAAATTCTCCAAATGATACCTTTGGAATTATTTTTCTATAAGTCTTATATAAATTCCCCTTATTTCTTAGTAATAATCCAAAACATTGTCTTTACGAATAACCATCATTTTATATCCATAATTTTCCTTCAAATTCATTTACTCTATAAGTAAATTATTTTTTATTCCTTTGATTGAATGGGGTTTACTAGGATTCAACATATCCATTGATTAGAGAGAGTATTTATTTAATCATATACCCCATAACATTATTGTTTCAATACAATATTTTTTAAAATTTCAATCAAATGATGTTTACAAATAATTTGTTTTACTATATCAAGATACCCATTTATTTTACAAAGGTATATCATGTTAATATTGTTTATGGAATTATTATTATATTTCTTATATGACTCTAGGTTTAAATGATTTTAAACCCATTTTTATCACCAGAGTTATGTTATGAAATGACAGTTATTGATTCTAAGTGGCACACATAGGTATGGATGATGAATGGTGGGCTCTTATATCACCCTCCAATGTTTTTGTTAAATATTTTTATATCATGAGATAAGTATGTGAATAATGAACACGTTATTTTCTTACAACATGGTCTATGGAAGATTATTTTTATCCAATATTGAATTGTGGAAATTTTTTTGTTTACAACATGATGAATGGTTATTTTTTTTGTTTACAATATGAAAGAACATTTTTTTATTTTTTCACACTCTTATAACTTTTATATGCTAATATTTTTTTCATATTTGAATGATTACATACATATTCTCAATAATTTATTATGAACTCATAGCATATGTTTATTGAATCATGTTTCTTTATAATTTTTATTCATATATAATTTTAATCCTACACTATAGCAATGATTTACGATATATTATTTTTAGGAGTATGTTTTCTATGTATCATGATTATACTCACATGTTCATACTATTTCCACAAAATTAATTAAATTTTTAACATTTATGACCACACTTACTGTTAAACTAATCTCACCAATTTATTATATTTATACTTCCCAATGTAATGAAGATGAGTAAAACATATTACTATTCATGAAGTAGTCTAATGTGCAAATAATGGAGATAGATGTTAATAATTATTTTATGTTATATTAATTATATAGTTATTCCTCAAATACTCTAAAACATCAGTTCGACGAGTTTTATGATAATTTTTTGGGATGTAATTTTAAAATTCATGAAATGAAAAAAAATGATTATATTAATGGCATGCTATAAGAACTCATTATACTTAGTTATAGTGGAAAATTTGGAATAAATTTTAGGGATTGATAATATATCCCTATTACGGGGAAGATTTTTGTTACCTATTCTTCCCTATAATATAATATATTGTGACTCTTAGAAGATATATCTTCAGACATGATTATCTTTATAGATCAATTATAATTTTTATTAGTAATTTATAATTATTATTTCAAGTGACTAATTTATTTAAGAGGTGATAATGTAATTCCATGAAGTTTTCTAATATATTTTTCATAAACTTAAAACTTTTTTCAATAGGTAGGACCACATGCACCACAAAATTAAAATTAAATGGAATATATTATATGAATATTATTTAGAAAATTTAAAAATAAGAAAAATAAAATTAGATAAATTTATTATAATATAATAGAAATTTTTATAAAATAGGATTAATAAAATTTAATGTTTTAAAATAGATTTTTAATGGAATTTTATTATTATTTATTATAATATTCAAATAAAAAATATATAATTTGATAATTTGGATATTTTAAAAATTATACCTTTTTTAAATTTTTTATTTGAAAATTATCCTTAGATGAATTTTTGGATTTTTATGAAATAAATGATTTTTATTTTAATAGTGAAAATATAGTTTCTTCAAAATTTATAAACATTATGATATTATCAACATATGTAAAGACTAAGTTGTTTATAAAACCTTTTAATCAATTATATATTTAATTAAGGAGTAAATATATATATTTTTCAATACCATTTTGATCTTATATAGCCTATGTTCAGGATTATAGAACAAAAGTAAAATTTCATTATAATTAGAAAATATTTTAAATCATTTTTCTTAATTAATCTTATTCATTTAAATATTAAATTATTGGTTTCATTGTATAACAGATGAAACATATTATTTAATAATATACCATTTTTTATAACGAATGTAAATTAAATTGTTATATTTATACTATATATAAATTTTAAGAATAGAAAAACACTTTTTATGAAATTATTTTTTATGAACATTATTATATAATATAATAATTCACATTAACAACCCATTAAATTTCTATAAAATTATTTTATTATTTATAATCAACATTTTTAAATTATCCAATGTTTTTATTTACCTTTTTAGGAATAAAATTATGTTTCTATTTTTTAAATTATTTTTTATCATAAAATCGTAATTTTGGAAATAATGATTATTTTCTAAATATTGTGTAGGGACATTGTCATTGTCCAGTAATAAATTGAAATATTTATATGAATATTTTTAGAGGTAGGTACTTAAACGTCATACTAGTATAATATATATTATATATTGGTAACATAAGTTCATTAATTACATTATTTATAAATTCAATGTTTGGCATGGACGAGTCACATCACTTGAGGGGGCAGTTGTCCACACTTCCTCATATGAAATTATCGAATTTTCACAACATGTGAAGCATAAAGGTATGGTTTATATATAAAATACAAAAGCATTTAAAGTAAATTAATATAATTTATATCATATATAAATATATTTACATCTTAATGGAAACCATGAAAGGTGTTAAAAGAAGATTGAACAATCATCGTTCCGTGAGGCAGTAATTCACCACCCACAGAAACAGTATGTTCTTTAAACATTAGATGGAGGTGTGTTTATGTGTTGGTAGAATCCTTATCATAACAACATCGTAGTATATTTAGGATACTGGTGTTATTATGGGGTCAAATAATAATAAGATAGTGGAGAGTGAAGAAGGAAAATAAAAGAAAGATACTCGAGAGAAGACATTACCTCTAAACCGGGTAACTCTTTTTGGTTTGAGCCGAAGGATACCTTGGAAAAACTTATTACCAAAGTTAGGCTTCTAGGACTAAGAGAGGGATGTGGAGATATAATATGAGCATTTTTTGGATGATCCAAGGGCTTGAGAGGTGTGGGTAAGGGGGTAGAGGTGGGGGCCTTTTATAAGAGAGAGGAGGGTCACTTTTGGATAGTCTTAAAATGTTACTTTATTATAAAATGATTTTCTGATTTTAAAGGTAACACAATGATATATGTTTTGGATAAGGTGATAAGGGTTCGAAATACACCCATAAAATAGGTTTTCTACAAGTGTGAGGTTTATATTTTACCTTATCTTTTCATTTTATTTAAATCATTCATTAATGAGGTAATGACAACATCATCATGGTGTCATAAATAAATTTATTTATTTAATGTCCAAAAATTATTAAACAAATATCATGATATAGGAAATATTGTTATATTTAAAATGAATATTTATAGTCTAAGTTTTAATTTATGTAAACAAAATTAAAAATTGTTTACTTAGGATATACAAACCTTTGTTATATTTCTCATCTTTTTAAAAATAATGTCATAAATGCAACTATCACACCCATGTGACTTCATGGGCCCTCAAGTTTAGTAAAATGCATCCCATGGTCGGAAATGACTCAAACAAGAGGATTTGGACAAATTTTGGGGTCATTTTATATTATTATGATATTATTTTATTACCCTTAACTACCCTATTACTAATTAATCACGATAATTAACGATAATTACCGTTGTTACTATTCAATATGTCTAAAAACAAAAGAGTCTTAATTACATAATTTAGAACTTATGATTCCAAATATGGAATCCATTTTAATAAATTCAAAAAACAGAAATTGTAGTCATTAATTTTAAAATAATTCTCGTTGTCACAATAGAAGATAGGTTTTTAAGATATAAAATTTATCAACAGATTGATTTGTTTTTACATCCAATTAAAAAATGAAATTAATTAAATTGAACAACATTTTATAAAGTGATAAAAAAATAATTCAATTAAACTTTAAACCCAGTTAAAAGGAAAATATAAATATGTAATTAAATTAGATGAAAAAGCAGTTTTGAAGTAAAATGCTGTATTTTTCCGTATTCATTAAAAATGAACATTTGTCAGAAAAATACCAAAAATTAATCCAAAATAAATTTGATATTCCAAATTCAAAAATGATGTTCATTTTATCAAATTAAAAACATATACGTTTCATTAATTAATTTTATAATTAATTCCCGCTGTCAAAATAAATACAGTGTTTTTAAGAAACAATATCTATCAAAAAATTGACACTTGTTTATGTCCAATTTAAAAGTGAAATTAATTCCAATTACCACCATTAAATTAAATGGTAAAAATATATTATAATTACACTTTAAAACCAATTATAAAGATAATATTACCATATAATTGAATCATATTAAAAGGAGGTTTTGAATTAAAATACCGCATTCTTCACTATTCATTATAAATGAACTTTATTGGAAAAATAAACAAAATTGACAAAAAGTTCACTTTGATGTCCCGATTCAAAAGAAGGATTTAATTTTGTCAAATATAACATATTAAATTGAAAAAAAGTAGTTTTAAAAAGAGTTCACCATCATAAGTTTGTTAATCGACCTTTTAAAGAATATTATAATATTTATGCATAAATTTTGATTCATTTTCATTTTAAGAATCTATCATTTATTTGGTAATTATTAAAATATTTAACAAATAAATATAATAATTTTTGAGTTAGTTCTGTACATTCTCTCCATCACAACGGCTAGGAATTAACTACCATTTAAAATAATATTATTATATTATAGGTGTGCAACGTATGAAAAGAAACTCGTTGTTGCGTATTGGGTATGCCATCAAACATATCATTCCGTTTAATTTAATATTAACATTTTATTCACAAATATTAATAAATATGAAAATTTCATATTATTTATTTACCTGGGATGTTACATCCTTCCCCCTTTTGTGAATTGTGTCCTCTAAATTTTAAAATTGGGCTTGGAAACTTCATTGAAAGTCCCACATTTGAAAAAGAGTCTGTAAAACTATCACATTAAAAGAAAGAAAGAGAAGTAAAAAGGTCACCTGAGGTAACCCATACTAGGATTCCATGCAGGAAAACATGGATATGGAAGAGAAAATATAGGGTATTGGTCTAATAGAGAGTTATAGAAAACTTGATTAGGAGAAAGTTAATAAAAACAAAATCACAAACTTGTGATGTGTGTAAACAGTCTTAGATTACCTAGTAGGAAATGTAAACCAACAATGTTTTTGTTTTACATTCCTTTTCAAAATTATGAGTAATTCATTTACTACATCGAATAAAAACATTTTGAAATATACTTACCTTCAAGTAGAGTTTCATCCTTTAATAAGTTTCTACCAAAACTAATCTTTTCTCAAAACATTGAGCATTCAGAAAGACTTGGTCACATCAATAGTAGAAGAATCATCTTCTAGAGAATTCCATAATATAATAAAAGAGAACTATATATTTCCCTTGTATTCATAAATCAACTAAAACCAATATGGTTAGTACGAGATCATATAATCCCCAAAAACGATAATGCTTTGAAAAAATAAATACTACTCTTAATCTCCAAAATTCAACAAAAATAATCCGAGGTTCAAGAAAGACCATTAAATAAATAGCTATCCAAAAAATTCTTCAAAGTAAACAAAACTAATATTGAAACCGAAATCTCTAAACGATTTAATCACATTGTCTTCCAAGGAAAATCTTAACATTTATCTCCAAATAACATCAGTTACTCATGAAGTCTCATACTAAAAAGAAATAAACCTAATCACATATCCTCCATGATAGGTTAATCATTTATATTGATAACCCCAAATCAACTTATTCCTAATTCATAAGATCATCAAACTAAAAAGAATTAGTCATACTAACCAGGGACTTCACGTAGTCCAGTGGTAGGTGATAAATACCAATCGCACTTTGGTTGTAGGTTCGATTCCCGAAACTTTGTCCGACACGACAGGTTGTCAGATGATTTGCGTGTTGTCCCTTTTAAAAAAACTATATAATTTTACAACTCTCCCAAGAAGAGATAAACTCATAAAAAAACCATAAAATATTTTAACCACAAAGGTTATCTAATAACTTTGGTTTTGCATCCCAAAATGTATTAATCAGTAATTACGAAAAATTCCAGAATCATATAAACCAAAATGGTTCTTTATAACTATATTCACAAAAGAAAAGATTATTATTCCTTGAATATAATTTTCATATATAAACATCAATGTTACACATACTATAAAAAGTCTTCTAATGTAATCCCATCATCAAAATAGTGTTAAAACATTTAAGCATTTCACCATCCTAAAATCTACTATAACTCTTGAATCCATTATTTGGTGACTTCTAACTCAATAATCATTCTCCATGATCCATTAACCATTACATTCCAACTTATTATGAAATACAACTTTCCTAAAAACAAAATCATGAATCATATCCTAATATTCAATAGCAGGAAAACATATGTTAAGAAATAATCCATACCTTTCATTTTTCATTGTCAGTTTCTTCATCCTTAATCTGTATGGAATTACGTATTGGTAAATGAATATTTTTATGATCTCGGTGATCCCATTCTCAAAACGTCATCATAGGACACGTGTTTTCATAATAACCATGGACACCACATTTAAAACATTCAATTGATACTTCAGAAAGGACATATCTCCCTTTCCTAGAGTCAACTAGATGATTCATTTTTCCACGGTAGGTTCTTGCTTTATAACCTTCATTTCCTCATCTATAGCATCTTTCTGTACCTTTGAAACATTTTCCTATGTGTTTCTTTCCACATATTTGAAACATGGGTTTTTTAACATTCTTACCTTTCTGATAATTATGTTAACATCCATAAGGATTTGTTTCTCGTATTTATGATGTCTTATAAAAATCACTAAGGTTCAGGTGGTCAATCATGACTCCAGATAGTTGGTTGAGAATAAACAGAAGAGTTCTCATTATAGCTCCCATGTTATTGAGTTGCTCGTTCAGATAACCATCATAGTTTTCTTCACATCAACTATTACTTTGGTGCCTGCTAGATCTGGTAATTTACTAAAACCAAAAATGTATTTGTGAGTATATCGGTAAAATCATCATATAATATCATATGAGGTGGGTAAATAATAAGATATACTTTTTCATGTTATCTAAAAAGCATTCACATTATAAAAAAAATATGACTCTTTCTAAAATCCTAACCATTATGGTAATGTCACTTGTGCTTAAAGAAAACCCTAACCTCTAATGTTATCTAAAATGACCTCTAATACCAACTATAAGGACCCGGCCTTAAAACATTACATAATCATGAATTAAATGAATAATTCACATTGAGGATCTTTTCAGGTTTAGAGTTTTAGAGAATTAGATCATAAATCATGCATTACATTCCACATTTAAACAAGGTGGTTATATTAAAGACAATATTCAATTTTTTCCACCAAAGGAAACATATTTAAAATAAAACATGGTTTCTTTCTTGACACTTCCTCAACACTATCATCACATCATGTACATTCCCTGTGAACTATGGAAAACATTTCAAAATATTGGGATGAGCATAAAAAGTACAGGAAGGGATATAAAAATACGGAATGAAAACATTAGTCCATATATACATAAGAATCATTGAAATCATACTTTACTCATTAAACATAAGAACTTTAACATACCTCATGAAATCATAAGATTTATGAATAAATCATAGAAATCATAATACATAATGGTATCTTGAGGCATTCATAGAATTCTTACGTAGGGAGTAACCCTCATGGTTACATTTGGAATACTCATCGCAGTATATTCTCTAAATCTCATTGGGGAAACCATAGTGTTTAACTCCTTCGCATTACCCAATGCATTATAGAGCTATCTTGGGCTCACCCTCCCTTAGTTTATCATGGAACCACCCAACTTCAAAAACAATTCCCAAGAACTATAACTTAATCTTATCACATAAAACATACATAAAGGAAACATAACCTTTCCACATTTAAATCACAAGATATCAATACAACACACTGATATAACCAAAACATTAGCAAAACCATTTTCAAAACCAAAATAAAATAAAAGTAAAACATGGTATTTATTTTTCATTTAAAAAAAGTTATGGATTTTAGAGGAAGACTAAACTCAAATATTGGTCATAGTGGCGGAGAATTTGCTATCGACGCATACGTAAGACATAAACATTCCCTTTGTCATTTATTAAAACATGTCGTGTAAAAATATTCTTTTTGAATGAAATTTAAAGTAAAAATGGATTATAATATAACTAATAAAATAAGGTCATATATAAATTGAAATATGCCTCAACGAAAGGAGATTCAGATGAAGTCCCTTACAAAGACGTTATCCTTAGATTAAGGATAAATCAACTACATAATTATGTGTGAAAAATATAAATACACACAATATAAGTGGATATTAAATAGAAGAAAATCAGAGGTCATCCAAAAATATTCATAGCATGAAATAATCATGAAGTATTGGTTTAACCCAAATAATTGAAATCGGGTTAAGAAGTTCCCTTACAGAAATTCAACAGCTTAACGATGTCACATTAAAATCCATAAAATGAGTTGATGAGTGAAAAAAGGGTATCTCATTACTTAGACATAAAATTTACATAAATAATGATATATAATAACATATACCAACATAAGAATATGTAAATTAAAATACCTAACCAAAAGAAGTCGTTTAAAAAGAGGAGAGTGAATGGTTCCCTTACCGATTTGGGTATCTTTTGAAACATACACCACATGAAAGAAGGGTCATACAATGAAGTTGTAAATACCCATTAATTAAATTATGTTACACAAAAAATACAATCAAGGGTAGTACATACACCACACAAAAGTAAATACTGTAAAATGTAGAATGAATCTCACGGGAATAAAAAGTGAGATAAAACCCCTTACCTCATTGTAATCAATCGAGTTGTATGACCAAAAGTTAATAAACACCAAATCAATCACATAATACCATGAATATAAATAGAATCATGATAATATATATGAAATGGCAGTACACAATACACCACATGCAACAAATAAGTGGCGAACAATGGAAATCTCGCGGAATTAAATGTGAGATAAGAAATCCTCTTACCTCAAGTCCAACTTGTCTTGTTCGTTTCTTTATATTTATGAATAATAAACATGGTTAAATTAATAATTTCTTAAGGAAATCCTTTAACGTTTATTACTAAATTCATATCACATATTATCACGTAATAATAATTAGTTAATTTTGTGATTTCATATCATATATTTGTCGATGTTCGGTACATTAGTCAAAAATGAACTTGTTTGAAGAGAATTGTCCATGTAGTTATAAGTACATCATCTTTGGAATGGTTTTCATTATTTAATTATCATATATATCTAGTTTATTTTTATTCAATAGTATTCCATATTTTTTAAGATAATAAATGAAATGTACTGTTTATGGAGACGGTAGGGTGTACGGACGCATGAACGCTACCTTCATTTTTTTGTCATATTAATGGACTTTAAAAATAAATTATACATCGATATATTATAATCCCATTATAATATATATTATATATATTTAAAATAATTTCATTAATTTCATTATTTACGAATTTTATTTTTGACATGAACGAGTCACATCACTTTAGGGGGCGGTTATCCACACTTCCTCATATAAAATTATCTCATTTTCACAACATGTAAAGCATAAAGGTATGTTTTAAATATAAAATAAAGAAGTATTGAGTGGAAATAAATATAATATATATCATATATAAATATAGTGACATCATAATTTAAACCATGAAAGGTGTTAAAAGAACATTGAACAATCATCGTTTCATGAGGCAGTAATTCGCCACCAACAGAAACAGTATGTTCTTTAACCATTAGACGGAGGTGTGTGTAAGTGTCAGTAGAATACATATCATAAAAACATCCTAGTATATTTAGGATATTAGTTTTATTTTTGGATTAATTAATAATACGATACTAGAGAGTGAATAAGGAAAATAAATGAAATCACCTCGAGAGAAGGCATTACCTCGAAATCGGGTAACTCTTTTTGGTTTGAGCCAAAGGCTTCCATGGAACGACTTCTACCCAAAGTGTGACTTCTTAGAGTAAGAGAGGGAAGTGGAGAGATAATATAAGTATATTATAGACGAACCAAGGGCTTTAGAGGTGTGGGTAAAGGGGTAGAGGTGGGGGCGTTTTATAAGAGGGAAGAGGGTCACTTTTGGAATGTCTTGAAATGTTCATTTTTTATAAAATGATTTTCAGATTTTAAAGGTCAAATAATGATATATTTTAAGGATAAGGTTATAGGGTTCGAAATCCACCCATAAATACGTTTTTCACAAGTTTAAGTTTTATATTTTACCGTATCTTTTCATTTTTTTAAATCGTTCATTAATGATGTAATCATTTCATCGTCATGGTGTCATAAATAAATTTATTTATTTAATGTCTAAAAATTATAAAATAATATCATGATGTAGGAAATAGTTTTAGCTTTTCAATGACTATTTATAGTCTAATATATCATTTATGTAAACAGAATTAAATTTTTTTTACTTACGTTATACAAACCTTTGTTATCTTTCTCTTCTTTTTAAAAATAATGTCATAAATATCACTATCACACCCATGTGACTCCATTGGCCCTCAAGTTTGGTAAAAAGCTTCCCATGGTCTGACATGACTCAAACAAGAGGATTTTGACATATATTGTGGTAATTTTATATTATTATGATATTATTTTATTACCCGTAACTACTCGATCACTAATTAATCATGATAATTAAAGATAATTAGCATCGTTACTATTCATAATGTCAAAAAAAAGTCTTAATTAAATAATTTGGTCCATCTGATTCCAAATATTGAATCCATTTACCAAATTACAAACACATAATATTTCAAAAATTAATTTAAAAATAATTCTCATTGTCACAACCAAATATGGGTTTTTATGAAGTAAAATTTATCAAAAAATTGACTTGTTTTTACAACCAATTGAAATGTGAAATTAATTCCAATGAACAAAATTGTATTACGTGATAAAAAAATAACTAAATTAAACATTAAAACCAACTAAAATGACAATCTAACTATATAATTAAATTAGATGAAAAAGCAGTTTTGAAGTAAAATACAGTATTTTTCACTATTCATTAAAAATGAACATTTGTCAGAAAAATGCCAAAAATTTATCCAAAGTAAATTTCATATTCCAAATTAAAAAATAATGTTCATTTTACCAAATTAAAAACATATAAGTTTCATTAATTAATTTTATAATTATTTCCTTGTGGTAAAACAAATAACGTTTTTTAAGAAACAATATCTATCAAAAGATTGACACTTGTTTATGTTCAATTTCAAAGTGAAATTAATTAGAATGAACACCATTGAATTAAATGGTAAAAATACATTAAATTACAATTTAATAAAATTCAAAATATAATCTAACTATAAGGACCCATCCTTAAAACATTACATAATATTGAATTAAATGAATAATTAACATCGAGGATCATTTTAGTTATATATTTTTAGAGAATTAGGATATAACTATTAAATCTCAAAGATTACAAAGTAGAGACATCTAATCAGTTTCCATTTTTTTCAGAAAATAAAAACCCTTGAACAAAAGAGTCATGCCTACTTCCATTTTTTAGACATCATGAAATTTACTTGATCCCATCCTGGACCATATTCCACTTTAAGTCCTATGGAAAACATTTCAAAAACTTGGGATGATCATTAAAAGCTCAGTAAGGGTTATGACATAATGAAAGGAAACATTATCCCATCATAAATTCAAATCGATGAAAACATAATTTTCAATCATAATATATCTTATGAAATCATAATATTTATGAATAACACATAGTAATGAGAATTCATAAATGTAACTTAAGGAATACATAACATACTTACATTGTAGCTATCATAGCTACATAGGGAGTCACATTTGGAATACACATCACGGTATATTCTATAAATCTCTTCGGAGAAACATTAAAGTTTACCTATTTCACATTACCCAATGAATTGGAGAGCTATCTTGGGCTCAGCTGCCCTTGTTTTATCACAGAACCACCCATATACGTAATAATGGCCAAGAACCAAAACATAATCATAACACATAACTTAAGTATAAAGGAGAGAAAACATTACCACATTGAAATAACAATAGGACAATTTAAGTTATTGAAATAATGAATCCATTATAAAACCCAATTTCAATACCAAAATAAGTAAAAATAGTATATGGTATTTAAAACATTACAGCTTGTTAAGGAAGCCAAAGATCAAATAATACTCATGATGGCGGAAAAGGTCGTTGTCACTGCTTACATAAAAAAAGAAACATTCCTTTTTGTCATTTTGTAAAACCCTTCGAAGAGAAAATATTTCCTTTGAATGAAATTAAAATTCAAAAGGGTTTTATACACCATATAAAATAAAGTCGTGTATAAATCAAAGGATCCCTCAATAAAAGGAGATTGATACAAAGTCCCTTAAAAGACGGTATCATTTGATTAAGGATAAAAGAAGGACATAATTATGTGTGAAAAATATAAATACACCCAATATAATTTTATATTAATTGTAAAACAATCATAGGTCATCCACGCATCTATATAGAATGACATAATGAAAAAGTGGAGGTTTAACCCAAAGAATTGAAATTGGATTAAGAAGTTCCCTTACATAAATTCGACAGCCTAATGGCATCACATTAATGTTCATCAAATGAGTTGATGATAGATAAAAATTGTATCTCATCACTTGGAAATAACATTTACAACAATAAAGATATATAAGAACATATCCCAACATAAGATGATGTAAATTAAAATACTTAACACAAAGAAGTCTTTTAAAAAGAGGAGGGTGAAAGGTTCTGTTACCGATTTGGGTAATTTCGAAACGTACACCCTATGAAAGAAGGGTCATACAATGAAAATGAAAATACCCATAAATTTAATTATATTACATAAATAATAAAATCATGGACAATAAATACACCACCCAAAAGGAGATAGTGGAAAATATAGCATGAATCTCACTGGAATAAAAAAGTGAGATAAAAACCCCTTACCTCATCATAATCAATTGAGTCGTATGACCAAAATATAATAAACACAAAATGAATCACATAATACCATGAATATAAATAGAATCAGGATAATATATATGAAATGGCAGTACACAATACACCACATGAAATAAATAAGTGTCAAACAATGGAAATCTCACGGAATTAAAAGTGAGATAAGAAATCCCTTACGAAACATCAGCAAGCTAATGGTGCCAATTAAAACCTCTAAAAAATGATTAGTTGAGATTAAATAGGGTGTCTCATCATATGAACATAAAAATTACAATTAGAATAATATTAAAAAACATTCCCCCAACATAAGAATGGGGATCTTAAAAGAAACGACAGAAAAGAGAGTACTTAGAAAGAAGAGATGTAGGATCTCTTACCTCAAGTCTGACATGTCTTGTTTATTTCATTATATTCCTAAATAATAAATATTGGTAAATTTATAATTTCTTAAGGAATTAATTTAATGTTTATTATTCAATTAATATCACATATTATCATATTATAATAATTTGTTTATTATGTGAGTTAATATCATACGTTTTGACGATGTTTGGTATACGAGTCAAAAATAAACTTGTTTGAAAAGAATTACCCATGTAGTTATAAGTAAATCATCTCCAGAATTGTATAAATGATTTATATATCATATATATCCACTATATATTCATTTTATAGTATACCATAGCATTTGGAGATAACAAATGAAATGCACCAATCATGGAGACGATAGGCCATACGTACGCACGAACGCTACTTTCATTTCTTTGTCATATTAAAGTAATTAAAAATAAATGAGACATATATATATATATATTATAATTCCAGTATAATATATATGTTATATATGTAAAATAAGTTCATTAATTAAATTATTTATAAATTCGATGTTTGGAATGAACGAGTCACATCATTTGAGGGGGCGGTAGTCCACACTTCCAGAGGTGAAATTATCGCATTTGCACAACATCCAATGCATAATGTTATGTTTTAAATATAAAAAACAGAAGCCATAAGAGGGAATAAATATATTATATATCATATATAAATACAGTGACATCATCATGGCCACCATGAAAGGTGTTAAATGAAGATTGAACAATCATCATTTTGTGATGCAGTAATTCACCATCCACAGAAACAGTGTGTTCTTTAACCACTTGACGGAGGTGTGTGTAAGTTTAAATCAAATCCTTCTCATAAAAACATCTTAGTATATTGATTATACGTATATTGTTACAATAGAAATTAATTAAAATAGTTTATGGATTTTGAGAAGAAAAATAAAATAAAAGGACATAAGAGAAGACATTACTTTTAAATCAGGAAACTCCCCTTGGTTTGAACCAAAATGGTTTCTTGAAGAGCTTTCTGCCTAAGGTAAGTCTTCTAGGAAGAAGAGAGGGATGTGGAGAGATAAAAAGATCATATTTTGGTCGAGCCAAAGGCTTTATATGTGTGGTTAAGGGCTAGAGATTGTGTCCTTTTATAAGAGGGGGGGGAGGCACTCTTGGAATGTTATAAAATGTTACTTTATTATAAAATGATTCTAGGATTTTGAAGGTCCCAAAAAGATATATTTCAAGGATAAGATGATAAGGGTTCGAAATACACCCATCCAATAGGTTTTAGACAAGTTTATGTCTTATATTTTACCTTAGTTGTTTATTTTATTTCAATCATTCATTAATGAGTTATCACTATATCATCATGGTGTCATAAAAAAATTTATTTATTTAATGTCTAAAAATTATAAAAAAATTACCATGATGTAGGAAATATTTTTATATTTCTAATGAATATTTATAGTCAAATGTATTACTTATATAACCCCATGTAATTATTGTCTTAGGAAAACAATACATGTTAGTGAAATGTTTATTATTGCATTAAATAAAATGAATGAATGTCATTATCTTAACCATGTGGCTCCATGGGGTCCCAAAAATTGACACATGGATTGTATTGGTTGTCCAAGACTCGTCAAATAAGGGTAGGACATGTTTCAATGTAATTTTATATTTTAATAATATTATTTTTACTTAAATTACCCTAATTACCTCAAATCGCGGTTAATTAAATTCACAACTTTCTATTCACCAAAACTTATTTTAATCCAATTACACAAAATTTTACTTAATAATGACAACCATTTATGTTATATTATTGAAATTAAATTCACAGAGTTGGTAAAATTTCATTTAAACAAAAAATCAGTTTTTTAACGACCACTTAGAGGTTTCACTATTCATCAAAAATTGATGTTTTTCAGAAAAATACCAAAAAATCACCCTAAGATATATTTGATATTCCCAATTAAAAAATGATGTCCATTTTAAGAAATTCAAAACATAGATGTTGCATTAATATTTTTCTAATTAATTCCCGTTGTCAAAGAAAATAACTTGTTTTTACGAAACAATATCTATCAAAAGATTAACACTTGTTTGTGTCTAATTTAAAAGTGAAATTATTTCCAATGAACACCATTGAATTAAATGGTAAAAATATATTTTAACTACACATTAAACCCAATTAAAAAGATATTATAACCATATAAATAAATTAGATTAAAAAAGGTTTCGAAATATAATACAATATTTTCACTATTCATTAAAAAATGAGCTTTATCGGAAAAATAACAAAAATTTACACAAAGTAAATTTTGATGTCCTGAATATAATGAAGGATTTTATTTTGTCAAATATAACATATATAATTTTGAAAAACTATATTTAAAAAGGGTTCACCATCAAAAGGCAGTTAATCGACCTTTTAAAGAATATTATAAAATTTATGCTTAAAATTGGATTCATTTTCATTTTAAGCCCCTAACATTTATTGGATAACTGCAAAAATATTTGACAATCATATATAATTATTTTTTAGTTAGTTATGTTCATTCCTGCCATTACAATGTCTAGGAATTAACTACAATTTAAAATAATATTATTATATTATTAGTGTGCAACGTAAGATTTCAAAAAAACTCATCGTTGTGTGTTGGGTACACCATCGAACATAGCATCCCCTTTAAAGTAATATTGATATTTTATTCAAAAATATTAATAAATAGGAAATTTTCATATTGTTTATTTACCTGGGATGTTACATCCTTCCCCCCTTTTGGGAATTGCGTCCTCGTAATTTTAGAATTGGGCTCGGAAACATCATTGAAAGTCCCACATCAGAACAAGAGTAAGAAAAACTATCACTTTAAAATAAAGAATTAGGAGTACAAAGGTCACTCAAGTTAAACCATACTAGGATTATATGTAAGAAAATATGGATTTGGAGGAAAAACAAAGGGTCAAATTCTGATGGAGAGTGATAGAAAACATGATTAGAAGAAAGTTAACCACCAGAAAATCACAAACATGTGATGGATTAAATGGTATTTGATTCCCCAGTAGGAAAAGTGAACAGAGAAAATTTTCATTTTATGTTACTTTTCATTGAGGAATTTATTTATGAGCTTAACTGAATCAGAAGGAAACATACTCACTTGTCATGTAGACTTTCATCTTTTACTAGATTTCTAACATAAACTCATATTTTCTCCAAACGATGAGTCTTTCAGGATGACTTTTTCATATTAGCAGTGCTACAATCAACTTATTGGGAATCACCTAACACACAAAAAATGAAATATATATTTCCTATGTATTTAGACCTTAACCATTTCCAAAAATTGTTAGTACGAGATCAGATAATACCAAACAAGGATAATCCTTTATAAAAATAAATATTACTCTTAATCTCCAAAATATGTCCAAAAAACAAAATTTTAATCAAAGACCATTCAATAAACAGCTATCCATAAAATTCTTCCAAGTAATCCAAACTAAGAATTAAACCCAAATCCCAAAAGGATTTAATCACATAGTCTTTAAAGATAAATCTTAAAATTTATCTCCAAATAACATTAGTTACACTTAAAGTATCATACTTCAATGTAATTAACCTAATCAAATATACTCCATGATAGGCTAATCATTTCCATAGAAAACCCAAAATAAACTTATTCCTGATTCATAAGATCATATATCTAAAAATAATTATTCATACTAACCAGGGACTTCACGTAGTCTAGTGGTAGGCGATAAATCTCAGTCACACTTTGGTTGTGTGTTTGGTTCCCGTAGCTTCATCCAATGTGATGGGTTGTCACACGGTCTATGTGTTGTACTTTTTCCAAAACAATATAATTCTCATAGAATTCCCCAAAAAAGCGATAAAATCTTCAAAATTAACCATAACATAATTTAACCTCAAGTTTTCTCATGCCTTTAATTTTCCCTCATAACATATAGTACCCCATAATTACCTCAAAAGTAAGGATCATATAAACCCTAATTGTTACCTTTATAATTATTACATAAACTTCGACATCGAGTTGGTTCAATCATACATGATGCATTAGAGAACTAAAAAAGGTTCAAGTAGTTAATCATGACTCTTGGTAGTTGGTTTAGAATGACCGTGAGATTTCTCATTGAATCTCCCATTTCATCTATTCTTTTAATCAGAGAACCACCACAGTTTCATTCAATCCCATTGTCACTTTAGTGCCTACTAGATCCATACATTTACTAAAACCAAAAAGGTTAGTGTGAATATATCATTAAAATCATCATATAATAATGATGAAGATAAACACTGAGATATACTTATCCAAGTTATCTCAAACTCATTCTAACTTCCAAAAATAACAATGACTCCATCCAAAATACTTACAGTTGTGGTTATACACAACCTGTCACTTATGCTTAAACAACTATCCAACCTATAAAGTTATCTAAACTGAACTTTGATACCATCTATAAGGACCCAACCTTAAAAAATTACATAATCTTGAATTAAATGAATAATTCACATTGAGGATTTTTCAGGTTTAGAGTATTTAAGAATTAAGACATGACTATTACATCTCAAAGATTACAAAGTAGACACATATACTCAGTTGACATTTTTTTCAAAAAATAAAAACTCTTGAACAAAAGGGTTATGTCTACTTCTATGTTTTAGACATCATGACATTTCCTTGATCCCATCCTTGACTATATTCTACTTTATGTCCTGTGGAAAACATTTCAAAAACTTAGGATGAGCATAAAAAGCTCAGTATGGGTTATAGAATAATGAAAGGAAACATTAAACCATAAAAAATAAAAATTGATGAAAACATAATTTTCTATCATAATATACCATATGATATCACTATATTTATGAATAACACATAGTAATCAAAATTCATAAATGTAACTTAAGGAATACATAATATAGTGACATTGTTTCTATAATAGCTATATAGGGAGCCACATTTGTAATAACTGTCACAATATATTCCCTAAATCTCTTTGGAGAAACATTCACATATACCTCCATCACATTACCCAATGAATTGTAGAGAAATATCGGGCTCACTCACCCTAGTTTTATCACGAAACCACCCTTATACATAACAATGGCCAAGAACCATCACATAATCATAACACATAACATAACCCTAAAGGAAAGATAACATTCTCATATTGTAATAACAATATAACATTTTATGTTTTTGAAATAAGTAATACATTCTAAAAACCATTTTAAATAAAAAAATACGTAAAAATAGTATATGGTATTTATTTTCCTTTTAAAAACATTATGGCTTGTCATGGAAGCCAAAGATAAAATAATACTCATGGCGTCAGAAAAGTTCTTTGTCACTGCTTACGTAAAAAAAAGAAACATTCCTTTTTGTCATTTCATAAAATGATTCGTATGGAAAAGATTCCCTTTTAATGAAATGAAAATTCAAAAGGGTTTTATACACCGTATAAAATATAGTCGTGTATAAATCAAAGTATGCCTCAATAAAAGGAGATTGAGATGAAGCCTCATAAAAAAAGTTATCCTTTGATTAAGGATAAATCAATGACATAATTATGTGTGAAAAATATAAATACACCCAATATAAGTGGATATTAATTGTAAAATAATCAGAAGTCATCCACACATATTTATATAATGACATAATCAAGAAGTCCAGGTTTAACCCAAAGAATTGAAATTGGGTTAAGAAGTTCCCTTACAGAAATTCGACAGCCAAACAATATCACTTTAATGTTAAAAAATGAGTTGACGAGAGATAAAAAGTGTATCTCATCACTTTGAAATAACATTTACAGTAATAAGTATATATAAGAACATATCCCAACATAAGAATATGTAAATTAAAATACCTAACACAAAGAAGTCTTTTAAAAAGAGGAGGGTGAAAGGTTCTCTTACCGATTTGGGTAACTTTCGATATGTACACCCCATGAAAGAAGGGTCATATAATGAAAATGTAAATACCCATAAATTAAAGTATATCACATAAAGAATACAATCATGTAAAGTACATACACCACATTAAAGTAGATAGTGGAAAATTTATCATGAATCTCCCAGGAATAAAAACTGAGAAAAAAACCCATTACCTCGTTGTAATCGATCGAGTCATACGAACAAATGATAATAAACACCAAATGAATCACATAATTCCATGAATATAAATATAATCATAATACTATATATTAAATATTAGTACACAATACACCACATTCAATAAATAAGTGGCGAACAATGGAAATCTCATGGAATTAAAAGTGAGATATGAAATCCCTTATGAAACTTCGGCAGTCTAATGGTGCCAATTAAAACATACAAAAAATTGATTGATGAGATCAAATAGGGTCTCAAATAAATTGAACATAAAAATTATAGTAAGAGTAATATAAAATAACATACCCCACATATAAGAATGTGGAGCTTAAAAGAAGCGATATAAAAGAGAGTACTTAAAAAGAAAGAGAGAGGTAGGATCCCTTAGCTCAAGTCCAAATTGTCTTGTTTGTTTCATTATATTCTGGAATAATAAATGTTGGTCAATTTATAATTTATTAAGGACATATTTTAATGTTTATTATTAAATTCGTATCAAATATTATCATGTTATAATAAATAGTTAATTATGTGAGTTCATATCATAAGTTTTGACGATGTTCGATATATGAGTCAAAAATAAACTTGTTTGAAAAGAATTTCCCATGTAGTTACAAGTAAATCATCTCCAGAATGGTATTAATGATTTAAATATTATATATATCTAGTATATATTCATTTTACACTATTCCATAACATCTTAAGATAAAAAATGAAATGCACCGTTCATGGAGATGATAGGCCGTATGTACGCATGAAAGCAACTTTCACTTCTTTTTCATATTAATGGAATTAAAACTAAATGAGACATATATATATATTATAATTACAGTATAATATATATGTTATATTTGTAACATTAGTTCATTAATTACATTCTTTATAAATTACATGTTTTTCATGAACGAGTCACATCATTTGAGGGGGCGGTAGTCCACACTTCTTCACGTGAAATTATCGCATTTTCACAACATGCAATGCATAATGGTGTGTTTTAAATATAAGATACAGAAGCATAGATAGAGAGTAAATATATTATATATCATATATAAATATAGTTACATCATATTGTCCACTATGAAAGGTTTTAAAATAAGATTGAACAATCATCGTTTCGTGACAGAGTAATTCACCATCCACAGAAACAAAATGTTCTTTAACCATTAGACAGAGCTGTGTGTAAGTGTAAATCAAATAATTCTCATAAAAACATACTAGTATATTTACGATACCGTTTTTGTTACAAAATAAAGGAATACAAAGTGTTTAGGGGGTTGGATAAAAAAATAAACCAAAAGGATATAAGAGAATACATTACCATTAAATCGGGTAACTCCCCTTGGTTTGAACCAAAATGGTTTCTTGAAGAGCTTTCTGCCAAAGGTAAGGCTTCTAGGATGAAGAGAGGGATGTGGAGAGATTAAAAGAGAAGAGTTTGGTTGAGACAAATTCTTGAGAGATGTGCGTAAGGGGGTATAGGTGGGGGCCTTTTATAAGAGTGAGGAGGGGCACTCTTGGAATGTTATAAAATGTTAATTTATTATAAAATGGTTTTCGGATTTTTAATGTGCCAAAAAGATATATTTCTAGAATAAGATGATAAGGGTTATAAATCCACCCATCGAATAGGTTTTAGACAAGTTTATGTCTTATATTTTACCGTATCTTTTTATTTTATTTAAATCATTCATTAATTAGGTAATAAATGTATCATCATGGTGTCATAAATAAATTTATTTATTTAATGTCTAAAAATTATTAAAAAATTACCATGAGGTAAGAAATATTTTTGGAATTTTAATGAATATTTATAGTCAAAAAGATAACTTATATATCCCCATGAAATAATCGTTTTGGTAAAACAATACATGTTTGTGACATTTTTATTTTTACTTCAAATAAAAGGTATTAATGTCATTATCTTACCCAAGTGGATCCATGGGGTCCCAAAAATTGACCCATTTATTTTCTTGGTCGGCCAGGACTCATCCAATTCAGGTAGGACAAGTTTCAAGGTATTTTTATATTTTTATAATATTATTTTTACCTTAAATTACCCTAATTACCTCTAATCACGGTTAATAAAACTCAAAAGTTACTATTCACAAAAAAAATCATCCAATTAAAGCTGATTTTACTTACTAATGACAACCATGTATGTCAGATTTTTTAAATTCAATTCACAAAGGCGGTAAAATTTCATTTAAACAAAAAATCAGTTGTTTAACTACCGCTTAGTGCTTTCACTATTCATCAAAAATATATGTTTTCCAGAAAAATACAAAAAATTCACCCTAAGATATATTTGATATTCCAAAATTCAAAAATTATGTCCATTTTAATAAATTCAAAACATAGAAGTTGCATTAATTGTTTTTAGAATTAATTCCAGTTGTCAAAACAAATAACGGGTTTTTAAGAAACAATATGTATCAAAAGATTGACACTTGTTTGTGTCCAATTTCATAGTGAAATTAATTCCAATGACAACCATTGGATTAAATGGTAATAATATATTTTAACTACACTTTAAACCCAATTAAAAAGATAATATAACCATTTAAATAAATTATATTAAAAAAGGTTTTGAATTAAAATATAATATTTTCACTATTCATTAAAAAAATGAGCTTTATCGAAAAAATAACAAAAAATTACACAAAGTAAATTTTGATGTCTTGATTTTAAAGAAAGATTTTATTTTTTCAAATATAACATATAAAATTTTCAAAAAGTATATTTAAAAAGGGTTCTCCGTCAAAAGGCGGTTAATCGACCTTTTAAAGAATATTAGAAGACTTATGCTTAAAATTGGGTTCATTTGCATTTTAAGCCTCTAACATTTATTGGATAAATGTAAAAATATTTGACAAAAATATATAATCATTTTTTAGTTAGTTCTCTTCATTCTCACCTTTACAATGGCTAGGCGTTAACAACCATTTAAAGTAATTTTATTATATTATTAGTGTGCAACGTAAAATTTCAATGAAACTCGTTGTTGCGTGTTGGGTACGCCATCGAAGATAACATCCCCTTTAAAGTAATATTTATATTTTATTCAAAAATATTAATAAATATGAAAATTTCATATTCTCTATTATCCTGGGATGCTACACTAACCATAAAAATAAATTACATTAAAAGGAGGTTTAGAATTAAAATAAAGCATTTTTCACAATTCATTAAAAATGAACTTTATCAGAAAAAAAAAATTACACAGAGTACATTTTGATGTCCCTACTCTAAAAAAGGATTTTATTTGGTCAAATATAACATATAAAATTCAAAAAAATTAGTTTTAAAAATTCTTCTCCATCAAAAGGAGGTTAAACGACCTTTTAAAGAATATTAGAATATTTATGCTTAAAATTGGATTCATTCACATTTTAAGACTCTATCATTTATTAGATAATTGTTAAAATATTTAACAAACATATATAATCATTTTTTAGTTATTTCTGTTCATTTTCGCCATTACAACGGCTTGGATTTAAATTCCATTCAAAATAATATTATTATATTATAGTTGTGCAACGTCAGAATAGAAACTCGTTGTTGCATATTGCGTAAGCCATCGAACATATCATTCCCTTTAAAGTAATATTAACATTTTATTCACAAATATTAATAAATATGAAAATTTCATATTCATTATTTACCTAGGATGTAACAACATATGATGCAAGATTGATAGATGAAATTGTGAGTGAAAGATATGCCTTCAATCGAAAAATAATTGTATCCAGATTTGTTTTCAAAATAATCAAAAAAGATTTGTATTCAGATTTATCGTATCAAGATGGTAGAGAGAAAGAAGTGATACCGATTTTGTTTCAAAACAATCAAAGTGGTAGTGATGGAAAAGTGGTTTTGATGAAAGTGGTACTGATGTAAAGGTGATGAAGATGAAAAGTGATGCTGAATGGATATGTGATGCGGATGGAATGTGGTTCTGGTCTAGGTGGTTCTGATGGAAGAGGTGATATTGATATAAGATGTTACACAAATAATTTTTCAAAACAATCATATTCGGTTTGAATATAAGTAATGAGATGGTGTCTATTGAGAATGAATCATATCAAAGTGTATTACTTCATATCTTAGTAGATCATCCTTATCAAATTTTATTGTATCATAACCCGTAGTCGTAACTAGAAATTGTAACAAGGATGATCATATCCACAAATGATTGTATCCAGAATGACCATATCCATCATGATCGTATCTTGAATAATCATATCTAGCATAATCGTAATAAGAAATGATCATATTCATAATGTTCTTATCCAGTATGATCGAAACCAATATGATTGTATCCAGGAGGATCATTACCAGAATGATCGTAACCAGATCAATTGAAACTAGTTATGATCGTATTCAGGATAATATTATCCAAATCATTTTTATTCATAAAATATCATTCTTGGGTTGAGATGAAAATAATGATTACGAAATTAATGGAAAAGTATCATACATTTCAATTGAAGTCAGACAATGTTAATGCTAATCTTCAATGAACTCAAAGTCATGATGGTAGTCATGATTCATGCACTGGTTGATGAGTGTGATGATGGGTTTTCTTAAGAGGGTCAAGATAAAATAAAATATAGTGTAGGTAGATGAATTAATTTTCAAGGGGAGACATTATTTCAAAATATTTATTGAATCTCATAGGGATAAGTTAATTTTTTCAAGAACATTCAATTGGTATGGTATCAAGAGTTGTTTTGATGAAATCAGTACAATTGAATCTGATATAGATGCATGTATTTTTCATCAATTGTAATTGTATTGAAATTTGAAATGGGAGTCTGAAAATGAAGATATGAAGATTGTATAAGATCCGAGAAGAAATAAGAAGTGTAGAAAAAGTCATAATTTCTCTGATATTTTATGAAAAATTCATATTTGGGTGCATTTAACTGACTTGGAAAGTGTTTTGGGTATCACGACTAATCATTTTTTGGGTCACCAGTAAATAGAATGATGTATATTGTACATATGTGAATCTTTAGAGAGGGAAGCTCTAGGTTTCTAGATAGAATGAGAGTTCAATTCTTTTTACATTGAAATTTTTCATGGGTGGTGTTGATTAATTCATATTCTATTCAGCATGAAAATTTTATTTGGGAATTGATGTGGTGCGAATTTTCGTCTATTGTTTTCTATATGAAAATCATATTGGGATATTTTTTATAATGAATTAGAATATTATATTTGTTTGGGAATAATTGGAATGATATATTTGTTTTGAATGAATCATTTTAGGATCTTTTTTGGAATGAATCTAAATGGGATCATTTTATTGAAAGAATCTGACTGGGTGCTTTGTTTTGAATAAATTGTACTCAGAGAAATCACACTTAGTGTTTCATAAATACTTACAAGTATTTATTACCTTTCTTCTAGGTAAATAATCGATTAATTTTTTTATAATTTGAATACATTTGTTGAATTTAAAAGAATCATATGTAACTTGAGTTGTTACAAAACAATTATATTACTCTATTGTTCTAAAAGGGATCACACACACTAGTGGGATTGTTTCATAGTGCGACATGATTGAAAGGGTACATCCTAATAGTTATAATCATCGGATTGTATGGTTTTTTTCATTTCCAATTCATACAAAGGAAGTAGCTATTCATATTGAATAATGAACCTTGTAATTCATTATGTTCCATTAGATGTGTATTGGTTTGTTTATCAGTAGGGAATTTAAATCATTAAGAGGAGGTGAAGGTTGTTTTAATTGAAAATAATGATAAAATAAAAATAGTTTCATTGATTCCCCCTATCCCCCCCCCCCTCAGTGATACAATACTCTAACTTGGATCATTAAAAATATGTATATCTTTCACAATGTTATAATTTATATGTTCTAATATTTGTTCGATATTAGAAATATTTCATTATTTTGTGCATAATCTCTATTTTAGGTTAATGTCTAAAGGATATAGTTTATTGACTCATGTATCCACAATATTTTGATTTTTCTATTATCCTATGCATAGACTTATAGAATGATTTTTGATCTGTAATTTGATGGGTATCATATATTATAAATCAGTACAATACCATTATTATAATATTGTTCCTAGAAGTGATATTAGACTATCATCACTTCTGATTAACCTTACAAAACATATGGTATAACCCCTTTATTATGTTTAAATTTTCCTTAGTTTTAATGATGAGATGATATTCTAAGAAGTCTAGGAGGTTTATTTTATGAATCATTTTATAATAAATGTTAATAATAATTATAAAATAAATTACTGATATAAATATTACCCAAATTTGATCAAACATCCATTCTTGGGAGTGTGATATTAATTTGTGGCATTTAATGGTTAAATTATGTAAATGATGTAAACTAAAGTTATGTTTATATTGGGTCACTATAAAGATCCCAACAATTACATTACAAACCCATAACAATTCTCCATGTCTCAAACATAATCCCATCACGTTATTCCACTATAAATAAAATTATATTACATGAATCTAATTATTAATCTATTACTATAAAGTATCTAATGAATAAAAAGCAATGTATTAATTATATAATTGGAAAACATCTATGAAGAAACTATTGAATTATAACGAATATTAATTTTATTGGATAAAAATACCCCAAAATCTCTCACCTAAAACTAATTTTATATATAACTATAAAAAGTATGAAAATATAATTATATATAATTATTTGTTAAGAATAACTTTTAATAATCTTTTTGGAGTAAAGAGTCCAATATCAATCAAAATAAATTTGTAAATGAACCTATAGTATATAATGGGTTCTTTGGATGATCACTTAGTCCCAAAATATAAAATAAATACATAAAATAAAAGGGTATATATGAATCTATGATAATAAATAACCAAATAAAACATGAAGTGAATTCTAGAGAACTATATAATGTTTTTAGTCCATCAATATTTATCAAATAAGTATAACTGTTAAAAATAGTGACCCATTTGATATTTTTTAGTAGTTTCCTTCAAACAATGCACTATTGACTACGTCCATAGTTCCGTTAAAAGATAAATAGTTACCTTGGATTATCATACATTGATATTACATCATTTTTATGAATATTAATTATGTTACACAAACAAAATCCTAAAGAATATAGTAGGTTAATGTCTTTAAAAAATGGAAAAACTATGATCCAGTCTATAGGTAAACTACATATACTCCTTATATGATCATAATAACTATAACCATTTCTAGAAATATCATATTTAATACATATAATCATAACATGAGGAATGAAACAATATGAAATGGTGATATAAGAATCTTAGTTAGGGTAATCAAGGGAGATACGTAAGCATAACATGAACATAAGGGTATGGGAACATGTGCATAACTTTTGAAAACCATAACATAAATTTCAAAGATCATAACATGATTCATGGAATATATATTGGTAGTTTATAGGTCATTAATTGTAAGGGAATAAATGAAAACAATAAATCAGAGAATAATAATTGCATAACACATGGATTTGTGACATACACATAAGAATATAAATCAATTTCATAGTTTTCAAGGGCCACTTCCAAGACTACCATAGTGGAATGGGTTGACTCACAAAACCATCATAGATGTCATGGTTCTCTTCTAATACAATCAAAATGAAAAAGAACTTTAATGATCGGATTTCACTCTCCATTCTAGTCATTTCAATCCCATGAGATTTAAATCATTAACCAATGCATTAGAGGGAGATGTAGATCTCTACATCAAATAATGAAAATCACAAGTATTTATTCCATAACAACATAAAAAATTCATTTCATCAAAAACCATTATATGAAATTGGTTATATATGCATTTCATCATATTATAACCTTGATAAATGTTCTAGGTTTCACAATAATTTCATCATTTCTTCATATCATAACTCCAAGAAAAATAAGTTTGTTCCATAATAATTTTATCACGGTATATCCCATGGAATAAAATTTAGTTTCATAAACATAATTCCATAGTTAATATGAACTATTTTGTGAAATAATAAAATTGGTAATATTGGATCATATTCCAGGTAAGTTATAGGCATCGTCAACCGATATCATCTTAGATATAAACTATTTTTGATTTATCATATAAATCATTTATTGAGGATAATATACACTCCATTATAAAAAAACTATTTAAAACATAAAACATTATAAAACAAATTTTAATTGAAAATAACCTTCAGGATATACAAATAACGAGTCAAATAAATTAATGTTCATTATAATGGGATGTTTTATTCATACGATATGTGTTAAAATGAATATCCATTTCACATTTTTGGTAAAAAAAGGGCATTGTTTTGAAAATGACATGATGATTAATTTCATAACATTATTTTATACATTAAGAATTGTGTAACTTTTGTTATAGAAGTCATAGTGTAAAAATAAAAAAAATTATTGAAAACATACATTGAAGAAAGAGTTTTGAAGAATTTGGATTTCCACCCATAGAATGAAATTAATTTGTATCTTCTTTAATAAGTTACTATATTATTTAAAGTACCAAGGAGGGGTAAAATTGTAATATTTATATCATTAATAACCTTAGGATAAAATAGTTGTGAGTTTTTTAGGATATGGATCATATGATTTTATCATAAGAATCATACTCATAAACAATCCTGATAAACAAGGAGATTGTAACAAAATATATTTACAACATTAGTAACATTGAATAATAGTTCACATAATGAACAACATGATATGAAACCTAAAATCTCACAAGTTTAAGTAAATCCAAGATATTATAGGTTAAAGTTTTTGTATATTCACCCCATCAATAAATATAGGTTCATAACATTTATATGTCTCTATGATGGAATGTTGTGACAGAAATCCATTACTACTTTGGTAACTTTATAATTGTAAACTCCATTAAATATAGATCCTATAATGGATAATTAAATACTTATAATTTTATTTATAATAATAATATAATAAGTTAATGGGAATTATATATTCTTCATAAATTAAATGGGTGGTGAATAAGTAATGTTTCTCAAAATTAAAAATTGATATGGAAATCTCTTACCACATGTCTTGACTATTGTCACTCATGTTCAAAACTCAAGAATAATAATTATAATTTTATTATTAATCTATAAATGTAAAATTTATATATATATCTTCAAATATATTATTTTTTTGATAGTCTCTTACATGCTTATAAGAAATTACATGTTAATGATATCTTTTAGATAAAACCCACTTTTTCATAAATGGTTTGATTTGTTATTTTTTGGTACTCTTAATTTTATAATTATTTCATCATTGAATTTTTTTAATATATATATATATATAATATAATTATTTTATATGTAATAATATTAATCCATTCAATTACTTATGGGATATGAAATACACTGTTCTTGGAGATGGTATGTCATATGTACGCATGAATATTGATTCCATTTACTTATCATATTGAATTAATGAAAGGTAATTGATATGTCATCATCACATAGTAATTTTTTTGTCATATATTTAAATTATTTTCAATTAAACCATCCTTATTACCTTTCACATGATGTGTGAATGAATTAAATTTCTTCTTGAAGAGGTTTCCCGCCGTACACACAAGAAACATTATTATATTCCCAAAAAAAGTAGATTATGAAGTTATGTGTTATATAATAATTTTACAATTATAATAATATAAAAAATTTCAAATATAAATAATAAATCCCACAATATACCCATCCTTGAGATGTGTTTATGGAAAAACTAATGACATTAGATCATTAGGAGGTAATCTATTGTACAGAGAAACAATGATCTTACAGCCCATTTAATGGCAGTAGAGATGGTTTTAGGTAATTACAATAAAAGTTAATATATCTTAATATGGAATACAAATATATAATTTTTTCATATTATAATTATAATAATTGAAGGAGGTGTAGGATGAACATTAGGTTTTCATCTTGTATTTTTCACATGTTTGCACCAAAATCCATCCTAGGTTGGATTTTCGTCAAAAATTTGGATTCTAGAATTAGAGGACAGAATATGGGAAGTAATTTGGTCACGTTTGTTATGATACAAAATTGGTTTATGGTAGGAAGAGTATAGTAGAATGGGTTTCCTTTTATAATTGAGGTGAGTGGCTGTAACGACCCAATGTTTTTTAATGGAAAATTCCCTTCTTATATTTATGTCATAAAATAACATGAAATCACAAAATAATGAACTACTAAGTTATAAGTGACCTTTAAACATATGTTTTTCACACCTATGTTTGGAACTCTGAAAATCTGACATACATAGTTGGGTTCAAGATGATTTTTGGAGTCTAATGAAACAAAAATAATTTTTTTTGAATAGTAACGTACCCTTGGGAATAGTAACATACCCTTATGAATATTAATATGACCCTTATGAATATTAAATCATCCAACATAATATTAAAATTACCTATGAATAATAAAATAAAATTTAGACACCTTAGAAAGTGACAATTTGACCTTAGTAAACATTTTGATATTTTGTAAGACATAAATAATTAATTATAATTAATTAATTAATTTAAAAGAATATTTATTTCCCTAAAATGTATTAATAAAGTATTTAATCAATTTCTTATAGTTATTAGATAATTTTATAAGACCCTACATAATTTTTGAAAGCACTATAAAATCAGTTTTAATCTTAAAAATTATTTTTTTAAGTAAATTATGATTTTAATTAAATATTAAATTAATAAAATTTAGAAAATTATTTTTGAAAAATTGAATTCATTTTTGGATTCTAAATGCCAAAAAATTATTGGGGTGATGTCCTGTGATTTTTCGGAGATACTTGAATTTTTTGATGAATGGTGAAATACCATAATTTACAAAATAAGAAAAATAAGCTAATTATAGGGTCATGTGTGATGTTTTGATTATGTAAGCCCACTTGGTTAGGGATTAAATTATAAAATTTCTATTCTTGGTCTTTCAATACTCACTATTCCTTGTATTGTGGGAAAATAATAATCTAATGAATGATATATTAAGGAAACCCCTCTCCTCTCCATTATAAAAGCAACCCTTCACACCCTCATTTCCACACACCTCTCAAGCTCCAATCCTTCCCTAAACTCAGCCCAAACACCTTCCCTAGACCCTCCCCCACGTCCAAGATCTTCTGGTCTCATCAAAAGACCACTCTTAGGCCGTTAAGGTGCTTCTCAAGAGAAGGATTCAAGAGGTAATTTCCCTCCCTCTTCTCCTTTAATTTCCTTTCAAGTTCAAGTTCATTTCTTTATCTATCCCCACCTATATTCATCCAATTTGTATTGTAAATCTAGTATTATACATATAAGTTAATTTTGTGATTCTAATTGGATATTATATCTTCCAACCCCCTTTCCCTCTTCCGTTTATTTTATTAAAGAGAACGTTGTTCGTGAGGTGTTAAGTTGTCACCTTCAAGAACGACATGCTTTCTTCTTCCATTTCTCCCTTGAGATCTGGTCATGAAACCATTTTTATGGTTAAAATAGAATATGTTATATGTATTATTTTCTATTTAATGATCTGTAAATAACCTATGGCCATATTACTAAGTGATAGGTTAAAAAAAGATCGTTGTGATCCAAAAACTGCCCAAATTGACCCAAATAACCATCATTTAATTATTATCAAATGATTCATCCACATAGATCTAATATAATTCATTATAAGATCATTCATGATCCTTTAATATCATTAATGACATGTAATATCATTTCTGGATGTTTACTCATGTTCTACCCATACTTCTATTTAAGAATACAAGTGAACCACCCACGAAAAACCTATAAAAACAAACAGCCCAGAACAATGTTTTTAAACTCTAGAAGTCATCCAAAGGAACATAATGTGACATAATGAAACCAGAATGAACCCTATTAATTTCAAAATGGTTCTGGATTTCTAATCAATTATTATAATGTCATTATACATGACATTAAAGAGAAGGAAGCATTCGGGTACAAGGTAAGGGGAAATTCTCGAACCCAACTTTCATCCTTTGGGTTCTACCTCTTTCACTAAATTTTTAATATGTTTACTCCTGAAATATAATTTTTTCACAATTTTATTTCCTTTTCTAGGATATAAATTTTTTCTAATGAATTTTATGTCAGTCCAAAGGTTTTCTAAAAGAACTCTTCTTTTAAGAACTCAACTTTTACCTCTCATTCATGGTTGATGGTTCTTGTATCAAGTATATTGTTCCCTCTTTCTTTTGGGAACCCAAAGCTTATGAATGTATTCTTATGAGATGAAACCCATTACTTACCATGGGTTAGTTATGTTCACTTTTTATTTATGTTTCATATGGAAATCATGATAATCATAATGTTATGATGTGATGGGTGCACCCGGAATTATATAGCGCAAATATGAATGTTTCAAAGTGACGGTTGTACCCAGAATTATACAGCACACCAATGCATTGGGTAATGTGATGAATCTCATGAGTAAATGTGAAATGATGTGTCAACAAGATTCTTTCTTGGATCACAAGTATGTGTCGTAGTTAACCACTAAGACATGATGTTTCATTTTTATGCATTTCCACATTTCAAGTCTTTTATTTATGCTCCTCTCATGTTCATGCTCTTTTGCCTATGTTATGATTATGCTCACCCCATGATATATTGTTCCTATATATCCTCTTACTGGTATTATAACTCACCCCTTTTTATGTATATCTTTAGGTGGATACAAGTACTAAGGATAGGACAAGTGCCAATAAGATTCAAGAGAAGAAGAAATTAAATAAATGTTTATGCTAGATGTTGTATTTGTTATGTGTGGTCCTAGTTTTCCAAAGACACTAAGCCTTTGGATACATTTTCTGTAATACTATTATGTTGTTTATATTTAACATGATTTAATAGTAATTTATGAAAAGGCAGGGTTGCTATAGTTGGTATTAGATGCAAGGTTCGGTTAATTTAGGAATTAGGATTAGTGAACCCTAGAGAAAACCTCTAGTATGAGACTATGTAAAAATATGCATGCAAGAATATTTACCTAGGGATCCCATATGTTATTTTCTTGGTATAATTGTTTAAATGAGTATGTTTTTGATAACTTTTTTAGTTATGTATTCTTATATGATTTTCTATTTTAGAAAATGGTGGGAACCAGGAGAAATCAGGCCAACAACTCATGCGAGGGTCAATGCAACGATTGCCCGAACGACATCCCCAATGATTTGGGAGGTGGAATTCAAATAATCATGGCATTTCATACCCAATTTTCTCATGTTATTAATAATAACCAAAATAATGGTGAACATACTTCTTCACTAAATACGGAGAAACTGGCTATCGAATGTTTTATGCGGCAATGACCACCGACATTTTGTGGATCTTCCGATCCACTAGTTGCGGAACAGTGGGTCAACTCCAGGGGGAAGATCATTTATATTATTCATTGTTCTAAGATGGAGAAGGTTACTCTAGATGTTTATCGTCTACATGGATAATCTGATCAATAGTGGTCTTTGATTAAGAACACCATGCCATGGGAGGAAAATGAAGATATGGAATGGACAGATTTTATGATAATGTTTCTTAATAAGTATTTCCCACGAACTCTTTGCATGAAGATAGAGAGGTAATTCATAGAGCTCAATAAAAAATAAGGAGAATATTTCACAACCTATGAGGAAAATTTCACAAGGCTCACAAGGTATGCTTCGGGTTTTGTTATCGACAATGATAGAAAAATTGATAGATTCTTTAGTAGATTAAAACCACACCTTCGAAAGGCTCTTGCAATTTGAGACTTTTGGAGTTATGAAGAAGGTTTCCCGTGTGCTCTCAAAGTAGATATGGAGTTTTTAGAATGGTCCCATGTCTATGGGGATAAGAAATGAAAGACGGAGTTTCAATCCGGTGAATCTAGTGAGAAAGGTGGGAAGAAAAATCAACGACCCACATGCCAAAAATGTGGGAAGTTGCATCATGGGAACTACCTCAAAGGGATAGGGAAATGCTTCAAGTGTGTGAAATAAGGACACCATGCTCAAGAATGTATATAAGACATGAAAAGGAATGAAAATGTGGCCTATGAAAGGAGGGAACCACTCATGGTTCAATGCTACCACTGTAAGGAGCTAGGGCACTATGAAAACCGGTGCACTAAACCTGGAGTTCTCGAGGGTAATCAACGTCAGCAGCCACCAAAGCCAAAATAACAAGTGAAGGCTTATGCCATCACTACTTCAGAGGTGGATCATGATAATGAAGTCGTACAAGGTACACATCCTATTCACTCATTAATGGAAAAAGCCTTATTTGATTCTGGTTCGACGCATTCCTTTATATCATGAAAGTAAGCTAGAACTATATACTCGAAGCCCCAAAACCTTAAAGTAGATATATCTATAAAAACACTAAGTGGTGTAATCATTGCAAACCAAGTGTTTGACTCTTATCCTATTGGCGCATGTGGTAATATTCTTCTGAAAAATCTTGTAATACTTCCCTTGGTGGAAGTCCATGTTATAATGGGAATGGACTGGCTCTCGTTATATAGAAAGCATATCAACTGTCGGGAAAAGGAAATATCTTTTCATATTCTGAACTATCCCATGCTCTTCTACAAATGCAAGGAATATCATGAATCTCCTTTGAAAATTTCTTCAATGGTGTGGGTCTTGATTCCCTATGATGAAGCATACCTCGCCCAAATGGTTGAGTCAATGGAATGTTCCAACATTGAGGAAATACCCATCGTGTGGGAATACGACGATGTATTTCCCAAATAGTTACCTAAGATTCCCCCAGATCGTGAGGTAGAGTTCTCAATTAAACTCATACCCAGAGCTAATCCTATCTCTAAGTTCCCCTATAGGATGGCTCCTATCGAACTTATGTATTAAGGAAGTAGCTGTAATGGAATCTGGACAAAGGGTTCATACGCCCTAGTGCATAAACTTGGGGTGCGCCAGTGCTCTTTGTGAAGAAGAAGGATGAAACCATGCAGTTGTGTATCGATTATCAGGAACTCAACAAGATCACCATAAAGAACAAGTATACTCTCCAAAAGATTGATGACTTTTGACTAGTTAAGAGGATCATAATACATCTCAATGGTGGATCTTCATTCTGGATATCATTAGGTAAAGGTGAAGAAGGAAGATATTCAGAAGACTGCCTTCCGTACAAGTTATGGGCTCTATGAGTTTTTGGTGATGCCCTTTGGACTTACTAATGCCCCTGAAATCTTCATGGATTTGACGAATAGTGTCTTTAGACAATACCTCAACAAATTTTTGGTAGTGTTTATCGATGATATTCTCATATACTTTAAGAGAAAAGAGGAACGTGAAGAACATATAAGACTTGTGTTGGTGACATTGAGAAAGGAGAATTTGTATTCCAAGTTTAGAAAGTGTGACTTTTGGATGAATCAAGTCTCATTATTGGGACATGTGATCACAAGTGAGGGAATTTCTTGTGGATCCTCCAAAGACAAAGGTGATTGAAGAATGGCCCAGGCCCTCTAGTGTCATAGAAATCCACAGTTTTCTTGTATTAGCTAGGTACTACCAATGTTTTGTGAGAAACATCTCACGATTGTCAAACCCACTAACTAAGTTAACAAGGAAAGGGGTAATGTATGTCTGGATGGAAGAATGTGAGGGAAGCTTCAAGGAGATAAAGATAAGGCTGATCACTACACCTATACTCACACTACCGAAAAGTGGATAAAGTTTTATGATATACAGTGATGCTTCAAAGAAAGGCTTGGGTTGTTTACTCATGAAAAATGATAATTTGATAGCCTATGCCTCACAACAGTTGAAGATCCATGAGCGGAACTACCCGACACATGATCTAGAGCTGGCAGCCGTGATTTTTTCCTTGAAAATCTGGTGGCACTATGTTTATGTTGATAATTGTGACATATACACCAACCACAAGAGCCTAATGTATATATTCACACAAAAATAGATCAACATGCGTCAATGGAGATGGTTCGAGCTAATCAAGTATTACGATTGCTTTATTCACTATCATCCTGGAAAGGCGAACAAGGTAGTTGATGCTCTAAGCAGAAAAGAAACCACTACTCTATCTATGTTACAGATTGACAAAGACCCTATCTTCTTGGATATGGAAAGAATGGATTTTGAAATCATAAGGGTAGTGGATACATCCTACCTTGCCCAAATGATTGGGCAACCATCCATCCAGGAGTAGATTAAGGAAGCACAAAGAGATGATGTGGGGAGACAAAAGAGGGTGAATGTAGTAATGGAAGGGAAGCTGTAAGAGTTACATATCAACGATGATGGTGTGATTCGGTTTGGAACACAGATTTGTGTGCCTTCGTCACCCGGGATAAAGAAGGAGCATTTGGATAATGCACATAGATCAACATTCTCTATCAATCCTGGTAGTACGATGATGTACTTTGATCTCCAGGAACACTTCTAGTAGGATAACATGAAGAAGGAGATTGTGGAATATATATCAAGATGCTTGGTATTTCAGAAAGTTAGAGCTGAGCGACAGAAGTCCAAAGGTATGATGCAGTCATTGCCTATACCCATGTGGAAATGGGAAAATGTTACTATGGACATTGTTACAGGAATCCCGAAGACGTCAAAGGGAAATAATGCGATATGGGTTGTGGTTGACTGACTCACCATGACCATACATTTTATCACTATTCGGGAAGATGTCTCACTTGAACAACTTGCAATGATATATGTGAAGGTAGTGGTGAGAATGCACGGTGTTCCACTCTCAATTGTCTCTGACCGCGATCCAAGATCCACATCAAAATTCTGGAGGAACCTTTAACATGCTTTGAGTACTGAATTAAATTTCATCACGGACTATCATCCCCAAACTGACGGCCAGTCTGAAAGGACTATTCAGATGCTTGAAGTTATGTTAAGAGCCTGATCTCTTGAATTCCATGGTGGTTGGGATCAGCATCTCCCATTGGATGAGTTCTCATACAACAATAGCTTCCACTCGAGTATTCAGATGGATATATATGAAGATTCATATGGAAAGCGATGTAGAACTCCTACCTGTTGGGATGAAGTTGGAGAAAGAACGATACATGGACCCGATCTTGTTCAGGAGATAAAAGAGAAGGTTGACATCATTAAAAAACACATCAAAGCTTCTCAAAGTCGGAAAAAGATCTATGCTGACAACCGTCGAGGGGACTTGGAGTTCGATGTTGGAGATAATTTCTTCCTTAGAATATCTCCATGGATGATAGTCATGCGATTCAGGAAGAAAGGGTAGCTAAGCCCAAGGTATATTGGCCCTTTTGAGATCCTTGACCGCATAGGAGTTGTGGCCTATCATCTTGTACTTCCACCGAATATGGCTCATGTTCATGATGCATTTCATGTATCACAACTGAGGAAGTACATACCAGACCCCTCACATGTACTAAACTCAGAGGTGGTGTAGCTGAAAGATGAACTCTCCTATGAGGAGCAGCCATTAAAGATTCAGGATCGGAGAGAAATGGTTCTACACAACAAGAATACCCATCTTGTAAAAGTGTTGTGGAGGAACCATAATTTTGAGGAAGCAACTTTGGAACCATAAGAGGCAATGATGGTGAAGTACCCTCACCTGTTTGTCTAAAGTGAAATTTTGGGGGCGAAATTTCTTAAGGGGGGAAGAATATAATGACCCAAAGTTTTTTAATAGAAAATTCCATCCTTATATTTATGTCATAAAATAACATGAAAACACAAAATAAAGAACTACTAAGTGATGTGTGACCTTTAATCATATGTTTGTCACTCCTATATTTGGAATTTTGAAAATATGACACAAACGGTTATGTTCAGGATGATTTTTGGAGTCTAATGAAACAAAAGTAATTTTTGGTGAATAGTAACGTACCCTTAAGAATAGAAACATACCCTTATGAATAGTAATATGACCCTTATGAATAGTAAAACATCCATAATAAGAGTAACATTACCTATGAATAATAAAATAAAATTTAGACATATTAGAAAGTGACAATTTGACCTCAGTAAACATTTTTGTATTTTGTAATTCACAAATAATTAAATATAATTAATTAATTAATTTAAAAGAATATTTATTTCCTTAAAATGTATTCCTAATGTATTGACTCAATTTCTTATAGTTTTTAGATTATTTTATGAGACCCTGCATAATTTTTGAAAGCACTATAAAATCAGTTTGAATCTTAAAAACTGTTTTTTCAGTAAATTATGATTTTAATTAAATATTAAATTAATAATATTTAGAAACTTATTTTTGAAAAATGGAATTCATTTTTAGATTCTACATGTCAAAAAATTATTGGGGTAATGTTTTGGGTTTTTTCTGAGATACTTGAATTTTTTTGATGAATAGTAAAATACCGTAATTTACAAAATATGCTAAATAAGCTAATTATAGGGTCATGTATGATGTTATGCTTATGTAAGACTACTTGGTTCGGGATTAAATTATAAAATTACTGTCCTTGGTCGTTTAAGACTCACCATTCCTTGTCTTGTGGGTAAATAATAAACTAATTAATTTTATATTATGGAAACCCCTCTCCCCTCCACTATAAAAGCCACCCTTCACACCCTCATTTCCTCACACCTCTCAAGCTCCAAGCCTTCCCTAAATACAGCCAAAACACCTTCCCTATCCTCTACCCCACGTCCAAGAGCTTTGGTTCTCATCAAAAGACCAATCTTAGGCCCTTTATTTGGTTCTCAGGAGATGGATTCAAGAGATAATTTCCCACCCTCTTCTCCTTTAATTTCCTTTCACATTCAAGTTCATTTCTTCATCTCTCCCCACCTATCTTAATTAAATTTGTATTTTAACTATATTATTATACATATAAAGTAATTTTATGATTCTAATTGGATATTATATCATCCAACCCCCTTTCCATCTTCCTATTATTTTATTAAAGAGAACGTTGTTCGTGAGGTGTTAATTTGTCACCTTCAAGAAGGACATGATTTCTTCTTCCATTTCTACCTTCAGATCTGGTCATTAAACCATTTTTATGGTTTATACAGAATATGTTATATGTATTATTTTATATTTAAAGTTCTGGAAATAAACTATGGCCATATTACTAAGTGATAAGTTAAAACAAGTTCGTTGTGGTCCAAAAACCGCCCAAATTGACCCAAATAACCATCATTTAATTCTTATCTAATGATTCATCCACATGGATCTAATATAATTAATTATAAGATCATTCAAGATTCTGTAATATCATTAATGAAATTTAATATAATTTCGGGATGTTTACTCATGTTCTACCCAATCATCAATTTAAGAATACAAGTGAACCACCCAAGAAGAACCCATAAAAAACGAACATCCCCAAACAATGTTTTTAAACTCTATAAGTCATCCAAAGGAACATACCATGACATAATGAAACTATAATGAACCATATTAATGTAAACATGGTTATGGGTTTCTAATTAATGAATATAATGTCATTATACAAGGCATTAAAGAGAAGGAAGAATTCAGGTACAAGGTAAGGGGAAATTCTCAAACCCAACGTTCATCCTTCGGGTTCTACCTCTTTCACTCCATTTTTGATATGGTCACTCCATAAAGATAATTTTCTGATAATTGTATTTACTTTTCTACTATATACATGTTTTATAATTATGTTTATGTCAATCAAAATGTTTTCCACAATAACTCTTCTTGTAAGAACAGAACTTTTACCTCTTATTCATGGTTGATGGTTCTTGTATCAAGTATATTGTTCCCTCTTTATTTTGGGAACCCAATGCTTATGAATGTATTATTATGAGATTACCCACATTACTTACCATGGGTTATTTATGTTCACTTTTTATGAATGTTACATATGGAAATCATGATAATGATAATGTTATGATGTGACGGGTGCACCCGGAATTATATAGCGCAAATATGAATGTTTCAAAGTGACGGGTGTGCCCGGAATTATATAAGGCTCCAATGCATTGGGTAAAGTTATGAATCTCATGAGTAAATGTGAAATGATGTGTGAAAAATATTATATCTTGGTTCACAATTATGTGTGGTAGTTAGCCACTAAGACATGATGTTTCATTTTTATGCATTGCCACATTTCAAGTCTTTTGTTTATGCTCCTCTCATGTTCATGATCTTTTGCCTATATTATGATTATGATGACCCCATGATATATTTTTCCTATCTATCCTATTACTAGTATTATAGATCACCCCTTTTGATGTATATGCTCAGGTGGCTACATGTACTAAGGAGAGGAAAAGTGCTAATAAGAAGCTAGAGAAGAAGAAATTAAATAAATGTTTATGCTAGATGTTGTATTTGTTATGTATTGTCCTAGTTTTCCCAAGACACTAATCCTTTGGATTCTCTTTGTGTAATACTATTATGTTGTTTATATTTGATATGATGTAATAGTAATTTAAGAAAATTTTGGGTCTCTATAGTGGCACACTTGTTATTTTTTTAAATAATGAATACCCCAAATGATTTTTACATGTCATAAGGATTTAGTAATGGACAATTATATATACTAGAATGTATATAGAAAAATATTTATATATATTGGATGTTATAAATGTTTTGGGTTAATTTTCACCCTAATATGTTTTGTTTATCTCCACTGGTAATCATATTTTTACCTTAAATATTGTATATAATTTTTAATGCGTTTTTCTATTAATTTATATAATCATTTATGTTGAATTAATTAAATAATATAAATTATGTGGATTTAATAAATGGAATAAATATTCCAAATTCTATTCATATTAGTAGAATATTTTGATTTAAAATTTATCTATCACATGTGATGATAATGAGGGGTTTTAAAAGAAAAATGCTTAAAAGTTCACAAAGCTAATATATCAAAATTATATCTTAGAATCACATTAATTGACTAAAATGGCATATTGTATGTATAATTTAATAATTATTTCTATAAAACCAATTTAAAATATAATTTAACTTTATATGTAATAAAACTAAAAATAGGTTTAAATGAAAATATTGTATTTTTTAAAATTCTTCAAAAAATAGAAGTTTTTAGAAAAATACAAAAATATCACCCAAAGATAAATTTAAAATTATAATTTCAAAAATTATAATTATTTTATCAAAATAATTTTCAAATTTTTAATGAAACTAAACTTATTATTTTTTCAAAAAAACTCTAAATTTTTTTAGGAACAAATTTTTTTTCAAAAAAATATAACAATTTTAATGAAAATGAAATGATTTTTGGTCCATATAATTTGTTTTTATAAAAAATTATATTTAATTTTTAATTTTTATGAAATAATTATTCATATAACAATGATTTATTGATCAGTTATAATGACTTCATTTTAATAGTAGTATTAATAATAAATATTTTTTTGTTAAAACCCAGTGTCGTGTGTAACAAAAGCTAATAAAATGTTGCGTGTAGTAAAAGGATAAATTGGTGTTACATGTGACATATTATATCAAAGAAATTTAATTTATTCAAGAAACATAATTAATAAAATCTAGGTTATTTACAATATATAATACAAATACCATTTTCATTTGATATATTTGGTTCAATCATATTTAATGACTGAGATATGTCATTTGGGAATGAAATTTTATTCCAAGCCAATTTATCCTTGACCATCTTACATGTTTGGGTTTTTAATAATGGTATGAAATATTTTTTTTATTCTGCTTACATCATTAAATTGTATGAAATTATTAAAATAAAATATTATTTAATTTCATTGTATATCATAGGGAATGACAAGCCTTATTTAATGGAATATAAATTATGTTTGTGTGGATGGGATTTGGGAATGAAATCATCCATGCTATATATCATTTATTAATTTTTTTCAGGAGATGTAGGAGGTGAAATTTATAAATATTGTTGAATAATATGCATGAAATGTCTAATAGATTTAATCATGTATTTTAACACATGAAATAATTCATTGTATTATGAGAATCATAATAGTGGGATATATAATACCCACATCCACGTGATGGTAGGAAGGATTCTTGTTGAAACAATTTAAATAGCCTCCCCATATTATTTTATCATTTTCTCATATCTCATTTTTACCATTAGGTTTTAGCATGCCCTAGATAGATGGGTATCATTATATATCTTTGAAAAACTCAATAATCATTCATGTGTACCTATAAATGTGGTGGTTCCATGATTTATACTAATGTGATATTAAAAAAATTCCTTCAATTATGAATGAAGAAGATTCAGTGGATTATTTGGTTCACGCTAGGAATGTTTTTTATTATTTATTTATGTTTTTAATATTTCATTTATCTGTACATAGAGTTATTTTTCTGTTATTGTAAAAGAATCAACTAATTGTAATATGTGTTATTAGATCTCTATGAATCCTAGAAATAGTATATGATCCAACCATGAAATTTGATTCTTTAATAAATTTATGAAATGAATAATAGGTAAATTTTATTTCATATCATATTTATATTATAACATATAGTAAATTATTCTTTTCGGTGGATTTTCTATCACAGAATATGATATAATATATCATAATCCAAGGCAATATTTTAATTTATGGTTCCAAACAGGTTTTAACATAAGAGTACCTCATAAAATTACATAAAAGGTATTGTGATGTGTTCTAAAAAATAGATTTTCATATTTTATATACAATATATAATTTGATTCATTAAATATTTTTACAATATCACATGTAATACAAGGATAATCAATTATAAAATATTACAGAAAACAAAATCTTAGTTAACTGAATTTAAAAATTCCACTTTCAATCATAGTGTATGACTAATAGAAAATCAGACATAGCATTTTAATCTATATCCTATGATTAATTTATTATTATAAAATAATATTAAGTTAAAAAATAAAATTATTTTTAATAAATTATAAATGTGACTACTTATTTAATAATTTATTATCAAAATTGATAAATACATTATATTATGGATGTTTATAAATTTATAATGTGATTAAAAAATAATTAATTTTAAAGTGTTTACAATTTATAAAAAAATGATCGTGAAACATTTTTTATCAATGATTCATCAGAAGTAAATGGTAATATAAAAAATATCCTTTATCAGAATATATAACATAGATTATGGATTAAGAATAATGTTTTTTTAATAAATTTATGGGGTAATTTAAAATGTTTTTATAAATTAATAAAATAATGAAAAATATAAAGTTTTTATATTTAAGTTAATTTTTTTTCTAATTTAATTAAATAAAATTATCCAAATTAAGTCCTTATACTTTTTATTTTTCAATCATAAATAAATGTTTTAATGATATATTTTATCAAGGATTACATAATATTTTTTATATGATATTTTTATTTTCATAAATTATTAAAAAGTTTTTTTGGAATATAATATTAATATAAATCATAAAATGTAGTACATTTGAAGTAGAATTACAACTAACAAATTATAATAATAATTTTATATTATGACATGAATATTGTGTCCATATTAACGATTATATTTTGTAAATAATGTATAAGTAAATTATAAAAAAGTTATAATTATCATTTAATTTATGAACTGTTAGTAAAATATTACATATTGTTTAAATACTAGAATTTTTGGATCATTTAAAATTTATTACCTTATTATAATTAATTAATATAAAAATTGAATCTCGTGAATAGGTGTACGATTTGGTTTATGTTTCCAAACTAATTATAAATTTCCAAACCTTGAATTACATGCTAGGTAAAATTAAAAAATATTCGGTTTTAATCAAACATTACCTCGATTTTTAAGTAAATTTATAATATTTAAACTAGTTATTTATTATTTATAATGTGTATTTTCATTCATAGTTATAATGATTTTAATTATATATTAAATAAAATATCCCTAGGTAGATGGACATCAGGTTATACATTGGACTATCCTAGAGGTTTATTTTATGTTATTGAAATTTGGAGGATTGAAATATATTTCTTCAAGATTAATCAATTATATAATTTTAATATATTATAATTATAAATCATAATATTGACATTATATATAAATTATACATGATATTCCTTTGGATATGTGTAAATATGTTCATTATCTTTTTTGGGGTGTGAAAAAAAACATTGGATTTTGTAAAAAAAAATCATGCATTAATATAGTTTGAAAATATTAATATAGTAGATGTAAAATGGAATATAAAAATAAATCATTAGAATCATTCATACAGAAAAGGAATAACATAGTAAAATATTTATAGACATAATTTGATTCAAAATAATAAGGAATATATTCCTTCATAAGAGGGACTTTTCAAGAAATCATTATCCAATTGTTCTGGCCATACTAATGTTGTGTGACCCCTGATTATCTAATATATGGTATGTTAGTATGTAGTGACCAAAACTGGATTAAGTGTCCATATAAGAAATTTGATTTATGTTTCACTGAGTTGGGTTACCCTGATATGAATATGTTTATTGAGGAATGGAGTTGGGTTTGTCCACATGTCAAAGATGAAAATGATTTTAAAACAAAATTATTCAAGATCAATATAGAATATTATTGGCATGATTCTTGAATAAAATTAATATTTAATAGGATAAAGGCTATAGAGAACTAATTCTTGGTTAAATATGGTTTTCGTATCACTAATGGGTAAGATAAATTTTAAAATAGTCATCATTTTATTTTGATCAAATTAAATTTATATCCTTACAAATAATAATAATATATGATAGTCATTTAATAAACATTTATAAATAATATAATAAAATAAATATTATCAAAGATAAATTTGATATTAATCCTTTAGAGGTAGAAGCCATCTGCTTGCAACTCCTAATACTTGTAACTAAAAATGGTTCTTAAATAATATTCTATATTTCATAATTACACCATTATACAATAGAAAACTATTAAATATGGTTAATAGGGGAATCATGATTCATCTATGAATTATATAATGATTTATTAATATTTCAAAGGATTGAGATTCATCATGACAAAAAATTATTTAGTATCATATACTAAATTTGAAGGGTTTTCTCATTGATAGTCATTATGATTGAGAATTATATTGACTTGAGAGAAAACACATTCCATATATGGCATAATTTGTTTATATAATTCATATTATTTTCATTGATGGAAATTATTCGATAATGGGAGTGAGTTTGATAAATATTAACCCTATTATTCAAAAACATATTTGATAGATATACTTGGTATATGATACCACCGTTATAGTTTAGTATAGAATATACAAGTGGATAAATGTTCAAATAAAAAGATATAGTTAATGTTAGAGATTTCAACTAATATTCTTCAAGTAACCAATTAAGGTTGTTGAATAAAATTGGAGACATATAGTGGAATATCTAATGATTCTAAATGATGTAATTATCTAATATACTTTATGACAGTTTCGAAAATCCATGGATTTCTCCTATTATGTATAAGTGTTATAGGAATCTATTTATTTTTTATGTTATTTGTAATAGTAAATGTATATTTTTTTATTATTATTTAACTAGAGTTCAAAATCATTGTATGAAGTGATAGAGATTATTGTTTTCATCCCAGTTACAAAAAGGAGTTAATATATTAAATATTTAAATGAAAAGGAATTTATTATTCTCAGAACGATCTAACTAAATTATGTATATATTTATCACATTTCTTTATTACGATAATATAATTTGTTTGTTAATAATGAAATATTATCAAAAATTGATATGATAAATTTTATACACATGGTTTATGATTCAATGAACTCTATATCATATTCAGAAAAGGGTAAAAGTGTAAAAGAATTTCATCTGGGATAATATGTGTATCCATATAGATTTTTTAAAATATAAGTGAAGATGTTCCGACCACATTTTTTTGATTAGCTCTGTATAATCCCCTAGAATCTATTTGTGTTACCACTCCTTACATCATTATCCTCCGCTAAAATATCATTTGTAATCCCCTTTCCCTTACATGGATCCAAAATCATGAACTCTGAATGATATTTGGGATTCTATTAAAGGGAGTGAGTAATAAAACTCAATAGAACATCCCCAGTGTATCCTTATACTATAACATAGAACATCACCGATGTATCCCTACCCAGTCATGGTCATAGGTAAATCCTAAATGTATTATTATAAAAATTGATAAATAGTTTATATTATAGATTTTTATAAATTTGAAATGTGATTATAAAATAATTAATTATAAAGTGGTTAGAGTTTATCAAATAATGTTTGTGAAACATTTTTTATCAATGATTCATAAAAAGTAAATGGAAATATTGAAAATATACATTATCGTAATATATAACAAAGATTAGGGATTAATAATAATTATTTCAATAATTTTAAGGGGTAATTGAAAGGGTTTTTATAAATTAATAAAATAAGGAAAAATTTAAACTGTTTATAATTACGTTATAATTTTATCTTATATAATTAATTTAAATGGTCCAAATTTTTTCCTTCTATTTTGTTATTATTCGAACATAATTAAATGTTTTTATGATATATTTTATCAAGTATTACATAATATTATGTATATGATATTTTTATTTTCATAAATTGTTAAATAGTTGTTTTGGAATATAATATTAATATAAATCATACAATATTCTACATTTTAAGTAGAATAACATCTAATAAATAATAAGAATATGTTCATATTATGATATGAATATTGTGTCCATATTAACTATTATTGTGTGTACATAATGTAAATGTAAATTATAAAAAGGTTATAATTATCTTTTAATTTTTGAAATGTTAGTAAAATATTACATACTTTTTAAATGCATGAATTTTTTGATTATTTAAATGTTATTAACTTTTTATAACTAATTAATATATAAATTTCATTTCATGAATAGGTGTATGATTTCGTTTACATTTCCAAACTAATTATAAATTTCCAAACCTTGAATTACATGCTAGGTAAAATTAAATAATATTATATTTTAATCTAACTCGACCTCGATTTTTACATAAATTTATAACATTGAAAATAGTTAAGTAATATTTCTAATATATATTTTCTTTCATTGTTTTAATGATTTAAATTATTTATTGAATAATGTATTCCTGGGAAGATGGAAATCGGGTCAGACATTGGACTGTCTTGGAGGTTTATTTTATGTTATAGAAATATGGGGGGTGGAAATATATTTCATCAAGATTAATCAATTATATAATTTTAATATATAATAATTATAATACATAATATTGTGATTATATTTAAATTATACATGATATTCATTTGGATATGTGTAAATATGTTTATTATTTTTTCTAGGGTGTGTAACACAAACGTTGGATTTTGTATAAAAAATAACACATTAATATAGTTTGAACATATTAATATAGTAGATATAATATGGAATATAAAACTAAATAATTAGAAGAATTCATACATAAAAGGAATAACATAGTAAAATATTGATAGAAAAAATCTGATTCAAAATAATAAGTGTTATATTCCTTCCTAAGAGGGACTTTTCAAGACCTCATTATCAAAATGTGATGGCCATACTAATGTTTTGTGACCATTGATTATATTATGTAAGGTAAGTTAGTATGTAGTGACCAAAACTTGATTAAGTGTCCTTTTATGAAATTTTATTTATGTTTCACTGACTTGGGTTACCCTTATAAGAACATTTATATGGAGGAATGGATTTTTGTTTTTCTACATGATAGAGATGAAAATGATTTAAAAAAACTATTCAAGATCAATATAAAATATTATTGGCATGATTCTTGAATTAAATTAATATATGATTGGTTAACATCTATAGAGAACTAATACTTGGTTAAATATGAATTTCAGATCACTAATGTGTAAGATAAATTAAAAAATAGTCATCATTTTATTGGGATCAAATTAAATTGATATACTTATGAATAATAATAATACGTGATACTCATTTAATAAAATTTTCTCATTAATATAATAAAATAATCATTATCAATAATAAATTTGAAATTAATCCTTTGGATTTAGAAGCCTTCTCCTTGCAACTCCTAATATTAGTAACTAAAAAAAGTTCTTGAATAATATTCTACATTTCATAATTACACTATCATAGAATAAAAAAAATAAAATATGGTTAATAGGTGAATCAATATTAATCTAATAATTAATTAATGATTTATTAATATTTCTAAGGATTGAGATGCATAATGAGTAAAAATTATTTAGTATCATATACTGAATATGATTGGTCATGTCAATGATACTCATTATTATTGAGAATTATATTGACTTCAGTGAAAACACATTCCATATAAGGCATTTTTTTTAAAATAATTCATACTAATTTCAATGATGGAAATTTTTTTATATTGGGAGTTAGTTTTATATATATTTACCCTATTATACACAATTTTTTGTGGATAGATATACTTGGTATATTATATCACTGTTATAGTTTTGTATAGAATATATATGTGGATAAATGATCAAATAAAAAGATATAGTAAATGTTAGAGAGTTCAAAAAATATTCTTCAAGTAACCAATTAAGATTGTTGAATCCAATTGGAGACTTCTAGAGGAATATCTAATGATTCTATATGGTGTAATTATCTTATATACTTTATGATGGTTTTGAAAATCCATACATTACCCCTATTATGTATTAGTGTTATATGAATCTATTCCTTTGTTTTATGTTATATGTAATAGTTAATGTATATTTTATTATTATTATAAATAAACCAGATTTCAAAATCATTGTATAAATTGATAGAGTTTATTGTTTTCATCCCAGTGAAAAAAAGTAGTTTATATATTAAATATTTAAATGAAAAAGAATTTATCATTCTCATAAGTATTTAACCAAATGATGTATATATTTATTGCAGTTCCTTAATATGATAATATGATTTGTTCGTTAATAATGAAATATTATCAAAAATTGATATGATATATTGTATACACATGATTTCTAATTCAAAAAACTCTATATCATGTTCAAAAAGGGTAAAAGTGTAAAAGAGTTTCATCTGGGATAATATGTCTATCCATATATTTTTTAAAATATAAGTGATGATATACCCACCACATATTTTTCTATGTTTTAATTATCTCTTTAGAATCCCCTAAAATCTATTTGCGGCACCACTCCATACTTCATAACCCTCAGATAAAATATCATTTATAATCACCTTTCCCTTACATGGATCCAAAATCATGAACTCTGAATGATAATTGAGATTCGATTATAGTAATTGAGTAATAAAACTCAATAAAACATGACAAATTCATCATTACCCAGTCATGGTCATAGGTCAAGCCTCAAGGTCTTCATACCATGCATATGACTTAGTTTAGGCTATAAGGTTCTCATTTTCCTTATAGAAAACCATAATATTAATGAATAAATATAATATATTATTAAGGAATTATTCAGTACAAATCATCATAATCCATTATATAAAATTTATAAAAAACATTTCATTGGAAATTTGAATACATAAACAACTTTCACAAATAAGGATCCAAATTTTTCAATATTAAATTATTCAAAACTATTTCCTATAAAAGGAATATAATACATAAAATCATTCAATATAACCTAGAGAGAGTATGCATATGAAAAGGGAGGGATCATATATTTAAAGAGCGCAAACATAATAGATATCATCTAGTGATCATATGTGTGCATAAGAATAAAATAAATGTAGTATAACATGATCAAGATTTTTAATAATCATAACCAGTACATCCATGATCATCAATCATAAATAACTTCATAATGCATTGTCACAATAATAGAAATAAGTTATAATTGATTGTAATTGACAATAATTAATCATTTTTTATGAGAAAAAATAATAACCATAATACATAAGTTTTGGTATAAGCATAATTATATAATATATATTCCTTAGTAACGGATTACTACCAATATAGTTATTGTGGATAGATTTCACTCCCCATTGCATCATTCATTATTATGTAATCACCCTTAAGACTATCTTGTTCCGAAAGGACCCTTAATGAACTATGTTCAATACCCATTATATTCATTATTATAATTTTAGTTATTAGTCATTAACTAATTCATTTGAAGGATTTATAATTCACAGGAAACCAACCATTCAATTGAAACCTTACATATATATATACAGTTATTTCAAAAAAGATTCATCATATCATCATTTCATTAATTTTTTAAGTGATAAATCATTCATTAAAATTTATTTATTTTATTAATAAACCATCCACAAGGAGAATAAAGATGGTAAAATTGGATCATATCTCTATTAAATTATATGAAACATCGAATGATTTTATTATAATTGAAGATACCTTTAAAATATAATCAGAATAGTTTATCTGGATAATACTTTTTTTTTGAAATCCATTATTTAAAATAAAAAAAATTCTGAAATGTTAATGAAATTATTTTTAAAAAAATATTTTCAAAATTAATAATTAATTAAAATATTATTCGTGAATTATAGTAAATATTATCGTGTGATGTACGTAAAAAAAATTTATTCACATTTTCAATAAATAGTCATAAGAACCTCAATTTTGAAACCAATAATGAGTCCTTTAAAACCATTTTATATAAGGTCAATAATGGGTAGAATTAAATTAATAAATGATTGGATAGTATATAAAACATTCTTCATAATATTTTAACGATTTAATAGACATGTAAGAAATGACTCCTATGGAAAAAGAGAAGTAATTTTAATTATCCTTAAAAATAATAATTCAGATTCATGACAAAATAAAAGGCGCAAATTGAATGGAAAGCATATAATCTCCATAACTATTCATATTATAAAAAATATATTATTTTTGTGGGATATGTAATATAATTCCATCACCATAAATTTTAGTGTAAACAATCTCAGTAAAAAAGACACTTTAACATAAAACCCTTATAGAAAATTAACCTTTCCTCATACGAAATATAAACTCAATTATAATAAATTATATTTATTATAATTATATTAAATAACTAAATTAATTAATATAAAATCTTAACTATATGACTTATAACATCATTTCACAAGTTCGTTAATAATTTTTCATTATTATCAACATTTTGGGTATTAACTAACTCATTTCTCATGTATATTTTGGAGTAGAAGTTACAGTACTGTAACATTTATCATGTTTTTTCATCTATTGAATTTGAATAATTATATAAATATCATATATATTAATAATACTAATTTCTATAAGTATTCATATAAATTGGTAAAGAAAAATGAATTGCATCACTATATGGAGATGGTAGTCTGTACATTTAAAAGAGTGATGTTTCCATTATTTTTATAGAAAGAATTAAACAAATAAAAATAAAAATTAACCTTTATAGAATTATTAATATATAATAAATGTTGTATAAATAATTTACTAATAAAATAATAGCATTATATGATTTAAGTTGATGGAAAATGGATAATATTTCACATTGGCGGTGGTAGTCCACATACGTACACAAACGATACTTTCTTCGCCCATTTCACGGAGAAGATGTGGTAAATGGTTTTTTGATCATAAAAATATGATATCAATTTATTTATAATATTATAGTTTACATTTTAATATGGAAACAAAGAATTTATATGATTTTTATAAAAATAATAAAATTGAATGAACATGGTTAATATTTAAAAATCATTATTTAGAGACACCAATTGAATTACACAATTTACCATAGAAGATTAGTATTAAAAGTAAACAGAAATTTTTAGGATGAATAAAATAATAATAGTATGGTTCGTTTTTAGAGATTCGCTGAGATTTATGTCTCATGATGTTCTAATGTTGGAGGAGAATAGGTGTCTATTTATATGTGTGTCGAGGGATAAAATTTCCTAAAAGATATCAATGATATATATTGTCACAATTATGGAAAAGTATCTAAAATTAAAAAATTATATGATACTATAATATAATATAACGTCAAAATATCATCAATAAGTTATAAATTGAATTTTGGGGAAGTAAATCATTCCATAATCTCTTGGTTTAACCCCTACATAAACCATTTTTTAAGTCAATCTAGGAAACAAAAAATTACTCTTTATTATTAATTGTGATAAAAACTAAGTTAAACCTAATAAATTATATTATATATACTAATTATGAATATGTAATCCATTTTTATATTCAATTTCTATAATATTTGGAATTAAATATTAAACAATCTCACAAACTGCAATGAAACTAGCTTTTCGGCAAATGAATTTTTAAGCATAAAACGAAATCTAGTTCCATTAATTTCCATATAAAACAATAAAATGAATATAATAAAATATTTTTGAATATTTAATATATAAATTTCATTAAAATATTAATAATTAGATATTAATTAGTTTTAAAAAGATAAAAAATCATTTCTTGCATAAATATTTATTTTCCAAAAATATGTTATGTTGCTCCAAAGTTTATTTATACCAAAATAAAGTATAATAATGATTCCTATGTAATTTTTTATATTATTAATAATAACATTATTCATATTTTAAATAAATATATAACTAAATATAAAAGGAGAGATAAAATTTTAATTTAATGATAGTTTTAGAAAAATTATTGTGTTCACTATTCACTTCGGAATAAATAAAATTTGATTTTCAAAAATAAAAATAATGAAACTTTTGACATGTTAAATTAATAAATTATATTTATTTATCCAAATATAATTAATATAAAATTTATAAATTAACAATATTTTTATTAATAAAATGAAAAAAATAATTTTACAGAGAACATATTTTTGAAGCCTAGAATAAAATTACTAAAAATTGAGTAAATATTTTTTAAATAATCATTACAATTTATATATTTAAAAACCATATAAATATTTTCCCAATGTTTTTTTTAATATTCATACAATCTAATTTAAAAAAAATTATAATGTATTAATATTTAACAGTTCATGTAGACATGGTGTTCAGTTTAAGGAAAGCTATCAAATGTTTTTAGTTTATTTCAATGGAAATAAAAAATAATTGACTGATAAATTATACCGCCCTAAAATGAATTTAACCATAAAAAATCAACACTATAATAAAAATATATGATATATTTTCTTCATCAGATATACAGGTTCCCATGTAGATTCATTTAAATTATTATTCCTCTAAATAAAATTTACCAGATGAGTAGTGTTTTAATATTGAACATTATCATTATGTACCAAGATTTTTGATGGGTTTTATATATATGAATGATCATTTTATATAGGTATAACCTCTAGGATGAGTATATGATATGGACTAGGTATGTTCTTCAAAATGATGGATATAGAGAAAAACTCTGAAACATGAGAGCGGATTAATAGGAGTTCCAAGTGAAAATACACTATCCCAATTGGATCATGAATATAAAAATGAACAATATACATATGGATGATATTTCACTTTTTATGAATCTCATAACCTTTTCTATATTCAATTTCTTTGTAATACTATATAAAAAACATTTCGTTCTAGATCTCATCAATGATTGTTTCCATAACTCTTTTAGTAAATCTGAGCCACCATGAGGTGTTGATGAATTGCCTAAACCTTATATACCAGTTATATTACTAGATACTTTAGAAATAGATCTAGTATTATAACATTATCTCAACATTCCATATTTATATACATCATTATATAGAGGGAATCATAAGGAGGCATCTGAATTTCCATATAAAACCTATTGTTAGAATATAATTTAGTATGGGTAAGGTCTTGATCACAAAAAAATTAGAATCTTTAGAAAAGGATCACGACATATCCAATGGGATTAAATAGACCTCTAGTGTCTAACTATCTATTTGAGTATTATATGAATAATTGAAACACATATAAATATATAGAGCTCACATATTACCTCTCTAGAACATTGATGTAATCCTCAAATCTCGATCAGATATAATAGAATATATTACTCTATATAGCCTTACCACATCAGTAATATATATTCTAGAAATATAATCCAGGTATAAAATTTTCTCTTATAAAAATGAAGTGTGATAACTTTTTATGAAGGTCAAATATATAAAAAAATAAAATTATGTGCATTAAACATTTTGGTCAGTCCAATGAAAAAATCCAAGGTGATGTTTTCTCATTTCCATTCTAGTATGGAAAATGGTTGTAACATTAACTTATACATTTATCTCTCAGTATTAACATATTGGTATAATAAGAATTGAGATACAAACTCTATATTATCTCTCTTCGTATTTTCACCTATAAACACTATCTTATTTATATACACATCTTCATATTTATATTGTTAGTAGATAATTATGATATATTATCACTTCTAATAGTTCCAACATTATGTTTTAAATTTATGATAAATAAAATTTGTAATTGATTATTTTAATTCCATCACAATGAATATAGTTCTTTGGATTATTTCTCACATTCTTTTACTATTGCATATTCCCCTTATGAACCTCTTTAATCATCACAAGGATTTATGGATGAAAAATATTTTAGAAAGATAAGATTTCTTCTATTACATCAATATATAATGATCCATCATTGTCAAATAAATAAATATTTGATCTTTTATAATCCTACTCATAGATAAACATGAATGATCCTTTTAAATGAATATATCATACACCTTATTCTATTTCTATGGGTTATAATGTTTTGATTAGTCATATTATTTGACCAAATCCATCCATATTATCTACCACACACTCATATCATTATTTGATTGATACACAGTTTAATATTTTATTATCACTGTACATATCATACCATTTTCTTTAATGAGAAGGTCTCCATATCATTAATTCAAGGATTACCATTGATAACTCCAAATCCTAGTATGGTAAATCATTCTCCTACACCAACAATTTTTTTGAGGTATAAGGTATCACCAATTCAATTATTATTAGAAAACATCCTAACTTGTTCATTGATTCATTACAATAAATATAAAACCCTTCCTCATAGTAGGGTAGTGCGAGTACAGGTGCGCTGAAAACCCATATCTTCCATTACATTAACATGTAATTATATTCATAATTCCCAAGGAAATTAACTCAGTTGAAAGTTAACATTGTGGGTGGATTTTATATCATTGTGAAATCATTAAAATGGAACTGATAAAACCCATTTATTATATTAATACTATAGATATAGTACACATTGGTTTGTGTGGCCCAACATTTAATAACATATGTATTTGATAGATCAACTCATATACCATATTTTGAGATTATTTGACTAAAAAATGAAACATTGATAAAAAAATATCACTCATGGTTAATTTTTCATACAAACTCTCTTTCCATAGAATCTTAACTACAATACTCAAGTGATCATCATAATCTTCCATTATCTTGGAGTGTATAATTAAATAATCTCTAAAGAATTCCACACAAAACTCAATTTAATCACAAATGATTCTATTTACTCAATCTGTTAATATAATTGATAAATTAGTAAATCCGAATGGTATCACTATAAATTAATTTTGTACATACATCAAATAGAAGTCATTCTTTGGTAATCTATCACTTTTGACACTAAACCAATATAATCTAATCTAATAACAATCCAAAATCAATATATATTCCCTAATAATTGGTCAAAGATATAATTATTATGGGTGAAGAGGATACATATACTAGATCATGGTATTTTTATGTTTTGAAAAGAAAATGAAAGGTCATTTTGATCCATTATTCTTCTTAGAAAAAATAGAGCCTCTACCCAAATGTGAAAGGCTTGGATGAATGAATCCCTTATAATATCTATTTAGGAGGTTTCTTACTCAATTACTAAAAAACAATTAGTGATTTATATATGGATTCCATAAAATAGGTGTAACATAGGGTTTGGGGTTTATTGGATACTGAACATTATGATTTTGAGTAAAACTCGGAAAATCTTCAAATCTAAAATAAAAAAAACACATGAAATTAGAAATTATTTGATTTAGTGTTTCTAAAAATAACATCATAGATAATTATAAACCATTAATAGTAATTATGAATGGTGAAATGGATTTTTTTTCTATTAGATTCTCACTTTTTTTTACAATGGTATACAATAATCTATAGTTTCATAATAATCAGTCATACATCCCTTCCACGTTAATGACATGGGATTTATATAGATAAATGTAATTTATTCCCAAAATCACATTTAATTTTACTAAATATGGAATTACAATATTTTCAAGAATTTAATTCTAGAAATCTTCAATTAGGGATGAATAAAAGACTTGATATGTGATTGTTATAAAATTAATAATTTATTCTCAGAATTATAAATATAATAATTAAGGATAGGAATTAACATTCCTTGATACCTTTCACGATATAAATGAAATCATATAATCATGATCAAATATGGTACAACAATATTTCAAAAAATCAATAACCACCATAACTTTACCATTCTCTCTCAAATCCTATATGAAAACCAATATGGTTAGTTTGACCATAAATTATCATTTATCAGAGTAATAGATCATGAAAATTCATTCATTGGATATATAAATCATGACACCTTATTTCCAATCAATTACACTTTATGATTAACCATTTAAATACCAAGTCACTATCTATTAAAATCCTTCATAATGAATCCTAATTAAAAATATAATTATTCTACCAATATCGAGTTAGAGTTTATATAATGGTGTACAGTCTTAAGGCCACTCATCATACACTAGTGATGATCAATTTAGTATCCAATCTACCCCATTAAGAGTTTCTACCTCTAGGTGAAACTATTACATGGTTGTACGTACATAAAAGAATATAGATTTGGATATAAGTTATACGAAACCCACAATACATTATTTTTAATATCATAGAATGTTCTCTTATATATTTTTTTATCCAAAGGGTTCCCCATTATTTTTTTCATACAATTTTTCAAATGTCCCCAATCAATTCTATGACACCAACTATAGAGACTGATACATTTTATACATGAACCCTATATATTATTTGTGGAATATTTATAATAAATAAATTATATTAATGAAAAAATACTGAAGTTTTAGTGAATTTAGATTCATTAATATATATAAATTTGGTATACAAAATATTGACATTATTTCCCATTATATTCATCAAATATAGATCCATTATTCGATATATCATTTTTTTTAAAAAATTCTTTATTACATGGGGAAAATAAACCAAATAAATTGGCAATCTCAGAGTGTTATAAATAAAAAAATTGATGTCATTAAATTATCATAAGTGAACATAAGATAATAATAATGTTATGATAAAATGGAATTAACATAAAATAATAATACCATATCCTTTAATGACAGGTAGTCATAAATCATGACATAAGGTGTTATCATAATAACAAACATAATTCATAACTATGTAGAATGATCAATAATAAATCAAGATCAATGAGAACATATTAAAATAATAATTCATATGTTTTTATCATATATATAAGAATAAAAAATTATTACATTACTCCAGAATCATTATCATGAATATCATAGTGGATGGGGTTCACTCTAACATATTCGGTCATTTTGTTAGTCACGTTTCAATCCCAAGACAATCTTATTGAAAATGTAACTAACTAAAATAGGTTCACTCTCCATTCATGTACACATTATCACAAGATATATCAATCTTTTCCCAATGAATTTGAGGGATATATATTTCTATTTACACCAATCACATAATGAAAACCAGACATTTGTGTTGCACAAGATCAAAATACATTCATCATATAATCATATCATAACCCCTGGAAAGTATATATGTTTTATAAAAATTTAAAAATAAAATTAACAAACCCACTAAAGAAAGAATACAGATTCTTGAATTGGATCATATCCCTTTTTTGGAGAAGGTGATGACATGAACTAGTTTCCCAATTCATGTCATCAAAGAAATTTATTAAAAGAAAATTTTAAAATACAACCATGAGGTGTAATGCTATTACACCAGCATGGAATCAGTAGGGGTACAATGGGACTCATGAAAATACAAACCCAAAATAAAAAAAACATCTTACCTGAGATCGTTCTAGAGGAGAGACTGAATCTGCAACATCCAGACAGAATCCCATCCTTCCAGTATATGATCAGCATTCAGAAAAAAGTTCCAAATAGAGAGAAAGAATCCTCAAGGTAAAAAGCCAAGATTAGCATGGAGATTATCAGAAATGTAAACCAGGAACTGAGCAGAGATAACCCCATGAGTAGCATCGAAAGATATCTTAATCCAGAATTAAGAACGGATATTTTAATAGAAGTTTCAAGTAATATTCATGAAGTCAAAACTCAAAAGAAGACACCATCAATCCAACCATACTGCAATTCTCACCAAACTATAATTGTGAAGTCTATAAAAACACAACCAGTTTATCCTTTGCATGACTGATAAACCTACAGTCATTCATCTTGCTTCCATAATCAGAATAAAGAATACTTATCAGCAAACAAGTCAAGAAAAACAAAGCAGTCCATCCTGTCAGAGAAAATTCCAGTCCAGAAAACCCTAATATAATGCAGTAGTGAAACCAATGAGAAAAAACTAGATGGAGAATCAGACATATCCTTGTCCAAACACCATGGAAAAAGATATGTAAAGAATATCCAGAAGCATGGGCCATCAAAGAGAGACAAACAGATTAAATCTAGAATTATATCATAAAAAAGGAGCTACAAAATCCTATGCAGGCCAATCTTCAGAACCCATCCAACAAGGAATAGCCGATCAGAGAAGCAGAGACATAACATCAGATATGATGTAACAAAAACTAAATCCAAGGGAACATGATGAGGCCAGCAGAAAGAGGTCCTTCAATCTACTCCTGCCAACATCCAGCTTAAATGCTTCATGCAACCAGCAAGTAAAATAATAATCGAAATAAGATCTGAAAGAAGTATCATACAGATTAAGAAGATTTCGTGCTCATCTTTAATCTTTCATTGAAAAATGAATATTTTAATATCAAGATATTCCTCGGCTGGAATCTTACCTTCTTGAAGCACTTAATGGGAAATTTCAAGTTACCTATCCATATGATCATTCCACACATGAATATCCTGCTCATCAAACAGCGGCAAAAAATAATACAGCATAGTACTGGAAGCCTCAACCCGAGTCTTATCTTGAGGATCATCTGTAAGTTTTTTCTTAGAATAATTTTGAGGAAAATATTGTTATCCTTTTTACATAGAATATATAAAATTTGTAAATGATCAAAACAATAAGTAATTTATTTTTTATAAAAATATCCAAGAAATATTATAATGTAATAATCAAAAAAAATATTATTCATCATAGAAAAAATATACATTTATACAATATATGTTAAAATTAAAAAAATTGTTTCACAATTTTGGTAAAAAGTAAAAGGACATCATTAAGGAAATAAAAAAAAGTATCTTTAAAACAAATATAGAAGTTAGAATATTTTTAACTTTGGTTTGGATTAATTTTTGGAGAATTGTTAAAACCTTCTTGAATTTGTTATAAAAATATATCAAACATTAATAAAAAATTCCACCCCCAAAAATGAAATAAATTTTGCTTTCCATAAAAACATTAATTCCATTTCATGGGAACATAATGTGAGGAAAATGAATTGAAAATATTTAATATTCCTAAATAACTAGTTGAGAATAAAATAACTAATTTTTTATGATAAATATAATACAATGTATTCAATGTAAATTTTGGAAAAAATAATCCAAATAAAAGTTTATTTTAACATACCACACATACCTCAAGATCGACTATATTTATAAGTAATCTATACATATATATAATAAATATAAATTTATTTAATTTTATAATAGAATATTATTTATACCTTTTATATAATAATAAAGTTCATTATAACATGTTATCACTGATTTATAACAATCATTCATTATCACCATCATTTCATATGTTAATTGGTCAATTTCTCATATATGTTTTGGTTTAACAGATATGGCCATATCACATTGATCATAGTCAATTGATGTCTAGAATTTATATAATTATATAAATATCTATTATATTCAATATATAAATATTTAGAACCATTAAAATAAACTAGTGATGAAAAATGAATTACATCATTATGTGGTGATGGTAGTTCGTACATAAGAATATGTGATGTATAAATTTTTCTATGGATTGAATGAATGAAAGGTAAAAAAAAATATTCATTACATATTCATTATTATTTCAAAAATATGGTATATATATTATATCATTATTAATATCATCCATTAATTATGGAAATGAGAAATCAATCATATATTTATGTGGATGTAGTAGTCTAAAACAAACACATAAACTAGATTTTCATATCCCATTTATTGGAGAATAAGTGTTAATTGATTGTTCCATCATAATAATAACATGAAAGTGTCATTTTGAAACTATATTTTTTATATTATTATAGAAAACTTTTGTTATTATTATATAATGGTGAAAATAAAATTTAAATATCATAGTTAACATATATTCCACTTCATCGAGAAACATACATTGTCATAATCATTTATCCATAAAGGAATGGTCTTTAGATATTTGTAGAAGATTTAGGGTGAAGTAGAGGAATATATGAAATTTTTTATTTTGTCTTGTCTGATATAGAAATCTACGGTTTTCTGAATAATGTATTATAAGTGGTGACCTTTTAAATGTGAGATGAGGTGCATAAATGAATTGTCATAAATTATATAAATTATATATGTTCCCTACCTTGGGAATATATCTAAAAAACAAAAAAATATTTTAATTTAGGACATTATAAAGTGTAAATTCCTTAGAATAATAATAATTATACATTTTGGGTGGAAATAATTGAAATATATATTGGTTTAAACCCTGGGAAAACCATTTTCACCATAACCATGTTATGAAGAATTAACTATTTTTTACATTTAATTATGACAAAAATGATTTTTAGCGAAGAAAAAAACATCAATTATGTTTATAATAAAATTAAGCTATTTATTTAGATACAATTTCTTTAAATGGAATAATTTAATTTTAAATAAGCATCCAAAAAATTTCAAAAACCTTTTTTAAATAAATTAACATCTAAAATAAAATTGAATTTACATATATTAATCACATTGTAAAAAACATAAAAATAATTATAAAATATATGATTGAATATATTATATATTCATGAAATTAATTTTTTTAATCAACATAGTATAATTTATTTTATTATGATATGAAATTTTGTATATAAAAATAGCATTTTGAAAAATGTTATTGAAATCCTAAATATTAAATTATAACAATATCAAATATAATTATGATCAAAATAATTTAATATATTAATTTAAATTAAAGGGAAATTATGTTATATTAATATAAAAATTAAAATAAATTTCTTTATTTTCATGAAAATAAGTTATATTTTTTAAAAAAAATTCGGTGTTTTCACTAATCATTGAAAATTAATTCTTTTTAGGAAAACTAATAAAATGTACCCTGAGCTAATGCTAACATTATTATTTGATAATGAAATAAATTTCTTTAAATAAATAATATAATAAATTTAAAATTATTTATATATTACATTAAAAAATGTAGTAAAAAAATTTTGATGACAACATTTTTTAATGAATAAATATAACATTATAAAAAATAATGTACTTATTTTTTAAAACATTAATAAATAAATTTTCAATATTAAAATATATTAAAAATATATTTCATAATATTTTTACTACGATTAATATTACAAAATTTATGGACTAGGTTATAATGGATTACTATATCACGATTCATTTTGACACAATTTTGCATGTAATTTAAGTTATCGAATACTCCAAGTTAACATTTAAAATAATGTGGTTTTACACCTCTATTACTATTACCTCAGGTCAAATCCATGGCCTTAATGCCTTAAAATGTGATCAGTTATATCATCATCAACATCATATGTGGTGCTCTATATATGGGATTGGTATAAACTTGATGCATTAGATAGATTGCTTTATATGAAACCTCTAGTCTCAACAACATCATTACATAATATTTCTAAACCTATCCATTAAATAGGTAGAACGACAAGGATTGAAAGAATTATGAAAAAAATGTATGAAAGAGCCTTTTAATAAACATTTATTGATTAATTAATAACAAATATATTGATAATTTCCATTAAATTCATTTTATGCCTGAAAAATATGTTTTCTTCCAAAATATTTTTTATTACCTTTTGTTTATGCATATTATAATTAACTCATGAATCTTTTAGAATTTTAATTTTATAAAAATGATATCATTTTATATATCGAGATAATAACATTAATTCAGCATAAAATATTGTGGTTTTTTAAAAATGATTAGTTTTTCAATGAATAGTGAAAATATACAGATTTAATAAAGAATAATATTGTACATTCATGTATTAACAAATTTATTTATATTTTAATTTATTTTAAAATTGATTTAGTTAATTTTAATTTAACATTATCAAAATAATGTCATTATAATATGCGTTATGATAAATATTCGAATAAATAATATTTATATGTAATATTTTTTTTATGGAAACCCATTTTACATTGAATTTTCCATTTTTTTATAAAATTAACCCCCTAAAATGTAATACTCTTAATCATATCATATATAATTAAAAATTATTCCATAGTGATATTTTGTCATAATGAATAGAAAAAAAATAAAAAAAAATTGCATGGTTATGGTTAAAACGAGCTTATCTAGTTGTTAACCAAGTTATAATCTTAATACATATAATTAAATCATATGACATTAATTTTTTTCTATCCATATTTACATAATATATTATACAACCATTGAGTTCTATTCTATATTTAATAATTTTCCTTTTATATGTCATTATTGTATTTTACACTTGTTTCAAAATTCCTTGTGTGTCCCCTCACTAACATATAAAAGACACCCCTCCACATATATATATACACCGCCATGAGCCACATAGTTTTGAAAAATACTTATAAATTCTCTTATTAAACTCCCAATTCCTGAATTAGGGGTGAATATATTTTTTATATACTATTCCAAGATTCTTTATGAAAGGGAATTATAAGGTGTTTATAGAAGAAGAGATAATCATCATACCCAACCTTCTTTAATTTATGTACTCATATACCACATTTAAATTAATGGTATTGATAATAATATTAAAAAAATACACAAATATTCTAAAATTATATTATGACTATGTAAACACCATTATCAACACAGTTTTCATAAAATGTTAAATAAAAGATTCACATATGCAAAATGGGGAGTACATCATCCACATAGTGATATAATTCATCTTTATTCACCAACATTTTTGATTGATTATTATTATGGATTTAAATTCTAGTTTTTGTTATTTATATTATTAATACAATTCTAGAAGGAAAATTTATTATTTATCATTATTTGAATTTTTAATTATAAAATAAATTCAGAGTTAACACATGTGTATGAACTACCATCTCAATGAAAAATGTCATTCAATTTTTTAATAGAAATATTAAATATTATTAAAAAAAATATATTATAATTATATTTTATATTTATATCATAAATATATTATAGATTCCATGTGACAATGATTGATGTGTAAGTATTGGAACATCAAAATTGACATTCCCTGAAAAAGAAACCAGTCAACAGTAGGAAACAATGATTTCAATAATGAATAATTAATATATGGGTGTTGAACTTTGTAAGTGGATCAAATAAGATATTATAATTATTTAATTTTTATTACATATAATTGTAATGAATATAAATTTATTATAAATTAGTTAAGTTCACTTTTGAATCAATTTAATATTGATATAAGTGTATTATGATTCAATATCCATATATTAGGATTTTGTATGACAATATTTTCATTAAGGGAAATTATATGATATTTCATTAATAAAAATTTAAATTTAATTCTCTTTTAGTTACTCATGGAATATTCATTTAATGGTATAATTTTAGACTCCAATTTATTGATTAATAAATTATTTTTAAAAAAATAGAAATTATTTCCTCAATGGTTAGGAAAATTTTTCATTCATCTCTTTATTTTGTTAAATAAAATCTTGATTTATTTATGAATTACACAATAACATTTAAGACATCATTTTATCTATGTTTTAATTTCTATTATAAAAATTTAAATTCCCACCATCAAGATTTCTAAATGATTTGATGCTTATTTTATAGGACTCCATGGTTTATTTTAATGAAAAAAAATACTTATTATTTTTTAAAATTTTAATTTTTATTAAGTAATTTCAAAATAAAATGTTTATTTTAATTGTATATATTATAGTGTACTTTAAATTAAAATTTTCATCTATGACAAAAACATTTGGTCTTAAATATTATTTATAAAGTATATGATCCAGTGATTCTTTATTATTTCTCTATATGTTTCTTGATTATGTGCATTATATTTATATAAAAATTAGTTATTTTCCACAAGTTAGGATATGATGATATAATGAATGTTTTATTATCTATGTCATAAATATTAATAGATCATTAATATTTGAGGGGGATCCTGTAATTATATATCTTATAATATATCGGGTAAATATTAGTCTATTTAATATAAAAAGTTATATGGGAGGTTATCCTAAGCTTTAAAAGATGGTATATAGGATGATATACATATAATGAAAGATGGTAAAGTGCCGGTTTTCCCATGCAAGGAGAACGTACACAATTGGTTATCCAAAACCTAACATGTGTGGAATGTATTTGTGGATAACCACTACACATAATTTCTATTATTAATATTATGAAACATTTATGAATCTTTTTAATTACATGATCTGATGGAAATATAATGTTCTCATGGATCATGTTCTCTAATTATTTTATGATTCATGTCTTATGAACTAAATAATTTTAAACAATAACTCGTGATTCTTGTGAATGTATTTTTTTGGTATGGTTTAAAAAGGTAAATATCTGGTCATCATATCCATATTCTCATTTTATTTAAAATGATCATTGATATATCATTTTTTTATCCTTATAGAGAATATAATATTAACCATTCTTATGTTTTCTTATCCTTATGATATGAATAACGTTTTTAAGTGTGATTTGTAAAATAAGGGTGAGAATTGTGAAGAACTGTGTTGGTGATTATATTAGTCATTTATATAATTGTAATTTATGTATTGAAGTCTCCAAAGACACTAATGCATCTTGGTTTAGCATTGCTCATTTTGTTATGTAAATAATTTTATCTAACCAAATGTAATATTTATATATGAGAGGTTTGGGTAACTATATTCACTGTTAGAGGATGGTTTATTTATTTTTGGAAACTCGTATAAGAAAATCATAGTGATTACTGTTAGGATAAGATTATATATAGGACAACTTCTAAAGTTTTAGTAAAAAACTACTGTTGTTTTACTAAAAAATAAAACTCTATCTTGATACTAGAAAGTGAATTCATCTTTGAAATAAATTCATTTATGGGTAATAATAATGAATGGGTAGAATTGGGTATTATAATAATCTATACTATTGTATGACAAGTGGGTCAAAGAGAAGACACATACCAAGACACTAACAGTAAGATATTTTTAGTTTAATTCACATTACCCTTATAAAATATAATTATAGATTTAAATATATTATTATCATAGATATCGTTGGATAAATACATATTGTCATGGATTGAAAAGAAGTAGTAATTAATTATACCTTCTATAAATAAGTTTTCAAAAATAATATGGTTTCTCACTATATGTGTTGTTTCTAACACTATAATTTTTTTTAAAAAGTGGCTAGATCAGGGAGGAAACATGTTTTCATTAAAAGTTATGAAAAATTAAATTATTTTACTCCTAGGATACAAAATTTTATTGGATCTAGAATATAAGATATTGTTTTCATTCTTACAAATCATTCTCAATCCATAAATCATAATTTTATTGCATTCGAGAAAATGAGGGAAGACAATATATCGAGTTTTTAGTGATACAATATTCTCCTTCCTTTATATGTTTTTGATATCAAATATATTCAAAATAATGGATTAGTACTATGTAGGATATATTTTCAGTTATCTAGTTTTTATCTCATGAAAATGTTATTTTGGATTTTTATCTATTGGAATTTGAATCAGATCAATAGTGGAATCACATCCAATAACACGAGGAAACAAGTTAATGAATCTATGGAGTGGTATTTGTTTGGAAAATTATTTTCCAACAAGTACATTCCACATATTCTTTACACAAATGAATAAATTTTATTCAATTTGTTAAATAACAAGGATGATGAATCCATTAGTACCTATGAGGAAACATTAACAAAAACGTTATGTAAGTTGTGGTATTATCATTTAATTTGAAGTTAATATTAATCAGTTCATTAGTGCATTAAATCCACATATTCGAATGGTTTTATCCATATGGGACATCATTAGATATGAATAAATCATTCTAGGTTCTACCAATATAGAAATGGATATTGGAGTATCCCATTAATACATGATTTGGATAAGAAAATAATATTAGATCAAACAAAAAATTTATTGATAACAATTATTTAGAGACGAATATATTTCTTCCTTAATTATAGAAATTTTAAATAAGACATGGATGAAATAATTTTAACTGGACATGTAAATTATTTATATGGGGAAAGTAAATTCATCAAAAAACGAATCCCAACATGATGGGAAGAGGTTATCTAATTAAGAAAATAGAGATAAATAACCACAGAATTCACTAACCACACTCATATATTTTTAATGTAAGGAATATGGGTATTTTTTAAAATAATTATCAAATCTAATGGAAAATGAAGATGATTGAATTTAGAAACCTCTTAAGACACATGATAAATTAAAATCCTATATGATTCATATTGCTAATATGAGGTACGAAAGTGGTGTGGGGAAATGGGAACATACAATAAACTCTATAAATTCTAATGTATTACTTGATTCTAGATTTAACCACTCTCTTATGTATGAAAAAAATATAATGACATCACAATACAACCATAAATATTATAAATTAAATTTTCAGTGAAAACATCTATTGGTGTGATATTCATAACTCGACACTATGATTCTTCTCTAGTTGATATTTATGAGAATATTCTTAATAAAAATGTATTTACAATTCCTATACTTGAATTAGATGTGATTAGGAACATGGATTGGATTTCTTAATAAAAATACCATATCAATTTCTTAGAAAAGTATGTTATATTGGATATTTTGAACCTGCCTAAGATTGTCAACCGATGTGATGATAAATATAACCTCCAAATATAATTTGAATCAATTTTATTGGACATGATTCATATTCAAAGGTGGTTTATATCTCATATGTCTTTTGGGAAACTCTGTAATGATGATATAAATATTGAATACATTTTTTTTAATAGATATAATTTTTTTCACCTTTTAAATCATGTAGTTAGATTTTAAATTAAGATCCTATACAAGGATACATATATTTCATAAAATCGATTTATAGTACCCCTAATTTAGTTTAATGATGTAATGAAAAAAAATCCTATAGAATTTTGATTGGGGATTAGTTTGGACAAGCACAACAGTATGTGGTGCACATTTTTTTCAATAATAATGATAGATCAATGTGGCTCCAAAATAGTTATGGTCTTTAATCATGACTTTATTAATGAATTAGAAGGAGATAGATATTTTATTCTGTTGGTATGTAATCATGGTAATACAAATTTATGTTTAAATGTGAATACATACCCATGTAGTCCTTCGATATAAGTAATAAGGAATATGAATTTATATTCATTCCATTTTTCGTTTATAATTCTCCCACTAAATTCATTGATTTGATAAATAGAGTATATAGTGAATATGGTTATCTATTGTGGTAGTTTTTTGTAATTATATTCTTATATATTCCAATATCATAGACAAGAATGGGGATTTTTTATGGATTATAATAAATACAATATTAAAGAAGAAGTTGTATAAACAATTTTTATGTTGTGAAATTTGTATACAAAAAATATAATTTTGTAGTAAAAAATATCTATTGAGGGTATATCTATAAATCCATGAAAGATAGATGTTATATATAATTATCTAAAACCAAAAACAATGATTTTGATCAAAAACATTCTAGGATTGGGTGGATTTTATCAATTCATTGTAATGCATTTTTTATGAATATTTATAACAAATAGTATTATCTTGGAATGGTGTCAAGTTCCCTTGGATAGATGATTGTGAATAAAATTTTATGGATCTGAAAAAAATCTTGGTAATAACATTGATGATAAAATTCCTATAATGTGTATAGGTAGTTATTACCTGAAGTTATTAATTGAATAAGGGACAAGGATGAACCCTCAGGATCAATGATCTGGTGATAGCTAAATCCACATTCTAATTTAAGGTTCATTATAAGAATTACTGAACATATTTTTTTGAGTTTCATGATCTAATGTTTTGATTTAATTATTTGGAATCATTATCCTTATAAATAAAGATATGAAATATATATTAATTATTAAATATTAAAATATATATTCTCCCATATATTGTTGAATATGTGCCAAAATAATAAGGTTATAGGTGATTAAATATTATGATTACTGAATACATTACAACATAGGGAAGGAAAACAAGGTGGTAGATGCTATGAGGTGAAGTGATCATGATATCTTGTCCATAATGATGATGAAAAAATCAATTTGTTTTTTAAAAACTATAGATATAGAAATATACATAGAAGGGGATTAATCAAATATTTTCAAATTAGTATTCAATAATCTATCTATGTAATAATTAAAGATTCACAAAAGGAAGATTGTGAGCATAAAATAAGGAGAGAAATTTTCCTGAGTATAGCATTGATTATGATGGAATGGTGAAATTTAAGACCCATTTATGTGTATCATCAATACCAAATTTCAGGAAGTATTTATTACAAAACAATAATTTTTCATTGGTTACTACACATCTTGGAAGTATAATGATGTATAGTTATCTGAAATAATATTTTTTGGTGGGGAAACATGATGATAGTTATTGAACTGTACATATATCATTGCATGGTATGTCAGAATGTTATGTATTATAGACACAAGTCAGAGGGAATGTTGAATCCATTACACAGACCCTAAGAGAAATGGAAACATTTACCATTGATTTTTTCTTTCTACTCCCAAAATTTACTAACGACTATAATATTATTGAGTTGTAGTCATTTCTTTACTAATTCAAAAAAATTCATTGTTATCAGACAATATTTTCCCCATGTTTATTATTCCAAATAATATATTAAGGAAGTGGTAAGGATTCATGGAAATCCAAAATTTAATATATTTAACCAATATCCATGGTTTACTATTAATTTTTAGAAAATTATTCCACATGAACATGATTCAGAGTTCTATTTCAGAACTGCCTATAATCCTTAAAACAATGATCATTCTAATAAGAAATTTAAACCCCCATAAGATATATTGATATAATTTTCTCTGGATGGTAAAGGATATTAGGATAAACACTTTTGTCTTGACAGATATTTTTATAACTACATATTCAGTTTGAGAAATCATATAATTCCTTATGAATCACTCTATGAATAGAAGTGATGAAGTCTAATTTTTTTATGGTCATAGAGAATAGAAGTTATTGGGACTTTAGTGAGATAATTAAACGTAATATATTTCCAAATACATTAAGCAATATATCATGGTATCTTTCAGTAAAAATATTTTTTTTACTAATAATCATTAGTGAAATATGGAATAAAATTTCGGTGTAAATGAAATTTTAAAATTTCAAGTATTCAAAATGGTGTAGAGATTTATAAATAATGGAAATATGGTCACACGGTTTACTGCCTCTTTATAGATTCGTAATCATGTAGTGCTGTTAATATATCACCTGAAATATCCACTGAACAACTCTTATGATCTAGATGTATTCCATGTATCTATCTTAAGGAATTTCATGCCATATCATTCACATGTATTAAATTGAAAAGATACAAAACTAGAGAATGATATTTCATATGATGAATAACTAATAGAAATTTTGGACCATAGATATAATTTTCTACGAAATATAAATACTCAACTGGGTAAAGTTCTATTAAATAATATGTAAATCGAATAATATATATTAAAACCTGGGGATGTGATGAAATAGATATGTCCTATTTTTTTGAACCATAGTGGCATAATTTCGATGGTGAAATTCTATTTCGTGGGGAATAATTTAAAACCCCAATATTTCATATAATTTCCCTTAAAATAAACATGAATTATTTTATAGAATTGATCATACCCAACCTCATATATAAATGAACAATAATATAGTTTATCATAATAGCATAGATATGAAATTTTGGGTATGAATATCATAAAGGATATTTTAGAAAATATTAATAAATAGTTATTTAATTAATATTAGTGGATTTATTTAAAATAAAATGTACTAAATTTTCCATTAATGTAATTTTATTTCTCAAATATATTTTTTCTATGTAAATGATATATATTTCAATTTCGACATGAATATTATATTTAATTTTTAAATAATTTAAAATTTTAATTTTACAAAATGGTTTATTAATCATGATATAGAAATTACATTAAGATGAAATTTTTGGATTTCTCTAAAAAGATTAATTTTTAGCAAATACATGTAAATTATAAATTCTGTAAGGAATATTATTTCCCATTATAGTAATTATATATAAGTATATATATTATTACATGAAATTATTTACAAATATAATTTATTCCTTTAGATTAAAACAAATCCATTTCATTTCATGGTAATTTAAATTATGTTTACTTCTTAGTATAAAAACATTTTTACACATAAGAATAAATTTTTTAGGAAAAAAAATTTCATCGTTTTTGTTGGTTTATTTTAATATTTATTTCAGCCACTTATATAAATTGAATAGATAAAATTTATTCCATATTTAGAATCATATTTTCAATATTTTTAAATGATGAATCCATCCTTATAGTTTATAATTAATAGTAAAATAAGGAAAAAAATTCATGAATAAAGAGGAAACAAGTTTATCGATTATTGAACCAAGAGATAAGGGTAATATTTCCACACAAAACCAACTAAATCCTATTTTCTGGCCATATTTCGACCACATATTTTTGAAACATTAATTATATTTTTATTTTGAAATTATTTTGAATTATTATCATAGAATTCTATTTTAATATTTTTTTGAAATTTTAGGTGTGTCATTTTTGTCCCTTATAAAAGGACCGAAAACCAATCTTATGAAAAAATAATGATCCACCTATATTGAATTGTTTTCCCCATTCTTCTCAATACATTCCTACCCATGATTTATACATTTTTTTAAGATTCATATTCCATTCAAAGGGTCCATGAAGGGATTTAAATACTTCTACTGAAGAAAAGGACATCATTTGACGATACATCTTTCAATTTATTTCAATTTATACCACCTATAAATATGTGTTATTCAATATAAAATAATATATTTTGATTCCTAAATATCATAAAATGTTTTTATGGAAATTGAAGAACCATTACCTACGTTCTTTTCCATAAAAATGGTAATTAATTTATTACTGGTGCTTACATGTGGACTTCCACCTCAATGTAGTGAAATAATTCATTTTCAATCACCATAATCAAATGTTTATTATTATGATATATTTAATTAGTTAAAAAAATTATTTATTATAAAATTATTCTGTGGAAATGATAAAATATTATCTAACTTTCCTTCATTTTTTCATTCAAAAATAAAAATAGCATTCATGCCAACATATGAACTGCCATCACCACAAATAGGGTTATTCATTCATCAATATCAATATTTTATAGATGATTATTAATAAGAATATAATTAAACTAAATTTTATTTAAATCGTGTTTACCATTATGTATATGAAAAAAATGATCAATTTCAGGTATAGGAACTTTCATAGAGAAACATCCACGTGGAACTAAATAGTTAACAGTTAAAATAGTGATTTTAATGTTGAATTATAAATAAATGGGTGTTAAAATGTTCTGAAGGGATTATATATGATTTTATCTCTATTTATATTGTTTTTATAAAAAAATTATAATGAATTGAATTTTTTTTAAAGGAGGATATATTTATTTCTATGAAATTCAAAATTATTTTACAAGATTTATGTTTCACCCGCATTTTATTAATGATTGTTTATTCATAGATTTATATTGAGGGAAATTATATGATTCTAATTTAATAAAACCTTTTAATTTTATTATATATTTTTTATTCCTTTAATATTTATGTAATAGTTTCATATTTCTCCCTTTGGTACTTAGATGGACTAGAAATGTTTTTAATAAAAAAACACATTATTTACTGTTTCATTGGGAATAATTTTCTTCCACGTCGATGTTTTATATAATATATTATTGGGATATTTTTTATATTATAGTGTTTTTTACAATAATTTTATGAGAATTTTAATTTCTATAATATTGTTTTAATTTATCCCTTTTGTCATTCTATGAAGAAGTTACCATTTACTTCGTACAAAATCCTGATTTGATTCCTTATTTTATCATACATGGAATGAATAGAATTCAGTGTTATCAATATGAAAAAATTATTTTAAGCTTCAATTAAATGTTTCCAAGTTCAATCGAAATGAATATTTTTTCTATTAGTGTTTTTGAAAATAATCTAGAAGAGAGTACATTAGAGGTTATCCAAAGACTGATGTAGGTAAATAGACAATTATTCAAATCATAACATGTGATGTATGTTATTATGGGTAGCCTTGACGTATGTTTTATATGATTTTGATTATTCCCAACATTATTTAATTTTCTATGACTTTATCTTATTCCAATTTTATTCTCTCATAAATATTGTTCATTTAATCATTTTTGTTTGATTGAAAATTAAATTCCTTGATTTATCCCATGATTCATTATTATTATCTTTGATTTATGGGGTATGGTTTTCACTTGTAAATTTAATGTTTGTATACACTTATTTTTTCATATAATCAAATAATAATTAATATATCCTTTATCTAATACTACGCTTCCTAGATCACACTTTATTCTATTCCATTTATTTGAATGTAAAAAAGTTATTGAGTATGATATATCAAGATGGATAATGGTTATAGAGAACTAATTGGGAGATAATATTGATCTTTTCAGACTAGTTATATATATATATATATATATATATCTATGTTTCAAAAAACAATAAACCTTTATATTTCTAGAATGGATAATTTTTTTATGTGATAAATATTCATCAAAAAATTACTTTTACGTATGAATGAATTGGGTCACTATTGTCAGTGTTAGAGAATGGTTATTTTTTTCTAACTAGGATAACAAATTTTTAGTGATAAAAAATAGGATAATCCTGACTATTGTAACAAAACATATGTTATAGTAATGAATATTTTTTGGTTTTTCGTGAAATTTCATATATTTCTAGACACAAGAATGTGGATTATTATGTTTAATAAAACCACCAAGGGGTTAAAACTCTAAATGGAGAAAATTGGGTTTTAACATGAATGTCACCAATGCAAGATGAGTGGGACTAGGACGGCACACCGAGCTAGAAAATATAATGAGATATTCATGGGTTAATTCAAATTTTTTATTAATTTTTATGAATGATTTAAATAGATGTTGATCATAGATGGCCAAACTTTAACATAAGAAGTCATATATTGAAAATTAGGTGTCAGGATTTAGAGATTCTATAATTTAATTTAAAGATTATAAGGTTTTCACTATGAATATTCTTTATGATTATGTTTTTTTATTCAATGTATAGAGCCTAATGGAGCAATATTAAAATTTAATGATATAGAAAATTGGTTTATTATTCCCTCATGAATAAAATGTTATTGTATTTGGAATGAAAAATTTTGTTTTTATTCGAATGAAAACACGTTCAATATATGAGTCTTATTGAGAATCAAATTAATAAATGGTGGGAAAACACTCAATTGAGTTGATAATAAGGAAAAAATAAAACATATTTTAGTTAGATCTATGATCCACTCATTGTTGGAAAATAGATAATTACCAAAAAAAATTATTTTCTCTAGTGTTAGAAGAATTAGAATTTACTTTCTTGGTTTATCATTTTGACGGTGAAGAATATCAATGGTGGACTATCATATAGATCATGATAAATAAAATATCATTAACTCTATATAGTGAGATTACATTAGAAGGTTATTTTTTAATAGGTTCATTCCTTAGATTCTATGTATGAAAATGGAGAATGAATTACATGCGTTAAAGAATAAGGACGATGAATCAAAAAGTTCCTATTAGAAAAATTTTACAACACTTTTGAGGTATGCTTCGGGTGTTATCATTGAACAAAAGATTTAAAATGATGAATTTTTATAATCTATAGAATAATTTATCTAAAAGAAATTATCCATATGGGACATTTTTATCTATGATGAGATCATTCAATGTTATTTGATGATAGAAATAGTTATTTTATTTACCCATATATACAATAGATTGATATGAAAATAAATGTAGAATCCATAAGAAATTATATTATTAAAAATTATGGAGAGCAAAGGATGATTCTTACTTTATTCTATAATTATCGAATTAGATACAAAAAATATTTTCTTAAGGGTAATATTAAGTTCTTTATGTATTGAAGGGAAGTTCATTGGTAAATAAAATACTATTTTTATGGGAAGAAGTTATCTAATGATGTGAATTGGGAGAATGTAGCACACAATGAATTACAAACACTATAGTCTTTAAAATGATTGATCTATGGTAATTATAATATGAAATGCTCAAATATAAAGGTTATAAAGGGTTAGTGACATCAATAAATTATTAAAACTAATGACAATTGGAAATATCATGGGATCACTATTTTGTATGTGTTCAATGATAATGATGTCATGAAAGGTACAGTTACCGTCTAGTTTAGAACTAAAAATGACTTATTACCTTATCGATATATTCGCTATTTTACAAATAAATTATATTATATGGGTATCACAATTCCTCATCAATGACTAGATGTTAAATTAATTGTGAATTCTACTAATGGCCCACTAACCACCCCTCAAATTTATTACTCAACTCTGATTGATGTTTTTTGGAATGTTCTTCCTCTAGATCTTCTTACTAACCCTTTAGATGAATTTAGTGTGATTTTAGTCATACATTTTATGTATTTATAATGTCAATAATTTTTATAGAATTTAATTTCACTGTTTATAATTCAAACAAAAAATTTTTTATTCTGTTGAAGGATAAATATGAACATCCAACCGAAATTACAACTATTTTATGGAACATTATTTTAATTAAAAGTTGTGTTTATACTGAATGGATTAGGAGAAACTCAACATTATCGATATACATTTTGTATGCGAGTTTTTTTGATATTTTATTTGGAACAGTTACCTTTCTATAAAGAAATTTTGATGTTGAGATTTCAATCAAACTCAAACATGGGGATACACTTATTTCAAATAATCCAAATTGAATAGCCCAGATTTCACTACAATAATGAATGATAAAATATGAGGAGGTTCTTTATGATGGATTAATTCACTAAATAACATCACCATGAGGATCACCTATTATTTTTTTAATAAGACATATTTTTTCCCTACGACACTACATTAATTATATAGAACATTTCCAGTTCCTAATCAAGAATATGTATCCACTTCCCGGTATGGATGATTTTCTTAATCAATTATAAGGTGATCAATATTTCTCAATGATTTATTTTCGATCTTTCTATAATAAATTGAGGGTAAAAAGTGATGAAATACCAAATATAAATTTATATGTAAGGTACAAGAACTATGAATTTATAGTTATTCAATTTGATCCAACTATTTCACTTTATGAATTTTTATATTTTGTTAATAGGGTATTCTGGGATTATATAAAGAAATTTTTCATAGACATTATAGGATAAAATATTATTAATCTAATGAGTAACCAAATAATCACTTTAATATATTGTTTAAGGCCATAAAATAGTAGAATCTATATAAAAACATACAAATTTTAAAATTATTCTATATGATATTTTATTTTTGGTTCAAATTAGTTCAATAGAGGGTAAACTACTGGATCCCTCTATGATATACGTTATTGAACCTTAGATTATTCCAACCATAGTTGAGAAAATATATAGTTTTATAATATTACCTTAATAATATCATGTATTATTTTAGAAAAACACTAATATATTTCTAATCCACTCATCATGTTATCATAGAAATGAGTCATGTCACATTGGATAGATGAATGTGAAATAGATTTCAAGAAACTAAAATGAATGTATGTTATCACACTTATAGTCATATTACCCTATTGTGGAGAAGCCTTTTTGATATAAATGGATTTACAGAATATGGGATAGGGATGCATGATCATGAATAATTTTATCATGATTTCTTATTACTCATTCCAAATGATGTTTAATGATAAAAATTACATAAATCATCATATATAGTTAGTTGTATTAATTTTTATGTTAAAGATATGATGAAATAATCATTATATAGAATTGTGTGACATATATACTGACGATAAATAGTTAAAAAATTTATTTATTTAGATATATATGAATAAGATCCATAGAATATGGTTGGGGTTGATTATATATTAATATCTCTCAAAAAATTTCAACTTTGGGAAAGAGAAAGAGGTTATTGAATCCCTATGTTGAATGGATCATGATAACGTATATATGAATTTGAAAAAATATATTCAAAAAATGAATATTTTAAATGGATTTATAAGTAATATTTATGTAAGGGGATGAATTGTATCTTGTATAAATAAGTGATCGGTCATATCTACAAATGTAGAATAAAGAGGCACAGAATGAAGATACAGGTATGTAATGGATGGTGAGAAATGTAACTAATTTAATACATGATCATAATGGAATGATAATGTTACAAAACCATGTTTCTGTCACATCCATTTTGTAATTGAAGATTAATTATTTGGATAAAGTTTGTACTTCATCATTATCTATACATTATTGAATAATGAAGATGTATAATGAAATGAATTTTTCTTTATAGAAGGACAACATGAAGATCGTTATTACTATGTATATATCATATTGAATTTTATGAGAGCAAGTTAAAGGTCATAGATAAAATTCTAGTTACAAATTTATAGAGAAAAAAAATTTCATATATAGATATCACATATTAATTCATGAATATTAAATATATAATGTAACAATCCATTCCAATATCATATAGTTCTAGTGCCTTTGGAAATGTAGGAACACAAAATAGTTGTTCATAAGTGAACAACATTATATCTCTCTATGTTCTTCATAAATATCACCCTTCCTAAGTATATCAAACCTCAAACAATTATTCATAACACGTGGAAGGTAAATATATGAAAGGCTAATATCAGATGATCTATATGGTTAAACAAGAGAAAATTCTTATAACATAATAATAATGATTTGAGAACATGGAAATTACATTCAAAACATATAACATTCATACCATATCTCATAAAAATAGGTTTATAGATAAATCATTTCATTTAATAAGACAATAATTATATTGGAATTAAATAACTTAATTCACGAGGGAATAACATTGGCATAAGGCATATAATTTTTTCACACACATTAGCATAAAAAATAGTTGCCTTATTAATAAGGTATCATTTTAGAAATATCAATATGGAATTAGTACAATACCCAAACCATAGTAATTATGAAGGTTCACTCAAAAGACCCTCATAGATGATAGAGTTCTATACTGAATTGGGTTCACTAACCATTTCAGTCTTATTTATTTCATGAGATATAAATATTTCTATAATGAATCAGAGCGAGGTATTATCCCATCTTATCACTTAAATAAAACAATACATATATGTCCCATAAGATAATAAATCCTTTTTCGAATGAGAGAACATGACATAAAATCTGATCTATAATCATTTCATTATATAATATCCCATGAAAAAAATGGTTTCAGAAACACATCATTATTTTCTCATTTCATCAGTTCATAGTCCATGAAAAGGGAATATGTTTTATAAATATTAAATCATCATAAATATAAAAAATCAAGGGAAATAATTATGATTTTATTATTTTATCATATTTCTATTTTGGAATAAATAAAATCAAAGGATTTAATCGTTTATGGAAAATTATTTTGAAAGATAACTTGGATCATTTCATGTAGAAAATATATTTTCTACATTGAAATAAAAACATATTTAAAGAGAAATATTTTGAAAATATTTGAGAAAAAATTATACTCCAAAATAAACAATATAAAATCTATAAGATGTTTTAAGATTTTTATAATTCATTATGGTATAAAATACCATTCATATTCTACATGTTAAAATGAAGACTCCTTTCACATTTTTGTTAAATGTTTAAAATATCCTTGTTATGAAATCATAAAGAAGATTCTTTTTAATGAATATTTTTTAAAAAAAATGTTTTAAATTTTTTTAATCCATCATGGGAGAACAATAAAAACATTATATGTCAATTTTTATAAAACATAAACATACAGAAACTTGATTTTCCACCAAATAGATAAATAAAGTATATTTTCCTTAAAAATATTCTATAGATATATTGAGTATATAATAAGAGGATTATTAATGGAAAAAATTATATTTATGAAAATAAATAAATTATATTAAATTATATTAGTTTCTTTATATCCATATCAAAATATTTCATCATCAAAAATGTAATCATATAAATCAACAATAAAAAATTAAATTGTAACATAAAAACCTTAGCACTCTGGAATGTTTGGAATTGTATTCCCCACGAGATAATGAATCATATTTGGATATTTATATCACATAATTTTCAAGGTTAGAACAATAAAATAAATTAGTTGTATTATTATACACCATATAAAAAAATAAATGGTGAATTTGGCTTGTGTCCATGGGATATAAATGTGAGATAAAAATCCCTTACCTCATATATTGAATTTATTCAAACAAATTAAGAAATTTTGTATAATAAAAATATAATTATTATAAATATATTCTAGAACCATATTTGTTTTTATAATATCATATATAATTTTTTATAACCATTACCACATGTTTATTAATAATCCCTTATTAATTGAATGCTTTGGGTAATATATGTTTCGTTTTTCATTTATGTTTTGGTTTTTATTTTTTGGTCCTTTAACATTGTTAATGGTTCCGTAATATACAGAATATTAAACATGATATGAATGTAATATTTATTAATTATATATTTATATATATTTATCCATAAATATTAGAGATATGAAAATGAATTAAAGTATTCATAGAGATGCTAGGCTGTACATATGCCTGAATATTTTAACCCATTTTCTAAAAAAATGGAACAAAAGAATGTTTAATATTAATTAATCACTTTATAATAATTATTATGGACTTTTTATCATATATATTTTCAAAAAATATCACCTTATTACCATCTATGTAAAAATAAAATGAAAATTGTGTCATATCACTTTTCGGAGGTGGTAGTCCACACGTACGCACAACCGACATTATAATTTTTAAATGCGTTTAATTGTAATATGGTATAAATGGTATTATATTATAGAAATATAATTATATTATAAATATAATATATATACATGAAATTCATAATTATATACAATTGTGATAGGTAGTGTTGGAAAATGAATTACATCAGTTTGCAAGGCGGTAGTCTGGCGTACAGACTGTCGATAGTTTCATTTTGAATTTGACGGATGAGGTTATAGATAAAGGTTATGAAATTTTAATAAAAAATATTATTATATATTAAATACTAGTGTTATAATTTTAGAATATTTTAATAATATTTGAATACAATGGATGAAGAAATAAATAAATATTCTCTGTTAAGAATGATACATCTTCTTCAAAAAATATTCTTAGGATGACAAAAAAATCCATCATGAGAGGTTGTTATAATATGAATATGGAATATAGTAAATTTGTACGTATTTTAAGAAGATATTTTGTATGTTATTGTCAAAAAATAGTGTTAGAGGATTTAAGAAGATACGATTGGTGGTTCCCATTTCAAATTGGGAGAGAGGACACACATGATTTTTTTTAAATAAATAGTTATTCTATTATATTTCCCTTAAGAAAAGTATCCAAAGTGGATCATTATAGAACATTATATGATATGAGATCCAAATATGGAAAAATTGGATCCAGAAAAATATTTAATTTTTTTAAACATCATATTTTAAGATCAACACCCTGGTACATAAATATTAACATAAATAGAGAAATTAAATTTAACTACATTTACTATTCATTACAGATAAAAAATAATTTGAAATTATTATATAAAATAAAAAATTCTGCTTCAGATTTGTAAACCATTTTTAAAAATTCAATAAAATTATTTGGATTATTTTAATTTAAAATTTTAACCACATACATAAGGAAATAGGGGTTTTCTATTGAATTTTTTATAAGTATTCGATATTTTTATAGAAAAATTGAACATATAAATTATTCTAGGGAAAAATAGGATTAATAGTGATATAATTTATCTAATTTTACTTTTTTAGAAATTTAACATAAAATACATCTTTTAAAATTATTTAAAATATATGGTATTTTTCAATTAAGTACATTATTATAAGAGATTTTTATATTTATTAATATTTGTGAATTAAATTTTAATTTTAGATTAAAAGGGTTTGCTATGTTTGATAGCGTACCCGATATGCAACAACGGGTTTCTTTGAAATCTTACATTGCACACTAATAATATAATATTATTATTTTAAATGGTAGTTAACTCCTAGCCGTTGTATTGACGGGAATGAACAATACTAACTATAATATTATTATACATGAATTTATATTTATCCAATAAAAGATAGAGGCTTAATGTATGAATGAATCTAATTTTAAGCATAATTTACATTTAAATGCCGATTTTTCACCTTTTAATGGAGAACCCTTTTAAAATATAGTTTTAGTCACTTTAATACATTCTAATTGATAAAATAAAATCCTTCTATAGAATGGGGACATCAAAATTTACATTTTGCAATTTTTTGGAATTTTTCCGATAATGTTCATTTTTTAATGAATAGTAAAAAATATTGTATTTCAATTCAAAAGTGCCTTTTAATATAATTTATATATGTGGTTAAATTATCTTTCTAATTGGTTTTAAAGTGAAATTAAAATATATTTTCACCATTTAATCCAATTTGGTTCATCAGAATTAATTTCACTTTGAAATTGGACATAAACAAGTATCAATCTTTTGATAGTTATTGTTTCTTAAAAACACGATATTTGTTTTAACAGCGGGAATTAGTTTTTAAATTAATTTATGCCACTTATATGTTTTGAAATTGGAAAAATATAAATCATTTTTGAATTCGGAATATCAAATATAGATTAGGCTGAATTTTTGGTATTTTTCTGAAAAACTTCAATTTTTGATGAATAGTGACACCACTTAGTGGTAGTTAAAAAAACTGACGTTTTCATTTAAATGAAACTTTACCACTTCTGTGAATTGAATTTCAAAAATCTTACATACATGGCTATTATCAAGAAGTAAAATTTGGTTCCTTAAGATGAAAATAATTTTTGGTGAACAGTAACGTTTGACTTTTATTTACCGCAGTTAAAGGTAAATAGGGTAATTCGAGGATAAAATAATATTATAATAATTCCAAATTACCTTAACACATGTACAAACCTTCTTGGTTGAGTCATTAACTACCATGGGAATCTTTGGGTCTATTTTGGGACCTCATTGATCCACATGGGAGTGAAAATGAAAATTTAGATTAATTAATTTAATGTAAAGGCAAAATTGACATTAACAAAAATAATTAGGTAATTAATTTTTATATGGTTATATATAAGTCATATTTTCGACTATAAATATTAATTGGAAAGATGAAATGATTTCCTACATGATAGTTTTTGTTTTATAATTTTTAGACCTCTAATAAATTAACTTATTTATGACACAATAATGATATAGTATTTACCTCATTAATAAATGATTAAAATAAATAAGTTTATAATGATTAAAATATTATCCCAAACATTCCCAATTCTGATTGGATGATTTTATTTCGATTATGAGTCATCTTATCTTAGACCATAATTATTTTTGGACTATCAGAAACCGAATATCATTATATTATAAAATAATATTTTCACACTTTCCTAAAGGGCCCCTCCTCTCCCTTATAAAAGGAGACCACCTATTTGCAATTCCTCACACCTCTCAAGCCATTTGTATCATCCAAACACTGCCCAATTAGGATCCAAACATCCCTCTCCTACTCTTAAAAGCCTTACCTTAGGCAGAAGGCATTTTAAGAAGTCATTTGGTTCAAACCAAAGGGAGTTACCCAAATTAAAGGTAACGATTTCTCTTAAATTGTTTTCTTTTATTTTACTTCTCCAACCCCTAAAATATTTTTATTTCTTTAATTTGTAACAAAACCAGTATCCTCAATATACTATTATGTTCTTATAAGAAGGATTCTAACTACACTTACACACACCTCCATCTAATGGATGAAGAAAATAATGTTTTTTGGGGATGGAAAACTGATGCCTCACGAAACGATGATTGTTCAATTACATCTTACCACCTCTCATGGTGGCCATTATGATGGCACTATATTTATATATGATATATATTATTTTTATTATTTCCTTATTCTCCTGTAATTCCATTTTTATATCATGCCTTTATTGTTTCCATAGTGGGTAAATATGATAATCTCATTTGTGGAAGTGAGGACTACCGCCCCCTCAAAGTGATGTGATTCATTAATGCCTTATGTGGGATGTATAAAGGATGGAGTTAATGATATTATATATGATATTATACTGGAATTATAATATACCTATGTATAATTATGTTTTATTTCCATTAAAATAATAAATAGAAATAAAAGTAGCGTTCATGCGTACGTACGGCTTACCGTCTCCAAGAACGGTGCATTTCATTTCTTACCTCTAAATGTTCTGTACCATAATAAATACATGTATATACTGGATATATATTATATATATGTTATATAAATCATGAATACAATTCTGGATATAATGAACCTTTGACCACATGAACAACATGTAATTATAAGAAGTCCATTTTTGACTCAAGTACCAAATATCGACAAAATGAACAGTATTAACTTAAATGATTACATAATGTTTATAACCTGGTAATAAGTGATATTAAATGAATAATATACTTGAAAAAGGTTCCTAAGCAAGTAAAATTAACTTTATTTTATTATTTAGGAGATTAAAGATTGATCGAGTCAAGTCAAACACAAGGTAAGGGATCTGACCACTCTCTTTCTTTTCAAGTACTCTCTTTTATGTCATTTAATTTATGCTCCATGTTCTTATGTTGGAGGATGTTATTTTTTATTCACCATAATTTAATTTGTATTTTCATATGATGAGGGTCCCCCTCTTACTCTCATCAATTCATTTTAAGAAAATTTAAGTGGCGCCGTTAGGCTGCCGAATTTTTGTAAGAGATTTTCTTATCTCACATTTAATTCTATGAGATTTCCATTATTCGCCACTTATTCATTACATGTGGTGTATTTTGTACTAACATTTTATGTATATTATCATGATTCTCATTATATTAATGGTATTCTGTGATTTATTTGGTGTTTATTAACTTTTTGTCATAAGACTCGGTTGATTACAACGTGGTAAAGGGTGTCGTCTCACTTTTTATTCTCGTGAGATTCATGCTATACTTGCCACTATTTTCATTGTGTGGTGTATGTACTGCCCATGATTTTACTCTTTTTGTAATATAATCTCATTTATGAGTATTTACATCTTCATTTTATGATCCTTCTTTCATGTGGCATATGTTTTGTAAGTTACCAAATCGGTAAGGGAACTCCTTAACCCAATTTCCATTCTTTGGGTTGATATTCTCATTTTTATTTATGTCATCCTATTAATATGTGTGAATGACCTCAGATTGTTTTACACATAATATCCACTTACATTGGGTGTATTTATATTTTTCACACATAATTATGAGATTTATTTATCCTTAATTTAAGGATTCCATCTTTATAAGGGATTTTATCTCAATTTACATTTCCATAGAGACTTCATTGTTGTTATGCACCAATTCACTCTTATATGGTGTATAAACTATCCTTTGAAATATTATATCATGAATCCCTTTATTCTCAAGATATTATAATGTTCTGATTAAAATTTATTCTTTAATTAATTGTATTGAATCATCCCTCTTTTTGTTAAAAACACTAACTAAAATATCGTTTTAAATGGTATAACGATTTATTCTTCTAAATATTTATAAGTAATGTCCATGTTTTAAAAATGGGTTTTAGGATTTATTTATATGGACATTAATGTTTTCAAATGATAATTCATTTAAAAGCATCAAAGTGGTATGTGACACTTTGATTCAAAAAGCTCTTTTTAAAGGGTTTTGAAAATGATTTGATTAAACAGTGTTTATTTCAATATCTTGATTTGATATATTAGAATGTTGGAATGTTATCTATCCTTTATACATGTGTAATATGTTATGATTATGTTATGGTTATTGGTCATTGTTTACGTATACGGGTGGTTCCGTGATAAACCTAGGGCGGGTGATCCCGAGATAGCTCTCCAATGCATTGGGTAATGTCACGGAGGTAAACATGAATGCTTCTCCTAAGAGATTTCTGGAATATACTATGATGGGTATTCCAAAGTAACTCCCTATGTAGCTGTGATAGCTACAATGTATGTATGGTATGGATGCCGCAAGTTACCTTTATGATTTATGATTTTTATGTGTCTTTCATAAATCTTATTATTTCATGAGGTAAGTAAAAGAGTTCATGTTTTGTATGTATTTATGAACAAATTTTTTCCTTCACTGTTTTATAACCATTACTGAGCCTTTTATGCTCATCCCAAGTATTGAAATTTTTTCCATAGGACTTGAAGATGAATAGGGTCAAGGATGGGATCAAGGAAAATCCATGCTATCTAAAACATGGAACTAGACATGTTTCTTTTTAAGAGTTTTTATATTATGAAAAAATGGGTACTGAGTAGTAGTGTCTACTTCTAATATTCCTATTGTAATGTAATAGTTATGGCCTAAATCTCAAAAATGTTGAACCTGAAAATTTCCTCAATGTCAATTGATCATTTAATTCAATATTATGTAATGTTTAAGGATAGGTCCTTATAGTTGGTATCAGAGGTCGGTTTAGACAACTTTAGGGATTATGAGTTTTTGATAGACAGATGGTTAGTCCCTATATCTATTATTTTAGTTAAATCCTTGTTTTATAACTTTTTTCAGGTCAAGTAAAGTCAGTTACGAATGGAAGGAGAAGGATCTCAAATGACATTCCTATCTCTTCTTAATGACAAGCTTGCAATAATTATTGAAAAGTCATGTTCGGATGATTGTGAAACTTTTTCTAGCATACAACTCACTTGCAAGCAGTTGTTTGAGATATCAAACACCTCCACTATACCTCGTTATCATCGTGGATCATGGGTTGTATTTAGACAAATACTATTTTCACAATATTATCATATTTTCAAGAAAGGTAAATATTTTCAAGGTATTTTCAAATATTTTACCTTATCACAAGAATTTGAAGAATATTATGATTTTAAAACTGGTACTGAGGAAGGAGACCCTTGCACAACCTATTAATATTTGATTTTAAAATATAGTCTCTCAGCACATACTTATGGTATTTTAAAAGGACCAATAATAGAATTTTTTAACTGAAATTCTGTCCGACTATTTTATATAAATCATGTTTTATCAGATGTTTTGGAATTATATGTCACACATGATTATTTTCCAAAACTGTTTTTCTGTGAACACCCATATGACCCATGTTGTACAAGGTGTATTTGGATGGAGGAAGCAAATGATTTTTAAGGATCTCTAAATCATTGTTGTAATGCTTGGGACTTCTACCTACGTGAACAAGATGATGATGAAACCGAGTGGACGCCATGATCAAGGTATGCTGTTATACATTTTATAAATCGTTTTATTTATCTTATGGTGGTGATATAAGACTTCATGAATTAAGATGTGGAGATCGTAATGAATTTGGATGAAAATGAAAGGTATAATATAACTATTGAGGTTAAAACATGTTAGGGTTATTTTTGGAGTTTTATAAAAAGTACAACACGGAAACCGTGTGACAACCCGTCGTGTCGGACAAAGCTATGGAAATCGAACCCACAACCAAAGGGTGACTGGTATTTATCGCCTACCACTAGACTACGTGAAGCCCCTGGTTAATTTGACTAATTCTTTTTAGTTATATGATTTTATGAATCAAGAGTAAGTGTATTTTGGGTTATCTATGGAAATTATTAACCTATCATGATGGATATGTGGTGAGGTTAATTTCTTTTTAATATGAGACTTCAAGAGCAACTGAAGTTATTTGGTGATAAATGTTAATTTTTACCTTGGAAGACTATGTGATTAAATCCTTCAAATATTTGGGTTTCAATCTTAGTTTGGTTTAATTTGAAGAATTTTATGGACAAATTGTTTATCAAATGGTCTTCATTGAACATTGGGTATGGTTAGACAAATTTTGGAGAATAAGAGTAGTTTTTCATTATGTAAAAGTTTATCTTTTGGGGGATTGTCTGATCTTATACTAAAAGTTTTGGTTTTAGTTATTATTTAAAGAGATGAGAAATATACAGTTCATCTTTTTTGGATTATGTGATACTCTCAATATTGGTTATAGCGCTCTTAATGTGAAAATAAAGTCATCCTGAATATTATTTGTTTGGAGAAAATATGAGTTTGTGTTAGAAATCTAGTAAAAGATGAATGTCTACATGACATGTAAGTATATTTACTTATGTTTTTGGTTATTCTCATTAATAAATTCTTCAACGAAAAGTAAATTCAAACAAAAACCTTATCTGTTAAATTTTCCTACTGGGGAATCAAAGACTGTTTAACCCATCACAAGTTTGTGATTTTCTGGTGGTTAACTTTCATCTAAACATGTTTTCTATCACTCTCCATCAGAACTTGATGATTGGTTTTCTCCTCCATATACATGTTTTCATGGAATCCTATTATTTGTTTTCTCGGGTAACATTTGTACTTCTCTTCATTTATTTTAAAGTGACAGTTTTATTCACTCTCTTTCTGATGTGGGGCTTTTAATGATGTTTCCAAGACCAGTTTTAAAATTGCGAGGACGCAATTCCCAAAAGGGGGGAAAGATGTAACATCCCAAGTAAATGAAGAATAATATATTTTTATATTTATTAATATTTTTGAATTAAATAATAATTTTATCTTAAAACAGATTGCTATGTTCGATAGCATACCCAATACGCAACAACGAGTTTCTTTGGAATCTTACATTGCACACTAATAATATAATATTATTATTTTAAATGGTAGTTAACTCCTAGCCATTGTATTGACGGGAATGAAAAAAACTAACTATAATATGATTATACATGTATTTATATTTATCCAATAAAAGTTAGAGGCTTAATATATTAATGAATCTAATTTTAAGCATAATTTACATTTAAACGCTTATTTACCGCCTTTTAATGGAAAACCCTTTTTAAATCTAGTTTTAGTCACTTTAATACTTTCTAATTGACCAAATAAAATCCTTTTTTATAATGGGGACATCAAAATTTACTTTGTGCAATTTTTTGGAATTTTTCCGATAATGTTCATTTTTAATGAATAGTGAAAAATATTGTATTTTAATTAAAAAGTGCTTTTTAATCCAATTTATTTATGTTGTTATATTATGTTTTTAATTGGTTTTATAGTTAAATTAAAATATATTTTTACCATTTAATCCAATTTTGGTCATTGAAATTAATTTCACTTTGAAATTGTACACAAACAAGTATCAATATTTTGATAGTTATTGTTTCTTAAAAACACGCTATTTGTTTTAACAACGGGAATTAATTTTTAAATTAATTAATTCCACATCTGTGTTTTGAAATTTTAAAAATAGACATCATTTTTGATTTCATAATATCAAATATAGATTAGGCTGAATTTTTGGTATTTTTCTGAAAATCATCAATTTTTGATGAATAGTGACACCAATTAGTGGTAGTTAAAAAAACTGACTTTTTCATTTAAATGGAATTTTACCACTTCTGTGAATTTAATTTCAAAAATATGACATACATGGTTATTATAAAGAAGTAAAATTTGGTTCATTAAGATGAAAACAATTTTTGGTGAAGGGTAACTTTTGACTTTTATTTACCGCGGTTAAAGGTAAATATGGTAATTCGAGGATAAAAGAATATTATAAAAATTAAAAATTACATTAACACATGTCCAAACCATATTGGTTGAGTAATTAACTACCATGGGCATCTTTGGGTCGATTTTGGGACCTCATTGATCCACTTGGGAGTGAAAATGACAATTTAGATTAATTAATTTAATGTAAAGGCAAAATTGATATTAACAATAATCATTTAGTAATTAATCTTTATATGGTGATATATAAGTGCTATTTTATACGATAAATATTAATTGGGAAGATAAAAATATTTCCTACATGTTATTATTTTTTTATAATTTTTAAACCTTGAATAAATTAAATTATTTATGACACAATAACGATGCAGTATTTACCTCATTATTAAATGATTAAAATAAATAAGATTATAATGATTAAAATATTATAACAAACATGCCCAATTCTGATTGGATGAATTTACTTCGGTTATAAGTCATCTTATCTTCGACCATAATTATTTTTGGATCATTAAAAACTGAATATCATTATATTATAAAATAATATTTTCACACTTTACTAAAGAGCCCCTCCTCTCCCTTATAAAAGGAGACCACTTCTATGCAATTCCTCACACCTCTCAAGCCATTTTTCACTTCCAAACTCTGACCAATTAGGATCCAGACATCCCTCTCATCCTCCTAAAAGCCTTACCTTAGACAGAAGGCACTTCAAGAAGACCTTTGGTTCAAACCAAATGGAGTTACCCAAATTAAAGTTAACGGTTTCTCTTAAATTGACTTCTTTTATTTTACTTCTCCAACCCCTAAACTCTTTTTATTTCATTAATTTGTAACCAAACCAGTATCCTAAATATATTAGGATGTTTTTATATGATTTATTCAAACTACACTTTCAAACACCTTCGTCTAATGGATGAAGAACATAATGTTTCTGTGGATGGAAAACTGACGCCTCACGAAATGATGACTGTTCAATTACATATTACCACCTCTCATGGATGCCATTATGATGGAAATGTATTTATATATGATATATATTTTGTTTATTATCTCCTTATTTTTCTTTACTTCCATTTTTATAGCATTCCTTTATTCTTTCCATAGTGGGTAAATACGATACTCTCATTTGAGGAAGTGCGGACTACTGCCCCCTCAAAGTGATGTGATTCGTTAATTCCTTATGTGGGATGTATAAAGGATGGATTTAATGATATTATATATGATATTATACTGTAATTATAATATAACTATGTATAATTATGTTTTATTTCCATTTAAATAATAAATAGAATTGAAATTAGCGTTCATGCGTACGTACGGCTTACCGTCTCCATGAACGGTGCATTTAATTTCTTACCTCTAAATGTTATTTACTATTATAAATACATGTATATACTGGATATATATGATATATATGATATATAAATAATGAATATAATTCTGTATATAATTAACCATTGACCACATGAACAACATGTAATTATAAGAAGTCCATTTTTGACTCAAGTACTAAATATCGAAAAAACAATCATTATTAACTTAAATGATTACATAATGTTTATAACTTGGTAATAAGTGATATAAAATGAATAATAAACTTGAAAAAGGTTCTTAATCAAGAATAAATTAACTTTATTTTATTATTCAGGTGATTAAAGAATGATCGAGTCAAGTCGAACACGAGGTAAGGGATCTGACCTCTCTCTTTCTTTTCAAGTACTCTCTTTTATGTCATTTCATTTATGCTCCATGTTGTTATGTTGGAGGATGTTATTTTATATTCACTATATTGTAATTTGTATTTTCATTTGATGATATACCCCCTATTACTCTTATCAATCCATTTTAAAAAAATTTAAGTGGCGCCGTTAGGCTGCCGAATTTTTGTAAGGGATTTTCTTATCACACATTTAATTCTGTGAGATTTCCATTGTTCGCCACTTATTTATTACGTGTGGTGTATTGTGTACTACCATTTTATATATATTATCATGATTCTCATTATATTCAAAGTATTCTATGATTTATTTTTTGGTTATTAACTTTGTTTCATAAAACTCAGTGGATTACAATGTGGTAAAAGGTTTCATATCACATTTTATTCTCGTGAGATTCATGCTATACTTGCCACTATTTTCTTTGTGTGGTGTATTTACTGCCCATTATTGTACTCTTTGTATAATATAATCTCATTTATGAGTATTTAAATCTTCATTTTATGATCCTTCTTTCATGTGGCATATGTTTTGTATGGTACCAAATCGGTAAGGGAACTCCTTAACCCAATTTCCATTCATTGGGTTGAAATTATCTTTTTATTTATTTATGTCATCCTATGAATATGTGTGAATGAACTCGGATTGTTTTACACTTAATATCCACTTAAATTGGATGTATTTATATTTTTCACACGTAATTATGAGATTGATTTATCCTTAATTTAAGGATTCCATCTTTGTATGGGATTTTATCTCAATTTACATTTCCATAGAGACTTCATTGTTATTATGCACCAATTCACTCTTATATGGTGTATATGTTGTCCTTTGAAATATTATATCATCAATACATTTATTCTCATGATATTATAATGTTCTGATTAAAATTTATTCTTCAATTAATTGTATTGAAGCATCCCTCTTTTTGTTAAAAACTCATTAACTAAAATATCGTTTTAAATGTTTTAATGAATTATTCTTCTAAATATTTCTAATTAATGTCCATGTTTTCAAATGATAATTCATTTAAAAGCTTCAAAGTGGTATGTGACACTTTGATTCAAAAATCTATTTTTAAAAGGTTTTTGAAAATGATTTGATTAAACATTGTTTATTTCAATATCTTGATTTGATATATTGGAATGTAGAAATGTTATCTATCCTTTATACATGTGTTATATGATATGATTTTGTTATGGTTATTGGGAATTTTTTACGTATATGGGTGGTTTCGTGATAAACCTAGGGCGGGTGAGCCTGAGAAAGCTCTCCAATGCATTGGGTAACGTGATGGAGGTAAACATGAATGTTTCTCCTAAGAGATTTAGGCAATATACTGTGATGGGTATTCCAAAGTAACTCCCTATGTAACTATGATAGATACAATGTAAGTATGGTATGGATGCCACAAGTTACATTTATGATTTATTATTTCTATGTGTCTTTCATAAATCTTATGACTTCATGAGGTAAGTAAAAGAGTTCATGTTTTGTATGTATTTAACAACAAATGTTTTCATTCACTTTTTTATAACCCTTACTGAGCCTTTTATGCTCATCCCAAGTTTTGAAATGTTTTCCACAGGGCTTAAAGATGAATAGGGTCAAGGATGGGATCAAGGAAAAGACATGTTATCTAAAACATGGAACTAGAAATGTTTCTTTTTAAGAGTTTTTTTATTATGAAAAAAATGGGTACTGAGTAGTAGTGTCTACTTGTAATATTCATGTTTTAATGTAATAGTTATGGCCTAAATCTCTAAAACTATAAACCTGAAAAGATCCTCAATGTGAATTATTCATTTAATTCAATATTATGTAATGGTTAAGGCTGGGTCCTTATAATTTTTCTGAAACATTCATAATTATTTTTAGAAATAATTTTATTCCCATTCATATATCCAAATTTAATAACTATTGTATAATAATAATTTTTAAATTATTATATTAATAAGATATTGTGGTTTTCAAAACTCATTTTTTACAATTAATGTTATCAAAGAAATTTAGTAAATTTGAAAAACAAATCATAAAATATTTTGGTGTTAGATTATATCCCCACTAAAATAAACTTTCCCCCTAAAATATATGACTTCTACTAAATAAACTATGATAAATTATACCCCATCATATCCTTAGGTTCCCACGTAGATTCATTTAATTGGTGGTTTTTCCACCAACATTTTAACAAGTGAGTGCTCTGGATTCCTAAAAAATTCTATATATGATATATAATATTGATTTATTAATTGGAAATATTACCATCCACTGGTATGTCCCACTAAGTTCATTACATGTGAAGGATAAGGTATGTAGTTCCTTATGATAGATATATGGAACACATTGTGGACTAGAGACAGGCATATTGGGAGCACCAAGCGAAAAAAAGGTATCACTTCTGCATGAAAAATCTATAAACAGAAAATATACCTATAGCTCATCATTACATTCTTTTTCAAATCATAACCCTATTTCATGGTGAGATTCACATGAAAAAATTCTCATGAACTTAAAAATCTAGATCCCAATGATGATTCCCAACATAATGTTTCTATCGACATTGAGATTCTTTGATGCAGTATTGAATGAATCTAACATTATCTTACATTTCGTCACCTAGATTATGTTCCAATAAAATTTATTACCCAAATTCATCATATCACGTTTGATTTATACTCTTATTTTCATATTGGTGTTCATATATATCAATATTAATGCTTGAGTGGAAGCTATTTTTGGTAAGAAAACACGACTATAAGAAGGTGTTGATCCCAACAAACTATTAAATCCATAGAATAAGATCCTAGAATATCCATAATTATATTAATTTTTCCATCATAAAAACCATAATTCAAAGGATGATACATAGCGATGAAACACAATTTTTTATGAAGAGTGTAGTAAATACTTATCTAGAATATCAAGCTATTACCTAAATCATAGTCAGAGGCAATTAAATGTGGTACTATATGATTCATATCAACATAACTAATGTATATACTATAAAAATAATCGAGAGTTAAATATTATATTATTTTAATTAATTGTATAAACTTATTAGGAAAATCAACTAACACTAATATAGCATTAATTTCATTAAATGTTTTGGGGTAACAAATGAAAAAAAATCCTTGGAGATGTTTTTCTTATTTCCATTATAGAATGGCTAATTATTTTCAATTCCCCACAGAAATTTTTATCTTATACATAACATTCTAACTTACCAATAAAGGATATAGAAAAATTCAATATTTATCTTCATGGTATGAAACCTGAAATACTATTTTATGTATTTATACATATTCTTACTTCTGTAGTGACTATAGAATTATGAACTATAAGAATCCTCAAACATCCCATTTTATAATATTGTATTAAAAACATAAATGGTTCTTGAACCTTGTCATACCTTCATAATCATGGTTTGAATTACAAAGACTTATCACCAACTTCTATGAATCTACTTATTCCATATATTACTTATTAAAATTCATATCAATTAATGGTAGAAAACACATTTGAGAATAGTAAGATTTATCCCCTTACTATTATAATTCAATATACAAGAATGGAATGTACATATGTATTATATCATTTTTGATACTCAACATAGGTAAGAAATCAATATTATTTCAACACAAAAAATAGCCACCTTTTTCACTTTCCCATGGTGTAAATGAATGAAGCAGTTGTTATCCTTTAACAGATCCAACCATCATCTCTGGAACATATTCGACTATTTATGAGTGAATATGTAAATTAAAGTCTTATGATTATTATATTTATCACATAATTTTATATACAGATAAATACTAATATCATTAATAAAACATTTACATATGTCACTTAAAATCATGTGTTGGGTAAATATTCTCATGAAAATTCCATTTTCATGAGTCATAAGCTATTATAATATCATATTTAAATCACATGTTTATCGCTACAAAAAATTTTATGTTTTGAAAATCAAATAAATGTTTATCTATCTATTAATTTTTAAAAATATCAAACTAACCAATAAATCACATAGGTTACTGGTATAAATTTTACCGTTCCATCCATTAGTTTTGTGTTAAAGCCTATGACATTGTCTGATGTGATAGGTTGTCCAGTTTATTAAGGCTATATTTGAATTATTCTTATAAAATCAAAGAAATGTTTTGAGAATTCATTAATATAAAAATATTTAAAAAATATTAGATAAACTCTAGAGGTTATCAATTACTTTAATATTATAAAAATATATTTCTTCCTCATATAATAATACATGTTTAACAAAATAGTTTAATATACCTTATTCCAATAGAAAATATATAATAATTTCATTAATCACATTAAAATAAAATCACTTATATCCTAAAAGGGTGGTCTAAAAGATTGAACCTATGGTTATACATACAGTAAAAAACCCATCATTGTATCCGTTTCTCATAAGTTAATCTTACATGAGGACATATATACATCAAAAATTAATACAATCCATAGAAGTTTCCTAATTCTTATACTCAAAATGAAACTGGTATAAATAATTCCAAACATAATTATAAATTACAAATACATTAATACATAAAAATTTTATATCAATGATCTGGAATAACATAGTACATTCACTGGTCAAAGTGATAAACCTTAGTTTAGGGAATTTTCTCAGATAATTCCCAATTTCCCAAAATATATAAAGTTTAACACCTTTTAAATTATTCACATTATAACCATTAATTAAACTGTGAAAACATGTTCCCCTCTAACTTATATAATCTAATTGGTTATTCTTCTCAATTTCTTGTCTTTTATAACTCTTATTCCCCTTTCTTATATGTTCAATACCAAACTAACATTAATAAAAGTCCATTTCCATCTTATATAATACATTATAGATCTCAGAGGTGTTAATGCTGTTAATCTTATATGATGATAGCTTATTATGCATAATCATAATATCTTTTCCTCTAGTCATAATCCACTTTGGTTTCTCATTATCATGGAATTTTTTATCACATTTATCCTTATGATGATTCCTCCAGGTTACATCCATTGAATAAGACCAAAAATCATTTTCTGAACAATAATAGTTGTTTTCGGAGACCATATAAAAATAAAAATTCAATTATATTATATTTAAATCGTGACACGTTATTCTCATTATATGAAACCTCTTTTTTAACCTAGGCCATTCATTTTTATCATCTATTAAAATCCTTCATAACGGTTCATAAAGAGGTTGTGAATTTCCAAAGCATATTCCCTAGATGTTTCAATCCATATTTGTTGTAATGCCAAATTTAATGAACCAAGGCACAATTGAGTCGATGTATAATGCACCATTTTTTGTTATTACCAATAAGAAATACTATTCTAGATATACATACACTTTTAGTATAAATATGGGGATGTAATTTCTTGTAGACCACTAACTTTATCCTTCAATAAAATTTCAGGAAATTTTTCAGTACATAGACATATCTTTATGGTTATAATTAAATTATTCCCATAATACGTTACAATATTTAGCTAAATCATTATTTTATACCAACTATAATGACTAAAAATTATCATAAATACAATCCCCATATTACATATCAAACCTAATACAATTTTTCATAACATGCCGAATGTATTCTTAAAAATGGTGAACTCATATGTTAAGGTGATGTGGGGAGATATTAACATAACATGAAAATAAGGTATTGAGAATATGATAATAACAGATAACAAATATACCATTTATATCATATATAATAAAAATTGGTTAGGAATGAAATCATAATAATTTGTAAGACATCTGTTGTAATGGAATCAATGAATAAAATCCATGAGACCATAACCCTGCCATAAAACATTGATTTTTATTAGGAAAATAAGAATAATAATTCATATCGTTTTTTTTTTCAAGGATCATTTCAAAAACTATCATTGTGGAATGAGTTCACACACCAAACCATAATATTAGTTATGGTTAACTCCCAATACTGCCATAGAGTACATTTCCACTTATTGAATTTGGATTTCTCCCCATTTGATTCATGTTTATCTTATGAAATTTGATGATTAGATAATTGATTGGAGGAAGATATGGGGCCCTACCATCACAAAATAAAAATCTTATACATGTGTTCGATAATATAATCAATCATTTATCTTATCAAAACCCATTAAAATAAATATGTCTCATATATATTTCATCATTTCATAACACATGGAAAATAAATGTGTTTTAATACTCATTTAATTATTTCATCTCTGCATGACCCATTGAAAAAATGGGTTTCATAAAAATATTTTCTTTATAAATATAAAACATATGGAGAAAAAATATGTATTTTATCATTGTATCATATCATGAGTAACCTATAAATAATTTCAAATCATGTCATCTTCGATTAAAAATTATTTCAAAAGATCAATTAGAACTTTAATCAAAGAAAACAACCTTTCTAATTTGAAAACACATATTTAAATAATAAAAATTACCTAAATATTAAAAAACATTATATAAATATAAACATAAAAACATGTAAAGAATGTTTTACATCGTTGACCGGTCATGATGACGAAAAATATTTTTCATTCCATACATTTCAAAATGAACATTCCTTTTAAATTTTCATTAAAATTTCTAAATGATCGAGTTCAAAAAAATCAAGAAGATTACATGAAAATTAATTATTAAAAAATAATACATGGGTAAATATTAAATCGAAAAATCATTATATAACATAAAAAACATTTTATAAATTATTTGAAGAAAACATAGACATGGAATAAAAAAAATTCAAAGAGATAAATAAATTCATTTTTCCCTACAAGTATTTTTTATATATATAGATTATATAAAGAGAGGAATTTAAATGATAAAAATTTAATATCTATAAATTACCATAGGATAATAAAAATACTATGGTTCTTAAGTGATAGATCATAATAAATTATTGTCAGAAACATAATTGGAAACAACCCCAATAAACAATGAGATTGCAACATAAAACCCTTTACACATTGGTAAATTTTGATTTGTATTATCCATGAGAGAAATAATCCTATACAGATTCATATATCCCTTAATTTTTGTGATAATTACCATAAAATACATTCATGTGATTAGTATACACCATATATATTAAACAAGTGTTGAATATACCTTGAGTCCTATAAAATAAATGTTAGAGGAAAATAACTTACCTTAATTCCCAAATTTTTTCGTACACATTAGAATGTATTATATAAAAAAATATAGTTATATTATAAATATATTTCAAAACCATAATCATATTTATCATCACATATATGGTTTTCATATAACCGTTTATGACTCATCTATTAAAAATTCCTTGTCAAAATCACTATTTTGGCAACAATTCCTTTTTTTAATGTATTTTGTGGATTCATAGTATTAGTCAATTTATAATGATAATGTTTACATAATATCTACAATTATAAAAATTATATTAGGTTCGTATATATTAATTATATATTTATTTTTAGTTTTGCATTAAAATTATAGTGGACAAAATTAATTACAATATTTATGGAGATGGTAGGTCGTACATTAATAAGAACATTATTTACATTTTCTCGATATGTGGATGGAATAAAGGTAAAATTTAATTAAAATTTATATAACAATTATTATATAATTAATATCATATATATTTAATAAATACAAAATCATCAACATTAATGTTAAAATAAAATGAAAAATGTGTCACATCAATTCGCAGAGGTGGTTTTCCACACGTACCTACATGAAATATTTTCAATTTTCAAATGATCATAGGGTTAGATGTTAGAAGTGGTATTATAATTAATTAATTTTAATTATTTCAAAAATATAATATATAATACAAATGTATTATTATATCTAACTGTGAGAGGTGGTTATGGAAATTGAATAAAATCTGTTCATGAGGTAATAGTCTGATGTACACAGAATAAACACTTTTCTTTCATATTTGATGGAAGTGGAAATGGTGATTGGTTATTAAATGAACATAATAACATAAAATGATATTGGATTTACTAATTTTATCATAACATCGTAGTTTTAAAATATATCAAGGTGGTGGAATAAGAAATAAAATAAAAAACATCAGTTAAGTCAATTCCTTTTCAACCTAAAATCTTCATAAGTTAGCACCAGAAGCCTTCATACGATGGGTTTATATACAAAAAAAAATTAAAATTGGACATTTTGAGGTAATTTAGGAAGATAATATGGTAGGTATTCCGAAAAAATTAATTGATTTAATGATTGAGGAGGAGAACACATGAGGTTCCCTTTTAGGAAAGGGGGAGCGGGAAACATCATTTTTATGTGAAGATAAATTTAAATCCATGTTTTCCACATGTTTAAAGGCTCCATAATTATAAATTATTTAACCATTGATGATATGAGGTCAAAATATATCTAGATACACTACTGGAATGTGGGTTTTTCCCCACACTTACATACCAACAATTTCATAGAACCGTTGGTAAAGGATGGTTTAGAGAAGTTTTTACCAACGGTTACAGTAAACCGTTGGTAATGATGTGTTTAAGGTGATTTTTACCAATGGTTCAATGAGAAACGTTGGGGAAAATGTGGTTGGGGGAGGATTTTACCAACAGTTTATTAAACCGTTGGTATACGTGTGGTTGGGGAGATTTTTCCCAACGGTTCTTTAGAACTGTTGGTATAGGTTTTCTGTGAAATGTATATACCAACGGTTTTTAAAAACCATTGGCACAAGTTTCCCCCAAATTTCCAGTCGCGCATCCTCTCCCCCATTTGGATACAGAACCCTAAATGGGAGCAGCAGCAGCCAATTTTGGCAATTTTGGAGCTCCTTCTGCCGTACCAGTTTGGATCTTCGACCTCCTTCAGGTTCCTCTTCTTCTTTATCTAATATTTTAGTTTTTAGATTTCTAGAATCATTACACTCATTGAAGACAGTATAATGAGACATAGGATTTTCACTACATGTGAGGATATGAATCCATCTGATTCATCAGTATCAAAATGAGAGGATTTACTAGTAGAGGCTACTTTGATCTTACCTCTCACTATAGATCATATGCCACCCTTCTCCATGTGGGTAGGCTTTACATAATAGATATTTCATGAACCATGGACATGTAATAAAACCTAATTTTTTGGAATAGGAACACACTGATTTATTAGTGTAATTATGGCATGGATGACACAGCCACAACCACCACATCCACAACATGATCAATCATCACTTATATATCTTTATTTATGATATTGAGGTATTAAAACAATTCAAAAACTTGTTTTTGAATATGTCTATCACAAGTCACTGCTAGAGGGATGGTCCAGCAGAAACATTTCATGTTGACTATCCTTCCACATGGTTGAGACTCTATTGGGTCATGATCACATGAAATGTTCTTAATTCCCCCACTTCCACACTGTTGTAGGAAAACTGAGAAACCAGTACTTCAATCATGACCATTACTCATCTCATAGGAATCCTTAAAATAATCCAACCACATGATATCAGTATACTAGTTCAATAGTCTGTAATTCTATCCTATTCTTACATGACCTCCCCCAGCTTCTAATATTTAAATAGTGTCTGCTTTATAATTTCAGTATTATAGGTCAATATTAACACGTCATCCATGGATCAGACAACATTTCAATGACTTCCCTTAAAGTGCCTCTCTCACAATATCTCATCAAAAATGTACGTTGGTGAAAAATATCATTGTTCGTATCTCAAAATTATAGGACATTTCATTCACACTTTAAACCAGGTCAATAAATACAAACTTCTCCTAAAACTAGAGATGTAATGGAATATAATCATAAAAACAACTAGTGACACTTCTTTTTTCCCACTAAAACTATTAATCTGGGTCGAGACTTAATTTAAACATTCAATATTCAAATTCAATTTGTTTTTATTTGATATTTCATTTTAACATATACACTTTAAATCATATTTCACCATTAATTTTAAATGTTTCTACTAATATTTCACTAAATTTATATTTAAATGGGACCCCACCCCCTGGACACACCGCTCACCTCCTTGGACAGCCCTCCCACCCCCTGGACTCCCCCTACGCAATTGGATAGCCTCACCACCCCTGTGTACAGCCCACCCACCTGGACACCCCGACCCCATAGACACCCCCCGCCCCCTAGACACCTACAACCCCCCCCCCCCCCCGGACGGCCCCACCACCCCCTAGACACCCCGAACCCCCCCCCCCCTGGACACCCCGCACCCCCCTTGGACACCTTGTACCGTCCCTAGATAGCCCTCTCACCTCTTTGGACAGCCCGCCCACCCCCAGACACCCCGCTCACCTCCTTGGACAGCCCACCCCCTGGACACCCTATACCCCCCCCCCCCCCCCGGACAGCCCCACCCACCCCCTGGACACCCCTCTCACCTCCTTGGACAGCCCGCCCACCCCCCCTGGACACCCCGCACCATCCTTGGACAGCCCTCCCACCCCCTGGACACCCTGCACCCCCTGGACACCCCGCTCACCTCCTTGGACAGCCCCACAGACCCGCTAGACACCCCGCTCACCTCCTTGGAAAGCCCACCCACCCCCTGGACACCCCCACCCCCTGGACACCCCGCACCCCCCTTGTGGTGGGAAATATATAGAATCATACAGTTGTGTTCTCACTTACATGTCTCACCTACATCATTCATAGTGTGTATCCTTGTACTTACCTTCAAACCACCATACATCTTCATTTACTTTATGTTTTTTATCAGAGTGGTTTTTCTATATTTTTTTGGGTTACACATTAGTTATTTGTTTTTAATTACTTCCATATTATTTTCATTACATGAAATGACACCCATTAAAGAGAGGCGACGAAAAAAGATGATAGATAATAATCATCCCATGATACAGATGGGTGTTCCTCTACTCATCCCTGTTGTGAGTATTTTATTTAAAATATAAATATTTCAATAACTTATAATATCATATGGTTACTTATCTTTTAAACTTTTTTTCAGGATCGACCCCCTAGACGAGAGATATCTGACGAGGAGCCTGATATTGCTCCCAGTAGAGTGGTTGGTGGTAGGAGGGGGGTGGTGTCAGAGATGGACGATCATCTAGTGGGCCCGGTACTGAGGCCGATGGTACGATAGATCATGGTGCGAGAGTTAGACGATACACTGCCACAGACGTATCTGCTTCACCCCATTTTGATCCTGGTGTGTCTCCATGGACACACGGGATATTTGGAACTCCGATGTTTACACTACCAATTGGCCAGACGTCTATTCCATCATCTTTTGCTTCTGGTTCATTATCCTTGAGCTATTATATTCCACCTTCTTCGACTCCTGATGTGACACAGTATGCGTCTGAAGAGTGTACACTGAGGGACAATCTACCTGTACAGGGTATTCCTTCAGCTTTTTCACATCTAGTGATGCCCATTGATCCGACTACCACAGGTATATTTATCTGACTCTATCAAATTTTATACAAAAATTTATTTTATTATAACTTGTACTGATATTATTTTTCTTTAATAACATATTCATCTACTGATAGGAGGCGGGGGAGGGGGCGTACTTTCTTACCTGTGGTATGGAACCGCCAGACATAGTTGATGGTTAAATATAATGCTAATGGACAAATGATTGAGAAATCTAGGCAGGAATGTCGGGGGTTTTTTGCGACGCTAGCCAAATACTCCGATATCATTCCGGTCAGCCCTCTCTCTTGGAGACAACTGCCACACGAAGTCAAAGAAAACGCGAGGGCACAAATATGGGTAAAAAATATATTGGATTTAATGTAGTATTTTTTTTATTTATATGAACTAATCTATTGGGTTTCAGCTTTGGTTTAACTTCCCTGGTGGTGAAGGTGGACGACCAGCGCGTTTAAAAGAGTTGGGAGAGATTTGGAGAGCTTATAAGCATGACCTGTATGTTGGCTGGTGTGATAGGGTGGGAACGGACTTAGATACTTTACATATCGTGGATGAATGCCTGATAGAGCAATATCGCCAATTGATTACCCATTGGGCGACTACCAAATTTAAAGTATTAATCTCATTTGAGGTATTTAAATTAGAGTTTTCATATTTTTCATTAATATAATATTATTTATTATTAAACATTATTTAGGAATCTTCTGAGAAAAATAAAAAAACATTGATTCAAAGCAATACCTCCACACTTTGGGGCGCACAACTATGCCAGATCAGGAGAGGCAGCTGGTACGATATAGTTGTTTATGATTTTTCTTTAGGACTTTCCCTTTTTATTATTTCCTACTTAAATTATGTGATTTATTGAATATTGAATATATGATTATACTTGCACTTTATATTGTTTCAATGTCATTACAGAAGCACATATTGAATATTGAAGGACGTATCCCTCAAGCAAAATTCTTTTGCTCGAGTAGAAGAAAAAAAGATGGAACTGCAGTAAATGAATCAACCCAAGAAAAGATTGTAAGTTTTAATTTGTTTATTTCAAAGTTTAATATCTATTTTGAAATTTATTAATCTATTAATATTTTTAACAGGCTGCATTAGAGGCTCTTGATGCCCAGGATCCTGAGAATTTTGGGCCACATGATCATTTATATCAGGTTTTGGGAGAGGAGCACTCTGGTCGAGTACGCTGCCGACCTGGTAAGAATATAGTCCCGACGAGGTATTGGTCCTCTCTAGGTATCCATTCTAGTACGACTGAGTTGGAACAGGTCAAAGAGAAAGCAAGAAAATCTGATAAAAGGGTCACAGAGTTGGAAGTACAAGTTCAAATGAGGGACAAAGAATTTATGAAACTGATTAAAGATTTATCTTCATCACATCCACCAAAGGCTAGCGCGGCTTGTCAGACATGTATATCGTCGATGGGTGCATTATCCAATGCACCAGGCGACAGCTCTGGTAGAGATCGAGATCATGACGTTCCTGGCAATGACGAGGATGCTGAAGAGGATGAGGGCGAGGATGAGGATGAGGACGAGGGTGAGGATGGGGCCGAGGGTGAGGATGGGGCCGAGGGTGAGGATGGGGCTGAGGATGAGGATGAGTCCGACGATGAGCATGGGGATGATGAAGAGGATAATGACGAGGACAGAGATGGCAGCGAGGATGAGGCCGATGATGATAGTGGTGATTATGATGGTGATCAGGGGCAGATTGATCCATTTAATTTTTGATTTCTGTATAACTCTTTATTTTTCAACCTGGTTTTCCACTCCGGGGTTTTCCTCTACTTCATAAGGATGTTGTTATCAGATCTCTTTTTTGCACTCGATTCTTATTGTATGATTAGTCTACTACCTAGTACATTATTATTCCTTGGTACTATGATTCCCTGTATGATATCTGGTTTGATATGTTAATATAGACATCTTAATATTAAAAAACAATCACTCAAAATTAGGGGTGTCCGTGGGCTGGGTCGGGTCGGGTCGGGTCATGCGTGTTCTAGGGCCTAAGGACATATGGTCATCCATAAGTAAGATTTTGTTCCTAAGGACATGACATGAAAAATTATGTGTTTTAGATCCATGGGTAATATTGCGGGTTCATTTTAAAAATAATAAAATGAGGGGTTTTGAGGTGGAAAATGATTTATTAGGTGATTAATTCCCTTGGTTAAAAAATATAAATAAGTGTGTGTCTTTTTTATTTTGATAAATGGATTTTAATGATAATGAAATATTGGTTAATTTCTTTGGTAAAAAATTTATTTTTAACATTTTTATTCTCTATTTTGTATATTTTCATTTATTAGGAATATAATTTATAGAAAAAAAATATCCAATTACTTATAATATTTATATGTACTAAATTGATTAATTTTGAGAAATTTTTATATTGTCATTTGTGACGTTTACGAGTCAACCCCGCCTCAATCCAAGGGCCGGTGTGGCCGGTACCACTGAAAGTTTTTTTGTTTAAAATGGATGTGCTTTTAATTAAAATAAAAGACATATGGAAAACCGACCAAACGCATTCGGATTCTATTGAAACTTTAGGAAAAAGATCCATGGGTCATTTGTGACATGTATGAGTCGACCCCGCCTCAATCTGAGGGCCGGTGTGTCCGACACCACTCAAAGTGTCTCACTTTTATTTGAAATGGACAACAGTTTAAGTAAAAACAACAACTGACATAAGGGAAATAGACCAAACGCATTCGGATTCTGTTGATACGTTAGGGCAAGTATCCCTGGGTCATTTGTGTCATGTACGAGTCAACCCCGCCTCAATATTAGGCACGGTGTGACCGATACCACTCAAACTGTCTCACTTTTATGTGAAATGGACATGATTTTAAGTGAAAACAACTACCGGCATACTGAAAACTGTCCAAACACATTCTGATTCTGTTGAAACTTTAGGAAAACGATCCATGGGTCATTTGTAACTTGTATGAGTAAATATCGCCTCAATCCGAGGAGCGGTGTGGTCGGCACCACTCAAAGTGTCTCACTTTTCTTTGAAATGGACAATAGTTTATGTAAAAACAACAACTGACATATGAGAAACAGACCAAACGCATTTGGATTTTGTTGATACATTTAGACAAGTATCCATGGGTCATTTTTGTTTTGTACGAGTCAACCCCGCTATAATATGAGGCATGGTGTGGCCGGTACCACTCAAACTGTCTCACTTTTATTTGAAATGGAACGGATTTTAAGTGAAAACAACTACCGACATATGGAAAACCGACCAAACGCATTCAGATTCTATTGAAACTTTAGGAAAACGATACATGGGTCATTTTTTGACTTATACGAGTCAACCTCGCCTCAATCCGAGGGCTAGTGTGGCCGGCACCCCTCAAAGTGTCTCACTTTTCTTTGAAATGGACAACAGTTTAAGTAAAAACAACAACTGACATACGGGAAACAGACCAAACACATTTGGATTCTGTTTATACTTTAGGAAAAGTATCCATGGGTAATTTTTTCCATGTATGAGTCATGCCCGCCTCAATTTGAGGCACTGTGTGGCTGGTACCACTCAAACTGTCTCACTTTTATTTGAAATGGACAGGATTTTAAGTGAATACAACTACCGGCATACGGAAAACTGACCAAATTCATTAGGAATCTGTTGAAACTTTAGGAAAACGATCCATGGGTCATTCGTGACGTGTACTATTCAACCTCGTCTCAATCCAAGGTCCAGTGTGGCCGGAACCACTCAAAGTGTCTCACTTTTCTTTGAAATGGACAATAGTTTAAGTAAAAACAACAACTGACATACGGGAAATGGACCAAACGCATTCAAATTCTGTTGATACTTTAGGAAAAGTATCCATGGGTCATTTTTGTCATGTACGAGTCAACCCCGCCTCAATCTGATGCACGGTGTGTCTAGTACCACTCAAATTGTTTCACATTTATTTGAAATTGATATGATTTTAAATGAAAACAACTACTGGCATATGGAAAACTGACCAAATGCATTCGAATTCTATTGAAACTTTAGGAAAACAATCCATGGGTAATTTGTGACATGTACGAGTCAACTCCACCTCAATCTGAGGGCCGGTGTGGCCGATACCACTAACAATTTCTTTCTTTTGATTAAAATGGATGTCCTTTTAATTAAAATAAACGACATACGGAAAAATGACCAAACACATTCGGATTCTGTTGAAACTTTAGGAAAACAATCCATGGGTCATTTGTGACGTGTAAAAGTCATCCCCGCCACAATCTGAGGGCCGGTGTGGCCGACACCACTCAAAGTGTCTCACTTTTCTTTGGAATGGACAACAGTTTAAGTAAAAACAACAACTGACATACAGGAAACGGACCAAATGCATCCGGATTCTGTTGATACTTTTGGAAAAGTATCCATGGGTCATTTTTGTCGTGTATGAGTCAACCCCACCTCAATCTGAGGCATGGTGTGGTCGATACCACTCAAACTATCTCACTTTTATTTGATATGGACATGATTTTAAGTGAAAACAACTACCGGCATACGGAAAACTGACCAAATATTCGGATTCTGTTGAAACATTAGGAAAATGATCCATGTGTCATTTGTGATGTGTAAAAGTCAACCCTTCCTCAATCTGAGGGCCGGTGTGGACAATACCACTAAAATTTTTTTTTAAAAAATGAATGCGCTTTTAATTAAAATAAACGACATACAGAAAACTGACCAAACGCATTTGGATTGTGTTGATACTTTATGAAAACGATCCATGGGTCATTTTTGACATGTACAAGTCATCCCTGCCTCAATCCGATGCACGGTGTGGCCGACACCACTCAAAGTGTCTCACTTTTCTTTGAAATGGACAACAGTTTAAGTAAAAACAACAACTGACATATGGGAAATGGACCAAACGCATTTGCATTCAGTTGATACTTTAGGAAAAGTATCCATGGTCATTTGTGTCGTTTACGAGTCAACCCCACCTCAATCTGAGGCATGGTGTGGTTGGTACCACTCAAACGGTCTCACTTTTATTTGAAATGGACAGGATTTTAAGTGAAAACAACTACCGGTAAACGGAAAACCGACCAGACGCATTCGGATTCTGTTGAAACTTTAGTAAAACGATCCATGGGTCATTTCTGACGTGCACGAGTCACAAATGAAAATGGATATTTCATTTACATGAAAATGAAAATGGATTTTTTAGTGTAATCTGCTTGGTCCCAAAGCATGAACCAAACAGGTTGTGAGACATAATACCTGTAGGTATCCACCACAATATTTTTGCCCAAATTTTAGTGAATATATATGTATAAAAACAAGGTGCAAAAGTAAACATAGTATAAAGAAATCAACAAGCATTAAAAATTTATGTAAAGAATAGCTAAAACTTTCCTTGGAGACATCAATATCTTGCCTAAACGCATGTCACTGTCTTGACCTCAGGAAAAAACACATCCTCTCCCTCAAGAATCACAGTCTCTCCCTCAGACATATCACAATCTCACCCACATATATCATATGTAATTAATCTATTAATAGGTAAAAATAAGTACCTCATTTAATTTAAATTATTACATTACAGACTATTATCAACACACCTCATCTAATCTAACTATTACATGGCATAATAATAATCAAATCACCTCATGTAATCTTACTATCACATCGCTTTTTAATAATCAATAATCCATCCTAAACAAAAAATGTCATGGAAAGCAGTATGCATCTAAGGCATCATGGGCCAATAGCTCTAACAAATTAATGAAGGTAAACACAACCCTGTGGTTCCCTATCTCAAAGAAATAACCTTAATAACCAAATCAACCTATATCATATGATAATCACGGTGTAATTCCAAGTCATGTATACCAAAAACATGGGTATATGAATTTTAGGCACATATAATTCTTAAAAAAACAACATATAGGCACAACCCACCTACCTCATAGTCATGAGAACAATATTGTTGAATATTGGATCTTGATTCATCCTAGATCATTGAAAATCCACAAAATATTCATAAATTATCAAATCTATATCTATAAAATGAGGATAGGAATCAGGGGGATAGGATTAAGGTGAAGGGAGAACTCATTGGTGGGATCCCAATGCACCTTCCAGAGTTCTGATTGGGCATTGATATGAGAATCAGTGGCTCATAGAATAATTGTCGCTCCTGGACGAACTTGGATGAATCAAGGTCAAAAGAAGTTAATTTTGTAAATGAGACATGACCCCTCTCCCTTATATTAAATAAAAAATAAAATACACTACATTTCCTTTAACAATATAGACTGTGTATAAGCTTTTACTAGGCCTCACCATAAGAGGCACGACCACGACACAACAACTTGGTACATTTCTGATACATGACATGTACATGGTCTACAAAGGACATCAATGTTCATGGTGTGCACACTGAATTACATGGCTTGTACATCAAAATTCCCCAATTTTAGATTTTCCTAAAAGCAACCCAAATACAAAATCCATACATGGAAATGGGGAATTGGTTTCTTACTGTTTGATTATCACACCATAGATCTTATTTCTATCTCAACCATGCACCAAAATCATTAGTTTCTACAATCTAGTGGTCTAATATCACATTACAATCTTAATAAAGCCTTATGTTTCATCAGACCCATGTAACGGATCGATGATAGATCTAAAGCAATCCAAATTTGTTTATTTCTCTCTTTTTGGTCATTATTTGGCTTAGAATCTCTAACTAATGATTTTTTATCATGTTTTATTCATTATCGCATTATAATATTCGTACATTCAGTTTTTATTCAGCTTAATAATGCATTTGATTATAGATTTTCTCATTACTAATAAACTCAACTGAAGTTTAATATCTTTAATAATTTGTAAATTATTTGTTCCAACTTTTATTTCTTGTATCAATTAGTTATTCACATCAATATATCATTACATGTTAATATTACATTAAAATTATTGTATACAATATTTCCTGATAAGGAGTATTATTGAGGTGATAAGATATTGGATGTTGTGTGTTTCTATATTGTCATTTAGTTTAGTGAGTTGGGTTTTAAAATTAGTTTTCATTGATAATAAGACATGTTCATTTTTGTTTTCATAATGTTGGTGCATGGGGGAGCTGAAAAATCCATTTTCATGCAATTGCATAACATGAGATGGTTTTGTAATGGTTTTTCATGAAAATGGATTTTTCATTTACATGAGCTGAAAAATCCATTTTCAAGTCTGTTTCAAGTCTGTATATAGGTGTATAGTGGAGGGGCTTCTGGAGGGAGGGGGGCTGCTATGTGCAGTTCTGGAAAAACTCTATACCAACCGTTATAAACCGTTGGTATAAGGGTGCTGGGATTTTGGAAAAACACTATACAAACAGTTTAAAACTGTTGCTATAGGTGTTCTGTATTTCTGGAATAACCTATACTGACGGTTTTAAACCGTTGGTATAGGTGTCTAGATTTTTGGAAATCCAATACCAACAGTTTATAACCGTTGGTATAGCTTTTGCTGGAAAACCAATACCAATGGTTCTAAACCATTGGTATAGGGTTTCCTGAAAATCACATTACCAACGGTTTAAAAACGTTGGTATAAGACTTCCTCAAATTCATTACCAACGGTTATAAACCGTTGGTATACATTGGGTTAAATTTATATAACCCATATACCAACGGTTTAGATCAAACCATTGGAATAAGGATTTCCTCACGACTAACTAGCCAACGGTTTGGAAAACCGTTGGTATAGGGTATACCAACGGTTTTTAAGCCTATACCAGCAGTTTTTAACCGTTGGTATAACCTTATTTTCCATTAGTGATATTAGGGTTTGGATATATTTTCATTCCAGTTTAGCCCTTATCTTTTTATTTTAACCCTCGAAAAACTTGTTTCAAACTTAACTATGGAAATTAATTTTTTTAATATATTATGAAGAAAAAAAAATTAAAACATACTATATAATATTATTTAAACTAAATTATAAAATTGAATACATTTTTCAAAATTCTATGCAAAATATTGTTAGAATATAATTTAAAAGTAATCCCACTCACATTACAAAAAAAACTGTTTTCTAAAAAAATGTTTTTTATAAGTATAAGATTATATATATAAAAAATAAACTAAAAATTTATTATAATGAAAATATTTGGCTAATAATAAAATTATTTTAATAATTTTCCCTTTCATACATATTTTTTAAAAAATTAAATTTATTTAATATAAAATGTTGTTTTTTAAAAAAAAAATTATATGATACCATTTTATTAAAAAAGTACAATTTTCCAAAAAAATAAAAAAATCAACCTAGGATAATTTGATATAATTATTTCAAAATTTATGTTCATGTTTTTATGAAAAAAATTAAAATCAGATAGAAAATTTGTAATTTTTCAAAAAAACAGAAATTAAAATATTTTTTTGTATAAAATATAATTTTTGAATCATATAAAGACTTCACAAAAACAATTTACTTTTGTAACACAATATTTTCTATATATAAAAAATTAAATCCAAATTTTATATATTTTTTTCTATAACTATACAATCCATCAATTTCTATGGAAATGTTATAATAATATTTTTTAAATAATATTAGTAATAGTATATTGTGGTTCATTAAAACTCTATATTGAATGTAATACAAGCTATTGAAAAAAATTAATTCTATTTGTAGAAAAATATTTCAAAAAATATCCAAGTGTTAGAATATGAAAACCATTAATTATATCAAAATATTAATTTTAAAGAAACACCACGGACTTCATTGATGGAATCCCAAAAACACTTAAAGGATATAATACTATTTGTGTTCCTGTTGATCACCTTGTGAAGTGAAAAACATCATTATAATAATATATGATTTCATTTATGATTACCTTGCTGGAATATATCATAAAGATTATGTTAGTTTTCATAGTGTGTCTCACTCTATTATATCTGACAAAGATCATAGGATTAATTTTATGTTCTCATGAAGTATTCAACATTCTGATTATTTATTGTTGTTTTTACATACTGCATATCATAATTATATAGATGGTCAGAATTAGAGGACTATTAATATCCTGGAGGGTATTTTTTTATTTTTTATCTAGATTTTAATGTTTTTTTGGTTCATGATCTTACTCTTATTGAATTATATAATAGCAATATCGTTTACTCGATCATTGAGATGACCCATTACGATGTCATCTATGGAATGAAGGGTATAATTACAATATCGATAGATGATTTTTAAGTATGAAATATTGTGCTACATGATCTATCTGAGGAAATGATATTGGAATTCAAATTCATTCAGCACCACATCACGATAGCTTATATTCAATAGAAATGTTATCCTAACAATTGTCCCCAACAAATATTGATTTCAATTTTGGTTAAAAGGTATTACTATAAATTTCATAATAGATTAAGGTTATGTGATTCATAAATAAACAAAATCATTTTTCTAGGTATACTGGCCTTTTCGAGATTCTAGATTGAGGAGTCATAGTTATTTATCTCTTGGTTTGTCTACCACACCACTCTCCAGTTCCTAATTTTTTTCATGAATCATTATTAAAAATGTATACTCATTTTCTTTAATAGGTACTGAACTCAGAGTTTATATCATGGGATAATGATCATTTTTTTAAATAACAACTAATAGAAATTTTGGATCATAGGTATAATTTTTTATGGAACAAGACTACTGTAATGGTTAATGATCCATGGAGAAATAATAAATTTAAAAAATATACTTATGAAAATGTGAATGGTCTGAAATAGATATATCATAATTTTTTGGTATCAGAGTGATGACATTTCAAGGATAAAATTAATTTTACTGGGGGTTTAATGAAGCACCACAAAATTTTATATGTATTTACTTTATAATAAATATGAAGTATTTGGTATATTTTTTATATGAAATTTCTATTCTAAATTGACATTGATATAGTTGACCATTATAATCTAGACATTAAATTTTCAGTATAAATAGGATTATACACATTTTTAAATAAAATTATAAGTTTTTAGTTTGTTTAAAATATAGTGATTAATTTATAATAAATAAGTACATAATTTAAATTAAATTTATTTAATTCTTCAAAATATTTTTTCATAAATAATTGGTTTTATTCAATTTTGTGCATATATAATATTATAAATTTATTTCAATTTTGTAAATTATTTTTTAAAAAAACAATATCATTCTTCAAAATCATTATATCACAATTATATTCAAAAAAATTGTTTCTTTATAGAAAATGTTAATTTTTCAATGAATAGATAACATATACTTATATTATAGAAAAAATCTATTTTTGTTCAAGTATTAATAAATATCCATTTTATTAAATTATTTTAGAAATTAATTAGTTCATTTTCATTAATAAGTTATTAAAATTAAATTCATTCTAATTGAAATTATGTTTATTTTTTCTGTAAAAATTATTTTACATCAAAATTCATATTTCAATAAAACTATTTATCATCTTGATTTATAGGTTAAATTTAAAAAAAATTATACCACTTATTGAATGTAAATTGAAAAAATTATTCCATTATTCTTAATCATTATACTCATATTTGCTAATTATTCGACATTGTTTTTTATTCTTGAAGAAAAGTAAATATTTGTAACCATAGTGAATGTTAAAAAGGATTTATCTGGTGTGAAACCATGATATTAGGCTCGAATTTCCAATTAAACATCAGGAAAATAATTTTTTTCAAAATTTATTAACTATATACTCTTAACATATAATAAAATTCCATTTGAAATTATTATTCTATAGTATGAATATATAATATTTAAATATTTTAAGGTATTCATTTTGTGTACTCTTCCCCGTTAATAAAAGTAAATCCCTACCATTTATTATTTACCCCTCATTGAGCCACCAAGTATTTCCAATTCCACTGACTCACTATTTTATAAAAAACAATCCAATATTATGTTGTTCTGGTCTGCTTAAAATATAATAATAAGGGTCATTAGGAAAGGATCTGATGATGGTCTACCAAGGAAGAGGTAATCCATAAACCCAACATCTTTCAATTTCTTTCTTCTTTAACACATAAATATTTTTATTATTGTTCATAACATATCTCATTATGTATATTAAATATAATTAAATTTCATTATTTATATTTAACCACCATTGTACACCATCTTTCTTATAAAATGGGAATTGAATGTTTCACTAGTGTTTATGTGTGGACTTCTACCTCCACATAGAGATAAAATAAATTTTCTACCACTATCATTAACAGTTGATTATTGTCTTGTAGTTAATGTTTATAAATTCTATTAATGATATTTGTATGGTTATTTAGTGAAAAAAATCATATCTTGATTTCTAGATTTCATTTTGAAAATTAATATAATGTTCTTGAATATGCACGAACTACTAACATCATAGACTGTGTAATTCATTATTCTATATCTATAATTTCTAGATTATTATAAATATGTGAAAATTAACTATATATGATACTTATATCAATATTATAATAATTTATATGATAGAACCATCAACAATGTTTATGGAGCAAACCTACTAAACTGAAACATCCATGAAAAACAACAGTGGACCTCTGGTCAAGATGATTTTAATAAGGAATTATTACAATATGTGGGTTAAAATTATATAAGTGGTTGAAATCTAATAAAATAGGTATTAAAATTAATATGTTATCTATTTATTAAAAATTAATGTTTATTATTTTGGTGGTTATAACATTTTTTGGGCAATTTGATCTAGAGGGATGTAATTTATGATTCAATATCATTTCATTAATTATAGTTTATATTTAAATATCCATTGAGGGAAATTTTATGATCCTTATCTAATAAAATAATTTAATTATCTTATCCTCTATTGATTCATGTATTTATCAGCTAATAGTATGACATTCCTCTTTTTGGTACTTAAAATGTTTTTGAAAATGTTTTTAGTGAAAAAGGTTTATTTTATGTATATTCATGAATCGTTTTCCTCCATGTCAACATTTTCATTAAAATGTTTGAACAATTATATTATTATTATTTAAACTCATTTTACCCATGTTTAACTTTATAAAATTTTTTAATATAGTAATTTTTTATTTTTTTTAAACTACTAATGTCTAAAGGAAATTTTTTTATCATACATGGCCTAAATAGAAATTCCCTCCATCATGACTGATCAATTATTTGATTCTTCTATTACTATTTTACAAGGTTATATTCCATGAAATTATTTTCCTAAATATTTTGGAAGTTGTAATATTTGATAAATGTGGTTTCAAAATCAATAGTTTATTTTTTACAATGAATCTAAATTGATCTTTTAAAAGAATTTTTCATTTATGATGAAATAATATTAGGTTAAATTAGCTTTATATGGGATATAATCAATTGTAACCATCCGTACTCTTTTTATTGAGTTTATTATATTATGGTGATTATATTTTTCTGAAAACCAATCATTTTCCAATAGATATGATATGATGATACAATGAATGATTTATGATATTGTTTAATACATATTAATGTATTGTTTGATTAAGGATGTTATTTAATAAAATCATTGAAATCCAGTATAAAAATACTTATTGAATAAAATGGTTATGGTTGTAAGAAACTCCATTAACCCCATATAATTTAAAAATGTTCCTTTTCACATTTTCTAAATTATCTAAACAATAATTGTATTTAATTGAAGAATCTACGGTTATATTTTTATAAAATAATTTGGAAGATTCTGAGACCAGGCATTGAGATGGCTTGAGATTTTGAGGATCGGTGCACTTGGGGAAAATCAATGAAAAATCATCAGTTTTTAATAAAGGGAACATGTGTTTTTTTCATTAATTTGGAATAACACTTAAACGGGATCCAATAATAGAAATCATAGGGAACCATTGAATTTGTAATGAAAATATTTCCTTAGGTGCAGCCTAACCTTTACTAGAATTTGTCGAGGGTGGATGTTAGATTTCATTTGTAAATGTTAATAAAATATTTAATTAAATTTATTTTTTATATATATCACTAGATTCTTTTATGTATGTCCTATTTTTAGCAATCCAAGGTTATGACATAACCCTAGACATCTTATGAGGAATGTAGGTGGAGCTTCCTCTAATGAACATTGATAGATTGGAGAATCAAGATCTACTAACCTAAAATTTTGTAAATTGATGAATGATGATGATTTATCTTTGACCATTGTCAATTATTAATACAAACATCATGGTTGGATGTCAATATCTTTCTTATTTCTTATTCACCTCTTAGATATCATGATAAATGTGGACCAAAAAATAAACAGGGTAACTCACAGTTTTATAACCCTTTGTGGGATGGTTAATTTATTTTGGGGGTTTTTGGGTGACAAATCTTAGTGATTATCCTCCCACATTTTCCTTTCTAACAAGGAAGACTCAAGGATGACATGAAAAAGGACAAGATCAATTCATGGGGGGTTATATGTGTTCTTGTTATCCACATTCTTGGCATTCTTCCTCGTTGGACCATTGTGGTAATGGTACATATTTTTCAAGAGGCTTCGAACATGATCAGACCCTCATAGTACTAGAAAAAAGGATAAAATCCCATGTAAGTGAAGGTCGTGACCCGAGGATCCTCGATGTAGCCATGTTTTGAAAAATGGAGCACCAGGGTAATAGGGGTAACCTACTGAACCAAAGCCACTATCAGTGGAGCATGGTGCTACCTGGTCCATGGGGAAACAACCACATGTAGGAGCAGCTAGATTGTGCAAGTGGCACGGCCAGACAACGTGGAGTTGTGATGGAAGGGGATATGTCAGGGACCAGGGACAATGTGTCCAACCACACTGAATGAGGCAGAACAAAATTGACAGAGTGACATGGGGGGAGTCTCGCGGTTGGGGAGACTGCATGGACTTGGGGGTGTGTCCAGGGAGGGCCGTGTCTGCTGGAGAAAACTAACCAACATTCAGGGGGTAATACCATGACATTTGGGCCGCTCAAGTGGACCAATGAGTTTGGTCAAGACAACCCGGTGGTCTACACCCAGTGTACCAATCCCATCATACTGGACAGGGCCGGAAAATGTGTGGTACGACGGGTCGGAACAGACATGGTCCGACGTTTTCAGTAAAACCATTGTAACCATCAAACTGTGAGTCTGTTTGACGAGTCGTTTATGAAATTGCAACCCTTCCATTGAGACAGTCCTCTTTAAATACTCTATGTGACTCTTTGTGAAGGTTTTAATTCGACCTTTTGTCTTGAGGAGTAGATCCTCCATGAAAAATAACACTACGAGTTTAACCCTGTGGATGGATGGGATATTGAGACTTTATTACTTGGTGACTACACGACTTGTGTGATTCCTAACAGATCGACACATTGTGTGTTATTGACACTTTCTGGGTTATTGACACTCTATGAGTTATCTACACTCTACGTTGTTGAAACTACATGTGTTATCAACACTAATTCTGGTATCGACACTCCTTGTGTTATAAACACTTTGTGTGTTATCAACACTTTGTTTGTTAGGGACACTTCATGTGTTATCAACAATATCAGTATCATCGACACTCTGTGCATTATCGACACTCAATGTTTTATCAATACTCCATATGGTATTAATACTCCATGACTTACCAATACTGGGTGTTCTGTGGACTAATTCTGATAATATTTCTTCTCATGCTATTGATGTATACTAGTGTGAGCTGATTATACATTGTTTATTTTTTAGTGGTATTTCAATTTTGGTTTCAGGGTGTTCTTCGGAGTATTGTTTTCCTCACCCTTGAATGAGTTTTGGAATCATGTGGTGTGTTTTTAGGACGATTGAAACATTCATGGAGTCCTAGGTAGACTAGGACTAGGTTTTTCTTAGGGTGATCAAACAAATTAGGTTTTCTCTGGCACCTTTAGACAAATGTTCTACACATACCCTTCATGAGGTGTCTTTTACGGATGAGTTTTAGGAACCTGTCCATTATCTTTTGCAGACTATTTCTTTTGGTGTGATTGTATTATTTCCCAATTACTTTGCAGTTTTCCAACTACCATATTCTAAGGATGGTATTTTAGTATATGAAACCATTATCTATATAGTGTTTTTACATTTCATTATTTTGGTATTGGAGATGTGGGTGTGTGAAAAGGTACTTTGGAAAATTCTTCCTATTTTTGGGATATGCCTAATCGGAGTTAGTCAGTAGCCCTTGGCTTATTGGAGGTTATATTGGGGTAGTCACAGCATGGGCCCCCATGGGAGTGGTTATGGAAAAGTGAAATCAGAGGAAGGATGGTTCTACATAAGGACCAGGAGTCTATGAGGTTGGTTTGGGGAAATAGTTTTAAGTGTTTTTAGTTTCAATTTCAGGGAAGGGAATCTAGTGTTGGTGCAGCGGTTGATGTAACCATACAAAAGGAAAATTGACAACTAAATTTCAACTCGATACACTAAAAAACTAGTTTTATGGAAATTAATTGTACATGAATCGTAAAGTATTTGGTTGTGTTCTCATGTCCTTTATGAGTCTTCTCAGCATGTATAGTCCATTAATCACCGATTACCTCCATCTATTTTAAGATGCCTCCCCCAAAATAGTGATCCTAGATTGTTTTTCATGATAATGAGAATTATACACCTAGAGATGAACCATTTGTTCATGGAAATGTAATGAAGATATTCCCTGCACGTGAGATATCACATCCACGTGGTTTACTACCATTGTCACCACCCACCGAGCCGTAGTTACTCCCATCTCTAGAGGTTGGAGATGCCCATTGGTTGAGTGCATTGAATGAGTTCTATAAGTAGACACCTCAAAGGTTTATGGGTGATGCAGACCCCCATATAGTAAAGGATTGGATGGAGGAATCAACTTGGGTCTTCCACCTTGTGAGGACACCTACCGACTAGTTGGAAATCACAGATGAGAGTCTTATTTAGGTCTCAACGGTCTGATGGTGGAACTAAGTGACCCATAAACATGATGAGGCAACTCTATCTTTGGAATTCATTGAGAGACTCTTCATAGAGGAGTTTTACTCATCTATGTTATGCCCAGTGCACATACAGGATCTCCTGCAACAATAGTAGGGTAGTCGGACGGTTGCGGAGTAATCGGGGAGGATTACTGAACATTATTGCAACTCCATTGAAATTTTGTGAAACCTGTTCTTCATGGATCATACCTCCGAGTAGGGTCTACGTTGGGAGATCATGTCATCCAAGAAATACCATAGCATACCAACATATGTAGCGGTAATAGTGAGGGATCTTCTAGTGGAGAGATTTCTAGTATAGAAGATGCTACATGTGGGAACTTGTAGCAGGGACCTTGTAGATGTGTCTTCATTAGTACATACCGGATAGCAGATACAGCGACCCAACTGGGTCAAGGACTCAAGTGGAAAACCACAGGAAATAGGATCAGTGGTTTGGAACTCCCAATGCGGATCATGTTTTCTAAAAGATAAAAAATGTTACTCGTGCGGTGGATGGGGACATCTAGCTTGAGATTTCCCAACCCACCATAAAACCGATCAAGATATAGTTGAGGGATCATCGAGTTAGAGGAGGATTCATGATCATGGTGGTCAGTAGGTAAGTGGGAATTTCATAGGATTAGTTAGGTTAGAAGGTGGTGGTAAGGTGTTCGACATATTACCACCACCATCCCCAGGTGGTCCATAATGGGCTTGGGAATTATGTGGATAAGGACGAGGCTATATAAAGGAAATGGAGACCTATGATCCTGATTCTACATGGACGATTAAAGGTAATATTTTTTTCTTTTACACAATAGGTAAAATTTTGATTGACCTAGGTGTCATTCATTATTTTCATGTAATGAACCTTGTCTGACACTCAAAGATTCCAGTGGAATCATTGACTCAACACTTATTCTTAGAGACTCCTATGTGATGGAATTTGATGATCACACACTAGTTCCAACATAGTGTGATTTCTATTAGAGGAATGAGTTTTGGTTGGGATCTCCTGGTAGTAGTGTCAAGGATTTACGACGTCATTCTTAGTATGAACTGGTTATCCACAGTCCCTACTCTATTGACTATTTCAGGCACATAGTGTGGTGTACCTGGGGTGATGGTACAAGGTATATAACATTTTTGGAAAAAAGGAAATGAATGTAGTGAAGGATTGAATTACTCATTGGAAGGTTCAGTTGATTACCCATCATTTGGATAGCCTCTCCCTCAGTGTAATGGATGAAAAAGAGTCCTTTGTTTCCTGTAGTGGTGGAGGAGTACGAGGACATCTTTCCGAAAGATGTCCCCAGAGTACATCCTCACTAAGAGGTAGAAATATGCATTGATTTCTACCCTAGTAATAAACTGGTATCCACAACTGCATATCATATGGCTCTCATAGAGCTTCGCGTGGTGAGGGTACAGCTATAGGACATGCAGAGAAAGGCCATCGTGAGACCCAGTGTTTCACCTTAGAATGCATCAGTTTTTTTTCTCAAATGGGAGATGTGAGACTGGGGTTATGTGTAGACTTTCGATGCCTGAATTAGGTGACCAGGAAAAAAAGTTTCCACTACTAAGTATTTAAAACCTCTTCAATCAACTGAAGGGAGAGATTTTGTTCTCAAATATTGAACGTACATCAGGCTATCACCAACTTCAAGTATAGTATGAGGAATTCTTGAAGACATATTTTAGATGTGGATAAAGCCACTAAGTGTTAATTATTTTTCTTTTTGCAATGAGAAATTCCCCATTAGTGTTCATGGGACTCATGAACAAGATCATTCTTCCATACATGGACAGGTTCATGGTGGTATACATTGATGACATCCCATTGTACTCGGTGACTGAGGAGGAGAACATGATACACTTGGGGATGGATAAGGACAGAATCCTATAGAACCAGCTTTATGGGAAGCTCGCAATGTGATGGTTCTACATTTTGGATTTCCACTTTCTATGGAATTTCATTTCTGGGGAAAGTTTCACAGTTGAGCTAGCCAATATTGAGGCCATGCTTTCTTGAGATTCACCCTAGAGTGATACTGTGGTGAGATGATTTCATGGATTGTATGGTTACTATCAAAGGCTTGTACCCATTTTTTACAGAGTATTTCCACCCTTTATTGTTTTCACAAATAAGGTGCATCCCTTTGTATGGATAATGAGGTTCCATCAGTGCATTATTTGATTAGGTAGATGATGACAAGTGATCCAATATTGAGATTACCAGAGGAGGGCATTGGGTACGTAGTGTTCAGTGATTCAAAATGGACCAGACATGGTTTTCTTCTATGTTAGGGTAATGTAGTGATTTACTATAGTTCAACATATTTGATACCATATTAGAATAACTATGGGACCCATGATCTTGATCTAGCAGTGGTAGTCTTCACATTGACGATGTGGAGAGACTTTCTGATGGGTAAGTGGTTTACCATCTACTTTGACCACAAGAGTTTCAAGTATATCTTATCATAGAATGATCTCAACATGAGATGGTGGTGATTTCTAGAGTTCCTCTATGAATACATATTTGATATTGTCTACAATCCTGGGAAGGGGAACATAGTGGAGGACTTTTTCTGCAGGAGATCCATCTTCTAGTTAAAGAGTGAGGCATCAGATTTGTTTGATGCATTGTATATATCCTTTGTGGATGTAGATGGAAAAACATACCTCCATTAGATGGTTTTCACCCATAAAATCTTAAAGAAAGGTAGGGAGGCACATCTTGAGGATATTGACAACAAGACTTGACATGTTCATTTTTCCATAAGGAATTCCCATGACAGATATTCGATAGGTGGGGAGAATGTGGTTATTTTACAAGGGAAAATAGTTGTATCAGTGGTGTTGTAAGGGTAGGGTCTAATAGGGTTCCACACATCCCCTTTGGATGTACATATGGGTGTAGAAAATATGTACATGGATCTCTAATATCAATTATGGTGGTTGGGGATGAAGAAGCCAGTTGAATAGTTGGTTTCTCAATACCTCACTTGTCAATAAGTGATGGTTAAGCCCCATGTTCCAATAGGTTTGACCCAACCACATGAGATGACATTTTAGAAGTGGGAAGGGATATCTATTGACATTTTTATGGGTTTTCTATGAAATTTTATGGGACATGGTACCATCTGGGTGATCTTTGACCGACTCATCATTTCTTCCAACTTCCTAGTGATTTGGGTGTAGAGATTATTAGAGTTCATGTGAAGACTCTATATATAGGATATAGTTCGAATCCAAGGACTTACATCAAGTATAGTCTCAAATTGTGATACATTAATTACATCTCAGTTGTGTAAATAATAACAAGAGGTCTTTTAGACTCATTTATTCCCGATAATGACATTTCTTCCCCAGAAGAAAGACCAGAATGAGTGAAACATTTAGCATCCAGATAACATGTTATGTGCTTTCATTATAGACATTGGCTGTAGTTGAGAGGATCACCTAACACTAGTGGATTATTTATATATAAATAGATACAACTCCACCACTGGTATGGAATCGTTTGAGTCCTGGTATGGGTGACAATGCATGTAACCACCTTGTGGGACTATCCACTGGGAGTCAGCACTCATGGGTCAAGAGATAATGTGGGATAACACTAAGAAGTTTCATATAATCTAGGAGAGAATGATGACCACATAATGTTGTCAAAATTCTTATGGTGATAGGAGAAGGAGGCTCATGGTGAACAATGATTGATATTATGTGTTCCTTTGGGTTTCACCACGATTGGGATTGTAGAGATTTGGTTGGGGTGCCAAGTTATCTCTGATATACAACGTCCCTTTTGATATTATCTATAGATTTGGAAAGGTGTTATACCACCTAGATCAAACCCCAATGTTGAACCGAGGTCATCATGTCTTCCATTTATCGCAGCTAAGGTAGTATGGGTATGATCGATAGCACGTCATCGACTAGGGATAGATGGACATTGAGGATGGGGTGAATTTTGCTGAGTACCAAGGGGAGAGAATGGATCGATGGGAGAGGATACTTTAGGGGAGGTCGATTCCACTGTTTCATTTTCTATGGTAGTACATTAATCTCTAAGTGATCACCTAGGAGGTGGAGGCTCATATTCATACTCTGTACCCTCACCTTTTTGTCAAGTATTCTTTTTTTTGGATTTCGGGGAGGTAAATCCCTATTGTGGGAAGAATTTAATGACATGAATTTTCATTGAATTTGTTTATAAATTAATTGGTAAAATTCTGAGACCATTTTTTGAAACGTTGTGAGACTCCGAGGCCCACTATTCTTGGGGAAAATCAATGAAAATTGTTCAATTTTTAATAAATAGCATGAGACTTATTTCCTTAAACTAGAATAACTCCTAAATGGGAGCTCAAATCAAAAATATAAGGGCATCATTGCACTCAGAATAGTGACATTACTTTAGGAGGTTCCTATCCTTGACCATCATGGGATGAGGGTGGAAGTTAGATTTAGGACATAAATATTATTAAAATATTTAATAATAATTATTTAATTTTACATTTCATTGATTTATTTTAAGTATGGACTAATGATGGGAATCTAGGGTTACAATTTGACTCTATTAATCTACTATAGTAAGCAGACGATACTTCCTCCAATTAATATTGATGGATCAGAGAATCATGATTGAAAAAGATTATATTCTACATATCGATGAAAGATGAAGACACATCTTCATCCATCATCAATGATTGATCCAAACCTCATGGTAGGATGTTGATATAATTATGATTTCCTCTTCCCCTCCTTGATTCAGTGATGTACATGGACAAACCAATGAACATGTTGATCCATGGTTCAATAATTCTTAAACGATGGTTAATTTATCATGGGATTTGTTGGGTGATAGATCATTTTTATTATCCTCCCCCTTATCCACATATAAAAATGAAATCTCAAGGATGGCATGAACAAGGTCGAGATGCATTCATTTGGTGTTCTATGTGTCCTTTTTATCACCATTATTTCTTTTCTTCGCCGTTGGAAACTCTTGGTCATGATGCAATTTTTTTAGAAAGCTCCAAAAGCGATCGGACAACAGAATTACTAGCAAGATGGATCTAATCCCTAGGTAGTGAAGATCATGACATGGGGATTGCGGATGAAGAACTGTTTCAATAAATAAAGCATCAAGTCATTGGGGAGACCTACCATACAAAATTCACCACCACCTATACACAGCGGTGACTGGTGGCCCGCGGCTACGGCCGCATGGAGGTGCAGCGGAGGATGGAAGAAGCCTGTGGTGGTGAATACGGGAGTAGAAAGTGGTGGCTACACTATGCAGGCTATGTGGATGGATTATGTGGAGTCATAATGGTAGGGGCAGTAGTGGGGACTGAGGACATGGCGGTCAACCACATTGAACACGGTGGCACCACATCGACGGGGAAACATTGTGGGAGCCACGCGGACCAGGATGATTGAATGGAATAGGGGGTGTAGCTCGGGCATGCCATTTTTAGTGGAGAAAACTGGACAACATGCATCAGAACAAACCACGGTGGTTGGACCACTCCAATGACATTGCGGGCTGTACATAGTGGCCAAACCAACCACATGGGCCTGGTCCCGCCGGTCTAGTGGGTTGAACCCAAAATGCCTAGCCAAGTGGACTTGACTTGACTGGACTAGACTAGGCTGGCTCAGGTCAGTCAGACTTGGTAGGGATAGCTGGCGGGTTGGATCAGACCTAGACCGGACCCTGGTAGGACCTTTTAAATAACTCATCTATAGCATTCAAACCATGTGTCCATTTGATGAACCAAATGAAATTTTGGCACCCATTCGATGAAATGTTCCTTTTGAGATACTCAAAGTGATTCGTTGTGAATGTTTGCATACAACCATTTGGCTTAAGGAGTAGGTCCTCTCTGAATAAGCGTGTTATGATCTAAATCTTAAGGCATGTTATGATCATGAGACTGAGTGACATGGTTACTATGTTATTTGGGGGATTTATGAACTATTGACACTCTATTTGTGATCGATACTCCATGTGTTATTGTTACTATGTTTATTATTAGTACTCTATGTGTTGTTGGTACTCAGTGTGTTATCGCCACTCCATGTGTTAATGGCACTCAATGAGTCACTCCTTGTGTTATCTACACTCTATATGTTATAGAAGCTCATTGTGTTATTGAAACTCCATGTCTTACTAATACTGGGTGTTCTGTGGACTTTGTCTGATTATTCTGCTTTTCATGCCCTAGACTTATACATGTGCCATCTGACTTTACATAATGTATTTCGTAGTGTTATTTTATTTTCTAGTTTCATGGTGTCCTACTAATAATTATTTTTCTCACCCATGTATCGTATTATACCACATGTTCTGTTTCTTGTGCAGGAAATAGATACTTCTATGAAGTCCATGGTGCACCTAGACCTGGTGGTTCTTAGGGTGATCAGACTGAAGTACTATGCTCCTATGGTTTTATAAACCTTTCATACTCCTACCATACATATAAGTTTTTATGTGGATGAGTGTCAGGAACATGTTCATTCCTTTTTCAAATTATTTCTATGGGATTTTATTCTAGCTCTATTACATTCCAGTTTTCCTAATGTTATACTCTACAGCTGGTATCATAGTGTATGCATGCATTTTCTACTGAGTGATTCTACTTTTCAGAATGGTGGTCTTGTAGATGTGGTAATTGGTATACTTACATAAGAAAAATTCCTCCAATTTGCGGGATATTCCTACATAGTTCTAGATTCCATCCCCTTACCGATTAGAGGTGGTCTTTGTGTAGATAGGTCCTGGGCCTCTCTCGGACAGGTCATCATAATGACCCTTTTGAAAAACAATTGAAGGAATATTTACAATCCATTTGGTCAATGAAAAATTAGAATTTACTTTGATTAATTAAAATGTATTTCATAAAAATATTGAAATATATAAACATGAATGAAAAATATACCTGATTCCAAAGAGACATAAGAAAAGTTTTTTATTTTCAATATTTCCTTTCTTGATTCATTTTCCAAAGAGAGGAAATTGTGGATTAATAAATTAAAAATCCTTATATATCCCAATAATATTGAAATAGATTGAGTATATGATGAATATATTATGAGATTTAATTAAGGGATGATATGAAAATTATAGAAAATGATATTATAAAATAAATTATTACCACTTTGATAACGTTCCGATTGTATCCCCTTGAAATAGTAAATGTAAAATGATAATTTAATCATAAATATTAAATATATACTGATTTGAAATACATAAATGTGTAGTATATAAGCCAAAAAAATATAAAGGTTCCTGATAAATAAATATGAATCAATGGATAGTATGTTGAGAAGAAATCCTTTAAAAATATCATATCATTGAAATAAGAATTAGTCTATGAATAGATTATGTGTATCAAATAAAAATACTCAATATATATGTGTAAATTCTACAGAAAACAATCAATGATTATTTAACACATAATAATGAAATAATAGAATCAGTATAAAAGAAACATTTCTCTATTAAAAGGAAACTTATTTATGAAAACCCTTAAATCAAGTCTGAATCAACATTGTACATTATTTTTCATCTTGAAAAATAATTTTATCCTTGTTATTTACATTCTAAAATTTACACCATGATTAATTTAAAGAGAAATATCATATTTGTTTTATGTATATGACTCGAAAAACCATGAATATAAGAGAATGTAACACACTAAGACATTATATATATATATTAAATAAAATATATATATTCAATAGATTATGATCCACACATTGTTCCATTTAAAAGAAAAACAATACTTAATTAATATATTATTAGTTAAACATAACAATTATAAACTAGAGGTAATGTTAGTGGAAATTAATATAAATCACTAAATTATTAAAACTATATTGTTTAAACTTAGATAAAATATTTTCAATGGTTATCTATTGATTATATATCAAATACAAATCATTTAAAGAAAAATATATGTTTTCTAAAAAACTGTATTTTTTTAAATTGTGTTTTGTCATGGATCGTGTACATAATATAAAAATAATTTTAACTATTTTATAATTTTATTACGAAATAATTATCAATTTTAAAATCTAAATTTTTTTTCAGTTATCTTTTTTTCTAAAGAGATTAACGTATAGTTGGAAACTAAAAAATAATGATTTTTTATTTTAAACATTATTTTAGATTAAATTATTAAAAATAATAAACTAAATTTTAAGTTAGTGATAATATAATATTAGATAAAATATTTTAAGATTGAACTCATTTATTTCGTTCGAAAAAATTTCATATTTAATTCTGATGTAAAATAATTGAAAATTTTAAATATTTTTCTTTAGGAAAATCATTTTTTATGAATTTGTGTGAATAATATCAAATGGAATTATTAATATTATTTAAAATGTACATGAAATTTTTTTTAAATACATGGAATCAAGATAATTATTGTTATGTAATATGTTTAAAAAAATATTTACAATAATTATTTGCAAAACTAACAAAAATTAATTATCATTTTTAATGTTAAAATGGGTTTATTGTGGGTTAAAATATGAAGATAAGAGTAAAAACGACACAGAACATGTTCAAAAACCATTTAATGATATATTATTACCATATTTCATCTATGGTTTTTAATGAAACATTTCTTGAGTCTTTTTTAATGACAAAAATGTTGGAATCACATTATATTTTCCCACATTCTTAGTGGTTCCTCTCCCCCACTTGTAAAAGGCCACCCACTTGCTTACCTTCTTAATACATAAAAAACCCTATAGTTCATTTAATCACAATCAAAATATATTCCGAAATTCCATACCCACATCCAATAGTCCTTAATTTTATTATAAATCCATCTTATTTATGATTTATATATAAAAATAAAGAGACTCGTTGATGAAGTGGAAAATTATAAAATGTATGCATTTGTTTTAATTATTCTTCCACATCAATAAAATAATAATAAAATATGAATGTATAGTGAAAAATAGTATCCCACATTTTATTATATGTTATAATTTTAGTGTAATAATATATATAGATCTCTGCTTCTATAAAATGGAAAAGGAAACCATCGATAGTGTGTACGACAGACTACCGCCTCACAAACTAGTGCAATTCAATTTCTATCAAAACCATTCAATGCGGGATATAATGTTGTATTTAACATATTTAAATTATATTTAAGAAATTAATTAACTTACTGAATTATTATATAACCTTTAAATTCTTATTTACCATTCCATGGGTGGGTATAATAACGTATCTCATGTCTACTAAGAACTACCTCAATTTGAAGTGTTGTGACTCATTTTTCTCATACACATTACATAGAATGTAGTAAGGTTGTAATTAATGAAAATATATTTTAATTATTAGAAAACCATTATTTTGAAAATATAATATCAAATATAACTTCTTACATTCATATATTTTGGAATACAATAATGTCACTCATGTGTAAGTTTGTACAACCAGCCCCATGTAGAGTTCTATTTTTTTCAAATTATTATAACATGATAGTAATAATGATAAATTTAATTAATTGAAATGATATATATAAAATAATAATTATTATAGGAATTTATTTTGACATTAGGTGGCATGTGTGTGTGAGAGAACAAAATTTCCCAATGGAAACCAAATAATAGCATGCTATTATAGAGAATTTCATGTCAGGGTCGACATTTTCATTTCAATCAATTTGTGTCGTACCCCATTTTCATGGACTGAGATGGTCCCATAGGGGCTGGGTGGTGCATCATTTTTATTTTCCAAAGGACGTTCCATAGTTTAATATTAATAGTTTTAAAATGTAGGGGGTTATGTTATTTTGTGCAATCAGCTCATATTAGGTACGATATTCTCATATGGTCTCCAACAGGTTTGTTCATGGAGCCAAAAATAGCCACCGACCCTTTTGTCCATGATTCTTGGAACTTCATTCCAATGTAGGCTCTTATTGGGTGAAAATTTGGCCAATGACATACAAAGACTCCATTAGTTGATTGGTTTGGAGTTCAGGCTGATCACACCCTCTTCGGGGGAATTATCAGATATCTCGGGAGTCCCTTATATTTTTATGTAATGATTATATGTTCATGAATCCATGGTTATTTCCCAAGAATGTGTCCACTGATTAATCAAATGTATCGACATTGATCTGAGATAAATATAAATATGGAACCATTGGAATGTCTCTGAGGTTCTCCATTAATAAATATACTTGTATGTATTCATGTTTCTTCATAATTTTTACCCATTTTTCGGATAGAATAGTAATTACATTATCATTAACTGAGACATCGCATGTTTAATCAATGACATGTGGTTCCTTGGTATTTATTATCATCCAAGGGACGATAATTATTATGTTTTTGGGGTAAAACCCATAATATGGGCCCCCTACGTATCCTCATGAGAGGAATCTTTTCCCACATTGTTCTGTGGAACATTATTAGACACATCACATTTTACGGTCGTGGGACAAGGACCCATCCATGAAATTTAAGTTCATTTGGTGAGGACGTGTAGGTGAGAGGTTCCTAGTTAAGATTTGATATATGGATTATGCTGAGGTGGAATGGGTTGTCCATGAGAGATATTGTTTCCAGGGTGGATATGACCCTACCTAGGATATTGCCTAAAGAACATTAGGGTGATATGGGTAACAATTTTGGACCTCAAGGAGGCATCCAATGTTTCCTGTTTGTTGGAAATCAATTCCCTTGAAGTTTTAATGGAGTTGGGACACACACATAGGATGAGGCCCTTAAAGGGGGAATGATTGGGGTTAACCTTTCTAAAATTACCCCATTTGAGCTCGAGCCTTAGAAAAGTATCCTAGGTATCATGTTTTAGGTTTGAATTAATGTTCTAATAGTTCAATTAAATTTGAGATTACACCTAGCAGGAGGGCCTTTTTGAGCCGAAGTTGGGACTTATGACCTAAAGGAGGCCATGATGAATTGGGGGTTTATGATTGGGATTAACCTTTTAAAAGTACCCATATTGAACTTGTGCCTTAGAAAAGCCTACTACCTATCCTGTTTGGGGTAGGAATCAGAGTTCTCGTAGATCAATGCATTTGGGTCTTATACATATGAGGAGGCCCATTGAGAGAAAAATAGAATTTATTAGGGATTAAGCATTGTAGGAGGCCTATTTATGGGAGTCATTATTTATCATTTAATGGATGATATGGAATAGGGATTGATCCTTATTAAGTATTCATATGTATCCTTGTTATGGTTGGAATTAGAGTTCTCGTAGTTCAATACCGAATGTTGATTGTGCAGGTGTTGTGATCATCATTATTCAATAAGCCCACATAAGTCATGATCGGAGTAACACATAAGAGGATTTTAAATATTTCACAATCCAAACACATTCCGTTCTAAGTTGATGGGAAAGTAGGGGAATGACGATGAAAGAGACCAGGGTGATAGAACCACTTCCTTTTATCAAAGAGGATTTAACCAAGAGAGATTCCTTGAAATTGTTTCTAAGAAAGCAGTGGAATGTTGCTTCATATCCAAAGGAAAATTAGGCATGAGTTTCATTGTATATCACTAACCATAATCAAAGGGAAAGGCCAGTGATTGCCATTGATCCCTAGAATAGGGGGGTTTATGATAGTATCCCATGGTTGGACCCCAGGTTACTATGGGAATGTAAATTTATGGACATTTAGTGGGGGTCTATGACATTGGAAGGATTAACTATGAGACTCAGCCTTCAATGTATATGTATACTCAAAATGGTACGCCAATGGGTCTGGCAGTACTATCATACGGGTTTGGTGGATTTGAAAGGGGATTTTTCCTAGTTCAATTGGACTAGTTTTTAGAGAAACTATAGATGGTGAAAAAGAAATGGAAGTAAATGGTCAGATCTTGAATGTGTAAAACCCAATGTTGCCCCATTCCACGTACAATTTGATCATTCGGGATGGGGAATCCCGCACCAAGAGTGTTTCTATGTAGGTGGATTGGTTTTCCACTAACCAAAGTGGAACATGGACTTGGATGTGGTCCACTTACAATGGTGGTATGTGTCCCCAGGTTCTACTCGCATTGCATGGGGACATGTTGTGTTAGATTTAATTATCATACTGGGATGTTATACATGGATTGGTTTCATCTGCGTAGCATTGTGTTCTGCATGATGGTTGATTGAAGAAGGGGAATTGATCATGTGGTTTGAAGGGATTTCATCTACCACTGGGATATGATCCATCATTATCCAATTAACATCATGTCTCCCAATTAATATTATGTTTATTATTTTTATGGTTTGTGGGGAGATATACCTATATGTAATCACTGGAAAAGTCTGTCTTTCTTCCTCCATGCCTTCGAAGCTTGGAAATCCTTTTTCCTCAAGTGTCTCCCCTGTCTGCTTCCTATGATCTATCCTCTGATTGACCCCCCTTCTTTGGATCCCTTTGTATCCTTCTATAAAGAATTGGGATGCCAAATATATGGCTCACACCTCAATTTTTTTGGATGAACATGGTGAAATCACCCATCATGCAGAAGACCCGATCAACCAAGACCAATGGGGTTTTGGTTCTTGGTAGTGGAAATCACGGCCTCAATTACTTGAATGACTTCATCTTATTGGCTAGACACTTCCACCTTATCCACACCTACAAACCATTACCTTTATGGGGATGGTATGTGGAAATGACTTTCTCCACCTTTATTCGACCAATGATGTTGTTCATGGGTGAAAACGTCAACATCTCTATTCAACAGACCACATGGTTTTTAGTTTCATTGTGAGGTAGAGGACTGCCATACAAAGTGGAAGCCCATAATGAACATTCATTTCACAGTGCCTCCCCTTCATTTTTTCTGAATTTTGTTTCATCGATATAATTCTTTAAACCTTCAGTCGAACTTATATTTTTTCCATTATCAATTGTTTTGGAGTATTTTATATCCCTTTTAAAATGTTTTCATGACTCAAGAAATTCCCCCCAAAATAATGGCTTCCGATCGAGACTAAGAGGAGGCTATTCCTATGTAAAAATGATGTCCTAACATGAACTGGTTACCATATAATGGGGGAACCAGAGGGGTTCCATGCTTATATATAGGGGATCCAAACTAAATTTTAATTTATCAATTTCACGAATAACTCTATGATCTTGATTTTCTCTCACTCGTATACATCCATGGACCATCGTCTATAGTGACTGCCTTTATCGTCATATTGATCCTTGTATCCCACAAGCTAACAAAACTTCATGGTCACCTTCATCTATGATCTAAATTTAAATTCCAGAAACAGGACATTGAACCATAAAATATTGAGTATGGATTTATATACACTAAAGTTCAATGTCCAAACATCTTGTTGTGTGAACTATTTGGTTGACTAGCCGTTTCCTAATAGGTTTCTGTGAATTTCTAGTTCGTGTTCAGCACCTTCTACATACCGTTTAGGGGTTTTAGTTTGTGGTCCACTTTGAGTCCTTTTCAAAATTTTGTTCGACTATCCTTTTTCATGGCCTTTTTATTTAGGAAAAAAATGATGGATCATCTAATAATCACAATGGATATGCCTATAATTAGGACATGTATGGTAAAAATTATTGAGAAAAACCTCTAATCTTGTTTTGTTCCACTAGTGGGAATTGTTAATGATCTCCATCCAATGGAACACAAAGCCTACCTATTATATAATCAGCTATAACTTTATGTATTTGGTCACTAAGATGACTCTCATTTTCCATTAGTTGATCAATGAATCCTTACTATTCCTCATACGGCATCTCAAATGCCTAATCAAGCAAATATCTCTATCATGAGGGAGATCATAACCTATTCATCCCCAGAAGTAACCTTTGTTCTGAATTAATCTACATTGATGTATCTAAAAAGATACAGCCATAGCATATCTACAAAATCAGTCATCCGATATTATCCCTCTATTGTCAATCTTTGACATGGAAACCCAAATGGGGAGATAGAGCTCTAAATGGGATGTAAGATCTGAAGGGAGATTCTCCTATGACTAGGCTTGTGGATTTTGGGTGCACCACAATTGCCTAGAGTACACTGATCAGCTAGATTTTATCTGTCTCTATTAGGTAGTACTCATCTCCTTGTTTTCTATATTATCACCAGGTGAAATAATACCCAAAATGCTTAACATATTGTGTTTGAGCACCAATACCTTCCACATATCACATGGTGATGTTGGAATATGATTTTGGGAAATTTAATAGGTTGAGGAAAATTCCATTATTGGATACATGTATGATTAATTCTTACCTATATCCAATACTTGGGAGAACATTAAACTTGTATCTCTTACAGCGAAGGATTTTTTGGTTGTGGTGGAGGGATTTCCTAATCAGCATCTCCATGATCACTCAATTATTTCAATCATGGACTGGATATGGATATTTTTTAATTTGAATTGACTGAATCCAATAGTTTTTTGTATATAAACAAATTCAACCGAATAGTCACAACATTTTATTAGCTCATATTGTGCAACCATTTAGGGGATCTGATACACAACATGGGTTATGAGATTCGGCTGGACATATCGTTTGAGCGTAGATTGGTGGTTTTCTTGCCCATTTTGTTTAGTGGATGTCCCCTCCGTTCCCAGGATGTATACACTGGTGTTAGAGCTTTCACATTAATTATAGATGCTATATTAGTGTAGGGGAAACCCATCAATCCGGTTATCCCAACCCTTGCCCGTATCTATATACTATTAGAGTAGATATAGGAGATAATTCCTCCACATTTCCTTAGTTAGTCATTGAAATTCTTGTATGGATTGATGGAAGAGAACTTTCATTGTTATGAGTATCAACTAGATGCAGGGGTTCGACATTATGAATTTCATATGGCTCTTCTCAAAAACACCTTAATTCATCCTCCTTCTCTGATGATTGATGGTGCAGTCGAACTACTAAGTTAAGTCTCTCAGTTCTCTTTTTTTCCAAAGGTTGTGACTTATGGGATAGTAATGGATGATGGGATGGGCTCCCCAAAATAATGCTCTTATATCATTTCTCTTCGATATGGAATCTTAAATGATTGCAGAGACATAGTGGTAATTTGGGAACCCTACATCTCTTACAGGATTGTTATACAATTTGGATGCCTCAATTAATATAATCTATCACAAAAACACTATTTAATATTTATTCTCATCCCATAATCAATCACCAACTATGGTTGATGATGATGTGGGAGGATGCTAATGTGGAGGTCCTTATTCCTCCTGTAGTATCTTAAACATACATATCCCCAAAATATGCATAGATAAGGGTGGCTTGTTAACTTGATGGAATACTAGATAGGTCTCTTTATTATGTTCAGAAGCCATTATCTTTCATAAATATCATTCAACATGTACTGGTTATTCCATCTCCATCTGTTCTAGTCATTAGAAGGAATTCCCTCTGTCACCACATAAGTTCGATTGGGGCTTCTTCTACTATGCCTATCCTAGTGGATAGGGACTCGCACACCATAAATTTAGATGATTTGTCACATTTTCCTACTAAATTTAGTCCGAGTGGGACGTCATAAAGTTTTCTTGAAGTTGTAGTCAGTCCCCCATGCATATTCCAAGAGACCAAATCATATAGGAGATGGAAATTCCTCCCTCTTGGGTGACTCATATCATGTTTATCCAATGTGCAATAATGGATATTTCTGATTATATTCCCATTGTGGTGGAGGGGAAAAACATAAAACATGGTACTATTAGAGGCATCGAGCTGTGTAGAGATAGGTGTGGAATCAAATATGTAATCTTGTTGCAGAAACATACCTATCATATTTTTCAAATGATGGAGACACTATACGATGAATATTAATTGTCTTGGGTTTGTGTGACTTCGACTACTAACATCATCATCACCTTATGTGTTAAATTTTCATATCTTGAGAGGTTATTTCTACTTTTTAAGGAATCATTGTGATGTTAAAATATTTAAACCATCAATATATGTCCTTTTGAGATGTTACTGACAAGTTTCCCCATCTAGAGTCCAAGGAAACTTATGCACATGATCAAGATGTTATCTAAATAGATTAACTATGAGAGTTCGAGGCTCATATTGATAGGCTGAAGGTGAAACATTAATTGCCAAGTAGAAATTATGAGGTTATCAAATAGAAAAGGATAGAACACGACTCACTCATGAAACAAGTAGGTTATGTAGTTGAAGATAAATCTGAACAAAAGACTTCTTTAGAACAAGCCTTTAACATCCTTGTCATGCGATCATTAATCCTTTGGAAAGAGAAAGTCAGGAATCATTGGAACCAGTTGGGTCACCCTGTACTACATTTTTTATGATTTTTGAGAGAGAATCCACGTTGTGTATGTTCCCCTACTCTTGTTTAATTTGATGGAATAAAAAATGATTCTTGAAAATTCTTCTCCTTCATCATTTCCAGCAATGTAAATCTATTATAATCCACCACATTTAAATAAAAAATTTTATTGAATTTGAATTTTAAATCCCATCCGGGATAACTAATTTGAAATTATTAAGTCATGATCTATTTTTTTCGTGATCCAAGGGACTCAGTGATCCTAGTGTGACTATTAATAGCGTAAAATGGAAAAACCTTCAAATATTTCCTATTTCCTGTTATAACCCAAATTTTTTACTAATCCCTCTATGCGGTGGACTTAGCACATATACCTTGGCATTTTCTAAGGCCACCATTTGTGGTATTTCGACCTAAAAATCATTGTTACTTGTTTGATGTTTTTTATTGGTCAACATTTTCCCTTAACCATATGAGTCATATGTATAGCAAGGTGGAACTTGAATTTTATCCTAGGTTCCCTTTAATGATTTTTATCCTGGTGAGTGTTATATCTTTTTAATGAGATTATTAATTTATTTTGTAAAATAGAACATTATTATTGATGTATTATGTCAAATATTATTGACCAAGATTGATGATTTTTGTCAATTAACTGTGACCAATACTAATATTTTAGGTCAAATAGATTGTACCAATATTTTTCTGAAAATGGTTCCATTTATTACTCGATGACTGAGAATTTCCCAATAGATTTTAGTCATGGATAATGGATTTATAGTGACCCTGACATTGTGGTTTCTTGGTATGAGAAATGACATGGTGCATGGCTGCCATGGGGTGTACGGATATGAAATAGGGCTCTCCCAAGGATTATTTTCCTTTGATTTACCTGACAGTTTTGAATAAAATTTATGGAGAGACACCTAGGAATTGTGTTCATTAGTCAAACAATGGTTTCCATATGATACATTCCCCCCATTTCAGATGGCCAAGAAAATTTATGAAAGTATGTATTTGTGTTGTTGTTGAAGACCATAGTGGGTGGCCTACTGAGGGAATGATGTCCAGAAGAATGAGTGAATTTTAAATGGTTTTAAATGATAATGCCACTCCCCATTAATTTTACTAGTGAAAATAATGTCTAAAGAATGTTGAGGTTTAATGTCATGCATCTAAGACATTAGAGACTCATGATTAAAAGTCACCTTACCCAAACCAAGAAGAGTGGTAAATGACTCATCCCATTCTCCAATAGTTTGACAAGAAATTTTCCATCATCATTGGGAATGAGAGGGGGGATGGATGTAAAATATGATCAATGGAGATTTTGAAATCAAGGAATGAGATGAGATATAAATTTCATAGGGTGTACGATAGATGGAAATAACTCCCCTGAGGATAAATTTGTCTTTAGTTAAAAGGAAATTTTTTAGGAACTTTATGTAGAGCCACCAGGGAATATTGTGCATTGGGAAATAATGATGTTTCTAGGACAATGACCTTCCATATCATATAGCCAAGATGGATTATGGGGATTTTGACCCTTCTAGACATAGAGTTTGGTTCATTAAAATGGGTTCTTGAACCTAAAAGAGGGTATTTCTTTATGAAATCTCCCGGGAATTGGTAAAGACATTCTATGCATAGATGGGAGGGGGAGGGGTTTATTACGAAGGACTGACCAATTACTGCAATGGAAGGTTTTATTTCATTGCTCGGATGGGCTTGAGGTATTTTTCTCAGGTGTCACTACATATCATTATGATGATAGTAATCCAGAAAAATATTGTTATTTAATTGTTTTCTCATATATGGATCTGATTAACCCATATGGGTGGGGAAATTTTTGTTTTGGTGGAAATATCACCAATAAGGAAGGACCCATTTTTTATTTCCTTATGCGGATTCATTTCATGCACAAGAAGATAGAGGACAATATTTTTAATGAAGTATATGACCATGGGTGGACATTGGAAATCAATTATCATGCAATTTAAATTTCATTTTATTAGGTCATTGACATATTGGCCATAATCCAAAATAGGATAACCATGATGAGATGTCCCGAAATTTCCAAGACATGAGTTATAATGCATGTTTAAGCCACAGTTTCAAGGGATATGAGAAAGGGAAAAATGATACATGGCACGTAATCTGTTGAAAATATAGAAATAGGAAAATCTTTTACTAAGGAAAATTTTTCATTGGTTGATAGGTTTTTTGTAGTCCATTTATGCAGAGTCGTTGATGCATTGTGTGCATATTCAAACAATGGTGTCCACGAGACATTGGCCTTCAATTCCTGATGGCCTGGGAGGTACTTGGGGATCCAAAAACTACTCAAAGAACGTGGTTTTATCAATGAAGAGTATTTTTTGGACATATTAGAAACACTCAGGCTGTGATTATCCATGGAATCAAGAGTCTCTCAATTTTGATACTACTCTTATGTGGGGTGGTACATTTTGACTCTCTTTCCATAGAAGAACCCGATTTTGAAGATCCAGGTGTCCCAAAATTAGAATCCCTACACAAGTTAGGTTCCTATATTGGGATTGGGGGGATTTAAACTATATTTTGGGTATGTTATAGTTTAATTTCATACATATATGAATTTGGGTTCTCCATTATGGAATAAATAACCATGATGTTTCTTTTTATGGTCATGAATCTAGGACCATCCACCAGAGATTGATTTTCCATGGTTCCCAAGGGGATCCCCCACCAAACTCACTAAGGTAACATGGTTCATTTCTGGTGGGAGAATACAAGGGGAAGAAAGTGTTTCACATTATTCACTAGGGATGACATAATCAATAATAGGATCATTTAATACTTGGGGTGATATTGTGCAGTTTATCATAGTTCAACTGTGGCATTTCATCACACAGTTTAATGTCATAGTATTAGGATCATTTCCATATATTTTAAGGTTGTATGGAAAGGATGTATATGGAAAAACATGAATGGGGGACATATGATTATTCCTGAGATAGTCCTATGAATATGGCCAATTTGGGAGACTTTTTCTTTGACCTATTATACTTAGAGAGGGTACATTAGTTTTTGTCCACATTTCGTGGATAGATCTTGGTCATAGGATCCATGTATCACTATGTATCCCAAGGGATGATATGAATCTCACTGCACATAGTTCCCTATAGAATGTACTCTATGTAGGTCTGGCCCATACATTGGTAGAGTAATTTTTTCGATGTGTCTAGGCCAAGATGATATTCGTGGAATTTCAACACATACTACGAGGTCGGGAATCAAGATGAATAGAATTCTAAGACACGACATGGTATGTCACTGATGCTAGAGGAAATTCCCTCTCAAGTACGAACATTGTTGGGACATGCAGTTTAATGTTATGCGGTGAGGATGTTTATGGATCAATATGAATGAGATAGATGTGGTGGGTCCATACAGTTATATGTTTTCTTGAAAGGGAAATCGAAAAACAGATTAAAATCTTGTTTGGGACTAAATGTTATAGAAAGTGTCATTAATTATTATAGGATAACCAGTTAGGGGTATTATAGGATTTTTTTAATGTGAGGGGGAAAGAAAGTGTAAACTATGATCATGAGGACCCCTAGATTAGGAGGAATGATACATGGATTTAGAGTCATTGTTGATAAGGATGAAGGAAAAGCCTCTCCTGAGGATGAAATTTCCTTCGGTTGACATGTCTTTTTTGTAGAAAACTTATGCAGAGCCACTTGGTCATTGTGCACATAGTCAAACAAAGCTGTCCATAGGACACTGACCTACCATTTATGATGGTCGTGGATGTTTGTGGGGATCTGAATTTTATATAGTTATGGTGTTTGAGGAATGAAAAGTCAATTTTTTAGGTACAAATGATCTATATAGGCATTGATTAGTTGTAAATCATGAGATACCCTACATAGATCATACTTATATGTGAATAGAGCTTTATCCTTTGACAAACCCTTGATGTGGGAATCAATGTTTGGAACCTCCTTCCTGACATGACATTTTCATGCAGGAGGTGGGGACATTTCTATTTTCTTATTTTACACAGGTGGACCTAGGTTGCAATATTTGGGAATCACTATATATATCATTATATTGATAAAATATCCTCAGATAGTACATGGGGTACCTTGGGGTTTAATTTCATGCATTTAGGACTTGGGAAATGAAGCCTTACATATTTTGGTAAGGACTCGGGCCAGTATTGAATTGATATGTCTATGAGAAATTCTCTACTACAACTCCCAAGCCCATGTTAATGTCACCTAATGTAAAAAAACGGATGGAAAAGGATTATTATTCCGCATAGGGGGACATCGAAGGATGATGCATTTTTTACTTGAATATTTAGCCATAACTGGTCCCACAATTGAAGAATCGGGTGATGCTTCTGTGCCCTGTAAGGATGGTAATCAATCCAAAATGATGTTCAGTTGATTTACATGCGCATTTCACACTCATATGTAGGGGAATTAAATTTTGATCTTGTGGTGGCTAGCCCAATGGAATTCAATTTTGGGCATCATTATGTATCCTATAATTACAGGAATCAAGCACCTTGTCATTTGAAAATGGATGTTTTATGCACTGGTCTGACTCATGTGAAGGGAGGGGACATTTCTTATTTTGGATAGTAGTTGGGAAAGTATATAAGAACTAGGCATCACTATGTATCCAAAAAACCCAAGAATCAATCCATACATAGTTCTAGATATAACTTCCCTATATTGGTTTGATCAAAATTTATGGAAAAGAGAAATTTTTATTTTAGTGGTGTAAAAACCATGAGGTACAATCTGGGCATGACTACGTATCTTAAGAGTGATGGAAACAAGATTCATGTAGATTTATGATTCCTAATACTCATTGAGCTCGTTCAAAGGTATGGGTACTTTTCACAATTTTTAGGATCTTTTATATCATTTTTAGACTTTTTGTGCAGGGGGAATCCTTTATCACCATTTTTATACTCATGTGATCTATGCTCGGTGTGAGATACTAAGAAGAGAAAAGGATTCCTATCGTAAGATAGAGGTAGCATGAGCTACCATGATGGTACTGTGTAACATGTGGTGGCTAGACTAAGACCTCAGGTCAATGCATCTCTACGTATCCCCTTGGAATATGGGAATAAACTCATACATAGTTCTGTGAAGATAACTCTTCACATTAGTCATGTCCATACACATGAAGGGTGAGCATCTCTGTTTGTCCATGGGAGGTGCTTGCGCCTAGGACAGGCATAACTACATATTCTATATTGATATGAATCATTCCACACATATTTCTACAAGAAACCTCTCTACATAGGTCTGATCTATATGCTGTGAGAAGGGGAATTTTTTCCCATGGGGGATATATGGGCTAGGACATATGATCCTGTCATCACTATGTATCCCACATGAGTAGGAATAATGCCACATGTATTTTTTAAGAAATGGATACCATGTGGGTCTGGAACTCACATGTCACAATTACAAGGATGATAAGGTAATCGTACCTCTCTCTGGTGCAAATCTGACTTCAATGCAGTTAATTGTTGTTTCATAGACAATATACACCATTTAGTTCAATGTCTTTTAGATGGGACGAAATATTCCATGAAATTTAATGTCATGTGGTTAAGAAACATCCATATAAATTTTATGGTAATGTTATTAGGAAAAAGGTGTTGATCAGTTTAATATCATGCAACATAGACATAAAAGGCACTGTGCATTTTAACATTGTGCAACTATGATAAACATCATATAATTACACAATGTATTTTTTCTGGAAACTCACATTTGTGGGAGATGTGGTGATCTATAAATCCATTGAAATTAAGGCATATCTTCTATCGGTGTAGACCATGTCTATGACCTATTGTCATTCCCATTTGCCTCCAATTTGATTGGTTTTATTCTAATTATCATCAGAGATATGAGGACCATCACCATTTCTCAATTGAAGAAAGATGAGATATGAAACATTATTTATGGATCCTATAATTGAGTTTTTGTAGACTTCTATATGGTTCAGAGTGTGCAGTATTTTCATGTCTAATTGCTCCATCTAATCTAATCATTATTAAAAAATTGGTCTGTAGATAGTTGATTACAAAAGAAAATGTATAGTGATGTTAGAATAACATCAATGGGTAGAACAACCTCCATCCCATATTCTAATGATTATGGGGTCTCTTGAGTGGTGGTGAGATTTGTGGTGTGGTATTCTCCCTGTGCATGTATGAGCTTATCAATCCATGATTTGGTATCATTTTCTACCATCTTCTAGAGTATTTTTTATAGGGTCTTTTTGATGGCCTAAATCTTCCCATTATATTCTAAATAGTATAGGTATTAATGGTTGGCCTTGATTCTGTACTCCTCAAATATCGTGTCCAATTAAAAAGAGTAGAAATTGGTGCCATTGTCTGCCCATATTGAATGAGAGAAACCAAATTTGGTGAAGGTGTCAGATTTCACAAAGTTGACAATTCTTCTTGCCATGACCTCATTAAGGAGTAAAACAACTACCCATTTGGAAAATAATTCCGTTTCTATGAGAATAAACATGAACTGTTTGGCTATACTAGGAGGATATGGTCCCACAACATTTATTCCCCATATGGAAAATTAAAAAGAGTACGTGACTGTGTGATGAAAATCTAGGGGTTGGTGGATAAAATTAGTATGAAATTGGTAGGATTGGAACTTCTTGGTGAACTTAGCACAATCCTACATCATAGTGGTCCAATAGTAGCAAAGCTATCAATTTTTTTGACAAATCTATGTTGATGGAGAATGTTCTCCACAAGATCTTGCATGTAATTCGGTCATGATGGTTATAGTCTCTTTTACATCAATTCATCTTAGAATGACTCCATCAACGTCCCTCTAGTGAAGGACCTTTTACTGATTGGAGCTATCATACATAATGATGTTGATTTCCCATCTCCATATTTTCTCTATTCCAGCCCCATCTCGTGGGATTTCTCCCTTTTGGTTGTAATTCCCAATTGTAGTCATCCAGCAGGTGGTATGACCATAATGTTCAGTGACAGGTGTAATATCATTTATTTTCTCCATCATATTCAGGATATATAGTATAACCATTCAATGGTGTGAAATGATGATATTCATTTCATTCCGAGATGGTTCAGCCAATGTTATGTTGGAATTTGGTAATGTATCGGCTTAATCATTTTGTGACAAAGAGAAATAAGTCCTTATTAGTTCTAACATGAAATCAAACATTAGTTATTGAACATGATTCATTAAAGGGATCAGATCCACTTTCATAATTTCATTTTCACAATTTTATTTTTTGATGACCAATATTAAATCTCCTTTTATCTTCAGGTGTTAAGTATGTAGATGAAGTGTTAGCTCCATGCCTACAATAAGGACCCATTATTATGCTTCATTTTCTATTAACCAGTCTAAAATTATGATGAAATAAGATGATATAGACTTTTATAGGGATATTAGTGTGAATACAAGCTCCACCTTGTTGAGTCTGGGGTCTTCCATCAATCTTCTTGTCTGTATTTTTGGGGCACCATGGAAATGGATTTCCACATTAGTGAGATCTCTTGAAATGAGAATACATTATCATTAGGAATATTAGAATCTAATAGTGCTAACTCCATTGATGGATTCTCTTCCCATAATTCTACTAATGCATATTATTTAACAACTCTCTGTGATATTAACTATATATCGAATAGCTACAGGATGACTGCCCTCTGTGATAGGCACCCTGTCAAAATAGATGGCTGGGAATATACTTGAGCAGGTTTCTATGTGAGACCAAATGATCCTTATGGTGATGTTGTTAATGCCATAGATTCTGGGTTACAACGATCAAATACAACCATATCTTATCATTTATTTAATAATAAGTCTCAGCAACAATCATGGTTCAGCTGAGATAATAGATAATATTCTCACTACCGATAGAATTCTTCTATTTCTTGCAAGCCGCATAGGGACCATTTCAATGTGTTCACATACAGAATGAGTGGTCATCCTTTTATAGGAGACATCATAACTGGTGGTCTTATGAGATATATATTGATATTGCCGAACACATCCTAACAATCATCAGTGAATTGATATTATAACCATTTTTTAATCAACTTGGTGTAGGGAAAACATTTACATATGAGGTTATCTATGAAATTACGAATATAGGCCTGGTGTCCCGGATTCATCTCAACAAAGTGAAGTTTCAAGGATGTGAAAATCTTAGGATATTATTTTTATCCATGTGGTCAAAATCTATTCCAAGATGGTATATGAATTAGCTTAGAAATTTCACTATGGTGACACCAAAATCACATTACATGTGGTTAATTTTTATAGTGTGTTATCATAGTATATGGAATACTATTTTAATATCTGATAGGTGGTTCAAACTCTATCATGACATAACCACCAAATAATCCACATAACATTTGATGAACTTTCCAATGAATGGTTTGAAAATGTGGTTCATGGTGCGTTCATATGTGGCATCGACATTTTTCAAACCAAAGGGAATTACCTTGTAGCAAAATTATCCCATAGGGGAGCTAAATGTAGTTGTTTTTTATATACTCGGTCCATTCAGATCTAGTTATGTCATGGATATCTATCCATGAATGTGAGATCCTCTTACTTGGTAGTCACATCAATCATCAATTCTGTGATCAGTAATGAGAAATCATCTTTTGGGCAGTACCGATAGAGATATTTGAAACTGATACGGTCGCTAATTTCCATATTTTTATTCATAAGAGGAAATATGTTTTCCATCCATATGGGATACAAGGCCACCCAAATAATGTTATCTCTGATGATCTTTTTAATTTCGACCTTTATTTTGGGAGCATGTTTCGGGTGAGTCATTGTTGTTTCTTTCTTATAACCAATGGGGTTTTATGGAAGGCCCAAGTGGTGAGTGGGCACCTCGTGATTAGGGCCCAACATTTCTATATAGTTCTAGGTGAAAACAACCCTATTATAGTTTATGAAAGATGTATATATCTATTGCTTTGCAGAAGACATGGTTTCACAAACCAGAGTGGGTTGCAGGTCCTCTTTTATACCCAAGCATATTTCCATGAGGTCATCAATGCGGGTAGAGAAAAAATATATTAATAATGGTGGATATACCTAAGATGTTATTCCTCCTCCTATTCTCCATCATCTATATCCTCTTCTTCCATTTCTGATGGGGAAATTTTTCTTGATATGAGATCTTCAGAATTGGGAGAGGAGTTACAATTCTAGTCTTTGGTGGCTGAAATATCTTCTTCTGTCTTGTCTCACTATCGGGATTTCTCTGGAGAGGGTGGTGTGAAATTTGGAAGAGTGACCTCACCTTATTTGGGTGACGAGTCGTACTTTTTTTCATTTGTGGATGACATAAGAACCACATGGATCCTTGATGATAGGTTAAGGGAATTTTTATTTGATCACACGGCATAGTCCTGGGGGCTAGTGCACTGTTCAACAATATTGGGAATAATGGCCAATTCCTGAGATCTTGAAGATGTCTATATAAATATATTAATTTATACCAATTAAATCCAATTAATTGACGGGATGTATGTATTCTTCAATAAGTGTCCTGGTAGGGTTGGTGGGGACAACATCTAGTATGTTAGGAGCAGTGACCCACTCAATCCAAAATTATGAAGGTTGTTTAAATTTTTCTCATAGAATTATACATAGATTTAGTGTGGAACACAAGATCAAAATGGGGCCTTGTCAGCATGAAATGTACCTCTTTTCCATTATTGATATATTTGAGGAAGTGATGTTAAGAGGAGGGTTTTCCTGCATGGTGATGTAGCCAGGGCCATCCTACCAGGAATTAAAGGTTGTATTATTGTAGGATATAGTAATTCATGGTTAGATATGAGATCACTATATTGGGTTTCAAGATTAAATTTATCTAATGTTTTAGGCTCACTTTTTTTATATCCCAACAGAGTTCAGGTGCAGGGGGTCTGATCATCCTCATTGAAGCCCATCTGACGAAGTGTCTATAGTGGGAGGAGATTATCTCTGAATCCATTGTTGATGAATTATTTTATAATATCGAAATAGATTATCTTATGAGACATGTATAAGGGATTTATGTTCCCTTTCATAATGGTGTCTTCATCTTGATCTAAAATAAAGATGAAATTCTGAAATTCTGCATGATAAGTCTCAACCCGATTGAATTCAGTAGTGGCCACTTCAGCTTCAAACTCCAAGGGGCTCAGTAGATTTTCAATGTGTTCTTCCCTGAGATCTTCTAATAGATTCAGTATATCCTGGTTGGATATCTTAGCTGGTACCGAGGATAAAAATTTTAGGATGTCATATTTCAGGTCTAAATAAGGGAACTTCCTAGCATAAGGATTCTCTTTCATAAGAACATTAGTGGATTATGCATTGGGTGCAGAGGGACTGGATTGTGGGACCAGAGATGGTGCTGGTTCCATGCTTTGTGGATTTGGACAATGAGGTATAATGATATACTCTGGGAGGATAGAAATATGTTCATTTTCTTAGGGATATTATATGATGATCAGGCCATAGTTTTTTCCTACGGGGGTTTAGAAACATTCATGTTCCTGTTGGGTTTGATGAAGGGCTATTTTTTTATTTTATAAAACTATAATAGTTTGAGCAGATGCGCATCCAGGAATTTGGATTTTTCCATAGCATTGTTTATGAGGATATATTTTTCATTGACAGACTCTTCCTCTATCTCGAGGATTTGATTCGAAGAACTCTTGTTCATATCAATACAATTCATCAGAGAAGGGATACACTTGGTGATTTATATTAATGGATACAATTATTAGTTTCTTATCTGAGGATGGCTTTTCCCCATCAACTTCATCCATTACTGTTGCTTGGTGGGGAGGTTCCTATTGGGTCATTTGGCAAGGTGGTGCCTATATTTTCAGATTTTTGGGCATGAAATCTAAGATCATCAAAGCCTAATTTTTAATGGGTGTATGTTTCTCTTCTTTAAAATGATATTCTCGAACCTCGAAGGATCATGAGGTTGAGGATGTTGTTTTTTCCACATTAAGAGCTGTTGGGGGCATAGTTGGTTACTTCAACAATTCTTGGAGGATACCAGGGGCTCAGCTGACTATATTCAGAGTCATCCAACCATCAAACTTATTCTCCTTTTTGATGATGGGTTTTTCTATTCTATATCATCATCAGGGTCATTGATGGAATCATACGCCACTTATACTGGTGGGGGTCCCAGTTTGAGTTGTAAAAATACTATCATTTTTTAAGCAGGTCCATGAAGATGAAACACTCTGGGATGGTATGTCATAGAATTTGGTGGTAGGGAAAATAATCTTACTAGTCATCAACACCTTCTTCATCAGCACTCTTTAGCTTTAGTAGCTGAAGAAAATTGAAATTCATGGCCTCTCCAAAGTATCCATGAACATGATCATCCCAGAATGAATACACATTATTCCTTCACTCCATGAATTGGATTCTTCTGGATCCCCTTGGATTTTATTCTCTATGTGGGAGTGGTTATTGAGATCAAGGGGTCCTACATGGTTTGGTGTAGGAAAATGAGCTAGAGCTAGTGTAGGGGGTGGCCTTAGCAAAATTGAATCCACTTTATCTCTTCCCACACATTTGCTTGGGGTCTATTGGGTCTCATTGGACATTAGATTAGTCCATTATAGGAAATCCACTATTCTCTGAGAAGTGGAAGAGAAATTTCAAAACCCACTTGTACATGTAACCTAGATAAGGGGTGATCACATCACATCCTGGTGATTATTGATTCACATGGAAAGAATCTCATTTTGGGGGAGAGGCTAGTTTAGAGTGTGAGTTAGATCTTTCAATATGATAATGAAGTCTGAAACTCTTTCGTTCTCCTAGTATTTGTAGTTCTTGAGGTTACTGGTGTTTTTTTTTCAGAAATGTTGAACTGAACTAGAGGAGTAACTATCAATAGAGGTCCTCCCTGCCTATTATTGATTTAGCTAGCAAGATCGTATACCATACAATGGCTGAGAATTTCAAGGTGTCCATAAAGCATTTGAGTTTAACTAATTTTTATTGTTATGGTGTTCCCATCTTGGGATCATAGTTATTTGTGTAGTTTATAAGATATTGCTATGGTTCCCCATTAAACACATGGAATACCGGGATCCCTAAATTTGGTGGTGGTGGCATGTTTCTCACTCAATCAAGGTAAGGATTCAGTTTTGTTTGTGTATTGGAGTCGTCCTTCCTTCCATGGATACCAATCAACTCATAAATGATTTGATGGTATTCATGATACCTTAATTCATGTTCTTTTAAACATGAACATGAGTGGGAATAGCAATGGGCATTATTGGACATGCCGACACTATTTGAAATTGAGGAGATTCCCAACCTGGGACATCCTTTTTTGGATTTTCTTGATTGTTTTCTATTTTCATCCCTAATAGAGGTAAATCTTGATATCATTCTTGGATTTGGATTAGGTGGAATGACAGTCCCTTTGGGGGGTTGGATGAGCATCTAAGCCTTTATTTTTTACAGGATGAGACCTTATGTTAGAGGTACCTCTATAGGAAATGTATGATGACGCTCTACCAGATGAATATATCATGTAGTACATCTCACTTGTAGATGCTCAGTGTGGATTCACCCTAGCCATTTCATTTCCACTTCATTCCAATCAAATCTCTCCAAGAGTTTCAGTGATGTGTTCACATTGGGAGGAGGAATTGGGTGGTATGAAAAAATTCTCTTATTCTTTTGTTTATTGGGGATTAATAGGGGAGGTAGTATGGGATTGACCAAGGGATCTCCCAAATTGGGGGCGGCCTATTGGTTCCGTACACACACACCTTCATTATTGGTTTGGGCCACCTCTAGGAGGGAACCATATTATCTATAATCCTAACCATATTTATTATCTTTGGTATGATTCATGGGATTTAAATCCATTTATTTAACTGATTCATACCACATTGGGGGAGGCCTACCAAATTCTTAATGGTATTAGAGCTTCTTGGGTACTTTTTTGGATCTTCCCCTTCTATTCTAGGGGCTGCTTCAGTTTTATTGAGGAAGGGTAAGTCGGAGAGAATCTTGACAGGAATGGGCAATGTGTCTCTTTTCTAAGGGATATAAATGATGAGGTAGGAAAAAATAAGTAACCCATCTTGAAATTATTCTCCCTAATTGGGAACAAACATACACCCGCTGGTCATATTATTAATGTAAAAATTCCCCCAGTCATGTGGGATGCAGTTTTTCCTATTCCTTTTTCATTGTACCTTAGCCTGGAGTTTCTGGTCATACGAGGTCATTTTGTGTTAAAAATTCCCCTACCCTACATGATGGAGTGGGTTCTATATAATGGTAGTTGTTTCTTCTATTTCCAAAATTTTCATTTTCTACATTCCCATTTGAGGTTAATACAGCTACGGTGCAGATCTACACATGAATTTCTTAGTTTAGAGGAGATGATCAGTTCTCATTGATTCAATTCTGATATAATATAATATTATTGAATATTTTTGGTGGCATATTTCATGAATTTCTCAGTGGATTTATCCCATTGGGTATGACCCTTAAGAGACCTTCTCAAGGCTAGATATTTCCATGAATACCACCTTCCCTGAATATGTATTTCACTTGAGTTCCATCTGGGGATAATGACATTGCAGGACTCTATTTATAAAGTCTCCTAGTGGTAGATGCATGGGATGAAATGTAGAGACCTATGTTTTCCCCATCCCTTGATATTGACATGAGATGGTGTGTCTCTAATGAGACAATACATCTTTTCTGATGCATGGAGACATGGCATTTCAAGGTCTTTCTTCAACCTCACGGATTTTGGACATTGTGATGTTGGAAGAACATCTTGTTCGATATGACATTGATGCTCCATCAATATAGTGACAATGTTTTAATAACCATCATTGGGATAAAAAATCTCATTAAATTGGTGCATTGGTGTCCATATTTTGAGGCTAATGTTATGCATGAATTATTCTGATAACTCTCTTGGTATGCTTATCTGGGAATTGGTTGTGGGTCAATACATCACTGGTATTTCATCTCCATAGAGTGGTTGTCTAAAAAATCATTTTGTGTTTTTGTTTCACCAATGTCCCTTCTTATGGATCTTCCAAGTTTGACTGCTTCTATGATATTGTGTTCCAAGCTGCGGGGCTCGTACGAGATTCATTGATGGGTGAGTGAAATGGGGGAATCTCAGAGGATTATCATGGCCTAAATCAATTGTATTTTTTGAGAAATTATTTCTCTAATATTATACAGAGTGTATAAAATTTTTGACCCTATCTCTCAGAGAATTTCATAATATGAGGGCTTCCTCATATTTTGTTCAGTGATGGGAGGACCATCAAATCGGTGTGGATTTTTATTGTATGGGGGACCTTCATAGTTGGTGTTACAATGATGATGGATACCATTGCAACTTACTGTCGGATCACTGGGAGTTTCCCAATGGCATATACCCCCGAGAGTACCATCACGATTGATTATAGCAAGGGGAAGTCATTTTTAATGCTTGATGTCATTATGGGGAGTACCTTTACTAAAATTACTATAATGTACAGGACTACCATCATTTCATGATATCTGGCGATAGGGAAAATATATATATACAGTTTAAATTGTGGGGGGGACCTTTTGTTTGTATAACAATAAGGGTAGTCCCTTCTTGTTTCATTATGTCATTTTTGGGATGAAATTCTTAGTGAATACCATTATAATGAAGAATACTATCATAGCTTGATGTCAGACTATAGTTTGAATAATATCTGCGACATATACCCTGGAGAGGACCCTCATTGTGGAAGACATAGAGGGGATATACTTCATTCTGTTTGATCTTCTAGTCAAGGGGAGAGCTTCCCTAATACGCATCAGGAGATAGGACCCTACGATAGATCGTTTATGGTCCACACAATAAGACCATACAGGTGTTGTGGGGAGGTCCTTCAAAGAGGCTGGAAGAAACATTACACGGAGGACCTTCACAAATTTTACTGCCACTTCTATAATTTAGTGATGGATTGATAGGGTCTTAAGTATCTATTGATTGATGTCTTATGGCATCAATAAATTCGGCTTCTGTAGAGTATAATTATGAGTATGCTCTTCAGTTTCTGGCTGCATTTGGTGAAATTTATATTTGGGGGGATTTATTGCGAGAAACTAGGGCCACCTAGTTTTGATAACAACCTTCATATATGGTTACTTATTTGTCTGGTTCTTTTGATGTCACCGAGATACACTGATGAGCATCTTGATTTCTCACAGGGATATATTCCTAGCCTAGAGTGGCCACCATTTTTGACCATTATCTCTAGGTTTGAATGAGTATTTGTTCCTCATCTGGTTTTCCTTGTATCATAGAATATGGCTATTAGTGTTCCTAGACTAGATAATGGATTTAGGTATTCCCTAGAGTGACTATATGAATTTTTGGATAAGTCACCCTACTCAGGGAGATCGGGTCATGGGCCTAATACCTCACTCTTTTTGACGAAGAAATTACATCTTCACATGTCTGTAAAAAATGATTTGGAATTTATGTCTGCTCCTCCGTCATTTCTAGGATGTGTAAAGATATGTTTTTGAATATAACTGGTATAAATTCCCATTCTGATGTCGGAGAACTATTTTTTGAATGATCCAGTCCACTATGTATTTCCAGTAGGTACTGAAAGTTCTCATGTGTTAGGGAAGAGGAATGAATATTCTCTTGAATTTTATCTAGGATAAGCCATCTTTTTTCTCTCTTTTTCACCATATTTCAGTAGTGGTTTTTATATTTGCAAGTATAATTCTTAGTCTAATCATTTTCCCCAATATTTGTCTCAAACTATTGATATGAATCTATAGGAATTTGACATTTCTTATATTAACTTTCCACTGTATTTGACTGGTGTAAATTTTTGACTTGTGAAGGAATTTTCATCTACCTATTAACTGGTAAATTATTTGACTGGTGGGATTCATATGCAATCGATGTATTGTATGAATATCTATATTTTTATACCATATTTGGATTGTGGGATCTGTGTATGTTTGTAGGGATATTTGCCTACTATAGTTGGATGCCACCATTATTTGGATGATGGGATTCTTTTGCATTGGTGGTGATTTACATCTTCTCATAATTTACCAAAATATCTGCATGGCGTGACTGGAGAGCATTGGTAAGAATTTACACTAGCACTTATTTTTCCACTATATATCCATCATGGATTTTATAATAATGAGTGGGAATATGCATCCTATCGTAGGTTTTTGTTGTATTTCTATTTAAGTATTTGGAAGAGGGGTGTAGTTGTATGTCTACCCATGGTTTGTTGACCTATTTGTATGGCACGTCTCCACTTCATGAACTAGGGCAATAAAATACTTTTGATTGAATGTTTTCTACTATCAGGGAGTAGCCTGAGGGGAACAGGTCCACTGGAATTCTATAGGATCCCTCAGTGTGAAATCCTCCTAATAATGATGATATTGGGTTTCACTACACCTGCAGTGAAATCTTCTGGTACAAGTCGGTGGGTAAGATATTATACAGTTGGTATGAATTATTCAATATCGACCTCTTCTTCCTCCCAAATATAAGGGAAGTACTTGTTTTCGTGTTTGAGGGATAATCTTGTAAAATGATTATATATTGAATGTGGTGTCGCCTGGTTATGGAGTGTTGGTCATGGTTAAAGTGGCAGCTGATGAGTTTTCATCGATAGAAGGGCCTCTCTTGTAGCCTCCACTATCGGGATAGTACCATTTTGATGGTTTCCCCTGATCAACGCATTTGAAACCCAGTGTTGATTTCTCTGGGTAGGTGATGGATTCATGTTATTTCTTAGGGACCTGATGTCTCATGCAGTCACTAATGTAAATGTTTGAGCAAGATGTAAGGATTCCATTAGATTTAAGGTAACTATGTGAATCCCCAAAAATATATATGAAAATTAAAAACAATAGAATCTCTTCAAAGTATCATCCCATGATCACATTTATATTTTATGATCATTCTTGTCCCTCTTCATTTTTAATTAAAATGGGGCTTGAGGTTGGGTAGCCTACAACCTTGGTAAAGGATTCATGTCGGGATTACCATTTTTGGTTTCGACCTGAGGTGGTGTTTGGGTGGGAGAGAAAAAATTCCCCAATATATAACAACTAGTATCCCACTATTATAGAGAGTTTCAGGTGGGGATCACCATTTTTTTAAAATCAATTCTCATCATAACCCTTTTTCATTGAATGAGATGTTCTTATAGGGAATGGGAAGAGTGTCATTTTGTATATTGAAAATATGGAGCCACAAGTTAATGGTCATGGATATTGATTGCGAGGGGTTAAGTATTTTTTGAAATTGGTCCATGTTGGGTAAAATTTATTTGGATGGTCTCCAACATGTTAATTTTTGGAGCTAGATACACCCAAAGAACAATTTATCCATGATTCATGGACCTTATTTCCAAAGGAAGGTTCTCTTTGTGTGACTCTTTCGACAACAACACTTACGGACTCCATTGGTCTAGATGATGACATGTTGGGATCATCACACCATCTTGGGGGGGAATTATCACCGATTTTGGGACTCTCTTATATATTTTTGAAATGGTCATATGTTCATGAATCCAAGGTTCCTTCCAAGGCATGTTTCCATAGATTACAACTAAGTTTCATGATCGTTCCATGATTCAAGTAAATATTGAACAATATTTATGTATTCAAGGTTGTAAATTGATAATGATACCTGTTTATAATCTAGGATCATTATCAACATTCCCCCTTTTGTGGGTAGATCATTACTTCCCTTATTTTTTACTGAGTCATTATGAGATTATGCCATGTGATGAGGTGATCTAGAGTTTATTTTCATCAAGGGGGAAAGGATTATTTTTATTTTGGGGTAAAATCCATAAGATGGTCTTCCTATGTATCCTCGTGGGGGGAATCAGAGCCCGAATAGTTTGATGCCACATTACTAGACACATAAGCTTTTATAGTCGTGTGATGATGACCCATCCATGAATTTAAACATCGTGAGGTGATGGCCTCTAGGTAATAGGTGCTTATACAAGAATTTATTAGAGGCTTACATTGAGGTGGCCAAGGATTTCTAGAAGATATATGGTCACATGGGTGGATATTAACCTACCTGTGAAATTTCCTGAAGTATAATTGGGTGATATGTATAATGATTTTGGACCTTAGGGAGGCTTCCTATGTATCTCAGTTTGTTTGAAATCAAACCCTCATATATAGGTTTGTGTCGAGAGATTCACCTTGGAGTAGGGATATAAATGGGGAATAATTGGGGATAACCGGTTAAAAAGGACCCCCTTTGATCTTGGTCCTTAGAAATGAATCATATATATCATGATTGGGGTATGAATTAAATATTTCATAGCTCAATGTATTTTTGGATTAAACCATGGAGGAGTCCCTTTTTGAGATAGATTTGGAATTTACAACATAAAATAGGCCTTGAGGAATTGGGGGGGTAAATCATTGAAAAGGACCCCCTTTTTATCTTTCGCTATAGAAATTCATCCTATGTATATTGAATGGGGTAGGAATTAGTGTTATTTATGTTTAATGCATTTTGGGATTACACCTAGGATGAGCCCCATTGAGGGGGAATGTGATTTGAATGGGGCTTATAACTTCTTGGAGTCCCATTTTTTTAGGAATAATTAATCATTTCATGGATGACTTGACATCATGTAGGGGCCATAGTAAGGATTCGTACATATCCTAGTTATGGTGGGAATCAGAGTTCTCATTGTTCAATGTCAGAAGTGAACTACATGGGTGATGTGATCATCATTATCATGTAATACCATGTGATACATACTCTGTGTGAGAATTAAAGGATTTGAAGGATTCAAATAGCCACACATGTTCCCATATCAACTGATGGAATAGTAGTGGAACGATGGTAGAAGAGGTTAGGGTGAGAGAACAACTTTTGATGATCAAAGAGGCATACTCTATGAGGGATGGATTGAAATTGGTTTTAGGAAAATGGAGGAATGTAGTTTCTCATGAAAAGGCAAAGAAAGTGTGATTTTACTTTTATATCACTGACCCTCATCAGAGGGAAAGGCCAGTGATAACACTCAATCCCTAGAATGGCGAGGTTCATGTTATTATCCCATGGTTAGACCTTGGGTTACCATGGTAATATAAACGTATGGACATTCTATGGGTCTATAACATTGCAGAGATTACCTATGTGAGTCCAATTACCATTTTTATGTATAGTCAAAAGGGTTTTTAGATATGCCCGATGGTTCAATCATACACTTCCACTAGATTTGGAATGAGATTTGGCCTAGTTCCATTGGATTGATTTGTAGAGGTACTGCATATGAGGCGAAGAAAATGCACAGAAATGATCATATCATGAAGGTGGTGCTCCTGAAGTTAGCACACTCAACATTCCATTTTATCATACAAGGTGGGTTTACCATCACATAGTGTGTTTCTATGCAGGTGGAGTGGCTATTCGCATACTGAAGTGGTAGGCCGGCCTAGATGTGGTCTGCATACCCATGATGTATGTGGTCCCATATTCTGTCTACATAGTGTATTGCTATGTGGTGATGGATTCCATCCGTGTAGTGAGATTCTATATAGAGAATGGTTTCATTCGCATAAAGATGTGTTGTTCGGGATTCTAGATTAAAGAAGGTGCATTGATCTTGTGGTTTGAAAAGAGTTCATACGCTACTAGGATATAATTAATAGTTCACAGAAATATTTCTTGGTCAACCTATTAATATTATGTTTCTTATTTTTATGGTATTTGGTGTGCTATACCAACATGAAATCATTGGAAAAGTTCATATTTATTCCTTTATGACTTCGTAGCTCAAGAATCTGTTATCTTTTAGCATCTCCCCCATCTCTTTCCGTAGCTCCCTCTTCTGATTGACCCCATTTATCGGATCCCTTGATATCCTTTTATAGAGTATCGAGGAAACCAAATCTATGGGTAGTAGGGAACTATTTAAAAAATCCCATGAGGAAATCACCTGGCTCGTTGATGACTTGATCAAAAGAGGCCCATAGGGTTGTGGGTCATGGTAGAGAAATCACAACATCAATTTATTGATAGATTTAATCTCTGTCATGGGACATCATCATCTTTTCCTCAACCAAAAACCATTTAGTTCATCATGATAGTATACATGGGTGAATTTCTCCACCATTATTACCCCAATGACATGGTTTGTGGGAGCCAGTGTTAGTGTATCTATTTCACAAACCACTTGGTTTGTGGCTACTTTATGATGTCGGGGACTTCCATGCAGAGCGGCGGTCCATAAAGGACCTCCAATTCGCAGCATATCAATTTCCCTTTATCAAATTTAGCTTCTTCTATATTATCCATCAAAATTTCAGTCAAACATATATTTTTTCTTTTATAAAATAATTATGAATATTTTATTCCCTTTTCAAAGACTTCCTGACTCAATATAATTTTAATTGATATTTGTATTAATTTTATTCAATCAATTGATAATATTGGAGATAAAAATCATGTGTACGTACGACCTACGTTCTCCATTAATGGTGGAATTCATTTTATATAAGTACATATTATGAACTATTATAAATAAATCTATACAGAATATATATGATATATATATCATGGTTACCATTCTAGAGATGATGTTACAATGATCAAATTTAATGTATATAAACTACTGAATCAAAACCAATATGAAAACTGAAGTAATTATCTGGCTAAAAATTTATTTTAATACAAAATTTATAATAAATGGGTCATAAATGACTATAAGTAAATAATATAAGTTATTAAATGTATTACCCTAGTTATATAATAGATTAATAATAAACTAATATCGAATATACTAGAGGTTAAAACATGTATGAAGGAAATAAGATATAAGCTAAAGGTTTCTCGTTTCATTTTTACTTCCATGGTACATACCTCCATATTCCACACTTATTTCATTTTGAGGTGTATATAATACCATTTTAAAATGTTATATTAGGAATCTCTTTCGGTTCATTGTATTTAATGTTCTATCCAATTATATATTATTGATGGAAATTGTGATTCAATAGTTATAAAAGTGGTAAGGTTTATTGAACACTTCTCACATTATTTGGGATTTTTTATGATTAAATATATTTTACAGAAATAATTTTTTATTTATCTCTTAATTGTAATATATTAACTTTTAATCTAGATATTAATGATCTTTTATTGTAATAGTACCATTTTCTTCTCTTTAGTACTTAAAATTATGGAGAAATTTTTTTAAGAAAATCAAATTCATATCCATCATTGGTCAAAAATCTCAGTCCTTTCAGAATAATTTTTTCTAAAAATGTTTGATAACATATTTTCCTAATTATCAAATTGATTAATTAATTAACATTTTCCCACTTATGGTTTTTATGAAATTTTTTAAAAGGAATATTCATGCCAATTTAAAAATAATTCTTGTTTGACTTTTACTAATAATTTAAAAGGAATCTATGTTTCAACATCTACACCAAAAACATAATTTACAATCATCATTACCACTAAATTTTTTAATGGATATTTTACATGTCATAAAATGTTATTTTAAAATAAATTCATTTTAAAAATATTTTGATAATGTTGTTTAAAAAATTATTTCCAATGTGATGATATAATATTCCAAAAAATTGTTTTAAGGACATTTTTATAGTATTTTTATTCTTCAACGATGTTGATAATTCATTGTATATATTATACACTTGGTATATGTTATACTTACATCATCAAAATTATTTCATTGTATATTTTATGACTGATTTGAATGAGTATGTTAAATTTTATGATCATTCTCCGTATTAATATATATGGTTTATGATAATGTAGTTTTTTATTGGGTTAATTATTAGAATTTAGTATCTTATATTTTCAATATAAATGTATATGTATATTATGTTTCACTTATTTCATATGTGGATTTCATAGTAATTAGTATGTAATAGATGGGGACTAGTTATATATATCCCCCTATTACATAGTCATCTCTCGTGATAAAAATTAGATGAAAAAATGAGATGGGTTATTACTCTTAGAATTAAACTATCTTGTGAAGGGTTTTAACAGTTTTTTTATGATATCTGAAATTATCCATTCCCTAATTATGAGAATATTCATTCATTTTTTGTGTTATTATTATATTAGTTAAAATATATATGGTTACATTTCACATGATTGTGATTATTTATATAGATGTATTTTATCATCATTAAATCAGGTTATACTTTATTCAGGTGATTTATTGAATGGAATCTGTTCTAGTTATATAACTCTCAATATTGCTTATTCTTATTTATTAATGAAATCTTCTACTATACTCATACCCTTAATGGTTATTTTATCTCTCTGCATTATTATGTTTATTTCCCTAAGAATTAAAGTTGTGTATTTTGAATGATTTGTAGCATTATGCTATAGAAAATAATAATGCACTCCAAGAAAGTAAATTGTTTTATTTTTGTTCAATTGTATTGTGAGATTAATGTATGTGTCAATTTTACTAAGAAAATTCAACTATACGATCATTTGGGATGCGACCCCTTGTATATTATGTATATTTAATAATATTCCCACTGAATCTGGGTTGTTACAGCCATAGTCATTATATAAGGTATCAAATAATGTTTAGTAAAAACCCTAGAAAATTGATTTAGAAAAATATTGAAGAGGAAACATAAAATTATGAAAAACATTTAGAGTTAGTATAGAAAAACATTTTAATGATATGATATGGAATTTATTATTTGTTTTTACTATAAATATATCTCTTTTTAGATACTATAAGAGGACATGGTTTATGAACTGAGGTACATAGGGATAATAAATACAAAAAAGGCACATCGAGATTTCCTTAGGCGTTACCTGGTATATGACCCTAGGTCTCATTATCCAACTATTTTGACACTCCTAGAGGTTATTTATAGGAAACATCACATTTTATTTTTAATCATTATGATGGAATTGAATATATTTTTATGATATAGAATAATTCCAAAGGAAACCATGTTTATGATTATGAGATTAACCTTGAGTAAATTTTTCAATTTATATTAAGAGTTTCACTAGTTTTGTGGTTATAAATTATGATACATAATGTTATAATATAATAAATTTTATTCCATAATTTATAAATGCAACCTTATATCGGAAATTGAAACTATATTAATGCTCTCATACCAAAGATTATGAATGGCCATTTATATTATAAAAATAAGTAAATATTTAGATGGGAAATAGTCATAAAAAATTCTCTTTATATGGTGAAATAGAATAATGAGATTTCAAGGAATATACAAAATTATCTATGTATAATTTATTCTATGGGAATTAAGTGAAACATATGATGGAAGATAAAGAATAAATAAGGTAAAGGAAGGAAAAGTAGGGTATTCCAATTTGTGATAATTGTGGAAAGAAACACCCTGGATCTTTTATGATGGTAATGGTAGTTTTCTATAAATGGTGAAAGAATGTTAGATATGATAATGATTTCATCGGTATTAAAGAGACCATTTACATTCATATGCGGCACTATAAAAATTAATTCTCTAATTGACGATGGAATATACAATAGAAGATGCAAAGTGATTGTGGTCATGATTATAATATTGTTACGGCTGAAGTGGAATGATTAAATTTCTTGTGTATTTAGATTCAATAATTATTTCATATGAGTATATTATAAATGATATTATTTCTATTAGAATTATGAAATGTATATATATTTTATTATAGTATTATTTCTTTAAGGATTTGGGTGAATATGTTGAATGGTACTAATGACTAGGAAAACTAACTTAGTGGAAAGTTTAACTTATTAGAAAATACTATACTGGGGAAAGATAACCCATTGTAAGTTTCATATTTTGAGATAATAGTAATAAATAGATGTTTATGAGAATGTCTTAGGGAACTTAAAATTTTTTAATGATTTGATGTATTAGGTAATCTTTTTTGGAGTTTTATAAAATTTTAGTATTTATAGTATATGTTGACAACCAACGATTTTTTTGGTAGCTTTAATGTTTTTAATAATGTTTCATACTGATCAATGTATTCAAAAATTTTGAATGTGACATTAAGTGACAACTTATTTTTTCCGGTGAATATAATGTTGAATTGGTGACATTACATTTAAATATTTAGACATTTAATTTGGCCAAACATATTTTGGATTATTCATAATGGTAAATATTTGTTGAAAGGATTATTTTGAAATTATAGTTTTATTGAATATCTTCTACGAAATGTTTTTTACCGGAGAATATTTATAGAAAAGTGTAATAATTTTTTATTATTTTATTGAACTAATGATATGTTAAATTTTAATTTATTACTCCTAGAATAACAAATTCCCATTGTATATTCATTTCATGGAGTAAGATATGAATTATGAATTGATTAAAGCACATAAAAATGATAAAATTATTTTGATGAAATTGAATTTTATCAAGTAAATATATTTTCTTATGCTCTTAGTCTAGATGTTAAAGTAATTCTCAATTATAGAAAAATGATCTTGAATGAAAACAATTATTTAATTACTTTATTTTTCTATAAATAAAATGGACTTTAAACTCAAATAAAATTTATGGACTTGTGATTGAGATATTTTCTAGGGAATTAAATTTCTATTGAATGTGATATCTGTCACTCTCTATTAATGATTTTAATTGGTATTTTATTCAACATATTTGTATTTAATTGCTAGAAATTTTATCCTATTTTGAAACATAGTGCATTTTATTCTAGATGACCATAATTATTTTATTCCTCTACTATCAAGGGGATGTTTTGTTATCCCCTTTATACAATATGGGTCTACAAAAAATTAATTTTCAAATTTCTAACCCCTAATTATTGAGAGAAATATTGCATTAGAATGAAAAAAATATATATTTAATGGGTTAGAATGTAACCCATTGATATTTTAAAAGATAAAAATCATACTCAATTGTCTATATGACCTGAAACACAAATGTTTGGAGATAATCTAACACATGAATACTACAAGATATATTTTATTTAAATAAATTCAATCTATTAGATATATTATAATTCCCAGAGTGTTACTTTTAAATGAAACACGATACTTTATAAAAATATTATTATTTGAACATGACCATCATACCCTGACCCTTATGTTGGTTGGAATAAATTTAAATACCAAAATTTTATAAATATGTCTTACATTTATATAAAATAAATTAAATGGGATTATATTAGTTATAAATAAAATAAGAATCAATTAAATGAAAAACAATCATTTTCTGAATAACATTATTGTTCTAAAAAGGAGATATAGTTGCACAATATACTCATGATAAAAACTAATTTAAACAACATAATGAAATATATAAGAAAAATTAATCATAATTTTTTAAATCTACATGCCAATAATATCTTTGGTAAAATATTTGGTATTTTTCTGAAAAGAATAATTTTTTGATGAATAGTAAAAACTACATATTTTTATTGAAAACATCATATTAGATTTTGTTATTTTCATTATTAAATTATATTTTAAGTTATATTTAATGTAAAATTAGATAAAAAATTTACAATTTTACTAGTTTATGTCATTTGAATCAATTTCATGTTGAATTCTGGATTAAAATCGTTTTAATCATTTGAATTTTTTTCATTCCAAAAAATTATGGTTCAATGTGTACACGGGTTCAATTTTACATTGAATTCAAAAATTATATGAAACGAATTTAGAAAAATTTATAATATTATTTAAATAATCATAATTACTATTATATAATAAGATAAACTTAATTTAGGTCAATAATTAATAGTAAAATAGTAAAACATTATTATTGTGGTTATAGTGAAAATGAGCTTATATGGGTGTAAAAATAAAAATATATGGTCAAGAAGACCCAAAACATGTCCAAAACCTTTACTATGGGAATTTTATAACTTTATAACATTTATTTTTATAAAATGATCCTTTAATGAGGATGTTTTATGATAAAAATGATTTTGTCATTTTATATTTTAAAAAATACTTTATGTACCATCCCAATATAAAAAATACCACCCCCTATAATCTTCTTTTAACACATCTGATACCCTTTGTATTGGTAAAAAAACAAAAAACATTCTAAATTTCCTCCCCTCATCTTAGATTGATTATTTTTATTATGAATCCCACTTAAGAAGTCATTATGTATAACCCTAAAGAGGATCTCTAATGAATAGTTAAAATTATTAAACATGCTTATTTGTTTTATTTATTTTTACTCCTCCTTATAATCATATTAAAATTTTAAAATATAATATAAAATATTACATTTATTTAAATTTATTTTATTATGTTAGTGTAATAATGAATATCCCACTTCACATCCATTAAATAGAAAATGAATCTCTAAATAATTTGGGTAATAGACTGCCACCTCATGAACTGATTTAATTAATTTTCCATCACAAAAATATAAAGTCTGTGTTAAATGATAGTATTAAATAATGTATATTATATTTATAAAATGATTATACTTATTTAATTAAAGAATAAAATATACTATTTTACTAACAATTCCTTGGTGGGAAACGATAACATCACTCATGTGTACGAGGACTATAGCCTCATGCTGTAATGTGATCCGATTTTTTAATTATAATTTACATGTAATATATTGTTGATAAAATTAATCAATATAAGTTATATTGATGAAATAAAAATACATCTAAAATTATAATATCATATATATATATATATATATATTTACCATCAAATCTGTTAGAAATCAGTAATGCCACTAATGCATATGTGTGGACTACTGCCTCCACATTGCAATGTGAACTATTTTTATTTTTATTTTATTGTGGATGGTAATAAGGATGTATTTATTTAATTTAAAATATATATTAAAAATATTTTTTTTGAAAATGGGACTTAATATTAATTTATCTTTCATTCAATCCTTCGAGAATAATGGAAATAATGTTCATGTGTATACACGACCTACCATATGTATGAATGGTGTAATCCATATTACATCTCTATATTTTATAAATTACTATAAATATGTATCCAATTAATATTTATGATATTAATATTATTTTTATATTTATGATGAAGTTGTAACAATGATCAATGTTAAAGGAATGAAATTGCTGAATAAAACTGACATGAAAAACAATGTGATTATCACATTAAACAGTGATTTTAACAAAAAATAATTAATAAAAGGTAGTAAAATACAATAATTAAATCATATATGGTATGAAATATATGATTATATTTATGTAATATAATTATAATAAATTCATTTTTATTATATAGGAGGTTTGAACTTGTACGAACGAAATCATACATAAGGCTAGGGTTTCTTGTCTCGTTTCAATTTCACTGAGACTTATGCCATATTAAAAACTTATAATTTTTTTGGATTATATAATAAAACTATTGATAAGTTATATTTTATATATATTTATCTTTGTAGTATTTATAGTTTAATTTTATGTAAATCCTTTTATGGGGATAATGATTCAAAAGTAACAAATGTGGAAACAATTATTTAACTATCTCACCTTTAATCAAAATTATTTATGTTTAAATATCCACTGTATGATTATTTTTGAATTTAATTCCTAAAGCCAATATAATTATATATGCTCTGTTTATTAATGAAATTCTCAATTAATATTACCAATTTACCCTCTTCAGTACATAAAATGATTACTGATTTTTAAACAGAAAATATAACTTAATTTTTTATTTTACACAAAAACATTCATCCAAAACTATATACTCTAAAATTATTTTTTATGATATATTTTTTAAAATTTTTATAATTATTTATTATTAAAATTTTAACCCATTTTTTATATTTTACTTATTTTTTTTAATGAATATTCAAGTAATTTTCTAAAAAAATACCTATTGGGATTTTACAGAAAATGTTAAAGTAGTCTTTTTTATGTGTTTGACATCAATAGAATTTTCTACCATCGTGACCATTCATTTTTACACATATTTTTTTACATGTTTTAAAATATTATTTAAAAAAATATATTCTAAAAATGTATTTTTAACTTTTAAAATGAATTATTTTCAATATGAAAATTTTTCCCTATATAATGTTTTTAATGAATTTTTTAATAGTATGTATATTCATTCATGACATAAACTATTCAATGTAATTATGTTTTACAAGGTATATACTATATTGATATAATCCTTATTATTTAGTAAGATATTATATTATTAGTTTTACAGAGGATGTAATCTTTATATACTATTCAGTATATAAATTAGGATGGGTTCTGTTTACATTTATTTGATTATGGAAAGTATTAAAATATCATTTGTTATTTTACCAATGTGAAAATCCTTGTCGATTATGTTTTTACCCTTTAATATAAATAATAAGTTAGAATCAGTAAGTGGTAGGTGGTGTTTGGTTATAGATACTCCTTTGATGTATCAATATGTCTCAAGAGACATATCAGTTTGCCCTATCAGACAAAATATTACCCCTAGATTTAAAATATATTGTGGGTTGTATTTATAGTACATTTTTGATGTCCTTTGTTATGAATTACCAAATTATAGTATATGTTATTGATGATCCATGTGATTATTCGATTAGATTGAACATATGTGGTTATGAATCAAGATCATGAGACTATTCATATGAAATTATTAGATAATCATTTATTTTCTCAATATTATGATCATGTTTTTGATTTAATACAATGTGGTACAGTTATTTACCATTCCATACCGATTATACTAATTTAATCATGATACCTCCAGGTTTACGCATACCTTAACGACGTATTTTAGCTCACCCCTTTCTTAATATTCTTTCACTAGGATGTAGGATGTGTATTAGGACTGATATATATGGATATTCAAGAAGAAATAATGACGCACTTGAATAAAATAGTATGTTGTATTTTAGGTTTTCAATAGTAATGAGAGATTCCCTTGTATATATTGTTTACCAATAGTACTAAACTATAATGTCCCCCAGGATATTATTTCTTATATCTTATGCAAATATAATAAAATAATCATGGAATCAATGCTGGTAGGGTTTATTATTTAAAATATATGAACATTTTCCATGTTAATTAGTCTATCAATTTTTTATATTTTAATGTAATATTTAATTACCTAATCAATTTTTTTAACGTCATATATTTTGATGATATTCAGTTCATATTTCTAAAATGACTTCAATATGATACCTATAGTAAAAAAGATCACTCTTCAATATTCCATTTCATAATAATGATGATATAATTATCATTTTTAGAGAGAAATTAAACTATAAAAACCATACATAAATGATGGCTGTGTAAAAGTAGCATTATTAATTCATGGAAATGGAAATTTATACATATTCTTGAGTAATGTAGCCATTTTTACCTTATTATTACTGAAAAATGGTATGTATTATTTAATAATTCCATAATTATTTTTCAATCAAAAATTATAAATACATTTATTAAATAGACTTATATATATCATCAGTTTTTGAGGTTTTGTATGCATAAATGAATTTTTCATTTTTAAATGGATGATATGTAATGAAATTTAATGATATATTATCTTTTCATAATGACAATTATTTAATATATTTCATATATAATCATGAAATCCATCTTTCAATCCATTCATGAGAGGTAGTGATGGAAAATAAATTCCATCATTTTACATGGTGGTACCCTATGGTACACCAAAACAACTGTATCATTTCCAATTTTTTGGGAGTGTAATAAATATATGTTGTAAAACTAAAATAAAAAATATTTTTTTTATGTTACAATTTTTATAATATCTTTGGGTTTGAATAATATATGAAGGATTTAGAAGAATAAATAGTACGTAAAAATTTGATTAGACACTATTACTCTTAATCGGAAAACCTCCAATTTTTTATACCTTTAGGCCTCTAAGGTTTATATTATTCCCAAAATAAGACCTCTAGAATGTGTAAGTGAGAATTCTATGGGTTTGGTTTGTTATGGAATCTGAAATTTGGATCTTGAAGTGTGTAGAGTAGTGGGGATGGGTTTCCCATTAATAATTGTGGGGTGGGGAATTATTTGAGTTCCCATATTCATTAAATTGATATAAATTAATTTACAAAAAATTGATCTAAATTGGAATGAATATAAAATAATAATTTATTGAGTTTAAATCTTGCAATATTGAATAAATTATACATGGTTTGGTCATCTTTTCTACCTAATATATTAGTTTTAACCCCCATCCTTTAACCTCTTTGATAATTAAGATAATGTTAATGTTTTTTAGAACTTAAGAGTAAATAATGTGACAATAAAAATATTTCCCCATAAATTGAAATAGGACTAAATATGTAACCATATATTATCCATGGTTTTATAATGAAATGTTTTTAAGATTAGTAAATTATATAATAAAATATTAACTTTTAATAAAATATAATTAATTTCATTATTTAATATAGTAATTTAATTTGTCATTAAAAACCTCCCGAAAATATGTAATTTGAACATAAAATTTTATCACATAATGAAATGTAATATTTATCTATAAAATTTCTCAGAAACATAAAATCAACCAAAAAATAAACCTTTCAAAAATAATTATATAATTTATTATATTTTTATTTTAATTGAATAAATATCATTTTTGTGTTTTATAAGAATATAACTATTTATTCATCCACAATAATAAAAAATAAACTTAGATGATAATGGTAAATTAAATATGTTCAAAATATGAATATATATTAATTCATAAAAAATTTTAATCCTTGTGTGAACATATAAAAGAATTACAAATCAATAGTGTCAAATTTTGGAATTTACATTACAATAAATTTTTTAAAGGTCATATATTTGAATTTGGGCTACCCATGATCAAATTTTTCTTATTAGATGAAATAATGGTTATTGTTCAATTTATTTTTAATGATTTTTAAAATTATTTTTAACAATAATTAATAGATCTACCATTCAATTATTTGATAAATTTAACACTTTCAATGTTCATAATGTCTAAAATTAAAAGTGGCATATTTTTAATGTTTGATTCTATTGATTACAAATACAATATGTATTTTTCAAGATTAATTTTTTATATTGAATAATTTATTTTAAAAATAAATGTGTAAAATGCGGGAAAATATAGTTTTTTAGAAAATGTGTCGTTTTAATCATAAAATTTTCTTATATGAAAATTCTAAAAATTGTTGATTGAAATGAGATAATTATAAATCAAAATGTTAAAATTTCAGAACAATAATAAATTGGAAATACAATGGGACATATAAATTTATTTATTTAATTAAATTAAATGAATGTATTTCAAAAATCAATATTTTTCACAATTCACTAGAAAATAAATCATTTTAGAAAAAATAAAAACAATCAGGACATGTAAGTTTGGATATTATGATTTAAAATATGGTTTTAATTTTATAAACAAAATTAATAATATTGGTAGAAATTAATTTTAATTTTTACCTAAAAAACTTAGTAAAAATAATGGTTTTTGAAAGAAAAAACTATTTTAAAATTATAAAATTACATTACAAAAAATTGAGTAATTATATTTTATTTATTTATATATTATATTAAAAAAATTAAAATATTATTATTAATGTTTTCATCAATATTCATTACATTTAATTCAATGCTTAGTATATAAATTTCAAGAAAGATAATATTTTTTTTAATGTTCATAAATCCTTCTGTTGTGGGTTGAGAAATATATTAGGCATATTATTCTTTCAAACAAAAATTTAATTTTTTTAAATTCCACCCCACCCCATTGATAAATTTTTTTTCTTGAAATTCTATATTTTTCATGAAATGTTAAATATTTGAAAATACCTATAGTGAAACCAACATCATTCAAAGGGATAATGAAAATTCATTTAAAAATTGGAATGTTGGAAATATAATAGTTATTTTAAATAACTCATTATAGGGTTCTAAGATATGGAAAACAGTGTTAGGAATTTAAAATATTGACGTGGTGGAGAAAACTACCATTCATGTGAGGACACACTAACTGTGCACCAGAATGGTGGATGAGTTATATTCAACCTACTAGTTTCTATGTTATTTTTTCTCGATGCATATGCACCAAATCTACATCCACATAATGATATATATAGGGATTTATTTCTAGGAAAACCACATAATATATACCGTATGGGAATCTTTATTATATTATTATATAATAATAAATATCCTATTACTATTTCACAGGGTTATGTTTCTTATTCGATGGATTCCTAAATCAGGTTTTATAGATTTCTATTGAACATCATTTGATAAAAACTGTGGGAACCACAACTCCAGTGCCAAGAAACGTTGTCTATATTATTAAATTTTTATAATATATAAAGGATATCATCCTAATAGAATAATTGGTTTATTATTCTTGAAAAACCAAATACATGACGGATTCCTATATTATATTGCATTTAAATCATTAAAATCATAGAAATAATGCTTTCAACCTTGGTAATGTTCATAATATCCTTCATCATATTCCACATAAATTCTAAACATTAAGAGTGGGATCAGATGAATAGTTTGTGTAACATCAATAAAAATCATTCACGAATAAATAACCAATGAAATATATGATAAGGTAAATAAAAAAAATTCTATTTAATAAATAAAATGGGCCTAAAATTTATCTAGGTATTATATTAATTTCAAAATTTTCAAGATTTTAATTGAAAATAATACTTTAATTCTCAATGAATGAAATGTATAATGTTGGAAGTCGTGATCTCAGATAAAAAGATATTTATAGGGACCTTGGACCCCAACATGCAGGAGTCAGTGTCTCCTTCTTTATATTCGTATAAGATATAAAAAATTGCATCATGAAGGTCTTGATAGATTAGTAGTCCTGGAAATGTATATAAGTTATTAAATCTAATAGTTATGTACAGAAACAGAATTTTTTAAAAAATTCCTTTCAGGAATAACAGTTTAATATTAAGAATATCCTCAAATATCAAAAATGTAACACTCCATGGATTCCTAATAACTGACTAAAATAAGGATGATATGAAACAATCAAAAAGAGTTATGTATAGAGAAATCTGTCCTTAATCTATAAGATTAATCAACATATTATGGTAAAATACTGATAAAATAATCTATTTAATTAACTGGATAAGGAATAATAAACAATGAATTGTAAATAACTAAGAAACAGTAACATTTGATTAATTAATTAATAATTAAATGCATCCAAAGATAATATCACCATGAAAATATCATGGAGTATATTAATATAAATTATCATTAAGAAAAATCATAATTAATAGTTTCAATGATCCATAGAATCATGATACCACTACTATCAAGACCATTCACAAGATAGTTTAATCTATAGGTAGAATCCCATTTAATTTTAGCGTAACATGATTGTATAATGATACTTATCAATGAATAGTGGGACATATTATACTAGTCTCCACCATTTAATTTAGTTCAAACTCATTATTAATATATATAATAATTTATTTAATTCTTAAATAATATTCCTTATCATTAAATATCTTTATCAGGTAATGAATATGTATTTATCCAAAATTTTCTAAATGAATTGTAACTCTCAATATACAACATTATATATAGAACTAATATATATTTTAAACAATAAACATATCCTGGATATAAGGTTTTTATTTTTAGTCTAAATTTAATATCCAATTATCATAGTAAAGTGAATGTTTCACAGATATGATAACAACTAAAAATATGTATCAGAAAAGTGAATTTCAATACATTCCTTGTTCAAAACAGACATAAACCATCCAACGGAAGAATAAAGATTGTATCAAAATATACCCATACTAGTAAGAATAATTTTTTTTATTATTTATTAATATAAATACTATACAAAGATATTTAATAACATTCATGAGGAAAATATTAATTTTATTTTGGAACTTTTTTTGAAAATTCGTTTATTTGAAAATCACTTTAAAAAATATTTATAAAAATATATCATATAATTGAAATGAAAACATAAATGAAATTATGGTAATGAATCAAGGTAATTCCATACATTCAGTAATAGTTAAAATAAAATTTATTTTTCATTGTAACTAGGATAGTGAAGTGACTAGTTTGGATAATAACATGATTATTTTCACATTTTTTGTAATAGAAAAACAAGAAATTTTATTAAAATTTATCATGACACCTTTAAAAAACGTTTAAAACATTAAAATGGGTGAAAAATACATTTATAAATCATTTTTAAATGCTTAAAAACAAATAAATCATTTTTAAATGGTTAAAAACAATTTTTATCTTTTAAGAAAATATTGTTTTGGATGAAGATAGATTTCCGACCGAAGAGAGAAATGTATCAGATTTTAATAAAAAAATATTCTGAATTAATTTATTTAAAAATGAGTATAAAAACGGAAATATTACATGAAATTATCATCAAAAAAATGTTAATACAATTAAATGGTTTAATTTGTTTATTTTTAATAATTTCATTCATCTTCAATTCAAGAGTAGATATTCTCAATTATAATGAGATTATTAAAAAAACCTTTTTATTATAATAATATTGGAGATGGAATAGATCAATTAATATATAATTAATTTCAAAAATAACTTGAAAAAATAAATTTAAAATAAAATATAAGATAATCCAAATTAATTATACCTATAATATTAGAATGATGGAATCAATGATGTAGAATATTAACCTAGTGAACCGAAATTGGTTTATGAAATCCCTTACAATGTGGTAACTTTTAATTCATAAATTCTATGAGTAAATAACTGAAATTAAAAATTAAAATTACATAAATAATGAATTACTCATGATATTTCATTTCAAGGGGGATTTATATAAACCATATAAATGAAATTAGGTTCATAAAATTACAATATTACCCAATCAAATGAAATTGAGAAAAAGTTCCTTACCTTACACTTCATTTTGTTTTATCATTATTTAACCTCAAATATAGTGGTATTTTACATGTAATTGAATTATTTCAGAACAATATTAGAATTTATAATATCATATATGATCATTTAAAAACATTTTATTACTCAATCATTAATAATATTTAATTGTGTGCACTATTTTGTATGTTAATTTCCTTGTTTTCTCATACGTTTTTTGTCCTGAATGATTCATTTGTTTCTCATAGTATATAGTTATATAATGTCCAGAATAATTATCGGTAAAATAATTAACAATTATATATAAAAAAATTACTTTAAAAACCAATATCAAATGATGGTTATGAAAAACGTAGTACCATATGATAGGGGATACAGTTTGTCATACATTTTCTTGAGTAACATGTCCTTTTTCAATGACTATTATGGAAAGAAGGTAAGCAATAATTTACCATTATAGAATATTAATATTATCATTTAAAAATTATTATATTATTATATATATCATCTATGTTTTTTGGTGTTGAAAATAGAGCCACATTGCATTATAAAGGTGAAAGTCCACATGTACATGAACGATGTTATCATCTTTACATTAGTGAAAATGGAAGAAATAAAATGATATATACTATCTTTAAATAATGATAAATATGTAATGAATATCATAATTATTTCATGTAACTCACATATAAGAATTAAATACGTATTTATAACATTCCATATAAAAGATTAGTTATTGAAAAATCTTATTTCTTCGTGAGGTGGTAGTCTACCATACACATGAGTGACATTGTTATATATCATATAGATTGGAAGGGAAAAAAGATGTATTTATGATATAGGGACACTATAAGAATAAATATTTTATAAATAATATATATATCCTCTATATCCATCATAATACCTAACATTGATAGGTGTAAATGGAAAAACAAACATCAGTTTATAGGGGGATTTTCTATTGTACAACCAAACACTAAATTCATATCACATTGGATGGAAATAAAGATGGTTTTATATAATAAATGTTGTATAAGAAAAATTTCCTTATAGTTAATATAATAACTTTATTATATCTTTTAATTTTAAAAAAAACTAAGGAAGTGGAGGGAAAAATAAAATATACATTATCGGGGAATACATTATCTCTTATTCAGGTATCCTTGATTGGTTTTCACTAAATCCATTCTATGTAGTATTTCATACCAAAATATAGATTCTCGGATGACGGTGGGGATTTGTTTAATTCAATTTGGATGGTATTTTCTAAACCAAATGTTTTTTAAAGAGTTATGAAGGGATATGAGGGGGTGGCTTTTTATAAGTGTGGGAGATGACATAATTGGTATTTCTGAAAAGAATTCAATGCTCCCATGTTTTTCATTTGTCACCTTATTCAAAATTAGAAAATTAAAAAAAATTAGATTTTTAATGCTTCAAATAATGTCGAATAATAGTTTTTGGACCAGTGTATAGGTCATTTTTACACTAATATTTTTTTTATAACCCCTCTATAAACCAATTTGAATCGTAATTGTGTCAATTAATTTTCAATACATTCAATATTTGTTTTGGTAGAAAATTAAATTGACATTATTAAATGTTACAAATAATAATTATTCTAAATATGGACTCTATTTTCAAAATTTAAATTCACATTATGGGAAATAATTAATTTAAAATAAATCTTAGAGATGTAATCGAAAAGTGGAATTTAAAGGTGAAAGTATTTGTTATATATCAATGTTTTTATATATAAATTTAATATTTTAGTTATTACATGTCTTTAATTGATTAATTGATGTATAATTTTATGAATTTTTATTTAAAAACAATTCAAAATATAATTTATCATTAATAATTTAATAATTTTTTTATTAAAATTCATTACATTTTTAAATTTCACCAACAATGAAAATTTTAGTTTAATACCAAAAAATAACCCAAATACAAATTTTATCTCCTAATTTTAAAATTTTATATTATTTTGTCTAATAAATTTAGAAAATGTGCTGAAAATAATTTTCAATTATTTTCTCAAATCACGATTAAAATGTCATTAAGAAAAAATGTTTTTTTTCAAAAAAACATACCTTGTTTATTTTAAATGATTTATTGTTTATTTCTATCCAATAGTTAATTATTATTTTTTAAATTTTTTTATTAAAATTAATAACATAAATTCCAAAGGCTATGTGATAACTATTATATTAAATAATGATATTTGATTGTCATTTTAGAATTATTTTAAACTCAATATTGAATGTAATACATGCTAAACTAACTGTTGCATTTAATGAAATCTAAACACATTATTACATGTATCACAAGAAAAACTATATGTGTCATTTAATAAATCTATTTAATTGTTTTATTTAAATTAAAAATAAATATTTTATAAATCCTTAGGGCGTTATAATTTATTATAATCTCGGTTCCACACATCACATGCGCTGTCGAATACAATGTTCTTATTTTATGATCTCAAAGTGTTAGATTCTCCCCCAATTTAAATAAATTTCATTATCACTATTTAAACAATATCACCATAATATAGGGTTTGATTATTTCGAATTATTTTATTTAGGAACCAAAATTGTAGAATGGTTAATAAAACATCCTCTTAATAAGTGATAAAATGATGTATGAATATCTTATGAAATAACACATAACTAGGTTTCTATATACAAGAACATTGGGGTGAAATAAAAATGGACATGGAAGAAATATGTATATAATTATAGAGAGTGAATGAATTCATTGACCAAAAAAATATATCATCAATGGAATGATATGGGCATCAAAACCATAAATTTTAGATGATTTAAAAGACCATTTGATTCCTCAGATATGAATGTAATACGACAAAATTTTTGTTTTAAATTAATTTTCCAAAAAATATCGAATTATATTACTATATGAGGATATAATAAAATAAGATTAGTTGATATGTTTTTAATTAATAAGTAATATTTAATCCTTTGGTTGTGCTTTAGAAAATTTAAAATACATCAATTACATAATGAAATGAATATCCAAAATTGAATAATTTTTTAACAGAATCATGAAAATTCACTTTTAACATATTTTCAGTTCTATTAAATTGTGGAAGGCCTTTTTTCCCTCTCTAACTATCTTCAAAAACCAATGTGGTCAGAAAATGTTTTCCAATATTCTAAATTTTTTTCTAAACCTAAAAAGTAGAAATATGGGTTCATCATTAGTACTTACTTTTGAAATTGTTTTACTAAATATAATGACCCATTAGACATGACAGTTTATAGTATAATATTACAATCCAATCCATTATCATAGTTTAGTACTGTATTCAAATTTTGAGGCATTTCTGGATGTGATGAGTTTTCATCCAACAAAATAGTTTATTATTATAATTTCACAAATTTTCCCCAAAAAATAGGAATTACATCCTTGAAAAAATATTAATCATGGTATAAACATTTTACTTTGTTATTTATGCTTTTTACATATTCTAATAATCTTATAAGTCTATTATTAAAATATAATTAATAATCATATTAAAAATCAAGTCTATAAATAACATTAAACTTCTATCTACGAAATTTATTGAAATTATTCATCAAATAATTTAACACTAAACCATATTCATTACATCAATTTCCCCAAATATTTTTTTATTCATGGTAGAATCCCATTATATAGAACCCAAAAATATATTTTTTTGACATTGAACATAGGATCAATCATCAAATCATAACCCATATTGGTATCTATATATTTAATGTTAATGTACAATCAAATACCTCTAAAATTCAACAAAATCATTTGTTGTTTGATGATTCTTATAGAAAAAAAGACATTTCTAAAATAATTATAAATTTTAATTATTGTATCATAATAAAAAACATTAAACTTTTTAAATCATCAATGTTTATTCCATGGTATAAAATCCAACCTAGTCCATTCATTCTCATTATATATTTATATCCATTATAATTTTTTGTAATGAAAATGTGTTTTTTCAAACAAATATCCTATATGAATTTAAAACCTCCTCAAAAAAATTATCATTTTCATGCATTAAGTTATGATCAAGTCATTTAAAATGCACCCTTTTTAGATTTTTTAACCCTAGGTACCTCTTTTCATGAACCTCATCAACTTTTAGTATCCAATCATGGATTTATTTTCTTGGAAAACGCATATAATCACATCGTTGAAAAAAATTTATGATTTCATCCTATACATATCCTCAAACTATATCATATTTTTATGTTCTCTAATATATGTTTTTTATAATATATGTTCCATTGTTTCTATTGAAAATCCACTAATACTTACTATAGTCACCCCCAACCATAGAAACCCAGATCCACAATCTGTTTTATTTAATTTTTTTAGATATGATAAATCAAATCCAAAATTACTAAATAGTTTATTAGAAATGATAAACTAAATTCATAATTTAATCTTACAAATACATTTTTAAACACAAATAATATCATTTTTCATTATAAAAACAATATTCCCTCTAATAAATCCGTTTATATCAAACATATTTCACTTCATTGATTCCTAATAAAGGGGGAAAATATTGGTGAACACATATTATTATTAAGGTTTAAGTATAATAGAAGAAATTATGAATCAATAATCATAATAAGGAGTACATGGTAAAAAACTAATCAAAATTCCATTTAAATAAATTGATTTGGAATAATCAATTTGGAAATGTAAAAAACTGATAACAACTTCAATTTAATCATTAAATTGAAAATAAAATTCATCCAAAGATATTATCAAACAAATTTTATCTTGAATATTAATAACTATAATCCTAATGAAATAAATGCTTCATTATTTGAATTTATTTTTTAACTAATACTGATACCTCTACTCCCATGATCCATCATAGGAAAGTTTAATTTACATTAAGAAACCCATTTAATTTTAGCTTAGATTTATTATCTCATTAGAACTACTGATGGATCAAGGGTCTATATTATATGAGGATCCACCGATCACTATAGGTCCAATGTATTCCTTATATATACAATAATGGTTTTACTTCATTAAAAATTATCTTAATCCAAATATATTTTTATTGGGAAAAGTATAATGATTTATCAATATTTTTCAAGAAATAAAAATGTCATTAAATTTAGATGACCGTATAAAAAATCTATATATGGTTCAAAAAATAAAATTACATATGAATAATAATATGGATATTTTGGCTAAATATAACTTCCAATTATCAAAAGAATGCAAATATTTCAATGAAAAGTTAATGACTAGACTAATGAATCTATAATGTGAATGTCAATACATTCTATAGTCAAAATGATCATAAACAATCTGGATGAATAATAATGGTAGTATCAAAATATACACATTGGTGTAAATATAAATGGAATTTTTCATTAATTAATATAATTATTAGAAATTTTTTTGAAAACATTCTAGATGAAAATACGCTTTCTAGTTTGAAAAACATTTTGAAAATGGTTTTCCTTAAAAATCATTTTTAAAATATAATTTTAAAAACTTCCTCATAATCAGGACAATGAAGAATCAATTAAATGATGTTCGTTAAAGCAAATAATTATTCGCATGCTATAAAATAGACAAAAAACATTTATTTGGTAATGTAAAATTGTTTAGAAGGATTCTTGTTTAGAAAAACTATAACATGATTCCATTCACATTTTTAATAAAATCCAAATGAGAATTATTTTCAAAATAAAATATGATTCCTTTCAAGAAAAATTAATTAGATAAATTATTTAAGAAATTCATATAAAAAATTTAAGGTTTAATAATTTTTCATTTTTTTTAAATGTGGTTTTGTAAGAAATCAGATTTCGAATCGTAGTGTGAAATGAAATTGGATTTTTATTAAGACAATTATCAAGAGAATTAAATTACCAAATAATACTAAAATGTAGAAATTAAATTAAAATAACTTCAAAATCATAGATAATAAATTGGAATGGGTTCATTTGGAAATTTTTATATAATTTTCTTCAACTAAAATTCAAGAGAAAATAATCATGAATAGAATGAGATTGGGAAGTAAACCATTATACTGATCCTAATGTTGATGTACGAATTAATCCTTATATCTATTGTGTGTTTCAACTACAAATTCACATAAAACAAGTGTATTTAAAACATATAGTAATAAAAATTAATTATACCCATATTCATAGAATAACATAATCAATGAAGTAAAATATTAACCCATTGAACATAGATTGAGATAACAAACCCCTTAACACATCACATGTTTTAATTCCAATCTCCTTAAATGAAATAACAAAAATAAAAACAATAAATTACTTTAATATTGAATTATTTATTATATTACATGTAATAGGGGAATTATAAAATCCATATAATATAAATAAGGTTGATAATATTACAATAGTCCTCTATGAAATAAAATCGAGATATAGTTCCTTAACTAATACTTATTTTTGATTTAAAATTCCTTGACAACATGTATAGTGGTTTTAATATCTTTATTAACATATCAATGAACCATAATATCTTTTCAAATACCAAATATGATCATTTTATAACATATTATTTCCCGTTCACTAATAATCAATCTTTATTTTCAATATTGTGATTGTTAATTGCCTTGTGTTATCTTGTGTGTTTCATCATGAATTACTTGGTTATTGAATGTATAATATAGTTCTATCATCTCCCAAATAATAAAAATTAAATAATTATCAAATATTTTATTTAATTTTTTTAAAACCAATCATTAATGATGGTTATGGAAAATTAAGTATGTTACGGTCACAGAGACTTTAGGTACGCACACATGAGTAATGTCTCCATTTTTAAATGATTTATATTGATAAGAGTATTTAATATATTATATTATAGAATTATCATAATTAAATATATACACTAATATAATTATATATTCCATCAAGGTTCTATGGTGATTAAAATATACTCACATCCCTTCATTAAGGTGATAGTCAACACATACTCGAACGATGATATCATCATTAAATTTGTGAAAAAAATTGAAAGAGAATGATATATAATATATTTAAAAAATTAGAAATATGTCTTAATATTAATAAATATTTCAATTATATCAAATATTGACATTAAATTTATCTTCATAACCTTCCATGTAAACAGTTAGTGAATGATGAATCACATCACTTCATGAGGTAGTTGTCTGACATACACTCGAGCGACATTATCAAATCTCCTACAGAATGGATTGTATACATCTATGTTATATAGTTACTAAAAATGAAAATATATTTTTTGAATATGGTATATTTATTCCTCATATCTATTATCATACCCAACATTAAAGGGTGGAATTGAAAAAAAATGTCATAAGTCCATGAGGTGTTATTCTGCAGTCGACAGGAATGATGATTTAAGAACTAATATGATGGATGTAGAGATTGTTATATGTAATTATCATATTATAACAACATATGATTATTTGGAAGATAATTAGGTTATATAATCATCTTGTTTATATAACTAATAAAGGAGGTGGATAAAGAATTAAAATGAAGACACTCATTCATGATTAATAAATATTCTTCAGGTATCCTTAATTAGATTTTCATAAATCCTTACTATGATCAATTTGTTCCCAAAATAAGTCTTCTAGGATTATTAATGATGATATGGGATGTTATTTGGGTAGTTATTGGTTGATTAAAATTTGTATGAATGTGTTATGAAGAGAAGAGAGGGGTGGCCCTTTATAAATGTTGTTAAGGAAACACATTATATTTTTAAATGAATTGAGTTTCCCAATGATTTTCATATGTCACGAGGGTTAAAAATAGACCATTATCAAACATTATAGGATTTATGGTAGAAATATTTTTAGAAAATTGTTTTATACAGGTCTATAAGTCAATTTTACACATATTGTTTCTAGATTATCCCCTATTAAACCCATTTTCCCTTAATAATTGTAACTATAGTTAACTTAATTATATATTAATTTTTGTAATGAATTTACATTAAATTAATAGAAATTATTAATTAGAATGATTTAAAATGTAGAATACATTTTTACATATTCATTTTATAAATGTGAAAAGTTTTCATTTTAAATTTATCCTGATGATGTGATGAGAATGTGGGTTTGTAAAGTGAAAAAGTTCTATGGAATACATTTTTTTTATTTCTAAATTCAATATTAAAATGATCAAAATTAAATAAATTTTATAAAATATATATTAAATAGAAAAAATTACTTCAATAATAATTAAAATATAATATTTAATAAAATTATTTATTTAAATATAATGGAATTTTTCAATTAAAGTTCATTATTGTTCATTATAAATATAAAAATGAAACATTTTAGAAAAAAAAATTAACCCAAATATTATTTCGGTATAATTATTTAAGAAATAAATTTTATTTTGATATATGTATTTTTATATGTGGCAGAAATTAATTTTTAGTTATGTGTGAAAAGTGTGAGTAAATAATATATTAGAAAAATATAGTTCATAGAAAAAAAATCATTTTATTTTAAACGATTCTAATATTATTCAAATCAAAATATAACAACAATTTTAATAATTTAATTATTACTATTTATAACCTCCATTCCAATGGCTATGTGATAAATTTTATTTTAATTAAGAATTATTTAACAATATTTCACATTTCGTTTAAAATTTATGTTTCATGTAATGCAGTCTAATCTCAATATTGTGTGTAATTCCACTTAAACATAATTTTTCTTATAACCCATGATAAATTCAGTGTTTTGGGTAATTATATCAATTTAATTGGTTAAATATTTTAAAAAATAAATATATTGTAGCATCTTTGGGTGTTATATTTTCTTCTATTATTGGTGTCTCAGGTCACATATGTTAGGAAATATGAAATTCTTATATTAAAATAATTTTGTTTTAAATTATATTTACTTTCATGAAATAATGACATGTCACTTTAAAATATATTTCTTCATACATAAATAACCCATTTACTTATTTTTTTAACTATTTTCACATTATAAATATCGATCAATTGATGGGTTATAAAATTTGAGTCCCCATCAATCATTATATATCTAATTCTTTCCATATATATGGAGTAACCAATTTTATTCATTAAAAATATATATTACCAAAAAATGATCTTATTCAGTATATACTATAAAATATTAATATTTACATAGTTTATTAACTAACTATCAATGTAAAAAATATTATTTAAAACAGGTTTATGGTTTAGGAAGTAAGCATATCCATGATACAATGAATAATGTCATTTAAGAGGGATATAACTTCCAACGGAACATGATATTAAGAATGTGAATGTTTTAAGAAAATATTATTGACCATATAATTAATATGGGATAAATGATATCTATCATTCAATTATAAAAATTGGTTTTGTTATAAATTTTTCTGAGATATTAATAAATTGGAAAAAATTAATTTTTTTCCATATTATTGATTTTTTTATTTAATTACTGAAATATAATATATGAATAAAATTATCATAAAATGGGTTTGTGGTTGGAAAATCTAGTAATATAGTATACATAAAAATTTACATTAGACTTTTAAGAATAAAATTCGATAATGACCCTTTTTGAAAACATTATAAAGATTATTTGAAAAAAAATTAAATATTAAAAGTTAAAATAAAAAAATATTTAATTAAATAAAATGGAATTTTGTAAAATTATTTTGAAAAATAAGGGCATGGTAGAAAAATATAGACATTAAAAAAGAGAAAAAATATTCACATTTATTCAAATGATTTTTTTCTTGATTCATGTTCTAATGTTTGGAAAAGAAAGATATGAAAAATTAAAACTCCATAAATTTAACGAGGATGAGAATAGTGTTGTATATTATGATGGAAATATTAGAATATTCCTTCCCTAAAAATTAGATTAATGATAAATAAATGAGATTAAAAAATAAATTATTATATATCACTAACATTCATTTTGTAACCCAATGAAATTTTAAAGGTTTAATGAAATTTCAATTGTCATTAATAAATTGATATTCTTTTTAAACAACATAAATATTTAGTTTGTACACCACTTAAAAATAGAGTGATTTATAATACCAAATATGTATTAATAGCGAGTAAATTCAGACGAAATTAGTTAATAAAGATCACATCAATGAAATGATAATTTATCAAAGAATAAATTACGATTAAAAAATATAAATCCATACAATATGAGTATAACTATGACATAACACAATCAAATTTCCTTTCACACATAGTATGGACATAATAAAATCTATAGTGAGGCAATATAACCCATTTAAAAGAAAAATGAGTTTCGAAAAACCTTACCTTTGGGTTGACTTGTCACATACAATATTTATCTTCAAAAATAGTAAATGTATGTTAATTATTTACATACATAAGATAAAATTCATGTTTTTTTAATATTATTTATTTATTTATTACCTTATGTTATAAAATTACATAATCAATTATGTTTAAATTGGGAATTTTGTTGATATTTGGTTCCAATGTCGAAAATTACTTTCCTAGGTTTCATATGGTAAAATTAAACATTACTCCATCCACTATAGAATACTAATAATGATGTAATTATAATTTTTATAAATCAATTAAACATAAAAAATTCATCATTAATGACAGATATGAAAAATAAACTATATTACAATCATATCGACTATATGTTGTTCGTACTCATGAGTAACATTTCCATTTTCAAAGACGGTGCTGGAAATGAGTAAATATTTATTTAAACATTCCATAATGATAAATATAATAAGTAAAAAATTATTTATTTAAATAAACACATATATATAATCATTGTGATATGTTAATGGAAAAAATTACATCGGTTCATTGACAAGTTAGTCCACACATACACATGATGAATGTTACCATTTTTCAATATATAAAAAGTAATGATATTTGGGGATTTATTATAACATCAAATTGATAAATATGACATTAATACCATATTATAGAATTTATTCTAGAATTATGGCATGAATATATAGGTAATTATTAAAAGATACATTTGTTTCCATCAAATACCATTTTGAGTGGGGGGAGGGATTTTTCGATGATGAAATAAAATCTAATGGATAAATTGAGAAGGTCACGACTAGTTTGACGAAAATTGAGGATCAAACAAACAAAAAATTCATCAGTGGAGTATGCCTCATGAAGCTCCTCCATAGGTATCCCTTGCCACCACACGTGTGATGGTGGCCGATGGATCCTCCGTAAGTCTGACAAGCTCTGCTATTGTGTAATGATATTTGACAGACAGCTTCAAGAGTCTAATAAAGAACAACCCATTAATGGAATCTCTTTTTATTTTTATCATTCCTAGAAATAATTGAGATCCTCATTGATAATAAAAAATTTTCTCTCCCCCATCTCAAAGAAACAATTTCCCTACATTTCGACTTTTGGTCTCCCATTTCTTTAGTCTCTCGAGCACCGTGATCCTGACCCAAAAATGGATTGCCTAAGGTACATGACCATTTCAATACATGATTTAAAATTTTCCTCATATAATATAACTATCATAGGGATTCCTTTATCAATGACCTTTTCCTTTCTTGATGGAGGAAATCCCTTCTAGTTTCTCCAGGATTCACGAAGAAATACTCTTTCGTGAGCAACTCCTCATTTACATTATGACTCTATTCCAAGTGAAGGGACCAATTCATTGTGCGTAACTTTCCACCACAAATCACATTTCCGTCATGAATCACCCATGATTTTTGAATCTCGCCTTAGCAAGGATCCTTTCTTTGTGAGATCCTCTTTCATGTGGCCCTCCATTCATTTTCATTGTGATTCCATGCTCCCTTATTTTTATCCTATGTTGCGTTATCCTATCTCTTTATTTCTGGCATAGGTAAGATAATGGTATTTTATTTTTGTCACATCCTTGATAACAAGGACCCCATAAGTGACCAATCCTTTATACAGCTCTGATTGTGTGTTGGTGATGCCTTCCCTCCCCCATGTGTGGGTGCATATAAGTTATGTATGTCCAGGGGTAAGGAGAGAGTCCTCTCCGCCCGAGCTACATGACCTTAAACAACCAAGACCCATCATCCTCAGAACATGATGTTAAAATTGAGTCTTTCCACATGCGAAAAACATGGGGTTTTTTTTACCATGGTCAGTCTCCATAACAACTCATCTCAATGGTTGTATGATCTTCATATCTCTCCTAGAAGGGAATAATATCCTCCCTGTGTGGAATGAGATCCTCTTCATGCATCCCTTTCCCATGTAAGCCTCATGATCAATCTACCTAGGCCAATATAGTGTGTAATCTCTACATCAGCCCATGTGGCATCACCTTTCATGATATGATCATCAGGTCTACTTATACCTCTTGATTATCATACTGAGAATGATTCGTGTTGGGATAGAGGAGATTAGTGGCCATGAAATATATCCACCTAAGCTACCACATCATGTAATCCTCTTTTGCCTCAACTATGAACTACGTAGATTGTTCTCCCTGTCTCCTAATTAGGGTATATAAGAAGCCTCTCTAAGGTACAGTTCCAACCCATGGTAAAATTTGGTGCTCTAAACTATGGATTTATCCTTACGATGTTTCATCTTCTCTATGTGGGACACATCCATCAAACCTAATCCCTACAGAGTATTGATGCATTTTACATCATATCATCCATCAACTCACCCTTATTTTGATGAAATCTTGATCCAACCATTCCAACAATTTTGAAATCCTCGGTGTGTAGTCACACACCACATGACTTATATGTATCTGGGATTGTAACAATGTGTTATCCCTAGTATGTAGATGGGATGCTATCCATGTATAAGCACCAATTCCATCCAAAAATTTATTGAATTTCATCCTTGTATTCTACAATGGGCATGTAGGAAGCCTCCCTATGGTTCAAATCCATCATATATTTTTTTTTTGGTTATTCCCTTGAGTGGCTATGCCTTTGAAGGATCATTCCCCAAACTCGATGTTACACTTCCTTCAGGTTTCAATCTATGAACTCTATTCTCACAAGCAGCCTCCTTAGGTCTCTTTTTACCACACTCCAGATCAATATGGAAATGGATTCCTATCAATTGGGATACATAGGATGCCTTCTTGAGGTTCAATAACACAACCCTCAATACTCCATACATTCCATTAGCACTTCCCCCATATCTATCATAATTTTTACCCAGGGATCCACATATTGATGGTATCATGCCATCTGCTTCAGGAATCATAGAACATAAGCGTCGTCCACATAATCAAGTATCCTAGAAGAACTAGGGAAGTTTCCTTGTGTAGTCCTTAAACACTCTATATTCATCCAATAAATAAAAATCCTCACACGATGGGTCTTCAATTTATGTATGTCTTGACCAACCCTTAAAAACCATGTGGGTTTTAATCCCTGTCATAAAAACAGGGTACATAGGAAGCCTCTAAGAAGTTCAATCTCATACAATGGTAAACATTTGTGCACCCCTCAATGTGGTAAACCACCATGATCCACCCATAGTGGTGTCTATACTATCATTCATGGTTTTTATTATTTTCATCATGAGACACACCATCCTATGTCCTCCCTCGTTGGGCATTCTGATCCTTCCATTCGGTAAACTATTTATGTCCACCCTCCAAGGGATGTGCATCTATGATCTGCCTTCACTAGGGGTCCTGATTAACACCTTTTTCCATCCCAATTGAATGTTAAACTCATGGTCTACCTCATGTTAAAAATGATATGGCTAAGGAAAAATTATAGGATAGAACATCAGTGTAACCATCTTCACATGATATTAACTCACGACCCACCATGTGTTAAACATGTGATGATTAAGTAAAACCTCAAAATACATTATTTTGAAATAAGATTATTTTTGATTTCCATAGTATGAATTGAGTTTATTTACCCTTGAGATTCCCTATTATGAGGTTGAATATATGTGACCAGTGTTTCAATGTCGAGATAGGATGTTAATTCCCAATGAGACTACTCTTCTAACCAATTGTTGATACCCACACTAGACGCCCAAGAATGTTTAGATAGATGGATCTTCTTTAACAGGTGTCCACAAAGAGATGGAATCTAGAGAAAGTTTCATGAAAAACATCATAATCTATTCGAGAGAAGAGAACTAGGTGAATAATTACCATGAGTAATCCAAGGAAGGAGGAACTGACACCCCATAACCCCATTTTGATCATGGATAAGATATCTCTGATGAAGTTATGAATATCACCCACTATTGGAAAATAGAAACGTGGGGGAAAATGTCATCCATCAGTGAAGATTAATGATGTGTGATCAGAGGACATTTCCCAATAAAAAGAACCTAAAAAACCTTTCACTATTTATTTCATTACTTTTATTACCCATTAATCAATAATTCCTTGATAAAATCATGTTTCGGGTAATAAAAATATTGTGTTTCATGTAAGTTTTGTTTTTTTTATTTTTGATCCTTTTACATTGATCATAGTTCCATTATACCAATAATGTTAAAGATGATATAAATAAAATTAATATAAATTTTGTAATTATTAGTGTAATCTATTAATTTTATGTATACAAAATGAGTAACACCATTCTTAAAAACAATAAGTTAAACGAACACATGAACGTTATTTCTATTCCTATTATGGATCAAAATAAATTAAAGTAATAATATATAAACATTAATAAGTAATTTTGATTTATTATATATCACATATATTCATTTAATTAAACCTTATTACCTATCATGTAAAGTGTTAGTGAATAATAAACCACATCACTTCATGAGGAATTATATTTTCATGCACACATGGAATGTTATCATACCTCTACGTAATTGAAAGTAAGAATAAATATGAGAAATATTCATTCCGTAAGTGTAAAAATATCATAAATATCATAAAAAAATAATAAATCCATAATATTATCGCACTATTATTGTTGGTTATTGATAAAGAATAATATTAGTTCCTGAGGAGGTAGTCTTTTGTACTAATGACTAATGTTTTTATATCCCATTTGAGGGAAGACAATATTGAAGTGGGTGATGAAAATTTCATAATATCATCTCTGTATATGGTAGATAATTGTTTTATTATATTAATCTATTTTAATAATATTCGAATGTGGTGGAGGAATAAATAAAACCACAATACAAGTTTATGAATTTTACATCATCTTTAGAGATAATCTTTTTGTTTAAACCTAAATCAGCCAAATAATGGTTTCTTGATCAAAAAATTACTCTATGTTAATATTATGCATGAATTTATTTTAATTTTTTCTTATTGGATAAAATTATTTTTTTATGAGTGAAGAATAGATGATAGTGGGTGACCTTTTATAAGTAGGTCAGAGGACACAAATGGATTTTTTGAAAAGAATAATGTGTACTCACGTTTTTTACAAGAAAAGAGGATTCATAATGGTTTATTATTAAAACTTATAGGTACAAAATTCTAAATATGACTTTAAAATGTGTGTCAGTCATGTTTGTAGGTTATTTTACTCCTTATCTTTTTTTAACCCCATGTAAACCCGTGTTTACATTAACTATGATAATTTGTTTCTTATAAATTATGTTCATAAATTATCTTAAAATTATTATGTAATTTTAAATATATTAATTAATAAATTCTAATTAATTTTTTAATTAATATCATAGAACTGTAATAATTTGATTGAAAATTAAACCAACAATCTTGAAGAACAAATGCTTTTCCAAATAGAACTGGTACAAAACATATAAATGGTTTTTATAAAAATTCAATATTAAATCGATTAAAATAACATATATAGGTTTAATTATAATATTATCTCACTAATATTATTTTTTATAAAAAATTAATGAAAAATTTATCCTTGTATAATCTTTAATCGAAAACACAGATTTCAATAAAAAAAATAGTATTTCTAACTATTCATTAAAAATTAATATTCCCACAAAGAATCACAAAAGAAACACCTGAAGATAATTCTGATATGTTGAATAAAAAAATACATTTTATTTTTTCAAAAAGAATTTATGAACATTTAAAAAATTAATGCCATTATTTTTTCACAAAATAAAATAAAATAATTTTTTGATAAAATGTAATTTAAAAAAAAATAGACGACCAAAAAGAAAGTAATTTTTATAAATAATTTTTATTTTTATAAAAAAATTATAAATAATATTTATTATGTGGATAGTCATATTCATACTTCCTTGTATACTGATTAGATCATAATGAACATGTTAAACATTGTTATAAATAGTATACTGTAATTCGTTAGAAGTTAGTGTTATATGCAGCGAACTCTATCGAGGAATTTATATTTATTTGAAATAAATATTATTTAATAAAATATTGGGGTTTTAAATATACAAATCCATGTTTTTATAAATTATATATACAAAATTACATAAGATTGATTCCATATGGGGACTTCATTCAACTGATCCATATTTATTCTTGTAATATCTATACACATGAATTGATTTGTGGCATTTCAAATTTCATATATTTTCAATAAAATGGGCTATTAAAAATTTGGGTAAGTCATAAACATATTATTTCTTCTTCTTGGAATGGTTAACTTATTCCCACACATATACTTGTTCTTTATGGATAACACATTCATAAACCGCACACATATACTTGCTTTGTTCAGGTAATATCTGAGCTGCACAATGTGTAATTCCAACTTATTCCCCTATTTTTTCCTCCATATTGTAAGAATACTTATAAATTACGTTAAAATACATCAAAAAATTCATTTCTAGATACTTATTATTTTAACATAATACTATGAGTTTTATGATTCCATTCCATAAAAGACACTGGATTTCTCCTTGGGGTTGAATTTGAACATCACTACCACCCCATAACCCCCAAAAGAGGTGGTATCCCATAATCATGATAAATATACTAGATAGAAGAAAAACTCCTAGATTTCCTCTATATGAGGCTTTAATTTTGAGGGTATCCCCACTAGACATTATATTGCGAGTGTTTCCACTTGAATTTAAACATCGAGAGTCCCCACTAGACTATAAACCCTTATTTTCCATACATGATTATTATCCATGATTCTTCTTATTAGATTCTATGTTGTGTCTTTAACCACTAGAAATTAATTAGTTAGCCTCTCAATAGGCCCAAAATAATGATTTTCCCCATTGGCACATAAACTATGAGTGCCCAATTGGACTATAAATAATGAATTCCCCAAAGGACTCTAAACCATGAGCATCTCCATTGACCTATATAACTTGAGTAACAACTATTGAAAATTATCTATAATTGGATATTTTAAATCTCATGATATATCATAAATAATATTTGTAAATATAAATATACCCACATCAAGACCATGCCATATACAACTTTTATCATAGTGTTTTTTGGGTATCTTGATATGAAATATGGTAATCCCTCATTATAAATATATATTAAGAGTTGATTCATTCAATGTTGAATAAAATGATGAAAATTCATGGCATAAAATATTTTTAAACTGTTCCAACTACTTATTCCTCAATTGGGTTATGTTATAGTTATCGTACTTTAGATACCATACAATGGTATCCAACACACCAACCTCTTTATTTAATGAAGGGCATAAACGTCCCTATAAATGGGATATAATACATTTTTGGATGCTATATATGACACTAAAAATCATATTATGAATCATTCTTCTTCCCAAATCACCATCATTCTCACAGAGAAGTTGCTAGCCCCCCTTTGGTGGCTCAAAGACCTCTTATTAACAACAATGATCCTTTGTAGATGTATTATTTTATAGGAATGTTTATTTTTCATTGTTTCTATATTGATCCCCATCATGTTAAGTATATCATATTATATATATATACATCACCTTAGTTAAATTATACAAATTTTTTCTTCACATAATTTCTTATAGAATTAAATGAAGATAGAGAATCCATATTATGACTTTTTTCTAATGATAAATATCATTAGATGATCTCCAGAAAAGGATTTTGTGGTATTATAGACTTTTATATTTATTGGATCAATGTATTTCTCAATGTATTTATGAATTTTTAAATTTCCATAGATTTAAACCGAAATTCTAAATTATGAAATGAAAAAAATATTTATGTTTCAGAAAACTAAAGTGTGAGCCTTATCATTAACATAAGGTAATAAATACATAACTCAAGGATTTTATTTATTAAATAAAAAATGATATATTATATTCTAAAATATGAATAGATCTAATATTTCTAAAAATTGAGAAACTACTTATAATATATATATATATTATAAAATAAGAAATGATTATTATACTTTTACCAATAATAATAAGATATACCAATAAAAAATATGATAATATATATATCTATATATCATAATATATAATTGATACATGTGTAAAGCCTTATGTATTAATCATAGTTTATGAATGATAGTCCATATTCTAGGATATATAATATGATACGGGTAAAAAATCATCAAAAATATTATTTTTACACATTTCTATGTTTATAAAATTATTATCAGTTATATTTTTTAATCTATGTAAAATCCAATTCTTTATAATTATATAAAATATGGAATGATCATATTATTATATCATGTTTGGTTTAGTAAATAATGTGATTATTTCTTTGTTTAATACTTTTAAAAATTATTTTTCATCAAATGTTTATAAAATATGAATATTATTTATTCTTAATATATTTCATGAATTACATATTATAATATTATTCATTATAATAAATTCTAGGAAAAATATCATAAGATAAATTTTTTAACTATCTTTATTATAGTTGTTAATTGAATTTATGATGTTGGATATAATTATTAAATATATTTTATGTTGATATGGTTTTAGAGTTATCATAAATTGGATATCAATTGAGACAACTCTCCATTGGGAGAGGAACTTGGGGTTGAACATCACAATGGACAAAATCCTTATGCCTAATTCTAGAAAGGAAGAAGATGGTTGTCTATTACTATTTGATTTCTCATATTGATATTTTCAATATTTTATAACACTATTACATTACATTAAGTGTTTGTTATATTATTCCTAATATTCATTTTGTTATATATGAATACTCTTGGAGTATATTTTTGGATGAGTAACAAAACAAATATTTAATGAATTAAACATTAATTATGTGTGCACACATAGTTTTGTTTATGAAATTTAGATTCAAAAACTAAATCATTTGAATCAATAAAACTCAATTAAATAAAATAATATATTATTATGGTTTCATGAGAAGTAATAGTTATATATATAATATGCATTATATATATATAATTATAATTTTAGAAACATTGAAGAAAAATCTTAAACAATATGTGTGATATTCATTTTATAGTTCCACCTATCAAGATGTATATCATTTAGTTTGGGTGACCGAAATTTTTATATGTGCATAAATTATCTTCTATAAGGAAATAAACTCATAATGTGAGCCTAATGGATATGATAAAAATTAGTTGTTAGTTATTTGAGATAATCTTAATGTGAATATTTTAATAGTGATGATTATATAGGAATATATTTGTGGAAAAACATAGGATGGATTTTTAAAAAAAGTTTTCTAATTATAGTATAAGAATTTTATATGTTATGATTAATAATTATTTTATAATAGATATTTATAAGTCTTCATACACACTCAGAAAAATGTATGCAATAGTGAAATTTTATTTTTTCCTCACTGAATAAATAATATATAAGGGTTTGTCATTTTTCATTACCGTATATTTTTTAAATTCATTGCTTAAAATTTATAAAATAATACATAACCAAAGATATATATTTGTTAATGATTATTTATTATGTAATGATAATAATTTTTGGATCCCTTTGAGGTATGATGTATAAGGAATATATAAATTGGAATATATTATTGAGAAGTGATATTTAGGAGGTGAATTCTGAGAATCTGAATTTGAATTTCATATATCTCAATTTCACATACCCATTTCATAGTTATTGGATATGAAGTGGTCATCACCCTTTTTTATTTGTTAACATAGATTTGAAGATTTTTGGGCATTAAAAAATTGTTATGTATATTTTATTACTATTAATAGATCTTTATTTTGTTATATAATGTCATCACTTATGATATAAAATTACTAAGTAGAATATTTTTAGAAATGGGCAAATGTTATTTTTTTTCATCCATAGAAAATAAATTTTATTTCTATATATTATTTGTGAAACATGTGATTTTAATTCATTAATATGGATTAATTTTTTTATATATAATTAAGTTAAATTATTTATCGGATTTTAAATATAGTAAATTTTTTATATATTATAAATATGCATATTCATGTCTATTAAATTTTCAATATAAAGGTCATGGTTGATTCTAATATCAACTACAATTTTAATTGAATCCATAGACATGTAAATGAGATACACATAAAAAGGCCTCAAATATATGTATTGTTGGACTAGTTCAATTATGAATCATTTGATAACTATGAAAATTATTGATTATAAATAATTTAAAAATAATTATTTAGTGGAAATGGTAAAAGGGATAGAGGTATTTTGGATCCATTACAGATTTATTTATGTAGGACAATGAGTACATTAAAAATTTTGGTAGTAATTATTTGTCATTTTTACTGAGGAAATTAGTATGAATTTAAATGATCAAAGAGTAAGAGAACAAAGTGTAGAAATAGATTTACAAAATTATTTTTATTCTACAATAAAATTGGGGTGGTGGAAACATTAATAAGGGATTCACCGATCATATGATATAATGTTTAATTGTTCTAAAATATGATCCTCTTGGAACACTATAGTCAAATTAAGAATCTTTAAAAATGATTCATCCTAGTTTAAACATAATTTAAACAATGATAAGATATTTTTTCCTTTATATTTCTTTATGATGATTTGATATGAAGAAAAATTAATTTTTACATAACCACCCTCCATATATATCTATAATAAAGACATCATAGGATATGTTCATATGGAATCATTCTTGTATTTACTTTATGATTATTTGTAGTTTTAAGGAATATTAATTACGTTAATTATCTGATAAAATAGTCTATAAAGAATATTAGTAGTTATTTGTTTGTTATATTAATGAAACTATGGGATATATATTATATATATCAACTTTGATAAAGGTGATTTTAGATATAAGTGAAGTTTGAATTATTAATGAATGCATAAGACTAAGATTCATTGGGAGTAATATTCAACCTGGAGATAGAAACTAGAAATTTTCCTTGAGATAGATGGTGGTCTAGTTCTTTTATTATTTATGGATGACGGATCATATTGATCTACACAATAAGCTAACTTTTTTTGAGGATTCACAAATTCCTTATTATATATGGTCTTCTTATAGAGAATGATGGTGTTGTATATTTCATATAAATTGAACCTACATCATACCAAGAGGCTATATAGATTAAAAAATTTGATAAATTGTTAAAATTCATTGATTCTGAAAAGAATTTTATATAGAAAAACCATGATTTGAATTTAGTAAATACTCTTTAAGGGATAAAACACATTGAGAGAATGAATGTTTGCTATAATTAAATTGACACATATGGTAGATTTTTCCGCATTGAATCATTAATAGTGGTAATGGTTAAAAAAGAAAATTAGGATATTGAAAATTATGAAACCTTTTAACTTATTATAATAAAAAATATCATTTACATATTTTTTTCAACAAAAACACATTAGGATTAGTTAATGTATCCAATGGATGTCAAAAAAACTTTATTTAAATAGAATATAGTGGAGGATAAGCATACTGTATAGTCTAAAGGATTGGATATTAAAAATTATTCTACTAATTCATGAATGTTTCAAGGATCAATTTATAGATTAATAAATTCTTATTAGAGTTAGACTATATGATTTGATGATGCAATCAATGTTTGATGTTTCCAAAAAACCCCATGGATGATTATTGTGTATATCAGTAGACTAATTTGAATGGAGTAGTGTTTTATAACATTTTCAGAAGATTTTATAAATCGTAGCAATTAATATATAAAAAATATAAAATATTTAATTATTGTGATTATTAAATACATCACTATTGATGAAATTTGTGGAAGAACCTATATACAAAATATAGATATATATGGAGATAGCCCGAATCTCCCGAAGGCCTTAATTTTTATTGAATTTTGATAACCACTCTTTCAAGGGATGAGGGAGAACCCTTACAAAGCCCGTTGGCATAGAGAATAAATTTCCCATAGGCTTAGGAGATTACATGACATGAAGGTCATAGCTAATTCAACCAGACTATTTACAAGGAACTTCCCCACCCCAACATCTGCATCATGATTGTAGCAATCTACATTTGCATGGCCCTCTGGATAGGCTTCCTGTGCAAGCACAAGCTGGTTCTGATGGCCTAGACATACCCTATCATTATGAAAAATCCATTTGGTTCTCCTCTATTGAGTGAACTTTCTCTGAATCCTCCAATATGGCAGCTCCTTTTCTATAGAGTTTATCTGGAGTAATTGCACTGATATGTGGCATGAAGACCTTGAGGTGGCCCGAAGGACTTAAAGGTGGAATGAAAGCCTTACTAGCCTGAAGACTTGGGTGGCCCGAAGGCCTTAAGGACTCCAAGCCCAAACTGGTGGCCTAATTGAATAGTTCTGGCTGCTACAATAACGAATAGTACACACTACAGTAACTGCTATAGTGCCTGCTACAGTAACCCAAAATTATACCTCCGCCTGATTTCTAACCTCGGTCTCATGGATGCACTTATGGAGTCCTCACCAAGTGGGCTGAGGATCATGGGAAGATATATGGCTATAGATGTATGTTGATACATAGAATTAGTAAAATCATATATATTTATAATGTTCTATAGTTATTTAAGATGGATAACTCAAGAATGTGAACTTTATTAGGGTTTATGGAAAGAATTTTAAAATGATTATAGATCCTTGTAAGGATTAATCATTGATTGATATAATTATAACAGTTCTTGGAAGTGGGTTATATGGAAACAAAGAAAACTATTGCGACTACAAGTACTCGAGGTGACTTGATCCTGAGACCTCCTTCGAGACACCTTAAAAGTCATAATCACTAGGATACACCCCTAGCGAAAACAATTAATTCATATAATTTCTAATGCATCTTCCATAATACCTATTTTATAGTTCATGTTTTATAGATTAATTTATTCAACCTTTTATCTTATCATAACTAGTATATGATAATAGAATTTTGAGGAGAGCCAGTGTATTTATATTAGGAACATCCATATGGTATTGAGGGAAAATAAGGATATGAATTGGTCTATTAGATATTTTGATTTTATATGAATATGGTTTTCATGAATTAATGTTTTCAATCCAAAATACAAGAAATTATAATTAAAAAATGCAACAAAGGAAGACATGAAAATAAATGCAGAGTACATTAGTACTTAAGATGATGAAATGTAGAATTTTTTGATCTAAAATATCATGGTTAACCTTGATATGGTACCTTGAAATATGAATAATACATTAATGTTACAAATAATAGAGAAATTGTTCAAGCCATGGAAACTTTCATCCCACCATAGGACTAATCACATCCTTCAAAAATACCTTCCCATACAAGATATAATTGAGTGGTGGATGTTGGTATTTTATGTGTGGAAACTAATTTTAATATAGAATATCCATTGATAAAACCATTATCATAAATGAAGTATGAGGGCCCCATAATATTTATTATTTTATAATACATAATAGATTGGTAACATTGTTGAATAGTGTATCATGGTTTCATACTATAAGAAAATATCCATCTATCATTATTTCATGTGTGTTAAAGTTTATTCTACAATAATAGTGGATGATAATATCCATTAAAATTATAGCATTGTGTTTTTTGGAATAAATAAACGTCATGGACTATTATGTTTTATGTTTTTATTATAAGAATACATGAGTATTTCACTCATGAGATAATATATGGATACATATCATTTGGGCTGAACATCTATATTATATCACATGGAATGTCCTAATTTCATGGATATAAACAGTTGTGTAGAGTTATTATCAAGTATTTTTTCCCATGGTTGGTGAGATATGAAGAATGTGTAACTTTATACATTGATAACTTTTTTAAATAGTTCTCTTAGTCTTACTAATTCAAGGGGTGGTTGGGTATTTTTTTGATCATGTAAATGATTTTATCTCAATGAATATGGGAATTAAAAAATGAAATGATGAGAAATGATAAGTTGAATTTTTTTGAATTATAATGAATAAATTCACATTCATGATTAGATGAGTCACATATGATTCATTCATATACACATATGAGGGACATGATATTTTTTTATCCACTAAGAAAATGACATGAGATAAACACATCATTTGGGTTAGTCATTTTAAAATTATTATTATTATATGTGAAGTCCAACCAGCGATTGAAATTCTACCATGACTAGAGGCCAATGAATTTTGGGGAATAATGTATTATATATGTATATATATGATTTATATGATACATATTGTGGTGTACATGTTTATATTAATATATGAAAATGTTTTAAAGATATCACAGCATATATCTTCATAGCTTCAGAAACAATAAGGCTTCACTATATTATTTTTTTATTAAATCAAAAAAATCATGATTTTATATTTTTTATGATACTTTGGTCTATAAATTCATATTTTAATGAATTTTAATAAGTAGTATTTTTTCAAAAATCACTTTTTTTATAAAATTAATGGTGTCTGATAATCAATTTCTATTAGAGTGATGGATAGATTCATAAATAGTTATTATGTATTTCATTAAATCCATATAGTATTTTAGTGTAAGTGGTGGATTATTTAATTTCATTAATATTTGTAATTTAACATGTTATGATATCCCTGAAGTCAAATTTGGTGATATAGGAAATATTGAGCTTGTTAATATTTAAATCTTATTATGTGACTCTTTTTTCACAATGTCTACAAAAGTAAAAATATAAAATTTTTATGCATGAATTTTCCATATATTTTGATAGTGATTTATTTCACAATTTAATTATAGTGTGATTCATTTGTGGAATCAAATTTAGTATAATTATTCAAAACCCTATTCATCAATTTTATCTAGGTATGGGTAATGTGTATCAACTTCAATAAGAAAAAAATTGAATTTCCATCCTCTTGTTGTAATGATGTGTAACAAAGTGTCTAAAATGGGAGTGTGATCCTTTTTTATGATATATATGATATATAAATAACCCAATATGAATATCTTTTTTCTTCAATATCCACCTATCTCATGAAAAATTCGTTATTAACCCATTCGTGGCTAAGGGTTCTTTGGTTTTTAATACGGATCTAAGGTCAGTTCATTCCCATCAGTTAATTATGTCCTTGGACTATTTTTATAGAGATTAACATTAATATTATAGATTCACATTAAACAGATATATAGATCATGGTAGTTAAGGTATGATCATCTTGTTCTCTATTTTAAATAGGGTTACACAGATTTGAGATATATTAACTATATAATGAGTTTCATGAACTTTTAATTATCATCATATGCTCTCCATAAACACATCGACATTATTTTTTGGTTTGAAATATATAGGGTCGTTCCTAGCATGGTTTTTGGCCCATAGATCAATATTTCCATTATGCTATGAGGATATGATTCCCTTATTTACATGAACAAGGATGAAAAATAAATATTAATGTATACCCAAAAAAATTATTCCATTTAACCGTATGTTCATCACCCTTATTGGACTTTATGTGTTAGAATTAACTAACTTCTAAAACATTACTATTAGTAACATGTTTTAGATTATATTTAAAATTTTTAATGGAATCAATGATTATGAAATAGACTAATTGGTTAGATATGACTACCTATCACACTAATATATGATCAATGTTTCAATAATTGTCCCTTTAATAGTGATTGGATTCCTAAATTGAGAAATAGGGAACCTAATAATGCATGAAAAAAATCTATTCATCTCAGCGTACTGATGGAAGGAAGTGGAAATAGATGTGGTAAACTCAATGTCAATACATTCGACTTAAATATTATTTAGATTAAAAATAGTGTGTATCACTAGTACATTATATCTAATATTGGTAGGAGTTATCTATATATATAATTACAATGACCAGATATGCTAGGAAGGTTTACCCTTCACCATCTAATCAGAAAAGATGTTGGATTTATGCTTGTGACTCTTATAATACTATAGAATATAGTATGTAGTTTCCTCATTCACATAAACCCAAGTGGATACTTTACATTTCCAATTTTATATAGGTATCCTCTCCCCATTTCCCGAAGAGATGTGGTGTAATAAAGTGTGATCACTTCCTTGGTCTATCATTATTAGAAGGAATACATTATACCAACTAGAATTATTGCTGAAGATGACCCCATGGATAATGAACCATGTTTGATGCCCCAATAATAGTTATCTTATTATGGGAGAACTCCAATTCCAATGTATAGATGCTTTGGGAGTATTTAATTATTGCAAAGTGATCCCACCTAAACCTATGTGAATTAGGAAGGGGATGTCTAAGGTGAACCATCACAAACATCTGACAAGGTATACCCACTTTGAAATCATTCCCATTTACTATATCAAAACCCATAATAGAGGACCTCCTAATGATTAATAAGTTTATCTCTATAAATGTAAAATCCTAGGTAAAGTATTTTTTATTATTTCCTATTGTCTTCCCTATGATTCTAATAACAATCCTCATATAATTAGTCCAAAAAATAGTAATAAACAATCACATTGGTAATTCCCATGCCAGACCATACATGAAATTAGGGGGAATCAATGGAAAACTAGAATTAATATATTAGAACACTATTTACTTGGGACCCAAAGTAGGTAGTTGTAGATCCCCAATTATAATATTTTGATTTAATATCTTTGTGATTGATGACGTAAATTCTCGAAAAAAATGTGATCATACTCATGAAGCCCGATTATGAGTACATCTTTGTGATGGATTTTTTTTCATTTTAGGGATTATCAATAAAACCATCCATATATCCATTAAATGGTTTTCATTCTACCACCACACTATAGGGGTAGTAGATTTCATGATCATGAATACTAGTTTCAATAGATGTACTATATCATAAGTTGAAATCGGTCACGAAAATACACCCCTAAGAAGAGTTGAATGGTCGTTGTCCTAAGAAAAAATTCAATTATATCCTGAACAATCTCATCATGGAATATATCCATCTTGAGGAAGGGAATTGAAGATGATAGAAGTCCAACCCAAAGGTCTTTAACTATGATGATTCTCAGATATCCCTCTTATTTCTTCCCAAACATAAGTTATTTATTCCTAAAGTGGTTGAACCTATATTGAAATGTTAGATATGATTTGGAACACAACATTATAATTGTGGTGTCCCCACAAAATTGATAATGGAGATAATAGTATCATGATAAATTCATTGATTATGGATTATATTTCAGTCTTTTAGTAGCCATGTACCCCTCAGGAAATATTATCATTGAGACACGTATGGAAAACCACATGATATTCCTTTTAGTAAATCGATATGAAATTTTCAAATAGATTAAAAAAATTTTATATCTTGTAGTCCCTAATCACCATAAATACATAGATCAGTAGTTCCAAATTGGAAATAAGACATCAATTTTGGTTGTATAGAACCATAACTATATTGTTCGTCTTCAAAACATTCATGTACTGAAATACCTATAATAATATAATATATCATCATAGAAGCTTATCCCCTTGTGTATGTTAGATTATAGTTGATTTATTATTTCATAATTTTTAGTCCCCCATATATTGAAAAAATCTCCAAAACATCATCCCTTTTTATCTAAGAGGACATATTTTTAGAGTATTATAATGTTTTCATGATTAATTTCATCTTGGTCGATCCATGTGACAACAAGTAGTATGACATTGAAAATTTTATAGGAGAGGATAATTTTTTCCAAGAATAACATCAGGGTTAAGTGATTCTACCAAGATGTGTCCACTCTAGACAAAAATATTTTTTTTGGGATGTGGGATTTTCCTTATCATACCAGTTAGAAATACATGTCTAATCATACGTAATGAAAAATGTGTGTTTAATCCTTTTAGTATACATAATTTTGTATTATTAATCATTATTAATCCTTGAATCACATTGTTAACCTTTCTTTTAAAAATTTATTTATAAATTAATGAGGATCTCTTATGGGGACACCATACTCATCATTATTATTTTTCATGATTTACTATTTTGACATACATGGATTTGGATTCAACCAAAAGACCTCAACAAATCAACCATGATCAAGGAAGACCGCTCAACCAACTCATGGGGGGATATTGTACTCTTTCTGTCTCCCAAACAAATTGATTAGTGTGATATCACACCTATTAACCATGGATTATCTATCTCTATTATAAAAACCAGAAGAGATCCCTATCACATTATGATATTTTCTGAAATTAGTTTTCTAGTGCCGTTTCAACCCATATAAATTCTATTAAAAGACAAATAAATTCAAATTATGTGGGAATTCATTTGTATATATAATTGGTTGAAAACATTCAATAATCACAATTTTTTATTATTCTAGTTCCATGTACTTTAATTTCATGTGTGACTTGTAGAAACACCTCACAAAATTTACATGTTAGTGTTTCTTGAAGATGGATACACCAAATTAGTAAAATATGGCAAACTTCATGGAATCATTTAGAATTTGGATGTCTTCTCATATTTATTATATAAATATTTGGCTTAATGATCTAGAAAGTTCTTTATAAAATTTAATATTCTCATGTAAAATCCTCCTTATAGATGAAGATTTTAATAAATATCTCTAAGTCTATTCAATGAGAAAACAATTTTTACCTGACATAATCTCTTAGTGGAAGGGGTTTATGTACTCCATTGGCATTCAAATTCCATAATAAATGATATTGGGAATGTTGGTGGAAAATATAAATGATCATAAGGACCTAAATATAGTATCACAATAGTATTATAAGGGATTCCTTTATTTAAAAGTGAGTCGACTATATCTAGAGTAATCCACGAAGTGAATTGAGAAATGGTCTCACTTTCCCCTAACTGGCCCATATGAATAATTTTAATTATGGAACAAACTAACATTATACAAGATCTGGCCCCTTAACTAATATGGTACTATGTGGGTCCATTGAATGAATCCTATAAACTATAGTATTGTTTTGGAAATTATGGAGAGTCCCCTCATTAAGAATAGAAAACCACTCCCTTTGATGATTATAAGAACAAAGTATACCCGTATTTGGATAACAATGTTCATTTCTTCTTTATATATGTGGTAGATAATAATATACCCATAATCATGGAACAATGAAAGCTGCAGGATGTGAAGATAAAAACTATCCCAGATGCCCCTCATAAAAGGTTCTATAGTAACATCATCCAAGAGTGAATCATTTTCTAGGATTTTCTCTAAAATAAAATAGATTGAACCATTATAGAATTAGATGATCCACATTAAAATTTCCTATTTATTTGAGATACATGGATTATGAAGACTGTATTTAGGATTTGAAGAATGTTTAGATTAGGGATAATAAAAATTAAATGATTAAATTTACCTAATTTTTATCTCTCTAAATCATCGAATGGTTAACACCAGACCAAATAACCCTACACCCACCCTATAAACTTCATCCTCTATATTGTAAAACCATATTCACAACCCTTTATATTTTAAATGTTTTAGTACTAGCAATGAATGGGTAATGAGTACAACCTATAAGTTACAATGTTGTTTTGAAATCTCATGGGTTTTGTATCTCTATATTAGAAGAATGTTTCATTGACCATCAGATGCTATTTGAATTCTATGATGAGGAACAATGGTATACCATTTTATGTTTCATTTGCATGGTAGATTTTTTTACTAATCCTGGTGATGATGGAAACTTTTCACGTCCTCCTGAAGTCTCATGTTAAATATTTTGAGGTAATAAATTAGATTCCTTGGGTACCTAAAATTCATGGGAAAGTATCTCTAAGAACATTGGATTTGTTATCAAGACATGGTGGAAAGTGTTTCCCTAGTTCTAAAATAATTTATAACTATAGTAGAATCTTGAGGTATATCACTATATTTCATTCAACATGATGAATTATTGGATAAGTCAAAGATATCCAACCATATAAGGAAATTCAGCAGGATTTATACATCATTGTGACCACAGAAATCTAGGATCTCTACAATTTCTATTATTGAATGACCCATCAGAATTAAATGTATGAACAAATATGAGAGGTTTGACATGATCAAGAATGTCCTTATTTTCCAGGAATAACTCATAATCCATGGTGGATTCCAATGGGTAAAAGACCATCATGTGTCCTTGATAATCCTTGTGGAGTTTATGATTCATTTTTCTACCACTGTTCCTTATTATATTGATGAATGGGATCTTGAAAAATGTGAAAAAATCATCTCCATTTCATAGGAGGTTAAATAAATGGCTATCTAGGGCCATACATACCACATGAATGGTTCAATAAATCTCAATAGTTTTTATATTCCTAAATATCTAATGGATAGCAGTTATGAGATCAATTTTATTGAATCTCATATACTCAGCTATTTTTTATTTACATAGTTATATATACCATCAGATAATCTACAAATTTTTTTATATACGAATAGTTATTAAAAAAATCATAGAATGAACCAATGAAAGACCTAGATTAGTGTCTTGTTATCTAATACAATGATTAAGAAAATATTATGTGAAACTATATTAAATATCATTATGGGAAGGCTTATCTAAATTTCATACCAATGTCCCATTTTTATATCATCATGTTTGGAAATACTCCTTCAATAGTGATGTATTGTAACTCCATAGTGATACTTCTCCATTTGAATCATGTTAAACCAATTACCTTGATGCTTAATATTAAAAAAGAAGTAAAAAAAGAGACCCTTGTTGAAGGGTACAAGATTATTAATTAGATCAATGTGATGAAAACAACATTGCAGAGTAAATGGGATGACATTAAGAATATATTTTACTATAAATCCACCAAATGGTAGAAAAAGACACATATTAAGAATCAATTCATTATTTTAGGGATGATGGAGTTATCCAAAATATCTATATATATATATGATATGTAGTCAAGTATATAGATGGAGTGATACACTCCAAACATTCATTTAGGAATTTTCCCAATACATGTTATTCAAAATAGCATCCTTGTTTATCAAAGACCATAGTTTAATAAATGAAGTTCAACTAATATGTGATGTTGTTACATAATGGAATGAGTACATAGGATGTGATACCAATAGTTTAGGATATATGAATCTTCGAAATTGGTGTTTGATGAATGTTTTGGAAACAAAACAGAATTTTAGTACTCTTCATTTATATAGGAAGGATATTCCCACTTGAAACCATATATTTCCATTGATATGAATTCCCATTCAATCACACACTCATTTGATATGTAATAATTGGACGAATCTAATCTTACCATTGAATAGGGATATTCAAAAAAATTAGTTGATATTGGTGAAACTTAGTTCCCTAGAAGGCCAAAGTCTAAAAATAATTAGAAACACTAGGAATCCTAAGGAATAAAAAATACATCAATGTCATTAATCAATAATATCATTGTTGGAATGTTAAAATTCATTCATGATTTATTCTAAATGCATCCATACAAGATACAAGATCATATAAAATTTCACAATCTTCGATTTGACTAGTGGTAGGGAATGAACTGAGTTACAGATTTGAAGTAATGGGAATTTGAAGTTGGACTGAAAAACTGGTTTGTATAGCCCATTAGTGGAGCTACCTCTGCAATCACAGAGTAGAGTAAATTTACTGAAGCCTTTAAGATCACATTTAAGGCTCGTATAGTAGGCTCTGTGAGTTCAAGGAACCTAATTTGAGCCTCTGCGAGCACCATGAAGGCCGAGCCGGAACCCTCCGCAACTCAGAGAAACAAGAGGGAACTGCCTCCGGTTGTGGAGCGTGATTTCCATTTCATCTTCATTTTACCTTCATGGTGCATATTTTTCCTCTATGTAAAGCTATTAAGTCATCCTAATCCTATAAATAGACAGATTAGCCCCTTAATAGGGATGAACTCTACCCCCATCTATGGCTGATCTTCCATATCGTGGTGCTCTCGAGCACTATGAAGTGATTCCCTTCGCAAAGGCCTCCACCCTTTGGGATGGATGGAGATATTTTGGGTTTCTCTAGAATCTGAAGAGCCCCACAATCCATAAGAACATGAGATTAGTGAATCCCCATTCTCCATGAGACCCAGAGCTTCTCTATGCCCAATACTCCGTGAGACACAAGCTTTGCAACGCTCCATCCATCACGAGACCCTAACCTCTACGAACCCTTTTTGTTTTTGAATCCCCATACTTTGATAATATCAAACAACTGTATCCACCAGTCTATATCGTAGTGGTGCAACCTCTACACCCCCACTCTTGATCGGTGTCGGGTTGCAGTCTCATCTCTCTGGGCTGGTCCCTTCTCTCTCTTCATTAAGCCCTGTGAAAATGGAGAGATGCACTGTGGAATTCTCAGTTCCAGACATTGACATTTTTTATTGTTCTTTTATTCACATAAACCTTCCACCTATAGAATACCATGATTTTAGATACACCTCCACACTCCATGAATCACCTTCACTCAACATATTCCTTTTGGTCTATTTTACATGTCAAGAGTTGAGATTCTTATCTTCAATTCCCTGAGTACCTTGATTTGAACCATTCCTCAAAAAAGTCCTACAAATGAAATTATTTGACTACAATATAAGGTTTAATTAGAAAGTTCTTCCATTTCATAAGTTCCAACACCATCCATTTCAAGGAACCTTATGCCTAATATTCTACTCTACAAGACTATAAACTACAGTACACCCAATATAACAAATATAGGATGCATCTTTCTCCAAAAAAGAGATCCCTTATGCTCCAAGAATAAGATGCCAATAGTCCTCTCTAGATGAATATAAACTGTAGTACACCATATATGAAAGATACAGGATGCCTCTTCATCTGAATAAGAGATGCCTTATGTGCCAAGCATAAGATAATAATAGTCCAAAATACTTGTCTTTAAACTGTAGCATGCCCTATCACTCAAACATTGGATTCCTCATGTTCCAAATAAGAGATCTCTTATGTGACAAGCATAAGATACCTCATGTCGTGATTTTAGTGGTTTAATTTCTAGATGGTTAGAATCGAATCGAAATTACATCACCCAACATCACGCTTTTCATGTCCTTCATTTGGATACTCATAATTTTTCATGTTTGAAGGGACCCCCTAATGGCTTGGTCCCATGTCGCCTTGTCTCACCAACTGTTCTGGGATAATGCTCCTGATGACATTGGATGAAACATCATGTTTGGAAAACAAGTTTCAAATATGGTTTGTAGTTTTCCATTGTTTTTTTTTTCATCGCAGGCTAACGCGATGTGGATACTATGATTAGAATATGGTCACCACTTATCTACCTTCATCATACTTTCCCCAATGTGTTTGAACGATGGGATTCTGATTTGAAATTTTCATCTCCCATTGTTTGAACTGATTCCAATTGCCTTGGCATTATCCACCTTATGCACGAGAACTTAGGTTTCGGCCCCAATTATATCCCACGACCCACCAATATGTTGTGATTCCCTCACAGCCAAACATAGAGAAGACATTATAGTTAACTTCTTTGCATAAGACCCATCCACCATTTCCCCTCCTTAGCAGCACCTAGGTAGGGTCCATGTATAAGCCACATCCATCATTGACACTCTTTAGGGGACCCTCAACAACTTCCATGTGTAATTACTATTCACTGTTGCTACTCTTGAGTGATACCGGGAAGCATCCATGTGTAAGCCCCATAATCTACCCTTCGTGGCCACACCATTTCACCACAATCGTTAGGTCTTTTTTTACTATTATTTCTCACACTGAGCATTACTCAAATGATCTTAGAGTAATTGTCAGTCATGACACCCTTTTAGGTCCACCTTTTTGGGTATGTACCAAGACCCCTTTCGAACAATGTGGACTTTGATCTTTTCCCATTCCAAGGAAGGTACACAGAATTCCACCATGATATTCAATCCAAAAACCCATCGGTCCCGACCACTTTACGTCGGTTCTCCCCTATCCCGGATGATGTTAAACTGTATTCCCCCATCCATACCACATGACATTAAATTGCGTTCCCTTGAACTACATGGGTTTTGATTCTTTTACCCTAGATAGGTTACCTCAAAATCCTCCCTATGTTTCAACCCCAAACACTGGTAAAATAGTTATAACTACGTGGGTTTTGATCCATATCTCCTAGATAGGGTACGTAGGAAGCCTCCCTGAGGTTCAACCCCAAACACTGGTAAAATTGTTGTCCCCATTTTGGGACCCACGTCTTCTGTCCATCCCCTAGTGACATCAGACCATCACCTAGGTTGTTAACCACATGTAAGCCCCATCATGTTATCGGGTTACTATCCACTGAGCACACCCAGATTTTATGTCTCACTATGAACTACGTGGATATTGATTCCTTTCCACAAGGATATGTTGGAAGCCTCCCTGAGGTTCAAGCTCATCACTCATTTAATTTCCTAGTGTCTCCCTTGATCCCTATTACTTTTTGGGAAGGTCATACCCCAGTCTGGAGGTTATACTTTCATTAGGTCCCATCAATGGGTTCATTCTCATAGGCTCCCTCCTCATGTGTCCCATCGCCCCACCAAACTATATGGACAATGATTTCCCAACACATGGATATGTAGGTAGCCTCTCTGAGGCTCAAGACCATAATCATCATCATCTTTTCATCAGTTCCACCACATTCCTTCCATCCACATCATTCTACAGTACGTCATCCATCCGGATTCTTACCAGGGCCATAACATCTTGGTGAGATCATGTCATCCACCACATCACCCCTCCATATGGAACCTGAGCAGCTAACCTTGCATAATCCCTACACTAAATTAACACTCATCCAACCAAGATTATCCCTCTTGCAATGGGCTACTAACCACGCATGAGCACCAGCATGTGGTCGGGTCACTGTCCTTTGAGCACACTGTGATTCTATGCCCCTATCCTGAACTACATAGACATTGATTCTCTACCATGTAGATACATAGGAATACCCATTGAGGTTCAATCCCATCACTCATGTCTCATCCTAGTCTCTCACTTGAGCCTTTGTGTTTTGGGATTGTAATGCCCCAACATAGTGGTTATACTTAATTTAGGTCTCATCCATGTGTCCATTCTGACGAGCTTCCTCTTCAGGTGGCTCATCACCCCCACTGAACTACATGGTCTTTGATTCTCTTCCACATGGATATATAGGAAGCCTCTATTTTTTTCAATCCCAACACCAATATCATATTCAAATCAGTTCCATATAATGAATCCCATGCATTTCATCAAATAATCCATCATCCATCCCAGTTTTACCCAGTATGCCACATCCCAATGAGATCATGTCATCAATCTCATCATCACTCCTTACGGCACCCGGGCAGCTGACCATGCATTAGCCCCAAACATTCCACAATCATCCAACCAAGAGTGTCCCTCTTGTGATGGGCCTCTAACCACACGTACTCCCAAACATGGCTTCAGGTTGTTGTCCATTGTGTACACCATGATCCCAAGATTCTCCCTCTCGAACTATGTTAGTTTAGATCTCGGTCCACTACACAGGGTACGTAGGAATTACCCATGAGGTTCAATCCTAGAAAATGGTAAACCTTGGTGTCTCCTTTGCGGGTCCCAACCCTAATCCGCCCTATGTGGTGTTCATATTAGACTTCATGGTGTGATATATTCCCAAATTAGGACACAACTCCACAGGTCTACTCTTATTGAGGGTTTTGATTCATCCACCTGGTAAACACTCCAGGTGCACCCTCCAAGGGATATACCAACTTGATCTATCTCCATTGCGTGTTCTGATAACTCTCATTCCATATCCAAAATATGTTAAACTTGAGGCCTACCACATGTTAAACATGAGATGTTTGAAGAAAAACTCAGAATACATTGCTTTAGCGTAACTATCTCTCATAGATGTTAAAATCATCACATACCATGTGTTGGACATGGAAAGCTCAGGAAAACCTCAGGGACATGTCTATGGCTTATGATACCCCATAGATGACATGGGATTCCTCGGGTTCTACACCCTTGAGATACCATATTATGAGGAAGAATATAGGTTCCCCAGTGTCCAAACATCTCGAGATGCCCCGACATGCCTAATGTAGTCATCTACATTGACCAAAGGTTGCTTCCCTGGATTTACCTCGTAAATTGTCTAAGAGGAACCAGTGTAATTAATTAGAATCCACAAAGATATAGCACTGAGAATGATATTCATGAACAACGACTCAAATCTATGAGGGAGACCCGGACTAGGAAACATGTTCTGATGAGGAATCCATAGAAGGGGGAACCGACATCCCATTATCTGGTTTCGATCTAGGAGAAAACTTCCCCAAATAAGTGAAAAATGTTGCCCACATTTGGAAAGAGAGAATACAAGGCAACAACTAGTGCATCCTCAATTAGCAGATGCACACCCTGGAGAAAGCATCGGAAATAACCATGTATTTTTAGCAAATCGTATTAGTGTTCCTATCAATGATCATGAATATACTAAGGTTCCCAAAATGATGCACACCTCATTAGGTTCCAAGATGGAAGACAAAGTTTGTAATCTAATCAAATCAAACATCATTAGTGAGGTATTCTATGCCAAGAGGAAAGATAATATTTTCTTTTCCAATAAGATAAATTGGAATGTTAGTGATTGTTTGATCTTCCAGTATTTCAACTAAAACTAATGAATGCATTAAATACATTTCCCAAAAATATATCTATTGTTCGATGTAACAATGATTTTAGTTCCTCTCCATCATGGTTGGATAATCCTTGTATGATAAAATTTGGATTTCCTTTTTATATGAAGATCTATTGTATTAAGGTAACCTAGGTAATATAATATTTGTAGGTATTTCCATTTGGACTGTAGAATAATTAAACAACATATAAAAACAATATACATCACATCATCAAGACACTTCTAGGAAATATGGTGGAGTGTAATGTGGAAATAATTGTGATCAAATCCTACGAATATCAAGATAATATTTTTTACCATTAGATTTGGAATGCCATGTTTGACACCAACAATATAATGATAAACCACTTAAAGTGTGAATTAATTATTTCATTTGGGATATTTCAAGGGTTATCTATCAAATATGGATGTATGGAGGCTGATCCAAATAAAAATAATGAGATCAAAAATATTAAATATTTAATAAATTTATCATAGTTGACATTTTTAATGATTTTTGTATTAAATATGATGATTTTTGTGGAACTAGTAGGAATGTACATTTGTTTAATTTTGGTGATGAAATACACCTCAAAACACTTGGAGGAAGAATTCCAAGACACATTTGATTATATCTTGTGGTATTTACTGCACCATGTATCATTGACGTCTCTTATCTAAGGATAAACCTTCGTCCTATATGTGAAAAAGTGGGTGATCTCTTATATTATTATTGGACACGAATGATAATGAGGGTACATAGAAATTTCAAAAATTACCTAGTTATATGATGCTGAAAACGAAGGTAAGATATTACACCGTTAAGAAGAACTACCTTTTGATAGTATTGAAGGTTCATATACTACACCATTATCTAAAATATCAAGAGGTCATGTTGATCCCCCAATTAAACCAATTGAATTTTACAATCAACCATCCTGTTATTATAAACCATCCTTCCTACCTTTTAATTAGTCCTAAATATCCTATTTCCCAAGTTGCATGTGAAAAAGAAATTTGGGCTAGTCATTATGAAAATTAATGGTGACAGTAATATCAAAAAGGAGTATCTCATCATTTTTCATGAGAAAAAAATATGAAGTGTTTCTTCTTAAACGATGTGTCTCATATGTATTATGGTTTCATAACGAGTTGAAAAATACTATGGAAGATAGAGAGGTGTATGTTGATTATGTGGGGCAGTGATACATGGTTATCTATCTAGGTAACTAAATTTTTTTAGCTCCATCCAATAAAGATGAATAATAATCAGAGCTGAGTCAACTTAGAGTGGGATCATCCTAGTGAAGGCCCAATAAATGCAACTATAATATAATTAGTTTCTAATTAAGTGGACCCTTTATTATGTAACTGAAACATTGGATTATTCTATCAAGATGAGATGAGAAAGAATATATGCGTATTAAGGTAATAAATTTCATTTTTATTATTTCCATAACATAGAAAAATTATTAAAGAAATGATTCCTTTGATGAACCATTATCCATTTCATTGATGCAAGTAAAATTTTATAGGTTTTATAAAAGTTTCGTTCAATGGATTTTGGTGCACCTCTAGATGAATTGATGACCTCACAACAAATTGAAAATACAGTACACTTTTGGTCCATAGTGATTCATTATTTTATATACATCACCAGGAGGTTTCTTTCATTATAGGTCTATTAAAATAGTTTCGCATCATCATCCATAAATTCTCCACAAAAACCTATACTAGTGGTCATATTAATTGTGGGGAATTGATGTTATGGGTACATAATCATTAGAAATATCATGAAAATTAAAGTTCATATTTATGGAAATATATATATTATCAAAATGAGTTAATATATTTCCCTTGAGGGAGTTCATGACCAGGTTTATGAATGAGTTCATGATGTCCCGTGTAATTCATCACATCTCACCCTTGATATAATTCTCATAGATAAGAAAACCAATTTATGAACCTCTATGGTGATGAGGTTACATGATAAGTATAATATCAAATAAAACCATATTTCCAACTATAAAAAATGGGTGAATGTAGAAATGAAGGAATAAAATAATGTCATATATTATATTAAATACAATATGAGGTATTATAATAAGATTAGATAATATAACATTCTCTAAAATTCATTAATCTCATACCAGACAATTAATTAAACTTATACATATAAGAAAACGTAATCCTTAGTGTTGGTAATAGATTTGTGGTATCTCATTGAGAATTTACAATAATTATTTATTGTACATGTCTATAAATAATTTATTCATGATGACAGACCATGATTTTTTGCAATAGAATTTCAATTACCTTGATTAAATCTTATTTTCGTGACTATATAATCATAAGGTAGTCCAAAATCAAATGGATCAACCATTAGATGAGAAGGATTGCCTTTACATGTTTCTTATGGGTGACTTTGTAATGAACTGAAAATTTATAAAAGAAATTCCATTTTTGAATTAATAAATTATTTATTTAGTAATGTATATTTATAAAAAAACATTCACAACATTAGGTATAATAGATTTATATGTTTTCTATCAGCATTAGAAGAACATTGAGCACTATAACTATTGATAATATACTCATTTTACTATGACCATTTAAATTAATATATTATGGGTTATGATAAAATCTAATTTTAACCAAAGGAAGTAATAAATCCTAGAATAGTATGATCGTACCTAATGAAACCCATTTAGCAGATCTTCCAAGGGAGATTACATCATTAGGCTCTTTCCTTCACTAAGCCCCATACATGATTCAAAAAATAAACATAGTGTGAAACTGTTTATGGGATACGATCAATATTTTCAAGATTATGACCCAAACCATGTTCTATGAACCAACCTTTTAAATCCCCTCATTCCCACAAAATACTCTTAGGTAATTCACTAATTAATAACAGGTAATGTATTCCTATAAATGTTAAATTTTAAATTATTAAATAATGAGTTTGCGAAAAATAATATTTTATGTGATGAAACGCCAATTATATAAGGGTCATAAAAGTGTTATGATAGAAAACCCATTAATTTTAAATTAATGTTTATTATTTCATTGAAAGTATAAATTCTCATATTTGTAAAATTATTTTAATAATGTAAATATTTTTTAAGGATCACATTGAAATTTACCAATTATAATCTTTTTATAATTTTTTGAGGACACTTGAATTTCTGGGTATATATTAAATTCTTTATATTTATATGCAATGTAATATATAGTCATAAAATATGAATAAGTGTTATAATAAATAAAATAATGTTTATAAAAGAAAAAAAATTGTGGTTTACCATCAAAATAATTTTATTTTATTTAATTTTATTTATTTTATAATTTTTTAATGAACCCTTCAAAAAATATATTATATTTCAAATATTTTAAAATAATTCTTTATAAACATGACACACTTCTATATCACAAAGGGTATTATTTTTATAAGTTTCGTTCATGAACATAGAAATTAATGAAATACTGCCCAATATACAAGAAATTTTATCAACTTATGTAACGATAAAATAATTGATTTTCATATTAATTAGTATTCTTGAATTAAATATTTAAATTTCGTATGTTGTGTAATTTATATTAAAAATAAATAATTGTATGAAAGTAATTTATTATAAGTTAATATCTAAAATATTAATTTTATAATTATAAAATTTAAATTCAAAAATAATAATTTTATTTTTGAATTTATTATGTCGAAATTATCTTAATATAAATTTTTGAGAATTAAAAAAAATTAAATCCTTATTGAATAGTAAAAAGTACTATTTTTTTAAATACTAATTCTTTGGCATATTCAAGACCAAAGTATTATGTAAAATTTATATAACTCATAAAATTATAATATTGTGGTATTATAATATAAATATTTTACAAGAAATAATATTTAACATGGGAGTCCAAATTTTTTTATTGATAAGTGTAAAATTCATTACCAGTGCTGATGCAGTTCACACACAATGTTAGAAAATTCAATATTTGGTTGATTATAGATAATTTTTGAGTGATAAAAATTATTTTCCTAACTAATTTATTAATTATTATTTATAATTAATGTTTTAGTTGATATTTCTTTATTTGAGGGTTAAAATCAGGAATCTTATCCAAAAGCCTTTGTGATGCTTTCACATGTAAAGAATTGACCAGTTAAAAAATTAATGAAGTTTTCATGACATCTATATGATTTAAAATAAAAAAATAATGATTATAAATGATTATATTGAACCTGATTAATTTATTTTTATAATATTAATTTACTTATAATTATTATATATGAAATAATTATTTTTAATGCTTATGCAACACTGATACAACGCTTATGAAACAAGAATAAAATTAATAAAATTATTTTAATTAATATTATAAGAACCACTAGATTACCCATAAACATAAATAAATATTTTTGAATGACAATATCTTGAGAATTTTTGCCTAAGGTTTTAATTAATATCCATTTAGAGCCACATGGATATCACTAAAACCTTTATAATAGTTTATTTAAAAGAAATTCAATTTGTTAACACTATTTATTCGAATTTATATAATATTATAATGTATGGTTATTTAGAAGTGTTTTTTGACCGCAAATATTAATTTTAAATATAATAAATATATTTTCTTTAAGAAAATTTATTTTTAGTTTTTAGGAAAAAAATAAATACCTTTATGTCTTGTACTACAATGATGCATTAATTATTAATTTAATTGAAAGTTAAAATAAATTATTTAAAAATATAAAAAAATATCATTTGATATTTTTAAGATAATACATAAATTATCTATATTAATAAGATATTTATATGGTATAATAAATTTTTTTCCAAATTTTAATATGTGTTTTCATGTTTTAAAATTCTTTATTATGAGTAGTGTTTTATTTGAAATTTTTTTTAGAATATAATATTTGTTAAATTGTATAAAAATAAAAATAAATATCAAATAAGTCCAAATATGATATTATTCTATAAATAATATGATATCATTTGTTTTTTGGAATTTTTTATATCTATAATCATATATTAGAAATATTATATTTTATTATTTTATGTAATTTTTATTTTTCCACTCAAATCAATTATAGAAGGGGGCTCATTACATAAATTATTTTCATCACCATAGTCTATATTTATAATATATATTCATAACATTTCCCTACTCATAATCCATTTCAACATTCTAGTGTTCTTGTTCCCACAAAAATACCAATTCCATGATACTTAAGGAGGTTCTCAAGGATAAATATTCAAGAGGAAAATTCATTTTTATCCTCTTTTATATTATTTCTCACTTATAACTTTTCCTTAATACTATTAAAATATTCATGATAACTCTATAATCATTTATATATTTTGATTTTATTGTGTTAATGGTATATTCATCATAAATTTTCTAATCTATTCATTTTATTCTTAAAACCAAATTTCCATCCCTGATATGTTAATTCTCTCACATCATGGACGATGAGTTTTGGTTTCCCCTTACTACATTCATTGAAATTATAAATTAAATATTATTTTTTAAAAATTACCTAAATATATATTTTTTCACAATTATGCTTTATTATTTCTATTTGACTAGAAAACTGATAATGACCATACATTAGAACCAGGAAATGAGCACACCCAAAATAATGGAAATACCAAAATATTATTAATAAATGGGTGAATAAATGTTAAAAAAATATCATGCAAGGTTTTATAAATATTAATATAGTTCATTAATAAATTAATAACACTCTTTATTCAATTATATAGATGGTTCTATCGCATTTGTGTGATGTTGAACCTTAGGTAAGGGACATTTCATTAAAAATTCTCTTTTATTTTAATTTTTACAATATTCAAAATGAATGTATATAAAAAATATATTGAATTAGATATATTTTTCAATTTCATGAATCATTAATGTTTTTTATTTTTTATTTCAATATTACATGGTTATTTTCAAATAAAATGTTTCCCCTTTATGTGTGCAGTATTCCTGTAGTATGTGATTTTTCTCAAGGAATGATTTTTAAGATTCATTTAATACCATATAATGATTATGTGATGGTTTTTGGGAAATTTTAAAGAATATGGAGAGGTTGATGTGATGGTTTCATTGTATGGTAGCTGTGAGTGAAAGAATTCATATAGTAGACAAGAGAGTTTAAATCATAAGTATGTATGTTATGAAAATTATTCCCCAAGTTACATATATTTTTTTCTTATTTTTTTATTTGTTTTATTGAAATATCGTGGTTTTATAATGTAAGTATATGATACATTAATGATTCCACAAGTTACCTAGATGTGATGGTTTCAAATAAAATTAATAAACCTTTTTTCATAATGATTTTTTAGATGTCATACATGATCAAGATTTTCAATTTACTATTAACTTAGTTCTAGATGTGTAGAGTCCCATGTTTTTGTACTGGATGGAATTCAAAGGTAATTTGAATTTGTTTTCATTCACTAGGAGGGTTGGATTGAAAATAGAGCATCAGAATCACATTTTGATATTTTTAACACATAATTGTGTTTTTAGACTTTGTTAAATGCCTAAGGGGTATCCTAGGTATATCATCTACTTTATGGAGTTTCATGGTTGGGAGATCAAAATTTTGGGTGCTCTAGAATTGGTGTCTAGTTTGTTTGAAATCATGTGGAACTCTACAGAAAACCATACAACATGATTCATAGGAGAAAAAACACCCCACATGGGTGGCACACAGATTACCCAAAACATGCACCCTTCCCACATTGGTAGAGAATCCTAGGAAGTACCTAGACGTTATTCACCAAAAATTATTCACACTATTAGACTATTTCTCCAGGACAAACTATGTGAGGTTGATTCCTTGATAGAGGGTTCCACATAGTTAGCACATTGTTTTGTTAATTGTTTAAACATAACCAAGTTGTATTTATTTTTAAAATAATTTTAATTTATTAACATTTAAATTTAAAAAACAATGTAACTCTTTCCCCCTTCCTTCACTACTGTGACACACCACACCTTCCTTTATAGGCCTCATGTTCCTCCCCACATTTTGATCCACTTAATTCATTGATTTATCATCATATTTCTTTGTCTTTCTTATCTGATTCTTGAAGGTAAGATCCCTATATCTTCCTTCATCCCATGGTTGACCAATTTTTTCCTGTCCTTGTATTCGGTTTATCATTGCCAAACCCTAGTGTTTGGTTTAACTAGTTTTCTAATTCTTTTTCCATTGTTACAATGTGTGGTACATATATTTGGGACCTCTACATGCATGTTTCTGTGTTATCCACTAAAGGTGTTATATTGCAGATCCATTTTTATTTTCCTTAACCACATTAGGAAATTTGTTCTTCCACTTCGTGGTCTAGAACAATCTTATTTGGGGACTTTTTTATGATTTTTATCATAGTTTTTTATATAGTGTGTTTTGATCAACCATGAGGCGGGTTCGAGGCGTTGGAGTCAGTGGTGACTTACCATGAATGCATAGTTAGGAATATTTTTATGTATGTTCCCTCATTATATTTAAATTCACCCATGGAACTAAATATATATATATATATATGGGGATACATGTTTGTAGATATAATATGAGAATTCATATGGGTGTATGTGGAAATTGGTATATGCATATAATTTATATGTAAGGATCCCCCATAACATTTTCATGCCCAGGAGAATATGAACACAGTGGATATGTGTTCCTATGTATATTTGAAGTTTCATATTATCAGAGGTGGGTACCACCAGCTTCAAGTGGTCACCGATGAAAGTGGAAAGAGACAAAGCGTTTAGCTTGGTTCTTTTCCCATTGAGGAAAGATCCCTATTCTTTCTCCCTTGGTATTTAAGAATGTGTTGAGAACTTATTTGATATGTGGAATTATGAATTATTCAATGAAATATTTAAGAGTTTAAATGAATTGTTTGAGAATAAAATGTCATAACTTTTTAATAAAACACCTCTAATGAGTTTGGGAATCTTCTAAACTAAAAAACGTTGAGTAATTAATTAATAATTGGTTTGTTTAATAGATCGTGGTTTTCCTTTTTCTCTGATGCGATAGTGTGATATAAGGCACTTTTAGGACGGGTCCTCTGATGGAATTATAACAAGGGGTTTTTTAAATGCTTATGGTACCATTTCACCTTTTAAGTTCCATATTGTCCCTTTTCATTGGAATTTACCTTGCTTGAACCACCTAAGGGGTGTGTTCCTATGATTTTAAAGTTATGGTAATCATAATTATAACTAAATTAAATTAGTTTTCATAGTTAAGAGGTGTATTCCCTCACTTTCATGTTGATTCTATTAGGTTAAATGGTTATTATGAACTTGAATGTCATAATTCTATATTAGGAAAATGTTGAAATGAGTGGGTAAACTCATGTGTTATGTTATAATATGGATTATGAACAATGATAGGGAATTTCCATTGGTTGCCTATAAATTTGAATTTTGGTACATGAGTTGGTATATTCATGAGATATAATTGAATGTTAAATGGTTATATGTGTGGGTAGACTCATAATGTATGAAATGTTAAATGGTGTTAAATGATAAATTAACAAATATATGCGTTGGAAAAGTTCCACAGACCTGTAATGTAGTAGGGGATGCCTTTGGTAGAGATTCTCCATGGGTCTTGATTCCATGGGATGACTTGATACTTGAAACCCCTTCGATTTGGAATGCTTGAACTCATGTAGGACATGTCCTATATGACATAATATTATGAATCTAACCCATCCCTAATTGAGTTTGGATATATATTCTCTAAGAAATTTACATGGATACCATGTTATTTTACACCTAGAATCTGACCCTTTGTGGTCTATAATATTGTTTATACAGCACAATCATGAAATATTTTTTGATACAAACAATGTCTTGGACTAGATTGATATGGAAAAAGGGACATATATTAATGAAATGATGGTATGACATGTATTGATGAACATAATGTTTGTGTGGTTTATTTATGCAATAATTGTTTCTTACATGTTATAAGTGCATAAAAATTTTGTACAAGGAGCTTTGATAGGCTATCTCAGTGTCACTGATTTAGCAGCTTACATGGAATTGTCATCATTACATTCATTTACTACATATCTATTTACCTTCACATTACCTTTAATTATATTTCATGAAAGGTTATTGGGCTAGACACCATGGGTTCTAACCTATCAAGATATTATCTTACACCGTGATTGGGTGCCATTGGTCCTCGAGTAGACTTATTGACTACCCATGTTGATAAAAAGATTAATACATCATTTAATGCAATATTCAAATTACTAGGATGGAGTAAAGAGCACAGGACTGAGCTGGATCTTGGGATGCTCATGGATCTAGTCATTGGGATGTTTTTATTTTATTACATTGTATGAATTATTGTAATCATTACAGCTTACATTTGAAGCATCATCAATCTTACATAAACTACTATAATTTTGTATTGGCCAATTTTTTATCAGTTGGAAATATATTATTATTCTAACGTTTCCCTTTCATTATGAGTATTGAATTATATACACTTTATTATTTTAATTATGTTCTTCACTATTGTGAAACTCTAATATTGAGGGTATAGACATTCAGGTATAACGTCCCTACACCCTCGCTACTAGTATGTATCCATTGGCATATAATAAGACAAACTTTAGGCCATGTGACTCATAATTTTGGAAAACGGTTTTGTGGTAATTCAGATTGGGATGTTTCTATGTGGTATTAAAATATTATATTTCCATTGTCTTACAGTTTTTTTCTAGTATAAATGAGATTAGTAATGTGTCAGAACATGGTAATTATCTTTTTCTGGGACTAATCACTCCACCCATGGGGAATTGACTATGTGTCCAGGGCTAGGATTAAAGTTCAATGTTATAGATTATATTATTTCACCATGAGTTATTGGTACATTTTCCACTACTTATTGATTTATGGGATTTGTGATTTTTTCCCTTTGTATTAATATGGAAAGGATGTAACTTCCCATGCATAATTTTATAGTAACATAAGACTTCAAATTCCATGCATATTCCATTTTATATAGTTTCAGTAGTAGGTTATATATTGATTCTGGTTGTGCGCGTGAGTAATATACCATGATTTGTTGTACCTATTTTGAAATATTTTATAATTATGTTTTATTTTGGATTTTTTTACCTCTATTGTAACATTCTTATCTGATTATATGCCACAATTCCAGTCTTTTTATCATATTTCAATTTATTCAATTCATTTTATTGTATCTATGTTTTGATTTGTATATATGTGAAAGGTAGTGATATAAACAGAATCTAGTTTTCAGTTGTAAGGTGTATGTGCTCCTTATAATTGAAAAAATGGTAACCCATATTCTCAAAAAATCTATAAATAATTATAAATGATTATAATCCTTGTTAAAATATAAAATGACTTTAGAGGTCATGTGTTAAAGTGAAATTGGCGTGATCAAAATGGGAACAAAATTCCAACAAGTAGAGTGTGTGGCCTTTTTATAGATTGGTAGACACCAACCCATAGAAGGGAACCACTATATATATATATATATAGAAAATTGATGTATGATTGAAGTGGTTAAATTGATAATGTTGTTTAAATATTATCTGATGAATTGGTTCATTTATTACATATTTTGATTACTTTTCTAAATTCACAACTGGAACAAAGTAGGTTAGTTGGGGAATTTTTTTTGAGATAACCCTATAATTTTGTTTTAATGAAATTAAAATATAACTACTACCGTTGGGTTTCCTTTTGAAGAACCCATGTTGCTTTAATGTGGCTCTTCTAGGTTTCCCTATCTGCTAAAGCAAATTTATATGATAATTAACCTAATTGTAATGGGACTTCAACAAAAAATTGAATATTTAAAAAGTATGTTTGATATAACTTTCATGTTATTCCCTTAGGGTGTTGGTTAAAATCGACTGCCTAGTTCATTTTTTTAAAATGGTACTTCATGTTTGTAATTAAATATTTTATATGTTACAGTATTTGAATGTAAATCAATGTAATGGTCTTTAAAATGGATGGTGTAGTGGTTTCCTTTGTTTAAACCCTAATGTAAGGGTAGTTTAATTTTTTTTCAGTGGTATTCCTTAGATCAGAGATGTGTGCATTTATCTATAGGATAATTATTTTAATAATGGATTAAATGAAAACCTATTAAGATTAGTGAAATTTATTTGTGTGACCTAGTTATGGGGTTTGTTCGTATGCTTTTTAATGGGCTATACCATGGTAGGTATCACCCTTGGAGCATAAATACCTTGATAATGTCTTGATAATTTATTCATGTAGTGTCATTTGGGCATCATAGACCCTTGCAGGATTATTTCCTTTTGAATGAAACCATTTTTTTATGGGTTTTCGTTGTTTGTCTAACCCTTGTATGAGTGTGAGCCTCCCATGATGTTCAATTTTAGCAGGTTATAGATGCCTCAGGCATGGAGGTCCTGTTAGTTGGTCTTGTGACACAATTACATTTCATAGGAAACTAGAGAGGTCGTAAGTTGTTTAACTATCATATGATGAGGTGAATTGAGATAATTTCCTTTTTAAACCACCTTATAATTGGAGGAATATGGTGGAAATCCCATGGAAATTATCAAGGGTGTGTCACCTTGCTTATAAATTTTTGGGTGGTATGTGTCAATATATTTGTTACCAATTGAGTTGCTAAATGCGGAAAATAAGAGATTGAGTTCATTGAAATCATTGAGACATATTCTATTGTGGATTATATTAGCTAATCACTAGTGTATATGGGCCTAGGATTTAACAAAATCACATTCTCCACAATTCTATGGAAAACCTTCAATTGGATCAGGTGTTTTGATATGCCGATAAGACTGGTTTTGGATTCCATTAGAAATTCTTGACATTATGATTGTGACTCAGAGGGGCGTCAGATAATTTTTTGTTGTGTTAAAGAACTAAATTTCTTGTGAGTGGCTAGTTGTTACTTATTTTCATGGAATAGGACACTCCTATGGTGGGGGTCATCATGCAAGTTCTATTAAATTTGTCATTCAAGGTAGAAGGAACACATATAAATATTATCAATAAAAAGGTTACATTTATTCTAGATATACTTTTTTGATTTCATGTTTTAAATAGGGTCAGTTATTTCATTACATGATGATATTGATGTGGTTAGATATATATTAAACCCATTATAAACTCAATTAGTCCTAGAAGTGTTTTTGGGGTAATGTTTGAGTGATCAAAAATTCCATCGGTGGTATAGGCATTGTGGTTTACTTGATGAATTGATAATGAGTAAACTCTTTTTTTAAAATAATTTAACCAATAATGGTTCAATGATCTTATTGGTGATCTTTTTATTCCACTTAGTGCACATTTCTTAATAGTTGAGCATTCCCCCTCCTTTTTTATTGTTCAGGATGCAATAAGTGAGCATCGGTCTTACATCACACTAATTTTTTGAATAATGTGGGGTTGTTTTGATATCTAAATCTATATTTTATGTTGGATACATGGTTCTTTTTAGGATTGGTTAGTTTGGAGTGATACTCGGGTTCCCTTGTAAAAAATCCCAGGATGGACTCTTGGACACCGGTGATTATCATCTAACGTGACCGCTAGGAAGATTCCGCTATAGGGAGAGATTATGATTTAATGAGGTGGTTTTTATCATTTAATAAAGTCAAACATGTAAATATGTGTATCAGATACCATGTTATAGTTCCATATACTCCATATTAATTAATATACTTTTAACATACACTGGTTTTCGATCTCAAATGTGATGTTTAATGGGAAAAAAATTCCAGTGGGATGGATCTAGGACACAACTTTATTCATGAAAATGAGTGAATGTTTAAAAGAAAATTGTATGGATTAAAATGTGAATGAAACCATGATTAAGTTATGGAATCAAGTGTATGTATTTTTTGTAAATGAAAAATTCCTTGGATGGATGCATTATAGTTTTGACAAAATACACTGGTCGTCTAAGCTGAGGGTTTGATAATGATATATCCGAACGAATATGAATGATCTATCTTGTTCAACGTATGAATTCAGGTTGAAACTATTTTTATAAATACATTAAGGATAAGGAGGGATTGGTTTTAGGGTCTCTAGTGTCTTCTTGTAATGCTAACATGATCATTTTCAATTTTGTTAAATGTGATTAAACAATTCATTTAATGTGGGGTCCCTTATATGGCCATATATGCAATTAGGTTAACTCTATTGGAAAAAACAATAATGTAGTATCATTTTAATGCTTTGGTGCATGATTTGTAAGAAAATCCCAATAGTGGGGGAAAATATGGTTATGAAATGGGTCCTCTCTAATTTTCACTCCTATGGGGTGGAGAACCAACGGCCAATGTTTAAGGTGATGATGACGTGACCATGTTTTTTGTTTAATGAGCTTAAGTAAGTGTTTTTGTTTTTGTTTTTTTGTTGGAATTCGAGCACTATCACAGGTTTTGAGGGAATAAGATCAATATTATTATTAGTCCATTTCAGGTGTGCTAGAAATTTGGAAATATTCCATGGCAATTTGAACAAAAATTCAATACCCTTGAAGGTCAGGTGATGTCTTCATTATTTTTACAAGGATTCCTAGGTGAAAGTTGTTCTAGGGTGGTATGATTATAGAGTCATGCGTTTTTAGAGTGGATGATGTTACAAAGGGAATTTGTAGTTTTTTTCTCTACTGTATGGGATGTTATATAAGATGATCTTCAAAATGAAAATCTTAGAGTTTGAAAACTATTTTTTACACTTAGATAAAGGCATGAGGGGTCTCTTAAGTGTATTATTGAGTTTCAAGAGCTCTGAGGTCTGGAAATATAATATTTGGGTTCCCTAACAGAGGTATATGATTTGTATGAAACTATATGAACCTTTATTTAAAACTGTGTGGAATTTTTTAGCGGAGAAGAAATTCCTAGCATGGGTGGAACATGTTTTACCCAAAAAGTGTTCCATTTTCAGATATCTATTGCCACATAGGTAGTACCTTGAAAATATTAATCACATGGTTTTATCAATTTTAGACTAACTGTGTTGGATAAATGATGTGATGTGGATTCCTGGGTAGACTGTGTTTCACATGTGATGCATAGTTTGCACAACAATGTGACCTAACCTGTGCAGTATGTTTTTAAAGAACATGAATTAATGAAAATTAAAATTATATAAATACTTTCATAATTAACTTCTTCCTCCCCATTCAATCTTATAGAACACCTCCCCCTTTCTCTCTAGGGTTCACAACACACCCCTGATCAGTTCCTCTTCATTCATCAATTTCACAGCAGATTTATATGGGTTTCATGAATAATTAATTAAGGTAATCTCCCAATCAAATCTATCATCCCTTGTATGGACAAATTTTCCATCTCCTGATCACCAGTGTAGCTTGACCAAACCATAGGGTTTGGGTTAACCTATTTTCATATTCTTATTTTGTTTTAAGGGTGTGTATTATATATCTCAGGACCTCTACATGCTTGTTTTATTGATTGTTTCCAAAGGTGATGTGCTATAGATGCATTTCAGACCTCTCTCACTCCATGAGGTAATTTATTCTTCTACTTCTTGGTATTGTAAAATCTTATTTGTGGAATTTTTTTGAGTTTGAGATTCTTGATTTATCATATGTGAGTTTTTATAACCATTGAGGTGGGTTCAAGTCACATAAGCCAAAGGTGACTTACCATGTATGAATTGGTAGGAATATTTATTTTTATATTCCCTCATTATATGTATATTCACCTATGGTAGAGAATATATATATTCATACATATGGATAGGATTTCTTATATATAATATGAAAATGCATATAGCTTTATGTTGAAATAGGTATATGCACATAATCTGTATATTAGGATCCCCTTATACATATTCATGGCCATAGGAATATGAACATATAGTCTTTGTTCCCTTATGTATATGTGAAGGATCATATGCTTATAATTGGGTAGAAGAAGTTTTTTATGGTCACGAACAAATGGGGGAAAAGAAGAGTCATTAGGCTTGGTACTATTCCCATTGAGGTATGATCCCATTTCCTTTTTCCCATTGAATTTATAAATGTGCTTTTTTTATTCATTGATATGTTGAATTCTGAATTATTCAATGAAAGTATTAAGATGGTAAAAAAATTATGAGAAAAAAATCATGATTTTATAATAAAACCCATCGTTTGAGGACCACAGTCTTCTAAAAAAGAAGAATTGATTTTTTATTAACACCATCTTAAGTAATGTTTTATAGTTCTCCCTATGCTTTGATGAAATAGTGTTATATAAGGAATTTTGATGAAATAGACTCTAATGGAATTAGAAAATGTATTTTTAAATTATAAAAGTATATGGAACCCTTGAATATTTCAAGTGATGTATTGTCCATTTTCATTGAATTACGCTTTCTTGAACCACCCAAGGGGTTTATCCCAATTATTTTCTAGTCATTGGAACATTAATTATAACTAAATGGTATTTTTTTAATTTTTTTAGAGATTTATTGCTTTCTTTGAATGTTTATTCACTTGGGTTAAATGGATATTTGTAACTTTAATTGAATAATGGTATAAATGTAAAATATGTAAATGAGTGGGTATACTCATTTTTTATGTTTAAAGATGAATTTTGAATAATGAGATGGTATGATCGTTGGTTGTCTATAAATTTTAATTGTGATACATGAGTGGGTATAGTGACGAGATAGAATTGAATGTGAAATAGTTTTTTGAGTTAGTATACTCATATTGTATCAATATTTAAATGTTATGAAATGATAAATGTTTTAATATATTCCATGGACATGATTATTGGAACTTGAATTTGGTAGTGGGTGTTTTGGGTTGATATGCTATTCAGGTATTGATTCTATGGGGTTCCATGAGACACTATCACCCTTGGTTCTAGAATTTTTGGAATTTCATAGGACATTCCTGGTATTACAAGTTCCTAGACTACCAAATAGTGCCTAACTGAGTTCCCATTGATATTGTCCAAGGATTTAATGTGGATTCCTTGGTCATTAACTCCTAGTATCTGGACCTTCGTTGTCTAAAATTATGTTTATAAGGAATTACCATGGAATTCGTGTATACTTGGAACAAAGACTTGGCTGTGATGGATTTGGAACCTGGGAAATACGATAAGCAAATGGGTGGTTGACATGTTTGGATGAATAGAATGTCTGTGTTGTTTATCTAAAACAATATATAGGTGACTTGTATTAAGGGATTTTCCATCATAAGCAGGGATACATGAGGGGATATTTTAGTGTCACTGGTTTAATAGTTATAAGCCTTGGGATCTTTACTTTAATTTATAGGTTATCTATTTACCATCACACTCTCTTAAAATATATTGCATGAATGGCTTTTTGTTTCTACACCGTGGATTCTATCCGTCTATTATTTTATCATAGACCATTATATGGTACCCTTGGTTCCTGAGTAGACTTATTGTCCACAGTTGTTGTTAAATGGAAGAATCCAACATCCAATGTTTAATTCACATTTCTAGGATAGAGTATAGATCATATGACCTAACAAGATATTAGGATACTCATGGATCTAGGAGTTGGGTATTTTTTTATTACATTGAACAAGTTATGGTAATCATTACTGAATACAATTATAGCATCATCTATCATACATGAACAAATATAATTTGGTATTTAAAACTTTTATATCAGTTGAAATTATATTATTGTTTTTGGGTTTCCCATTCATTATTAAAACTACTTACAATTATTTCTATTTTTCCCTTATATTCATTCCCACTATGAAACTCTAATCATGACAGTATAGTCTCCTAGCTATCTTCTCTTTACACCCCTACTTCTAGTCGACAACCTTTGGTGAATGGTGATGCACACTTGAGGCCATGAGGCTCATTGATCTGGATATCAGTTATGTCGTATGTTTGACCCGTATGTTACAAAATCCTATGCCAATTTCAAATAACCCTAATCGAAAGGCTCAAGTGTAAATTCTATAATTAAAAAAGAAGTAGCAAGAGTTGGTTGATAATGGTTCTATTTAGCATAGAACTTCACTATTGGGTGCTTCTATTTTTTAAAAAATAAATACCATTCCATGATACTTTTCATTGATTATAGAGCTTTAAATAACATTATAATTAATAATATGTATCCACTTCCTCATACTGATGACTTGCTTGATAATATCTCAGGAGTTGGATATTTTTTTATGATTGAATTTCGATCATGGTAGCATTAGCTAAATGTAAGGGATGATGACATTCCATAAAATACATTTCATAATAGATATAGGAATTATGTGTTTGTTTTCATGCATTTTGTTTGGAAAAATTTCCCTAATATATTTATAGATCTTATGAATATAATATTTCCTTATTTTTTTAATAGGTTTTATATTGTGTTTATTGAATATAATTAATTTATTTCAAAAAGGTTGCAAGGATCATGAAAAGAACTAAGTAATATATTAAAAACTCTAAAATAATTTATTTATATAGAACGATTATAAAATGTGATGTTTGGTTATAATAATTTTTCCTAGGGAACATTATCATTATTGATGGAATAATATATGATCACTTGAATAAAATGTTTTTGATAAATTAAAAAGACCTAAAAAAAATTTTAAGATTCATATTATAAATGTATTAATGGGCTTTTACTAACGGTTGGCTGAAATATTGTCATTTTTATGTATCTCTCTAATTACGTAAACACAAAAGGTGTTATATTTAATTGGAAAAAAGAATGTGATAGTTTTTTCAATAAATGAAAACTGTATTGGTAAATTCTCTAGTTTTGGAGATTCGTTCTAGAAATGATAATTTTTTATCTACAATGATGCATCATTTAAGGAACTTAGTCATGGTTAGACACTGATTTTTTACTTAATTTCTTATGTTTTCTAAAAACTGAAAACTCTTGAGTTATATTATCCAATACGTTATTTAGAATTCTTAGTTGTGGTTTTTTTCTTTTAAATATTTGTTAAATAATTTTTATGGATAAAAATTTGAAATATATACTTCCCATAAAATTTCAAATTTTATATTGACTCAGATGTAACTGAACATGGTGTAGAGAAGATGGACAGAACAAATAAAGGAGGATAATTTCTAGATCATTTACCGTCCTAGAAATTGAAAAAAGTGGTAGATTCCTTGATCCAAATACATCATTCTTTAGTAACCATGAAACATGTAGAGAATGACCCATTGATTAATTATTTTATTGATTTTCAGAATGGATGTTATTAGTGAAGGGAAATTCACTATTTTGTTTTATGTGTTAGTGGAGTCATCTCTATGAGAAATAATTAAGCATTATTAGAAGAAATACCATGAGTTGTAGGAAAATCTATAATTGGTTAATAATGACAAGTATTCATATTTAAATATTAAAAAAATATTGAGATTTGGATTGATTTTATGTTTTCTATTTTACTCCCAACTGAAAAATTAATTCTTAAGTGAAGCTCATAGTTTATCATTTTTAGTTTATCATGGTAGCACTAATATATAGATATACATTCAAGAGTATTAGTAGTGGGATAGAATGAAAATAGATATTCTTGATTTTACCATGAAAATTTTGAAATGTCAAGAGGTTAAGGAAGAGTGAAACTACCAAAATGGGAAGATTTATACATTTCCAGTTCCAATGTAGAAATGGGGAAATATATACCTGAACGTTGTGGTGAGACAACAAAAAACATCTTGGGATAACATTGTGATTTGTTTTATTATTTATTAACTGAATAAATCATCACATATCCTTATTATTAGACATATTATATCATCAGTACAGATTTTCCAACTACATCTCAAATTGATTGTTAGGTTACATGTAGTTCTTATCTCCATTATTTCAGATCATGATCTCAGGTTCACTTATAACTTATGAAGGGCCATTAGAAGTTGTTAGGCACTGAACTAAATTTCCATACTTCTATTCAATCTCATTCTAATATAAAATCAGGGCAGGTAATTATTAAATTGGACGATATTCTTCCAACTTGTTAAATCGATTACCATGGATGTTTGGATCCTTGACTTTTGTTAGTTGGGTTTTAATATAATAAAAATTATCATTCTAGAATATAGATGGAATATTTTGAGAAATTATATGGAATGTATTGTCAATATTTATTATTTTGTGATGAAGTCGAGGAATGTATGATTATGGGACCATAATTAATAATGGAATTGACTAAGAAATTAAAGATGATCTAATAACATATGAGGACATCTTAGAGCATGCGGAAAAGTTAATGTTATAATAGTAAGAATAACATTTATATCAAGGTAGGTGATCATGTTTTACTTAAAATATCTCCATGGTAAAGTTTTATTCATTTTGGTAAGAAATGAAAACTAATCCTATGGTTAATTGGACCTTAGAAAATCCGGGATGATGTTGGTATAGTTTCCTACTAAGTATATTTTCTAATGTGTTTATCACAGATACAAAATATTTCCCATTTTTTATTTTAAAAATGTTTATTCTAGATTAATCTCTTTTTTTGAGCCAAGAATTAGTCCATCTAGAAGAGTAACTTTCTTATGTATATAAACCTATAATTTTGTTTTATCATTGATAAAATGTATTGCGGAACAGGTAATTCACCAAGTTATGTTTTTGATGAGAAACCACATGGATGAAAAATCATCATGGGAATATAAAAATGCAATGACTGAATGATGTCCTACTTTGATTAATTTGTTAATAAAATTGGGAGGGAATAATTTTTAAGGGGGGGAGAATGTAAAAAATTAGTTAGTGATAAAATATATTTTTTTTCATTTTTATTTCTATTTAGAAATAAAATAGTCAAATTCCCTATGTTATGTATTTTTTAAAAAAATATATATAGTTTTACCAAACTAATTTATTACATGGTTATATTTAAATTAATAATTTACAAATTATATATATTTTTATAGAAAAAATAATTTCATTTTTTAATTCATATTTCAAATATTATAATAGTATAAATTATATTTAATTTTCAATAAAAATTATATTTTAGTGGATAAGAAAAAATATAGTTTTTTTGAAAATAAGGTATTTTTGTTACACGATCAAGACAAAATTATGATTTATAATTTATTAAAATAATGGAATAAATAAAATAAGTGATTATTATAGATATATTTTACATGAAATGTTTCAGAACATGTAAGTTATATTTTATTTCTTGAAAAGTATAAACACAATAGTCAGTATTGACGCAGTGCCTGTGCAGCATTGTCAATGTAAAATTTTTTTAATTATAGATAATAACCTAGTGATAAAAAGTATTTTCATGATTTCATATTAATTAGTATTTATAATTAATATTTTGGTTTAATAGTTTCTAATTTTATAGTTATATAAAATTAATATTATCCAAATTCTAGTGCAATGCATTTACAAGGCAATAAAATCCAAAATTACAAATTAAAGAAGTCATCTTTACAATGATATGATTAAATATACATAATAAATGAAAATAATTGATAATATTTAACCAATTTTTTTTATAACTATTTATATTTCTATTTTATAAGATAATTAATTAACTTTAATGATTTCACAACATTGTTACAATGCTTTTGACTGTATAAGGAAAATGAATAAAGCGTTTTTAATTAAAATTATGAGAACCTACAAATAACCAATAATCATGGATAACTCATATTTGATGATTAAATATAGAGAATTTCTGTAAAAGGGTATAATTAATGACAATTTTGAGAGATGTGGATTTGATTAATACACTTATAATAGTTTATTTTATAGAAAGTCAAGTTGTTCACAATATTGATTTTAATTAGTATAATATATTTATGTATCGTTTTATTGAATATGTTCATTACCGAAAATGTTAATCTTAAATATAAAAAGTTTATATTCTTTGATGAAATTTATTTTTATTTTCTGGGAAAAATCTAAATATATTGAAAGTCTTCAACAACGGTGATGCATTAATAATTAATTTAATAGAAAATAATAATAAATGATAATAAATTTATTAAAATAAATATAATTCCTGAATTTTAAAGAAATAAGAAATTTATATATATTTGTATCATATTTATAGAATATAATAAAAAACATGGTTAAAATTATAATATTTTTTTGATGTTTTTAAATTCATACTTATGAATAGTGTTCAATTAGGGAAAAAATATTTTTTTGAAATATAATATTTTAATAAATTTTAAATAAATAAATAAATATTTTATATAACCATATATGATAATATTCTATTGAAAATGTGTTATTACGTTATTATATATCATTTTCTAAGTCTAACCAAATAATAGACTTATTATATTTAAATATTTTACTTGTCTTATAGCTTTCCCCTCACCTCAATTATAAATGGGGGATAATTCCTTAACTAAATTTCATCATCTTACGAAATCATGAAAGACTATATTCCAAAAAAACTCCCTTCCCCTAATCTGTTCCCAAATTCTTGTGTTCTTGGTCTCCTAGAAAGAAAATCTCAAGACCCTTATATAAGTTCATAAGGGGAAACATTCAAGATGTGATTTTTTATTCTCTTTTAAATTCATTCTCACTTCTACCTTATCATATGACTCCATACAAATATTCATGATAACTATATCATCATTTATATATGATTATTTTATTTTTTATAATTTACATTTTATATTCATCATAAAATCTATTTTTTAATCCTCTTATTGTAAAAAATGAATTCATCATCCAAGGTGTGTCAATTCAATACCTTCTTGGATGAGGACTTTTCATTTATCTTTAACCCATTCATAGAAAGTTAAATTTTACATATAATTCTCTAAAATGACATTTATATATATATATAAATATATATATATATATATATATATATATATTATCACTATTAAGTAATATTCTTTCCATTTGAAAAAAAAATCCACAATGAACCAAATTTGGAACCATGAAATGAATGCATCTGAAAAAAAAGAATATAAAAAAATATTATTTATAAATTGGTGAATCAATATTTCATGATGAAAATTTAAAGTATAACAAATATGAATATAGATTTTTATTTAATTGATAACACTATTTAAAATATAATACAATATTTTTGTACATATTGGAGGGAATTTAAAAATGAGGTATTGGGATTTTCTTTAAAAATCTTATTTAAAATTCTATATTTAAACATCTTCAACAGGAATTTTTTTGAAAATATAAACAATGAGAAGAATTTTTCACTTTTACGGATCTTAATGCATTGATGTATTCTTTAAAATATAACGTGGTTATTTTCACATAAATTATTTCCTTTTTCTTTTGGAATTATTCCATTAATATGTGATGTTATTCATGGAATGTTTTTATAATTCAAGTTTTCTTATATAGTGATTTTTCTATAGTTATTTGGAATTATCAATGATGATTGTTGGTTACATGATCTATGTCCAATGCATTGGGTATGTTTATGTTGTAATTAAACCATAATGGTTATTCCATATGTCACTATGATGATTACATCATGTAGTAGTCATGAGGGTTAAATTGTAAGGTAGCCTTGATAGTTTCCAATCACATAGTAGCTAATAGGGTTACAATAATATGTAATTATGGTATGGAAATGATTCCCCAAGTTACCTAATGTTTTTATTTATTTATTTTGGTTTTTATGGAAATTTCATTTTTTTCAAAAAGTAATTATATGATACATTAATTCTGAAAATTATAACTTTGTGAAGATGGTTCCATATGTTTATATGTATTCAAGTAATAACGATTTCATTCCTTCTTTTTATGTCCCTTACTATGATTTTTTTTCTCATCCAAATTTTTAAAAACAATTTCATCTGGTTTTATGATGGGTATGTGAAAATAAACTTCCATGATCAATTTTGTGAAGAATTTACATTAAATATATTCTTTTATTATTAAGGAAAATTATATTGTGGACAAAATTGATAATGTTTTGGTAATATATACTTTTATTTCTTATGGGATGTTTTCTATTAATCATGCACTAATTCTATAAAACTCGAAACCCAAAATATCTTTTGGTGTTATATAATTTAATTCCAGTTTAATAAACTATATTATGTAATTTCTATGTATGAGACCTTAGAATTGGTATCATAGAGTGATTTAGATAATTATTGGGGATTTGGATGATTATAATATAATACCATAAATTATTTTTTTTCTTTTTCGTAATTCTTATATGAAATATCATTTGAATATTACTAGTTTTTTTCCTCTATGATATTTCTTGTTCAGAATGGTTTTCCACTAAATAATCATGAAATTTTATTTAAGAAGGAACCAATAGAATGATATATATTTGAGTCCATATCTTTGAATAGTGGGAATTGGAATACAGCTAATTTTTATAGTAATGGATTAGTTGAAAATTTCTATAAATGGAAGAGGCATACATGAAAGAGAATAACATGAGTTACAAAAAATAATATGACGATGGTGGAACATTTTATAATGCAGTACACTCATGTATTCAGTGGATCTTCAGACTCTACCGTAGTTTAAGGTTTTCTTAAATCCATTGAAAATATATTCAATGTCATGTGATGTTTAGATAAAAAAAATGTTAGGCTTTCTATTTACAATTTTGAAGTTGAAGCCAACCAGTGATGGTGAATGGTGTAGAATATCAATGATAGTGAGGTGATTGATTCCTTAGAATGGGATTAATTTTAGAACATTTTGTTTTAAAATATTTTATTAAGGGGGTTTGACATAGGATGGGAAATAAAATCCTTGAATTGAAAAAAAAAGGAGGATGATTTATTGGTCTTGTATGAAGTAAAGTTCCCTAGATTGGAAAGGTACACCTCAAATATTATTCGAGATATCGATAGTATAATAAATCATTTCTACACTGAATTGAAGAAAATTTACCAAAGGGAATTGGATTCCCATTAACAAAAAATTTATGAGAAACGCAATCAATGTGTTGAGATGATATAAATTGAGTTCTTTGATGATCTAGTGTACTTTGAAAATAAGAAATCAAAACAGTTCATATGGAATGAAATGGGATTGAATCAATAAATTTATTTTTAAGGTATGAAAATTTAGTATCCATTCTTTGAAAAGGGTAGTAAAAATAACATTTTGGAATTTCATAACAAACCAAGAAGTTCTTCCAATTTTGTAATTTATAATAGATTTCTCCACATTATAATGAAAATGATTGTAATTTTAATTCTGATAAAAAAATATTATATTTTAAATATTTGGTTAGATGGGGAATGTTTCTCATACCTACCTAAATAAGTGTTAGAATGATAGGAAACAACCAAGAAAACACTAAAAACGTTTTTTGAAATCCGTTATGATGACTTTAGTTTATGTTAGACCATCCAGTGAAGCGGAATAAGATATTTTTTACCCATATATTTCTAATTTATTGTTTCATACGGTGCCCATACATTCAATAAGTGTAGAAATTTTTTCATAAATTGGAAATTTCACCTCAAGAAATGAAACAAGAACAGATGGTTGAAACATAATGTGGAAATATTAAATAAAAAAAGAATTATAATAATATTCATTTTGTTTCATATGGAATGAAATTAAATAAAAAACCTAGTTTATTGAGCCCTAGTAGAGTTTGATGTTATTCTGGGTATGGATTAGCTATCTTCTTACAATGCTAATTTTTATTACATATCTAAAGAAGTTGCTCTCAGAGATAGTTGTAGTTTCTATACAAGAATTATCCCATACTATATATATCATATTAGGAAGTTGAGATACTATTAAAGTATTGAAGACAAATGTATGTTAAAAATATTCTTTAAAAGGAAGGAACTATTTGGATATATGATGTTGTAGTGGTAAATATATACCTGGATGGTTTTTCAGGGGATTTTCCTGTTGTTATACCTGATTGGGAAGTTAAATTTACCATTTATATGATTTTAGAATCTAAGAAAATATGAAAACCCACTTATTGAATGGATTATATGTAACATCTATTGTTCAAAAATAATTGGTAATAGTTACCTGATAAAAGTTTCATTGATCCTAAAACATCACAATTGGGTGATGGTGTTTTTTTTGTAAAATATATATGGTTCCATGGGACTTTTCATTAATTATAAATTTTTAATAACATTACTATTATGAATATGTATTTATTACCGCATATCGATAAATTTTTTGATCAGCATAAGGTAGCTCAATATTATTCTAGGAATGACTTGTGATATAGATACTATCAGCTAATGTTTAATGAGAATGACATTTCAAAAATATCATTTCAACCTAGTTATAGGGATTGTGAGTTTATTGTTATTCCCTTTGGTTTGATAAATTCCCCTACTGTATTTATTGATCAAATGATTATAATATTATATGATATTATGGATAAATGTTTTGTTATGTTTATTGATGATATTTTGTGTTTTTCTAAAATTTTTGAAGATCCTGAAAACATCAAATAAATTTCATATAAAATCTAAATGAAATGAAGTTATATGTACAATTTATAAAATATTATTTTTTGTTATAATAGATTTTTTTACATTGAGAACATTAACAATAAAGTTGAAATTATATTTGAACAAACCAATAAAAATGCGATTAATGATTGGAAGAAACCAACAAATAATACTGAGATTCATAGTTTTCATGGATTAAATGTTTATTACCAATTTTTTGACAAAAGTATTTTATGTTAATATATCCCACAAACTATGTTGTCACAAAAAGGGTTAAATTTAATTGGACAAAGTAATGTGATGTTTGTTTTTAGGATTTAAAAAAAATATTGGTGGATCATCTAGATTTGGAAATTCTTTCAATAAATAGTGATTCTGATATCTATAATGATTATTTCTTAAAGGGAATTGGTTGTGTTCTAATGGATAATTATCAAGTAATTTCTTAGTCATTAAGACAACTGAAACCTCACAAGTTAAATTATCCCACACATGAGTCGGAATTAGATGCTGTGTTTTTTATTTATGAAGATGGTGAAATAATTTATATAAATCCAAATATGAAATATATATATACCATCATAGCTAAAGTACATTTTTACTCAAAAGTAATTTAACATGGGGAAAAGATGATTTATGGAACTAATAAATTATTATGGTTTCATAGTCAATTACAATCCCAGAAAAGTAAACAAAGTGGAAGATACCTTGATTCTAAAACACCACACAACATAAACAATGTTATGTGAATAACATGACCCATGAATTAATGATTTGATGTATTTTTACTAGAATCTTTGGTTGTAGGGAATTCCTCTATTTTTTAGGTGTCAGTGAAGTAGTCTCCCTCAAGTAGAAGTAACTGTGCTAACAAAGGAAGACTTTGAGGTACTGAAAAAGGTAGAATTGGTTATGAAATGTAAGATTCCTGTAATTTTGGTTGATTAAAACAATGTGTTGTGATTTGGAGGGAGATTATGTGGACCATGTGATTCCAACCTGAGGAATGAATTGTCATGTGAAGCTCATGGTTATCCATTTTCAATTAAACCTGGTATTAGTAAGATGTATTGAGAACATCAAGTGTATCACATGTTGGATGAAGTGGAATGAGATATTTTAAATTTTACAATGAAATTTGTTACATATCAATAGTTTAATACTAAGTGACAACTACCAATTCAGATTCATCATGCTTTCTTAGTTCCAGAGTGTAAATGGGAAATATATATATATAGAAATCATACGGAGGAAACCAAAGACATATCAAGGTAAAAAATTTATTTTGGTTATTATTGATCAACAAACTAAATATTCAAACTTCCTTTCTATTAGAGATACTATATATTTAGATTCAATTTCTCGACATTTTCCTAAAAATATAGTAGGATATATGGTGTTCCTATATATATTGTATCTGATTGTGATCATAGGTTCACCTTTATATTTTAGAAAGGCCTTTACTTATCATTAGGCACTAAACTAAACTTTGTAACTAGTTTTAATCCTCAATCTGATGGACATTCATAGAAAAACATTCAGACACTGGAGGATATGCTTCGATATTGCTCAGTGGATTACCAAGGAAGTTGTAATCAATATCATTCTTCAGATAAGTTTTATAATAATATTAGTTTTCATTCAATAATATAGATGGAACCTTTTGCTGCATAATATGAAATGCGGTGACCAACTCCAACATTCTGGGTTGAGTTCTGAGAAAGAATGTTTATTTTATAATAATTTTAAGAGGAAGTTGGTGAGAAAGTAAATATTATCCACATACATAAGGGAATAGCTCTGAGTTGGTAGAAAAGTAATTTATATAATTGGATGGAAGACCTTTCCATCAAGGTATGTGATCATGTTTTCATTAAAATATCTATATATAAAAGCATAATTAATATTGGTATGAATTGAATTTTTAGTCCATGTTTTATTAGAACTTATAAAATCATATATAAAGTTATACTGGTTTCATACCAACTAGGATAGCCTCCGAGTTTTTCTAGGTATACAATGTTTTCTATGTTTTGATGATAAAAAAATATCTGCCATATTTATATCATGCTCTAAGAATTCATTAATTCCGATGTAATATAACCTTTCTTATGAAGAAAAAAATATTCAAAACCATGATAATAGATAAACATTATTGCAGAATATGGTAATTCACTGCGTTATGGTATTGTAGAGAAAATACACGGTTAAAAAACCAACCCTGGAATCGGAAAATGTGATAAGGGTATCATATCCCAATTTCATTAAAAATAGAATAAAATTGTGAGGATTTAATTTCCAGGGTGAAGAATATAAGAACCCATGTACTAAGACAAATTTTTTTATCATATTTGTTATTATTCTAGAAATTGATACTTAAATACATTATGTCAATTCATTTAAAAAATAACTGCATTATACTAGTTTCATATATATTTAAATTAAAAATATTAATTTTAAAATTAAAAATTTTTAGTTAAAATGAATACGGTCATTTTTGAATCCTTCATGTTGAAATTATCTTACTACATGTATTTCATAATATTTTGAAAATTTAAATATTTTAGAGAATCATAAAAAAGTTCAATTTTTTCCAAAAGAATTTTTTTGACACCATATAGACTAAATTATCTTGTAAAATTTATTAATCTTAATTAATAACTAAATTATAGTATTATATTAAAAATATTTTTTAATAATTATATCATATCATATATGCAATATTTTATTTCTAGATAAGTATAGAAATCATTGCCAATGCTGATGTAGTGCCAGCACAGTGTTGGAAAAGTAACAATTCTTTAAATATATATAATTATTTTGTGTTAAAAGTTATTTTCATGACATATTTAATAATTATTATGTTGAAATAATTTTTTAATAATAACATGTAATTTTTGAGTCATATTACATAATTCTTATCCAAATTCTGATGCCATTATTGCACAAGGCAAGAAAATCCAAATGAAAAAAATTAATTTTGTTGACAAAAATATTTATAACTATAAATAACATATTTATATAAATGATTATATTCAACCTAGTTAATTTATATTTATACTAGTAATTTATTTTTAATTTTTATTTATTTAATAATTAATTTTAATGCTTATTCAATGCTGAGGTAGTGCTTGTGAAAGTAGAAAAGAATTAATTAGATGATTTAAATTAAAATTACGAGGCCCTTAAATGACAAAAATAAATTGATCACTATTTTTGTTTGATTATATATAGTCCATATTTTTCCAAGGGTCTAATTAATGACCATTTGGAGCTACATGGATATGATTATGACCCTTATAATAGTTTATTTAAGTAAATACAAGTTATTCACAATAAGGATTTTAAGTAGTATAGTATTTTAAGGTATAATATTCCATAATATTTATTCAACCATAAATATTTATTTAGAAGTTAAAATTTTTATTTTATTTATGAAAAAATATTTTTCATTTCGAGGAAACAAATAAACACCTTAAGGTTTTCAATGATGATTGTGTCATAATTATTAATTTAATGAAAAATTGAAAAAAATTATATTAAAAATACTAAAATAAATATAATTTGTGATTATTATGGTAACAACATTACCTAGAGTAATTGGATATGTCTAGGATATAATAAAAAATCTATCGAATTTCAATCATTGTTTTCATTTTTACTTAGTCTTAGTTATGAATAGGGTTTAATTAGACAAAAAATAATTTACATGAATATAATATTTTATTGAATTGACTAAAAATCCCACAAATATTTACTAAGTCTAAATATGGAAATATTTAGTATAATATGTGATATTTTATTGTGTTTAGTCCTTTTGGATGTCTGACTTGTTATATTATAATATTTTAGGTAATTCTTAATTTTTTCCTGACCATAATTATAAAAGGAGGATTATTCCTTAACTAAATTTGATCACCTCAATCAATATTTCTCAGTTACCTTATAAAAAACACCCTTATCATAATCCCTTTACACATTATAGTGTCATTCATCTTACAAAAATTCTAATTCCATGAGCATTAAAGATGTTCTCAAGGAGTAATATTCAAAAGGTAAATTTATTTTTCTTCTATTTTAAATTATTTATCACATCTACCATATCATAACTCCAATAATATGTTTAATTAAAACTCAAGTAGCATCTATATACTGGAATGGTATTTTGTAATGGTATATTCATCATAGAATATCTTATATTCTCCTTTTATTCTTTAAAACGAAACTGTTTTCCATGGTGTGTCAATTCACCACCTTTGTGTAGATTGATTTTTCGTTTCCCATTAGCACATTCATGAAAATTTTAAATTCAAATATAATTATATAAAAATACCTTTATATATATATATGTTTTCTTTATTATGGAGTATATTTTTTTGACATGAAAATCCAGAATGCGTTGACTTTGGAACCTTGAAATGAACACACCTAAAACAATTAAAGTACTAAAATAATATTATTAAATGGGTGAAAATGTTATATTAATATCATGTAAGGGTTTATAAATAATAATACAGTTCTCTAATAAGTTAATTACACTTTTAAATCCATTAAACTAGAATTTGAACACATTTTATGGAATTCATACCTAAGGTAAGGGGATTTTCTTTAAAAATCATCTTTTAATTTTTATTTTCTAAAAATTCTAAAGGAATGTTTTTTAACATATATGAAATGAGATAAATTTCCAATTTTCATGACTCTAAAATTTGATGTTGTTTTCATTAAAATATTACATGGATATTTTCAAACATTTTTCCCTTTTTATTATTGTATTATTCCGTTAATATGTGATTTTTCTCAAGGAATGTTTTTTAAGATGAATGTATTATTTTCTAATGATTATTTTATATTTTATTTGAATTTTTTATGATGATGTCTGGGTCCATGGTATCCCTCCAATACAGAATGTGTGTTTATATTGGAAGTCGACCATCATATCTATTCTAAGTCAAACTGTGACGGTTACATCATATGGTAGTTGTGAGGGTTATATTGTACGGTATTCGTGAGTGTTACAATTCATATGGAAGATGAAAGGGGTATAATCATTGTAATATATGGTAATAAAATGATTCCCTAAGTTATGTATTTTCATTTATTTACATTTTATATGTTTTATGAATATAACATTTTTTCACAAATTAAGTACATGATACATTATGGGTGATAAGTATATCATTGTGAAGGTAGTTTCATACGTTTATAAGTATTCATGGACAAGAAATTTCTTTCCTTATCATTAGGTACCCTATTGAGGTTTATGTGCTAACACATTGTTCTATTTTTTTCATAGGGTTTAAGGATAGGTATGAAAAAGAATAATCCATGATTAATTTTGTGAATAATTTTGGTGAAATGAATTCTTGTTATATTAAAAACTTATGTATTAAAGAAAAAACAGATATTTTTATAGAAATGTTTAATTTTTATTCTTGTGGGTTTTCATATATGAATTATGCCCAAATTATTTAAAAGTGTAAATAGAAAAGATATTTGGGAATTTATAACTAAATTATAATAGAACTAACTATATTTTGGGATATTTGAAGATGGTTCCATATAGAAATCCTGGGGAAGTCCATGGTAATGTTCGATATGTGGGTCAATTTATTATATTAAGTATGAAACATGAGATTAGAAATTAATAATGAAATCCCCTATATTTTTCTATATAAATATACCAAACCCCTAATAACTCTTCATTAAAAAACCACAGTGAATGATTTTACTCTTACCTTCCCTCTCTATGTACCTCTCAAGGTGCCATAAATCTATTAATATGATTATACAATGATTTTACAGTTGTCCTCTAATGTTAAGGGATCATCTCCAAATCCTATTTATTCTAGAACCTTCATTATATTATTCAATTTTTGTTTTCATATTGTACACATTTGGAAATATTTTAACACATAAAACTTATCTTCCTTATGATTTACATGTTATTATAAAACCATTTTCACTCTAATTTATCTATTACATGAATATTTATGTACCCTCATTATTTTGGAAAAATTGTTATGTCAGTTTCCTTTCAAGACATTTTTGTTGTGAATTCCAATCCTCATTTACAATCAAAGGTATTAACATATATGCCCCTATCCATATTTGATTTTTCACTTCCATTTATATAATACAAACTTCTTAATCATGGGGATAAAAGTGAAGAAATGTATTCTTATGATATAAGATCTATTTATCACACTTATGCATGTATATGATATGAATGAATCCAGTGGAACTGGAATTATATAGCTTTCAAATTCATTGGGTATTTTTTTATCTCATGATATTCCATATATAGAGCATGGTTGGTTATTCTAAGTTATCTATGTTTTGTTTAGATGATTTTTAGCTTTGAATTATTCTTATGATGTCATGTTTTTTATTGTCTTCAGAGTCATAAGTTATATTAATGTTATCATCATATATCATTCCTCATTTTTCATGTTTAATATCCGTTGATATTTTATTTCACATTTATATTCATATTGAAACACGTGTATTAAATTCACCATGTTATGCATTGATTGTTGTAATATTAGGCTTTATGTCTCAAATATTTCTATATATATCCCTAGTTAATCCTTTGTTGTATTAGAAGATATAATGAATATATGACCTTGATTGAAGGTTTATAAATAATGATGTGGCACCTAAGATTTATTTTATCATTTCATGTACCTTAATTCTCAGAGAAAATAAGACATGTGAACTTATGGGGTTGTATTATGTATACCATTTTTTAATAAATATTGAATAAATATTATTAAAATATACAATTTCTCATACATGGTATCAGAATAATGATTATTTATTTTTAGAATATGGATTAAAGAACCCTAATGGAAGACCTATGGATTAGCGTAAACCTTAAAAACATCCTTAAACATGTGTAATATATATACTAAGTGTTTTTCATGATATTAAATATATGTATTGAGGTTATAAGTGGATGTATCTATAACGTAGTTTTTACTAAGGGAAATAACCAAAAAAATGTCACATTAGGCTTGAATCGATTTTCAACCAGTGCATAACAAAGAGCCCTTCAACACATCTATTTTAATACTCCTAGGTGATATGCATTTGTAAAATTTAAAGATTATCATGAGCCAATATTGATGGAAAATTTTTCCATGAGACATTATGTTTGTAACTGGATCATGTATAAAATGTATTCAAATAATTAAGTTCATATTTAATGTAACATATATCATTTATGAGTAATCCCTTTAATTTTAATGGTTTCCCTGTTATTTTTCTAAAATTTTGAATTTTCTCATCTAAAAGTTTATTTTATTTGAAATAAATTATAATAACTAGAATCAAATAGTGAAAGAAGTATCATCATACATTTATGAAAATAAAATATCATATGTGACTATAGTTCTTTTCATTTCTTCATATCACAGATGTTTAGATGAACTATTAAAGAATCACCATAAAATGTGAAAGTATATATACCATATAAAGCATTAAATAGGGAAATTATTTCTTCCCTGGTATACAACACACCCCCAATCTAAAGTATTGGGTGATTTTCCTAGAACACATTGTGATACTCCATTTTAAAGAAATCAATTCTTTCTAGGCATTGACTGGATCATATTTATATATCTAGTATAAATTCATTGGATAAGGAGATTGGCCTTTATATCTCAAATAAACCTTTTATTATATAATTTTTCAAGAAGGACGATGACTTCCCATTGGATTTATCTCTCAATAATGTATATTATTACATTATGAACAAGTGTATCATGTCAAATGATTTATATTAAAATAAATCATCCTATATGACATGAACAACGTAAGGTAATTAACTAATGTGTTTAACCAATAGTTTAATTTCCTTCCTCCTAGAATAGAGGTTTTTTTCTAGATCAATCTTATAATTTAATATTTTCCAGTATTCAAGGATGAACATATAATTTGTACTATTGAGCATGAGGTGTTGAAGAATAAACTACAAGATAATATTGATAAATGTAATATATAACAATGTTTGTTAATATGTGTTGCACTATTATTCAATATTAGGAAGAATGATGGGTTAACACACCTCAGAATGGATAATTGTGAACTCAAAAAAAATGAATAACAAGTATCCTATGCCATATATTTATTACCTGTTTGATCATTGATGGGAATCCTAGTAATTCCCTATGGTGGATCACTGATTAAGATATTATAACATGAATTTATAGAGGGAGGATATCCCCAGGAATATTTTTCTTACAATATATGGGCACACGAGATCATAGTGATGCTATATGGACTCAATAATGACCAATTAATTTTCATGTAAATAGTCAACATAATCATCAGGTATTTTATAAAAAAATTAAAAGTCTTTAAAGAAGATATTCATAAGAACTCAAAATTAATTGAAAATTATGTTTATATTTTGGTTACTTTACTGAATACAATTCACAAAAATATTAATGAAAATTATAGTATTTATTTGGCATGTAAATTCACTAGGAAATGTTATCAATATGAAAGCGAAATATATATACCCATCGGAAATAGAGGCAATTGAAGGATTTCCTAGATCATAACATGTGTCTAAAATCTATAGTATACATGGATTATCTTGATAATATAATTTATTTAAGATAAAATTAACGTGATTATTATGAACACAAAAAAATACGACAAAAATGGGCGTATATTTTGTGGATTTTTGATTATAATGAGTTATTTCATGAGAAGAATAAGATTCTATTCATTTCACATGAGATCACATTACCCAAAATTGTCGGAGTATTTTTATTATAATTATTCTTCCAAAATGTAATTTGGTTGTGTACTCATGCATAATTACAGTTCGATATCCTATTCCTAAAAAAGTAATCATATTTGTGTATAACAGCTCAAATCATGGAAAATAATTGGCTATAGATATCGTCTCATAGATGATTTGGAGACATTATATCTAAAAGTTGATGTGGGATATATAAACTAACATTGAAAGACTCATGTATCTATTAACACAAGATTATCTCATTATGCAACGAAGTATGTAGTTAGAGCTGATAGAGGATTATGATTTTTTAATCAATTATCATCAAATAAATCCAAACAACATATTAGATTTTATGAGTAAAAATAATGCCAAAAATCTATCCCTGATGAGGATTTCAAGGGATCCAATAATCATAGACATGAAAAAGTTTGATATTTCAATAAAAATGGATATTCATTCTATATTTAAAAAATAACTACTCAGCCATCAATTAATGGGAGTATCCATGAGGCCTAGAGAGATGATGGTGATATACCAAAAATGTTGTGAATATTTTAATGTTAAACGTTTATAATTATATACTTATAATGAGTAGAACCTTGATATAAATACCATAAAAATAAGAGCTTAATATAGATATTTTGTAAGATATGAATAATCAACCTTCTCTATTCATTAAAGGCTGACTAATACGTATATATATTACAATAAAACATATAGAGGGATAACATGAAGTGGTATATTTAATAATTTGTATGAAAATTTTAATATGAAAATCTGTTGTCTGAGAATGATATAACTATACAGGTATGATTTAATGATTTATCATACCATTATGGAAATGGGAAAACATATGGCTTAATTTCATTATTAGACATCCCTGGACCACTAATTGAAATTACTCCATTTTGATGGTCGTCAATCACCATAAAAATTCTGTTCATTTCATTACATAGAATGAAGATTCAATTATTGAAAAAAAATTATAGGATATAAATAATGGATGTTATAAGAATATATGGAGTTCCAATCTTTATTATATCTAATTAAGATCCATGGATTAACTCATGGTTTTAGATAATCCATTAAAAAATTGTACACAAAACTAATCTTTAACAATAATTTTCACCCTCAAATGGATGGTCATTCTGAATGAACCATTCAAACACTATATTGTAATCTAAGACCATTATTAATGTTTTTCTATGGATGTTGCAATCACCACCTTATCCTAATGTAGTTTTGAAATAAAAATAGTTCCCATTCTGACAATCAAATAGGACCTTATAAAGATCAACTTGTGAAGAGGTGGCATACCTTCTTATACTGAGAAGAAGTTTCCGAGTAGAAGATGATGTGACCTGACATTTTCTATGACGTGTCAGATATGGTTTAACCATTCATTTTCATATTAAATCCACCCAAATTCAATATAAAATATCTAAGAAAATTAATTAATGAAACCTTCAGTTTGAGGATACTAATAACGTGTTCATTTATATATGACCATAGACAAATGTTTTCAGGATTCTTACAAAGGGAAAACATATACCTAGATACATCATCCCCTTAAATATCATTGATTTCAATGGAGTGATGGCCTGTCAATAAGAACTACCACCTAACCCATATAAATTACAAGATGTGTGTTACATCCTGACATGTGTTCCACTCAATGGTTAACAGAGTCGGTGGTTCAAATGGCCTAAATAGTGCCTTACCATATGCTAAAGGCTACTAAATAGAAGATAGGTCATATGGTGTGTCTATGGGGAGACTATACCCTAATGTAAGATTTAATAACAATAGATAAAATATTATATAATAATGAAAAACAAAAGAAGAATAATAATAATTAATAAATAATTAATAGTGGTTGATAAGCACAAGAATATATCAATGATAATCATCTTAAATTATGGAATGAATCGTATAAAAAAGATGACGGTGTAATGTCATGTCTATATAAAAGTAGAAAATAGGTATAGATAGAATCATGGAATAAAATCCATAAAAAATATTCAAAAAGAAACCCAAACCAATACTACATCATGAGGACTAGCATGATCATATTATACCAACCTCTATTATAAGTCATTAATTTAAGATATGTGCCTGAAGTGTGATGCTTCCCCTTATCAACACCTACATACATAGGATCTTCCTTGGTACCAATGGCGTCCAAGAGATGGGGTGAGATAAATCTCAGTAGACATCTTCCAATGGAGTCTATATAATCCATTCTATGAATATAAACTAAAACAATATGAAGTTATATATAAATGAAATGAAATTTAATAAATGTAAACATTCCATATCGACTCCATCCTCAACTAGTTTTTGAATATTTAATCATTTAATTAATTACGTTTTGGTTTATGATATGTTTTAACCGTAATGTATATCATTATATCAATTTAATAGGATATAAGGTGTAACCAATTAATCCTATAATGATAATAATAATGAAATAAGATAAAAGGTTTGAAAAAGGAATCCAATAATGATGATAATAACAAAAGTGCATCCCCAGTTATGTCCATGTAATCCGTGACCTTAGGGGTCAAGAAAAATCAATAATAATATGAAGCCTAAATATAATGGTTCGCAGTGTAATCCAATGGGAATCACCAAAGTCATTCCACAGTATAAGAGTCTAACAACATCTGGGGATCACATCCAAGGTAAGAATGGGCTATAAATGGTCGAGCCTAATGTCGTGAATCCATCACTCCACATTTCCAAATTTATAACGATGTATCTAAGGATTGTATTTGAAGAATACTAATATTTGGAAGATATTTAAGAAATCCTATGATTTCATGTCAGGGATTTTCTAGTAAATGAGGACCATGTTCCATGATGTGTATCTTGCTTTGAAATTGTCTCTTTGAATTGGATTGATGTAATCTTACTGATCGGTTAGTTCCATATGCAATCTATGGTGGGATCAAATCTAACCACTCCTATAAAGATAAAAAGGTCCATATAAAATAGGCACCTTATACTTATTCCATTATTTAATTTAGGCCCTGTAATACTCATGCATTATATTAATTCAGATGGTTCATTCCATTTAAATTCATACTAGATAAAAATGATAAATTGGACATAAATATATTAATACCATTCATTCCATATTCAATTATTTGGTTCATTCCATTACCTTTCATAACATTGAATGATGGTCTAAGTACATGTTACCAATTTACATTAATTGCAATTAACTATCCAAGTAATATATATATATATTAATTTGTTGAAAAATAGAACATAAAAGGTTTAAGGGATAGAGATACATGTCATGTCAATTAAAAATTATTTTAATTGATGAAAAACATACCTTTATTACAGACAAATCCTGATCTCCCAAAAAATGGTGTCATTAAACCCATTATGGGGTACAAAGGAATAAATGTTGTCACACACAATATGGGTAGGTCTGTGTTGAGGCCAAAACTTTCAGCAATGATATGTATAGAAATAAATCTAGAATATGTGTTTGGTGATTATATGTTTGTAATATGAATTTAAAAATAAATTCCCAAATTATACTATAGTTCCCACAATTATGGCAGTTTAAAACACAACGAGCCATGTGGGATGAGTCATATAACATGTACCTAAAGCCAATCCAAGTCTACTTTTCTAGTATTAACCCTTAGATTGTCCTTGACCTGAATAATATAGAACAATGAATCAACTTCAAGATAAAAAATCATACTATCCTGCATAAAAATAGATTTATTTTGGGAAATAAAAATGATGAACCGAGCCTAAGGATTAAAATATTTACCATGATGTGTGCAAACAGATGACCATATTTCAAACCAGACATCGGATGGAGAACATATTTAAGAACCATGAATATGAGGATTTGGATCACTTCAATGGGGAAAAGAAAATATTTCTATGTTTCTATGAGGAAACAATAATGAAGGGTAATCTAATAAATATTTTAACGGTGAAAATGTAATTTTACACAAAAAATTAATGGTTTTTATGATTTGGAGACATAGTTGGTCAAATTATTTACCAACTATCCACCTCACACTACCAATGTATGGACCCTACATGGTTTGAGAAACTGTGGACCAACCATTTTGTATAGATATTCATAATTTATTAGACCAACTGGATGGTCATGTTGTCTTGGTCACATGGATAGGGAAAGTCATTCACCATACATTCCCATTTGCAAATCCCCATATGGTTATAAGAAACAGTATGGGTTGGCTTACATGTTTATAAATAACCTTTAATCCAAATTTTTCCTTATACTAACCAATGTTCTCAACTCGGTACATGCCCCAGATACCCCTATAACGTTCCTAACCACATTATAAATTCATAATTGGACTAATAAAAATTATATAAAAATGTTAATGATAGATACCTCATAGAAAAAAATTTATTATAGATTCTTCCCACTTAATGTATATCGTACATTTTTTCTCCTCTAGGGGAGGTTAAACGCTTTCTTAGATTAACTCGAGGAACTGATTAGGTACGTCGGCCCCCAACACCCAACTATAATTGTATACCCAAAATTTATGCCAAAGCACAAGACTAAAGGGATAAACTAAACTCAAGGAGCCTTTTCACTCTATTAAATGGTGTTTATAGGATAATCCTCAAATTAAAACCATCATCTAACTCAACTTCCTTAGGATCAAATGTATGAAGCGAGTATGCATTATAATATAGATGTTGTAAAATGGGGATATTACATGCATGAAACACCAAATTTGAATTAATACAAAGAGACAAGATACAAACCCAACTCTAACCATGATCTGAAATATCCCAACATAATGAGGATGCATCTTTACTTTCCTCTTTATCCATATATTCCCAAATATCGGTGATATACGTATGAAAACATTATCTATGGAATCAAACTCTTTAGGAGATTGACAATGAACCTCTTAAAATTAATTTCTATATAGAAGAATATATAATTGCTTTCTACACAGCTACTCCAACTCTGAATTATCCTCTATGAAGCCAGGACCTGGTATTGCTTCCTCTCCTACCAAAAACCAACAAAGGGGTGAATCATTGACTAAAATATACTTGTATGTTAAATCAGTGAGGGGGATATACTCATATAAATAATTGATGAAATCTATGAGACATGATTGAATCAAATACTCAAATAAAAATATCTTTTGTTTCAAAATTCCATAAGTCTAAGGTGGAATTTTTTTTGGATCACCTGTGTACCCATAGCAATCTTTAACCCCTTCCAGAACCACAATGGGAAAATAGTTTTCCTATCCAATGAAATTTTATGAGGTACCCCGTGTAGTTGTATTGTCTCAAAGACAGACAATATTCTCATATCATAAATGAATAAATTATCCTAGATGGGAAGGAAGTCAGATATATTTTTCAGTTTATCCACGAATACACAAAAAATGTTGATACATAAATGATACCATAGTAAACAGAAAAAAATGCATTGCAACATCTTCCCATTTCCCTTATAGGATATGTAACAAGTGTAACAGGTTATTAAGTTCTTGTTGCTCTATCTTAACATAATGACTTGTGGAACACCTAGTGATAAAAAATGATATCTAATGTTTCATCCATGGCCACCATACTGGGATCACATATCATGATGCATCTTACTGATTCCAGGATGAACTACCTAATAAAAATCATGTGGTAGGTGCATCAATTACAATCTAATATAAGTTGTATCCCATAAACACCCATGTAAATGTACGATGTCATCTCTAACAAAAGACCATTATGGAGGAGGGTCCTCCAAAGAAATTACCTCCCAAAGAACCAACCTATCACAATCTGAAAACTGGCTTCTCTTCAACCTATCAAGAAGGGATGTGGTAACTATCATTATAGTAATTAATTCAACTCGATAAACATGTCAAAATCTAGATGAAACTCATAATATATGGCCATAAATTTAATTTCATCATTGTTATTCTACATGACATGTGCCTATGTTTTTCAACTCAGCACATCTGAAACCACAATAACCCTTTCTAATGTATACACAGGCTCAAAACTAAATGAATGAAGGTATTCGACCCATCTTCACTATATGATATTCTTGTGACATTAAATAAATTTATATTTAAGGAATATTAGACCTATATACACTATAATGATATCACCCAACAGATATTGTTTCCAGTATCATATGTCATGGAAAACAACTTCTAGTATAAGGTCATGTTTAATGTAGTTACACTCGTGATGTCTAAATTGGTGAAAAATATATTCAATGTCTCTATAGTCATTCCATAGTACTTCCAATGTCCTGATGTATAATTAATCAAAAAATATTTTATATCATATTCCATGATCTGGTTGAATCAGAATAGTTGTTGAGGGGATCCTCCCTTTTAGATCCTGAAAGGCTGGGTAACATGCTTCCTACTAATGGCACTTCAAACCCCTATTTGTATGACAATTATATTTTTTATAAATGTTTTATATGTCGTATATGAAACTCCTATGACCACAATCAAACCCAAAGAAACTCTATTTATCAAACATGTTCTTCATTTTTTTATAGGAAAACAAAACACTCACCTTCCCAAGGTCAATTGATACTCTTGATTCCAAAATAATATAAAAAAGAATTGAACATTTTCTATAAAAAACTATAACTTTTCTAAATCGATATAAATATTATTCTCCACAAATTTTTTTCAAAATGAAATCAAGATGCTTATCATTTTTTCATCATGTATGAGAATATAAAAATATTTTATCCATGAAAACCATGAAAAAAGAATCTAGATAGGTGTGGGAAACACAATTCAACAACACCATGAAATTGGAGGGCATGTTAATAAGAATAAATGTAATAAAAAATTAAACACATATAAAACATACTAACTTTATAAATCCATATTCAGTATATCAGAATGCATTACTCTCACATGATGATAGCCCTATATCGTGTCAATCTTCAAGAATACCATAGTTCCTATGCTCTTTTCAAAGAGATCACCTATTTGAGGAAGTGGATGTAAATTCCTAACTATAAGATGGTTCAAATGTCATTAATCCACGCATATAAAAAGGTTCAAGTCTATATTTATGGAAAAAGAATATATGAACCCCAAGAATAAAGAATGGGTTAGATGACACCATTAGAATAAGCATCATCCATCTATCTCTTGATCTCCAAGGCCTCATTAGGTATAATACTATATAGATAAATAGACACTATATATGATCAGGGATGAATCTAAATTATAATCAATACGTATCTGTATCTCATTAGGTATGATAGAAAAAGATTATGCAATACATAACTAGAAGGACCTACTATGGGAGGAAACTGTATTAAATGTATTCCCTGATCCTCCTTAAAAGGACTTGTAATCTAGGTAATTCGGCCACCTATTCCATGATGCTTTGGTCCATCTATACTATCCAGGACATTCATCTCACCCTTTTGTAGATAACTGATTTGCTCTGGTGTGGCAAATAACACCATTCCCTGATAGCAGTCCACATAGGCCTAATATGGAACCAACCAATAAATCCAATGAATGAAACCAATACCCCTCATCATGAGGAAAAGGAAGTCATATAATAATGGATAACCAACATCCTCAAGGAGAAAGTCCCTAAATTGTCACATTTCCCTTTACTGCACTTCCAATGGTGTGTCTAGGGTCATCACACCCAAAAATTAGTTAATCTACAATAAAATATTTTCCACATTCAAAAAAGAGATAATGGATTGATAATTATATATATATATATAATAATATTAATACAATAATAGATGATACTAAAATAGATCCATATATTGTAGACATTCCTAGTAATTACACCTCAAGAATGGGTTTTAAATCATGCATTTGTTGTGATCCACAACATCATTCTATAGTTGGACTAACCTAGGTTGGTCCACTCTGTTGACGATGAAAATAAAAAGTTGGATTACCATGTCCATAAACTTCTCCCTAGCCTATTCTACTAGTTCTACACAAACTCCCTTCCTAACATGGCATGAATGATCGGACCACTGAAATATGAACTTCTATGTATCCCCTTACACTTGTAGTAGGTGGAATGTCCAAAAAAAACCTCTAAATATGTCCCATATGGTGACATTCAAGGTAATCAAGAGGATCTCTATCTAATTGAGGCTTTAGATTCCTATATTGCCTACACTGATGGAATGTAACAGAGAATCCATTTTGGATACTCGATCCTCCACTACTCTAATGTGAAATCTCAATTTTATGCTTCCTAAAACATTGATAACTAATACCTGACATCAGAACTATACATTAATTCTAATTAATATCTTCATCTCATGGGTTGCGCACAGTGATAAGAGCCTGATTAATGGTTTCAGAAATGGTAGATAGGTGAATGACACTCACCAACGAGTGTATGGAATACTTGATCCCATCCTCGAATTTCCTCACTCACAATATATCATCGCTGTCTAGGAGAGGTGAAATTCATTACAACTCCGTAAATTTCACTAACTATTCTATGAGGTAAATAGAACCCAACCTCAAGTGCACAATCTCTATGGATCGATCATCTCTCATTGTCTAAGGGGTTAAGTATTCAAATAAGTAATTCTAGAAGTCCTCCAATACCATTTCATAATAATAATCATCCAGAGTAAGCTCATCCCACCAATTTTTGGAAGAACCAAAAATCATGTTGATGGAATTATTGAACATCCACTCTGGAGTCATATCTGGATTCTCAAAGATAGAAAGAGTTGTCTGTGTCTATGAGTTAGTATCCCAAGGTATTACATTAATAGAAATTTTGGGATAATGTTAATACTAATCATCATGAGTCATATCATCCAAAGTCGGTAAATTTATTGGGGAACTCTTCTTGGACATCATCATATGTAAAAAAACCCTCTTGTTGTCTAGCGTTATTTCCCCATTTGATTATAATTGGAAGTTCCCCGAGTGTAACTCATTTCCTTAATATGAGAAGGATTGGGAGAACAATCTGAAGATAATTTTCATCTCATCCTTCTAGAGGAACAACAAAATGATGTTGTGGTTTAATAGCCCTATAAATAAATAAAAACACCAAAGATCAAGATTTGAATGTAGATAGCTGGACTAGAGGAATCATGACATAAGAACATGGATCACCAACTAGGATACTACCCTAGAAATCCACTTATAATTTGTGGGTAATTGTAAGTGATCATGTTTGATTTAATGGGTTTTCAATAGGTGGTTGGTCAACTATACATATCCTCTTCATTAATATCCAACCTATTCATTTAATAAGAGATGATTTTGTTTAATGATTGTAGGTTCTTATTTACATATTTCATGGTTTAAAAAATGGATATTAAATCCCCATTAAAAAATTCCCATGAACATTATAACTAAAATATACACCCATTTAATTCAACAAACTACTTTACATTTATTCTAGGAATATAAAATGTACTATAAAATGGCTAGACTCGGTAAATAAACCCCTCCATTTCACATGGTCCCATATCCTACATATTCGAGGATCAAAACATATCTTTGAACCTACTTTTTTAATACCTTATAAGGGTTCTACTCAATGGTGCCCCGAGTTGGTGGGACTCATGGACCCATACATGCCTCCATATACTCTAGGTGATGATGACTAGCATCAAGAGCCCAGGGTGTCTCCATGGTGAGACTATACACTTATTACAAAGTATAACACAATAGATATAATATAATATAATAATGGAAAACATTAGTGTAATCCTAATAAAGAATCAACCAAAATTAAATTGAAATATACCAAATAACAACTGTTAATGATAATAAACTCAAAAGTTGGGAAG